>LS997564.1:38350447-39550447 GCA_000469685.2 Haemonchus contortus
CGGTGTCGTTAAACTGCGGGCACCACCGCTCCTTTGTCGTCCACGGGCGGCACCAACGCTCCGGTGCCATTCACGGCGGGTTGCCACCGCTCCGGTGTCGTCCACTGCGGGCACCACCTCTCCGGTGCCATTCACGGCGAGTGCCACTGCTCCGGTGTCGTCCACTTGCGGGCACCACCGTCCCGGTGGCGTCCAAGGCGGGCAACACCGCCCCGGTGTCGTTCCACTGCACCTCCGGTGTCGTCCACTGCGGGCCACCACCTCTCCGATGCCGTTCACGGCGTGCACCATCGCCTGCGGTGGCGTCCAAGGCGGGCCAACACCGCCCCGGTGTCGTCCAAGCAGGCACCACCTGCGGTGTCGTGAACTGCGGGCACCACCGCTCCTTTGTCGTCCACGGCGGCACCACCGCTCCGGTGCCATTCACGGCGAGTGCCACTGCTCCGGTGTCGTCCACTGCGGGCACCACCGTCCCGGTGGCGTCCAAGGCGGGCAACACCGCCCCGGTGTCGTCCACTGCACCTCCCGGTGTCGTCCACGGCGGGCACCACCTCTCCGATGCCGTTCACGGCGTGCACCATCGCCTGCGGGTGGCGTCCAAGGCGGGGCAACACCCGCCCCGGTGTCGTCCAAGCAGGCACCACCTGCGGTGTCGTGAACTGCGGGCACCACCGCTTCCTGTTGTCGTCCACGGCGGCACCACCGCTCCCGGTGCCATTCACGGCGGGTGCCACCGCTGCGGTGTCGTCCACTGCGGGCACCACCGTCCCGGTGGCGTCCAAGGCGGGCAACACCGCCCCGGTGTCAGTCCACTGCACCTCCGGTGTCGTCCACTGCGGGCACCACCTCTCCGATGCCGTTCACGGCGTGCACCATCGCTTGCGGTGGCGTACACGGCGGGCAACACATCTCCGGTGTCGTCCACGGCGGCACCACCGCTCCGGTGCCATTCACGGCGGGTGCCACCGCTCCGGTGTCGTCCACTGCGGGCACCACCTCTCCGGTGCCATTCACGGCGGGTGCCACTGCTCCGGTGTTGTCCACTGCGGGCACCACCGTCCCGGTGGCGTCCAAGGCGGGCAACACCGCCCCGGTGTCGTCCACTGCATCTCCGGTGTCGTCCACTGCGGGCACCACCTCTCCGATGCCGTTCACGGCGTGCACCATCGCCTGCGGTGGCGTACACGGCGGGCAACACATCTCCGGTGTCGTCCACGGCGGCACCACCTCTCCGATGCCGTTCACGGCGGCACCACCGCTCCGGTGTCGTCCACTGCACCTGCGGTGTCGTAAACTGCGGGCACCACTGCTCCGGTGTCGTCCACTGCGGGCAACACCTTTCCGGTGCCATTCACGGCGGGTGCCACCGCTCCGGTGTCGTCCACTGCGGGCACCACCTCTCCGGTGTCGTCCACGGCGGCACCACCGCTCCGGTGTCGTCCACTGCACCTGCGGTGTCGTAAACTGCGGGCACCACCGCTCCTTTGTCGTCCACGGCGGCACCAACGCTCCGGTGCCATTCACGGCGGGTGCCACCGCTGCGGTGTCGTCCACTGCGGGCACCACCGTCCCGGTGGCGTCCAAGGCGGGCAACACCGCCCCTGTGTCGTCCACTGCACCTCCGGTGTCGTCCACTGCGGGCACCACCTCTCCGATGCCGTTCACGGCGTGCACCATCGCTTGCGGTGGCGTACACGGCGGGCAACACATCTCCGGTGTCGTCCACGCGGCACCACCGCTCCCGGTGCATTCACGGCGGGTGCCCACCCGCTCCGGTGTCGTCCACTGCATCTCCGGTGTCGTCCACTGCGGGCACCACCTCTCCGATGCCTGTTCACGGCGTGCACCATCGCCTGCGGTGGCGGTACCACGGCGGGCAACACATCTCCGGTGTCCGTCCACGTGCGGGCACCACCTCTCCGATGCCGTTCACGGCGTGCACCATCCCTGCGGTGGCGTACACGGCGGGGCAACACATCTCCGGTGTCGTCCACGGCGGCACCACCTTCCGATGCCGTTCACGGCGTGCACCATCGCCTGCGGTGGCGTCCAAGGCGGGCAACACCGCCCCGTGTCGTCCACTGCACCTCTGGTGTCGTCCACTGCGGGCACCACCTCTCCGGTGTCGTTCCCCACGGGCGGCACCACCGCTCCGGGTGTCGTCCCACTGCCTCGCGGTGTCGTAAACTGCGGGCACCACTGCTTCCGGTGTCGTCCACTGCGGGCAACCACCGTCTCCGGTGTCGTCCACGGCGGCACCACCGCCCCGGTGTCGTCCACTGCATCTCCGGTGTCGTCCACTGCGGGCACCCACCTCTCCGATGCCGTTCACGGCGTGCACCATCGCCTGCGGTGGCGTACACGGCGGGCAACACATCTCCGGTGTCGTCCACGGCGGCACCACCTCTCCGATGCCGTTCACGGCGGCACCACCGCTCCGGTGTCGTCCACTGCACCTGCGGTGTCGTAAACTGCGGGCACCACTGCTCCGGTTGTCGTCCACTGCGGGCAACACCTTTCCGGTGCCATTCACGGCGGGTGCCACCGCTCCGGTGTCGTCCACTGGCGGGCACCACCTCTCCGGTGTCGTCCACGGCGGCACCACCGCTCCGGTGTCGTCCACTGCACCTGCGGTGTCGTAAACTGCGGGCACCACCGCTCCTTTGTCGTCCACGGCGGCACCAACGCTCCGGTGCCATTCACGGCGGGTGCCACCGCTGCGGTGTCGTCCACTGCGGGCACCACCGTCCCGGTGGCGTCCAAGGCGGGCAACACCGCCCCTGTGTCGTCCACTGCACCTCCGGTGTCGTCCACTGCGGGCACCACCTCTCCGATGCCGTTCACGGCGTGCACCATCGCTTGCGGTGGCGTACACGGCGGGCAACACATCTCCGGTGTCGTCCACGGCGGCACCACCGCTCCGGTGCCATTCACGGCGGGTGCCACCGCTCCGGTGTCGTCCACTGCATCTCCGGTGTCGTCCACTGCGGGCACCACCTCTCCGATGCCGTTCACGGCGTGCACCATCGCCTGCGGTGGCGTACACGGCGGGCAACACATCTCCGGTGTCGTCCACTGCGGGCACCACCTCTCCGATGCCGTTCACGGCGTGCACCATCGCCTGCGGTGGCGTACACGGCGGGCAACACATCTCCGGTGTCGTCCACGGCGGCACCACCTCTCCGATGCCGTTCACGGCGTGCACCATCGCCTGCGGTGGCGTCCAAGGCGGGCAACACCGCCCCGGTGTCGTCCACTGCACCTCTGGTGTCGTCCACTGCGGGCACCACCTCTCCGGTGTCGTCCACGGCGGCACCACCGCTCCGGTGTCGTCCACTGCCTCGCGGTGTCGTAAACTGCGGGCACCACTGCTCCGGTGTCGTCCACTGCGGGCAACACCTCTCCGGTGTCGTCCACGGCGGCACCACCGCTCCGGTGTCGTCCACTGCACCTGCGGTGTCGTAAACTGCGGGCACCACTGCTCCGGTGTCGTCCACTGCGGGCAACACCTCTCCGGTGCCATTCACGGCGGGTGCCACCGCTCCGGTGTCGTCCACTGCGGGCACCACCTCTCCGGTGTCGTCCACGGCGGCACCATCGCTCCGGTGTCGTCCACTGCACCTGCGGTGTCGTAAACTGCGGGCACCACTGCTCCGGTGTCGTCCACTGCGGGCAACACCTCTCCGGTGCCATTCACGGCGGGTGCCACCGCTCCGGTGTCGTCCACTGCGGGCACCACCTCTCCGGTGTCGTCCACGGCGGCACCATCGCTCCGGTGTCGTCCACTGCCTCGCGGTGTCGTAAACTGCGGGCACCACTGCTCCGGTGTCGTCCACTGCGGGCAACACCTCTCCGGTGTCGTCCACGGCGGCACCACCGCTCCGGTGTCGTCCACTGCACCTGCGGTGTCGTAAACTGCGGGCACCACTGCTCCGGTGTCGTCCACTGCGGGCAACACCTCTCCGGTGCCATTCACGGCGGGTGCCACCGCTCCGGTGTCGTCCACTGCGGGCACCACCTCTCCGGTGTCGTCCACGGCGGCACCATCGCTCCGGTGTCGTCCACTGCACCTGCGGTGTCGTAAACTGCGGGCACCACTGCTCCGGTGTCGTCCACTGCGGGCAACATCTCTCCGGTGCCATTCACGGCGGGTGCCACCGCTCCGGTGTCGTCCACTGCGGGCACCACCGTCCCGGTGGCGTCCAAGGCGGGCAACACCGCCCCGGTGTCGTCCACTGCACCTCCGGTGTCGTCCACTGCGGGCACCACCTCTCCGATGCCGTTCACGGCGTGCACCATCGCTTGCGGTGGCGTACACGGCGGGCAACACATCTCCGGTGTCGTCCACGGCGGCACCACCGCTCCGGTGCCATTCACGGCGGGTGCCACCGCTCCGGTGTCGTCCACTGCGGGCACCACCTCTCCGGTGCTGTTCACGGCCGGTGTCGGTAAATGTTGTGATCATTCGTAATTGTACAGAATTGGTGGGCGCAAAACTCTAATCGGGCACTCCGACTTTCACACAAGAAGGAGGAAAGCTCGGCGTTAGCCGGACGGTCCGACTGGTTATTTAATGCTCACCTTGTACTTAGGCGTAGCGGATCTTTCATCGAGTTGCAATTGCGTCTTCACATATTCAGTAGGAAATGTGATGCATACCTCAATACCTGTAAATGAAGATAAGACGTTCTACAGTACGGAACTGAGGAAAGCAAAAATTAGAAAATTCATAACAACTTTTCATCGCCTCTTCCTCTTTGGTTATTACATATGACCACTAAACTTCTGCTTTCACTTAAAATATCCCCAATTAATCCACCTCAAGCAATGCACTGCTGCCTTCAAAACTGGTGGCGCAGATATATATGTCTCATATGTCATTGAGCCGTCACCAATGAGTATTGTGGTGAGTGCCTATCGCGATTCTTCCATAGAACATTTCGGATCTTGAGTATGCGGCTTAAATTGTCTATGTACACTCAGTGAGCGAGCACGCAAAAAATCCCTGCACCATTCGGTTATAAACTGGCATGTAAAGAAACGCATCAACACGGAAAAGAGGCGGGTATGGTGTCACGTAGCGGTGACGACTGAAGGCTCAACATCAAAGGTTGTCTATATTTTCTCATAGGCAGCTAGCTGTTAATACGTTCTTGTTCCTTGCAGCCTTATTGAAGCCCGCTAATCGATCGTATCCACATGGCCTCAAACCTAAGAATGTATGAGCTCAATTACTAAAGTGTAGTGAACATGAGGCGATAACAGACCAAACCTCTACTTCCACATGCTACTTCTGTGATCGCAATAGCGAACGCTTGAGTTCTTCCAGGTAAAAGAAAAAGCAAAAAAAAAACTACTGCCAAAGAAAACTAAAAGGTATGTTTTTAGCAAGCCTGATCATGGTGAAAGAAATAATAAAGTAAGGTTTTTCTTGAATGCACAGGCGTAATAGTGGTCTACTGACATTTCGCATAATCGAAACAACAAAAAATCAGGCTTTATATGGTTTGACTACTTATTCTAGTTACCTCCAGTGATTCCTCCAATAACTATTCCGCGAACAGTCTTTTCGGATGGGCCATATCTCTTCCATAGTGAGAGCGTGCCCCTAAAATGATTCAAAATACTATCCTGTCAACATCAATCAACACTGACACTGAACTGATACATACTCGAGACTGCTCGCTAAAAGGACATACCACGACGTCATGTAAACAGGGGACAAATGAAAGGGTGATCAAAAAAGAATTTCATAACATGACTCTCATGATTCTGTCCTAACAATGATAGAGTGAATGTTTGCAAAAACATGTAATAATAGTGGTGATCAAAGACACAAGCCAATCCCCACTTACTGTAGACCTCGAATCCACCAAGATAGAATCGTAAAACATCTGTACAAAACATTCGAAGCTGTTCCCCACAAAAATCGGTATCGAAAAACGTGCGATCTCCACTAAGAAGCTGCCAATTAAAATTGTCGATAAGCGAATATCATGCTTAAAAGTGTGGAGCTGTTTGAAGCCACCAATCGTCTTCGAAGTCAGATGGGAACGTAAGGTGGGAGCAGATAAATTGTAGATGAAAGCCAGATTTCAGAGAGAAATGAACGAGAGAAAATTGAACGCCAAATTAAACATTATGTTCAAACTCACGGTGACACTGGCTTGATGTCGGTCATTACTGAAGAACGAGAATGGGTGGCGATCCCACGCCTGAAGAATATTCGTCAATTAAAACAGTCTCAATCTATTCCCAACGAAAGCGAATAATCCGATGTGAAGAGTAACGGTATCGCATGAAATTAAGCTAACATTCTATAAAACGCATGAGAAAAACGAAACGACAAAAAGTGCAGAGGTAAAGCAGGTAAACCACATTGGCAGTTTTTGCGAAAATAACAAGGCCCCTAAGGTCCAGCTCAAATCGGGCACCGTTTATGGTCTACTGTCAAAGCGTTAGCTTTGTCGCTTTGAGTGAACTACCCGAGCAATCGTCGATACGTTTCTCTGCGCCACGTCGAGATTCACTGTTCCAGACGACGCCCATGTCCAATGGAGTTCTGCGGTAATGCAGTGAGTTAAGAAAAAAAAACGAAAGAACAGACAAGACGAATGGTTAACTTTAAGATTGATTATATGCAATCAATTCGAATATCAAGTTCTCGGGCGGTCAATCCGTCGCAGAAACGGTCATAGTTCCGCCAACTCAGCAGCCATTGCTCTTTGCATGACGCCGACTATAAATGGTATCTTGATTCCACTGCTTGCTTCCACATATTGTCAAATGCGTCGAGTAAGAAAAACATCATGCGCTTTATACGTAAACGTAATATTGGAAAAGGAAAAACTCTGAAATTGGAGAACTTCAGAAGAAAGAAGATTTTCAATCAACGGATTAAAAATGCTCGAAAGAGTCTACACATGGCCACAAAGAGTCCATAACTATCGATCGATCGAGTCGGGCAACGTCATTTCTACGTAAAAATAAAAAAAAAAACAAGAAAAGAAAAAAACGCAGAAAAGTGTTCAATTTGGAGCTAGTTTTTCAACGTTTGCATCCGCTTGTAACTGCAGCAGATAAAAAATTGCGTTCGGGCAGAAAACTCACTGATAACCAGAGGACCACAGAGCAGCAATTACGATGGAATACAACATCGTCTGATGGCGACACAAACAAGGGGAAAGAGTACAACTAGAAAACCCGCTGAAAACACAAAAAAGGGAAAGATCTTCATGTCGAATGAGACTATTAGTGCATTACGTAAATGTTCCACAAGAACAGTCTGAAATTAGCAGGCACTGAGTAGCACAACGATAAGAAGTCGGAATAAAAAGTCTCATTAGGATTATGAAGTCAATGCTGAATCGGAAATCGCAGCACCCCACCAGATCATATAAAAAATTAATTCATGAACTGAATCTAATAAAAAAAGTTATGGACTTCATGAATGTAAAGCATGTATTTTTGCATCAAACTTCCACCCAAAGAAGTGAATAGATTTTGAAAAAATCAATTGGTAAGGTTTTCCCGAAAAATTTTCCGAAAAGGCTTAACCGAAATGGGTTGAAGACTTAGCGCGGGTACTCAATTCGTACAGTAAGCTGCCGGTGAAAAAAAAATGCAATAGACGCAAAATTGCACAGAGCAATGAGGCTGCACTGCATCACGGTAACTCGTCCAAGTCAGGAACCTTAACTAGATTACTGTAGGAACCGACTGGGAGTTGACCGGGGGACGGAACATTCACCCAGAACTGAATGGACGCGGCAAATGGCGCGGCGAGATTCGTGGCGTTTAGGACGACTTTGGCACCTATCATTGAGGCGCAAACTTGAAGTAGAGTGCATAAGTATGGCCAGCTGATCCTATCAATGTACTCTACTTCAAATTTGGGCTCCAATGGTGGGCCCTAAAGTCGTTTAAGTCGCGACGAAATTCGCCGCGCGATTTGCCGCGTCCACCAAGTTCTGGGTGAATGTACCCATACCCAGTTGACCGTTTGTCGATTACTGAGTTTCCGTTTCTATAATCCGAAGGAGAGAGCTATTGCACAATGAGATAATGCTCAAACAATTAGGAGAGATCATCTAGGAACCGTTTGTTGAGTGATCTCATCGTTGGTAAATATGGCACCTCGGACTGTCTACCAATACCGACATATCGGACTGAGGATTATTTGGGTAGGGGAGTCGCTCAGTTGAAAAACAATTAAAAAATAAAAATGAAAAGAAGGACTGGAACAAGTGACGAGTAACACTGAATTTCTTCTATTCTTACAGATAATCTCCAAGGTAAACTGTTGTTGACGTCAGATTTAACTGACTCCAAAGAACTTGCAGATGGCTGCATGACTGACTGTACGTGCAGGGTGGATTTCGTGCAGCAACCGTTACTGTTCCAAAAAGCTGATTAATGGTATTGAGACCGGTTCTCGGATGTGCAAATGGTCACGAGAAGTCACAATCGTAATTCTCAAACATTATAATGCCCACCTTTCTATGAAGGCCTTGCCGGATTCAGTAGAGAACAATAAGGTATATACCGACCTATAAGTAAAAGAAGGTGAAAAAGTAATTGAAGGGGACCATTGCATCATGTTCTGCCTTTCTAACGCCATTGGCTAGAGCAAAAGAAGCTTACAGAGCCCGTTTTGCAGGTCTGTAAAGTTGCTAAAGCACGATTATGAGCCAGAGCGACAAAATTTTTAGCTTGAACCTGAAAAATAGGAATCGAACAGCAGGAGGCTGTGTCATTGAGAGAGGCAAACGAAGGCTGTCCCAGAACAAATGGACCCTAGGGCTATATCTTCACCTAAATGAGACTAGGCTAGCACGATATGCCAAGCCGAATAAACCGGTGAGAAAATATGAACCAGAACGTGCCGTCGCCAACAACTCAGGTCGCAGTGTCTCATCGTCGACCTCTGCTAGTCGTGCCGGGACCTCCATGTTCAACGTGCAAAAGATGGAGGGTCCCAAAACGACCAGCAAAGATTTCAACGAAGTAACGGTGTAAATGAGTGCAAACTGGTATCCTCCATGGCTCGATCGATACAATTGACGCAGGTCAAAATTTATTTATTGGGAAATCGTTAGCAAAGACGAGAATGAGCGCAGGCTCAACGTCGAAAGATAGTGTCCTCTGCAAGTAGTGCAAGATGACGAATGCTTAGGGTGATATGACGATCCCACTCGACGCACGATTGTGGAGGACGCATTTTATTTCCATCGTATTCCGTAAGAAAAGAGACAAATACTCAAAAATGGCAAAAGTGTGGTTGTTTACTCTTTGTGTGCTCTAGTAATTATCTGAAAATTAGACAAACCCACCCTCAGCTCTTGTGTATGAAAAAGTGCTAAGAATAAGACGTGGCATTTAACAGTAGGTAGTTTGTTAACCAGTGGGAATGGGAGTGGGATAAGGATTAGATACGTATTGATAGGGCGCGGAATCTCAAGCGTATCGTTGAACCCGTTCCGATTTCGTACTCTTTCCAAACGCTCTCTATTACATAGCGAGTTAGCTGTGGTAACAGCAAGTATTGATTGGAAGGGGCGGAGTTAACGTCGCTGCAAAGGGGGAGGGGCGGAACATCAACACGTCAGCACCGCTGTAGCAACGCGTTCGCTCTCATGCGGCCGTAACTATGACGTCATCCGAACGCACCATGTTTACCGAACTCGTTTCTTTTTAGAGGAGCCAAGCAAGGCGGCAGCAAAGGTCTGCAGGAATACAAGATTTGTAGGAGAGGGAGTTATTGGCCTTGTTCTAGAGGAATGAAACGGATGCCGAAAGAAAATGCTCTGTCTGGTGAATGTTATTGTGAATGCAGAAAAGCACTGAACACTGGCTTATCGGGGTGCGCTCTTATCAGATGGCTACAGTGAACCCGCTGTTCACTCGCAACAACCCTATGATTCAATGTAGAGGTTGTTTTTTGCGGAGCAACTAAATCCAATAGTTCAGAGCTGGCCGATCATGACGGAATTTCCTTTTTTCAGGGCACAAAACCCTCAAAATCGAAGAATTTCGAGATAGGCACGACGATTGGTCTCTCGGATTTGAAGGCACTGTTCACGATATTTTTGGGGTATCAGTTAAAGAAAAATTCTGGAAGTGGTAGTCCAGAATAGCGCAAAAGTGAGTTTAAAGAAATATATGGCTTCGACAATGTAGTAAAATTAGGAATTGGACGAGAATGAGAAGACAAAAGTTGCATGGAAAGGGTATTTGGACGAGCTGGCGAGGACCAAATGTGGGTGTGACATTGCTTACAGCTAGCTACAGTAAGCTGCCTACGAAGTGTGTCCCGACAAGAATGATGCGACCTCCACGCCCCTAAAACGCCGTGAGAACTCGTCCGCCTGTAGGTGTGTACTTCGGACAAGGCCATTTTTGGGGCGTTTATACACCCTATCTAGAGCACTTTTCGTCCCGGAAGCGTCCCTTGCGCTATCCTCGGAGGTGTCAATGTCACATTCAAGGGAGAAATCCTAGAACATTCTGAATTGTGCCTATGACATGACCGGACCGTACTTATGAAGATCCGGATATATATGCATATTGAAGATGAGGAGTAATACAAAAAAAAGCATGCGTCAAACACAAGGTAGGCAAACAAAACAACTACAAAACATAAGTGGTGCGGCAACAAAAATAAGAAACAAATGAATAAATACGGTGGTACAGTGGGGAGTGATGTTCTATGAAGCTTTCAGGAGATCCTATGTAAGATCATAGGGCTGATCCTAGCTTGTTTCTGTTGCTCTCTAAGCAAATTGTATTAGAATGCAAGAACAATAACCAGTACATAGGCTAACAGTTTCAAATTATTGTCCGGGCTAGACCGGATCTCGTATCATATAACTTTCTTGAAGAATTGAAATCCGATCGATCACGGAGATATAGGAAGAGCCGAAAATTCGACTTAAATTGAGAGGTATGTTGTGTATGGGAAATAGCTGATCGCCGTATGAGGTCGTCCCGATGTTTACCGAAATTTTCCACGAGTAAAATCGATCGCGCAAAAACATCCGCTGGTGGAACTGAAGCGAAAAAAGGGGGCACTTCGGGAAGGAGATGAGATTCCCATGATACCTTGTACTTTGAGAATTGGACAAATATAAATGCAAAAACTCTGAGAAGTTCGATAGCAGCGTAAAACTCGATTTTATAAACCTTGAAACGTTTTCTAGTTCATTTCCCCGATGTAAATCATGGGAGAAGGCGATTTTTGAATGACATCTACAAGTTCAATTCAAAATATTCGAAATGATCAAAAAAATTAATCAAAATTGACCTATTTACAAACAAAAAAGGGCCTAGACGATCAATAAACACAGAAGAATTGGATACGACAGCTTATTTACGATTTTCATTGCTGCGAGCTGGACCAAACCAACGAAACGGACAAAATTTCAGTCGAATTCCTTACAAACAGATTTATCGGGAAAAACGACACCGTGGGAAAAACTCCCGGACGATTCGGGCCTGGGCCAAATGAATAGGGACCAATTCATCGAACAAAGACCATCGATGATTAGGAATCAAGTAAAAAACGAGACAAAACGATGAGCGAAGAGAGCAAAGAGTGTAGTGGATGTAATGAGACTGATAGTCTCTAGGGTATCATTGAGTGTAGGTCGGAGAACACTGGGAACACTGGGAACACTAGGACGGGATTGAACATGGACTAAAAGATAGATGATCAAAGATTGAATTTGAAGACATGCAAGTCCGAATTCCCACGTAGAAACTGAGGCTGATGGGTGTTGTACGTGGAGCTGGGTGACTGACTGATTGACTGCGACTCAGCCAGTTTCGATTGAAACCATAACAACAGTTTCTCCCCCACTCCCCCATTGACCGAAACAAGTCACGCCACCGCTTGCCCGTGTGTTCACACTGTGTCGTCCCCCTATACATAGCTGCCGTTAAAGTTCTTTCTTGCCCTGTGTATTGATGGAAAACCCTTCGAATTGTCATCATGTTTGAAAAAATGAACAGATAGTCTCTTGGAAACTACAGCGCCCAGTTACATTAGTAACGTTTTATTTCTTTGTTCACTCCGTGAAAAATGTTTTCATAAGTCAAAATTTGACTATCGCCTCAAAAATATCGGAATATTGCCCTATAAACTTCGAAAAAATTCGAAATTCCGTGAAAAAATGAAGCCTTTCAACTACTATTGCAAGCTTAGAATGAATTAGAGATCTTTGGAACAATGACGTATTTCTCCCTTTTTAGTTCAACAAAAATGTACAAAGGATAAGGTCTTCGGTCACAATCAGCCACTTTTCTGGAATGCGCCCTGCATCCTACTCTCATTCAAAATCGTGGAGACCGTTTGGCGTATATGACCAATACAATGGATTATGGTGGCCAGCCGATGTACAAGTCACTGGTCCTTTCCTTCCAGACGAGTCTGGTACCAAATGATTCCGGAGGAATAGGAAGCTTGGTTGGCCTTGGCGAATACCGAGCCGGGAATAGATCCCGTGACCATGCATGCGTGATGGTGCGCCATTTGAGAGTACACCAAACCCTTTCTTGGAAGTTGTTTTTTCCTTCGAAAAAAAGTATTAATGATCTAATCTGGCGGAATCGAGAATGGGGCGCTACCGTCACCAGAGGGACTTATCCGAAGCTCCCCGGTGACTGGTGGTACCGTTCTATCCCTTCTTTTGCAGGTCTACACTAAATCGGAGAATCAACAATCGTCCATTACCTCAAAAAAGGGGTAGAAACAGCTCAGAGAAATAATATACGGTATAAGAAGACACACTCACGAAATGATGAGGAAGATTCAGGAAATACTGGCGAAGTGGGGGAATCCGAGCAAAAAAACGAGCTGTTCTGCAGCTACTGATAGGACGGCGATTTTGAACGAGGAGATAAGGAATGTTATGGTCAGGGTAGTGGTATGAGACAACAAAAGCGAACTCGAACCATCGTTCCACTGATACGACGGGCTCTGGGTCTGACACTGACAGGGTCTTTGTACCGTGGACACCGGTAACAGGAAAGGTGAAAGACCGCTGTGAAGACGAGGAATATGAAAAAAGGGAAGTGTAACTATTGTAAAGTTTGAGTAAGAAAATGCATTGAGGTCTCAAAGCGCAAATGACTTACAGTATGATTTTCAAGAGTAAATCTGAATTCCGAGGCTGTGCTTTTATGCTACTAGACAACAGTGCCAAACAGCTTGCCGGCCCTGGTGGGGAATAGGTCTATCGAGCATGGGTAGTATAATTTTCTTACTCTGCTTCCCGGGACCATGATAGATTCTGGACTTGGCTGACTACTATATAATATAACAAAGGATCTTAGAATGTTAAGCCAAATCTAGGGTTTTGTTCTGATTTATCGCTTACAAGGCTTGTCCTTGATAGGTTCTAGGGACGGGAAGTAGCGCTACCTACGAGGGCCGGTTCCTGCCAGGGTGAAATAAAATGTTAGTAAAAATTTGAAGTTACCCGACTTTGTGAAGTGACTCTTCCTATTCAGAAGAGCGAGCTGAGGTCAAAGGCTCATGGCTTACATAGAACTTGTGTAAGAAAGATCGGACCTCGGCCGTAGTTAGGGAAACAACAATGCATTCGCCAGAGGTAGCGGTTATCACATATAGAAGCGAATGGAAAAAAATAGATGTCCTTCTGATAAGGCTGCTGTTGCAGAGTAGGGACTGGAAAAACAGAAAAAGAATCGGTCCAAGCAGTACAGTATTGATCGGAAAAAGGAATGGTCACTTAGAATCGATAGGTATGAATAGAGCGTCTCTCCTGGGTCGCTCTCTACCTTTGCGATCTCGAGAATCTGGCTCCTTTACCTGGGCTGCTTGAATCAAGTTGTTCTCCGTTTTCGATGAATCAATCTATCATGTTGTACATCTACTCAAATATCTATAGATCAATTTAACCTTCTTCACCTATCATTATGATTTTCATTCATTTTACTTCATTTCTAATCGATAGGTATGAATAGAGCGTCCATTCCCGCACGTCCTAAACCTCTGAGGCATTGATCGATTGAATCTTCCCTGCTCCTACCAAGGAATTCGCTCACCGTTCTATTCATGGGGATAAACGCTTTATTTATAGCTATCGATTAATTCGTTACTACTACTACTATTTATTCGAGAGGCTACCATTACCTTTTTATACTACATACTCCTGAAGTTCTCGATGATTCGAGAAATTTCTAAGAGTGAAACAATCCTAAAAACTGAGAATGAAAGCCAAAGAAGCCTTAAAACCGAACTATTGAAAAGCTTGAAGGAAAGAGGGGTTGATGAGGTATCAAAACGCACATTACAAGAAAACTAGCGAAACACGACTGTCGAGAGACGCCGACCGCTACGCAGCCACGCACGCCTACTGTCAGACGCCGAACACAACGCAGCCACGCACGCCTACTTAGAACGAGGCTGTTCCTCACTTCTGATCTTCTCCCATTTTCACCTTTCACATACAATTACCTAGCTTACGATTCACTAGTACTATTTCCTACAAAAAAACTCACCGACATGGAGGAACAGGAGATTTTGGCCGTTCTTGGCAATTTTCCAAAATGAAGACCGGAGAAGTTTCTAGACAACATTGTCGAGTCATCATCCAAAGAAATCGACAGAGGATTATATCACTGAAGAAATATCATGGTGAAGACGGGAATGGCCATCGCCAAGCCAACCCTCGGGACTGAAGAACATCTAGTTCCCATGAATAAGTTAGCGCGGACGGGACGATGCTGAATAAACAGACTTGTCTGGGTTCCTTATGAAATTTCCTTTGCCCTTGTACATCACTCGCTAGAGCCTCTCCAAAAATCATCCACCACAGAGCAAAAATTCCAAAAAATCAAGAAGAAAATGGGAAAATATTAAATTTCGCAGATTGGAAATCAGAAAAAATTTTATGTTCCGCCTTTGGTATTTGATCAGTGTGCACAAAGGAGTGAACAATCTTCGTCTTGGACAGCTAAGGATTCTAACCAATCACGCCAATCAGACTTCCCCACTGGGAAATGTGTTGATTAGTGAATGGGAATGATTGCTTGGGAAAATTGTTAAATGTAGATTGAAAATGTTATTTTAATCAAACCACATTTGAAGGAGCAAAAAAGGAGATTTGGGATGGGCTGAGCAATAAAATGTTTCCGTTGGTTGCACCATGCACACTACATCCTCCGAAATGCAGGCGCTTGATTGCTGGGATATATCTGGCTACTTGAACTGTTGGTTACAAAAGGTGTGGATACCCAAATCAATAGTAAATAGAGTGAATACTATCTATTGACCTTAGATTATTAGGTGCTTGAAATCGCCAAAATCTAATTTGAAGATAGGAGCTCTTATGAGCAAATGCAAGCTGCTTCAATTGTTGGGCTACTTCCACCGTACTGGCTTTCCCGGATCACGCATAGGTGTTATTGTGAATGTTTTTGCTAAGTTATTTGTAGATACCTATAAAACAGTGGACTAAGACTTTTCACTCATAGGAACGAGTTTGTAATATTTCTGAAGACTTCTCATGCAATAAACTCAGCTTTTAGGGGCAAGTTTTCGAGCAGAGAATTCCAGAACAATGATAATTGCACGGCTTATACTAATCAATAATTAGAAAATCCCCATGAAGATCAAAAGATAGGGATGAATTTGATTGGGCTTAGCTGACAAGTCTACTGAATGGGATACATCAAGTTTCCAAATTCATTTTCAAAGACCATTTATGGTGGGTTAGAGCGGAGATGGTGTAGTGGCAAGTGGCACACTACCTTACATGCACGGCCACGGGTTCGATCCTGGGTCGATATGCGCCTGGGCCAACCAAGCCTTCCACCTTCCCCGAAGGGGTTGGTTAATTGGTACCGGACTCGTCTGGGAGGATAAAAACACTGAATTTTACATCGTCTGGCCACCGAAAGACATTGTATGTATAGGCCACATACGCATTCAATACTCATCTACGATTCCGAATGGAAGTCGGATGCGAGGGCGCATCCCTCAGCGGGATTGATTAACGCCTTAAGACTTTATCCTTTACATGGTGAGTTCAGGTTCAATCAACTTATTCTTCAGAAGGCTTCAATCAAATGGACTACTTCGGAATAGCCATAGATGTGGCCGTCGACAACAAGGAACCCACGCAAGCGGCATCTCAGAGCGACATCCCCCATCCCAATTGAGCCATTTATGTCCTAATTCAGCTACTATTGCTTTGTATGACATAGCAGCCGGGGCTGGATTGATAAACATCAAACTGTGATTAGGTAAACAAGAAGATAAACAAAAAGTTTCTTCAGTAAGGAAGACGTTGTTGTAGAAGATACTTCAATGTAAATAAAGTCAGACGGTTAGCAGAGATGGGCAGCTACGCCAATTCAACATGAGCGGGGGAGGGGCAAAAAATGAGTCATTTCCGAAGGCTGGCATGGCTGGCCGAGACGATTTTCGGTCTATTGCAACTAACGGCGAAAAGTCATTGAAACGAATACGCAAACTCCTTAGAGGCAAGGGAAATCGATTACATAGTAACCGACTAGATTGTTATCTCGACATACAGTAGCGCTCAAAAGTCTTCGGTGAAATGGCTCCTCAGCCGTACTTTTCAGTCGTAACTCCTTTCCTACTGGATCTAATCAAGCGAAATTTCTATATTCGGAGCTTGGATGTATTGTGAATATTTACCACTATTAACCTGCAATCTGATCATGTTCCAGATATTCCAAAGAGCATGAACTCAAAATCGACTAAAAATACATATGACGGCCCTTCTAGATTCTCTTTCCTTTTTATCATGCCAAAAGTGTACGAGCGGTAACGCCGATCCTAATAGATGAGGAAAACGCACATAAGGTGCGAATAGGTGCAGACTCCAACAACTTTAGTTTTAGCAAAATGTGCTACCGCAACAAACACCTCACTCTACCTGTGGATATTGCAGCTTTGCAGTGAAATAGGGTTGGGCAGGGTGAAATATGCTCTAGTTAGACATATCCAAGTTTCGTGTCATTCGGTCTACTACGAAAAAAGTTATGGACGAAAAGCGTCAAAGCATTTCACCGAAGACTTTTGAGCGCTACTGTATGTAGGTCCTTCGCCTGGATCGAATTAGTTCGACGAGATCTTTGGCCTGCTTTGGAAGCCACTAGCGGAGCGGTTCACGTTTTTATCAAAATTTCCAGGAAATTTGGACGATTTTCCCCTGAGAATACAGCTGTGCCAACATCCCCAAGTTTCATTTCCTGAGAAAGGGCAAGAAAAAAGCCTGAAAATCCGGTGCCGGAAATCAAATTATGGATCTAACCAAACTCAATCAGGCCCTTCAGTCCAACTTCGATCATTCCAAAATAGCAAAACTTTTTAGAACGAAAAAACAGTCAAATAAAATGCTTGTTTTAGCGAATTCCGTTCTAGGATGCGCCTCGCATTTGACTTCTGTTTAGAATCGTAGGGGCGCTTTAACGCGTATACAATGAGTTGCGGTGGTCAGCCGATGTACAAATCAGCTGTTTGATCAATCAGATGTTTTTATCCTCCCAGACAGGACTGATAACAATTAACCGATCCCAGATGAATGGAAGCCCGGTTGACCCGTGCTGATATCGATGCGGGATTCGATCCTCGGACCATGCAGTGCGATAGTGCGCCACTTTCCACTACACCAATTCAATATAACCTTGTAACAAAAAAAAAAAGAGAAAATACCAAGAGTTTAACAAGTCATGATAGTGACCATAGATGGAGCTGTGAATGGGAAATGAGCGTAAATAATTGAAAGCTTGACTACGCTCTAATTCAGAGCCCGTCAATATGTAATTGTGACAATTCTTGTGAAATAATTGGTGTTTTTTCGCTATACGTCACATGACTAACAACAAAGACGAAGACAAAGGATTCTAAGGAAAGAACAATCAGTGTTGTTGAAAATCTATTTTTCTGACTTTTTGACGAGCAATCGAACTATCGAACAGAACAACTCAAAGGAATTGGTAGAAAAGTTGGAGTGCTCTCGTAATGACCAATAGAATTCAAATTTCTTCCTGTGCTACAAACCTACATGGACCTTTGAATGAACCGAACACTTCCATTTAACAGTGTTTTTCATTTGAGATGAAAGTAGGGCGTACGGTACACCCTTGGACACCCCTGATTCCCACTGAATATTTCATTTTTTGCCGTTATTTCTCAGGTTTTTGTTTTAATTCATCTCAAACAATTCAAATCCAAAAATCCAACTGGTAATCGACCATTGTAAGATCATAGTTAATTCTAGGAAGGTCAGGATCATCGTTTTTGTATAGAGCCTCGATTTGGAGACCATTTGGGTAGTTCCCCTGCTCTAGCCGTCTATCAAAGTCCAATTCATTCGAAGATTTGAGTTTCGAATAAGTCAAGGGATTAAACGAGGAAAGCATCAATTCGAAATCGATTATAGAGAACTAGCAGAGTATTACAAGAAATCAGAAGGGTGGATAGTGTAGTTTAAAAAAAAAAGTTTTCATGCTAGAGGACATAGATATCATTATAGCACTGGTGAATTTTGGTGATTCTGCATCGATGATAACAAGGAGCAGGAGAACTAAGGAATGTCCAAGAAAAAAGTAGCAAACGTTGGAATTGCTAGATTGGCTGCATTTCCAATGCCAATGTTATTGTTGCCTGAAACGTTGGCACGTGCCGAATATGTAAATGAGACGGACTCGTCGACGCCGTCATCGAAGGGGAAATAAATGAGATGTGGAGCTCGAAGGCGCAAAAACCAGCTGGCCATAGTACCGCTTGAAAGGTAGGAACACGCAATGAGACATCATTAAACCGTGGTAACGAGCGTAGTGGTGTAGTGGCAAATGGTGCATTACCACACACGCATGAATACGGGATCGAATCCCAGATCGGTACTCTCCTAAACCATCAGAGCCTTCCGTCTCTCTGGGGTCAGTTAATTGGTACCAGACTCATCTGGTAGTATATAAGAACTGGACTGTACATCGGCTGGCCTTTACAAGTCATTGTATAAGCTACCTACGCATCCAGAACACCACTACCATTCTGAAAGGAAGTCGGATGTTGGGAGATTGATCAAGGCCCATAGACTTTATCCTTTTTTATCCTTTATCTCACTCAGGTAGGAGCTAGACCGGATAGGTAATACTACTTTTCCGTACTTGCCACTACAAGCCACCTCCGCATAGTTTTTCACAGTACATAGCAAAGAAGATCTAGTTGTCGTCTTAATCCTCTGACGAGAGTTTAGTACGAGAACAGAGTAGCACGATTAGTGTTAGGCTCTGGAAAGGGCAGAACGTAAAGCAGAATTGTTTTGGGAAAAAACGCTGGCTGTGCTTTCTTTGGAGAAATTTCAAAAACAGAATCGAAAGCTCGATGAAATGCAATGAAGAGAACGTCGCTGCTTTCCGAATCGATAGTACAGAGACTGAGAATGACCTGAGAGATACATGACGAACAAGGCCTCGTCGTCATGATCGTTAGCATCGGGCCCGACGGATGTGGCACAGGGAAGTGCGTAGAAAAGGTGTGACGTCCATCGCTACTTGCTTTCTGTTTCCGTCACATTCGACACCTAATCGGTCATACGCCAACAGAAACATGGTTCGCCCGAATCGTTGAGGTCATTTGGAACCTCGCGGCCCGATTGGATGACCTTGACCTAGTCTCTTGATTCTCTTTGATTTTTTTCTATTCCTTTTACCCTTAGAGTAAAAAAAAACTGATAAAAAATTGTGTAGCCCTCATGTGGGGAAGGGGGAAGGGGGGGGGGGGGGAGGCGCACCACAAACTCAGGCGATTGGGATTGAGCTATTTCCCAGTTCTCTTTTCCCAGTTGGGGTTTCCAGTACCGCGTATCTCGCAGAAAGGAAGGAGAGGCGGAGGTGCCACATGACAGCTTAACTATTTATGAGATCGGAGATCGTCCATGTTGAATGAACCTCAATCCTTTCGAGCTCTGGGAGGGCTCTGGCAATTTGCAGTAGAGTATGAAATCTTCCCAGGGAACTAAACACGGAGCATCAGCTAACTGTTCCTTGATATTCTAGGGACTTCAAGAGGCTTATCGCTTCTTTGGGATCTTGAATGCAAGCTAAGTGCATGGCGCCCAAGGATTACGTCTTGATATGTCGCTGCCTGCATGCTCGGCTCTACTGCGAAGCTGAGTGCAGCACACATGCATGGCGCATTCTTGGCTATCATGGCCCAATTGAATGTAATTCCATCTGCCTCCCTTGCCCAAGTAGCTAGACACTAAACATAAACAAAATTGAATGATGCCCAACATAACTTGAAATTTCCAAATTCTTCCCGTTTCAGGATTTATTATTAAAGGAGGAGGTAAGTCCGTTTTGTTTCTCGCAAATCATAGTGACCAGGGCGTTTCTGAAAGTCTTTGCTTGTTTTTTTAGAACAGAATAGGACGTAAAGTTCACAGGCTGGGCAAAGCACACCATAGCCCGACGATGGAGCTCTGGATCAGCGCACTCGAAAAGAGCTTAGGATAGGATCCTTTCAGAGAGAAAATCGTAAACTTATGTGGGTAGAGGTGCAATACACAGGACACCCTGTGCAGTCAGACACAGCCAAAAGGGCTGATAAGCGCTGGTCATGTGTTGATTTTACCATTCAAAACAGTCCTGATACTGCAAAATGTTATTTTGAACAGGGCACGTTGAGAAATCGCAGGTGGAATTCAGGGACCGATGGTGCAGCTGGTGGTGGCGTACCCCACCATCTCCATGACGTCACCTTTTCAGCCAAGTGGTAGGAAGCAAGAATGGAATTTACCCGGGAGGAAGGATTAAGCTGAACTCCCCGAGTTCTTTCCTTTGCTTATGAGTAAAAGCCTGACAGTCACTGTCCATATAAATCGTAAATCCATGTTCTCAGGAACATCTTCACTGTCAAAAATCTGAGGCAGATAAAAAGCCTAAAGGATAAAGTCTTGGAACGTTAATCAATCCCGTCTGAGGGATGCGCCCACGCCTTCGACGTCCATTTCGAATTGTAGCGGCATAATGAATGGGTATGTGGCCTTTGGAACAAATTGCGGTGTACAAATCAGTGCCTTTATCCTCCCAGGCGAGTCTGGTACCAATTCACCGACCACGGAGGGATGAAAGGCTTGATGGCCTAGGCGGAGACCGATCTTAGATTCGAACCAGTGACCGTGTGCGGGCGATAGTGCGCTACTTGCTAGAACATCACCTCCGCCGTTTTCAAGCAGATACCGTTGTGAACATAATACCGCTACGGGTCAAGCGATTGTATAAATTCACATCGGTCCATTATTATACTGGCTTGGAGTAAGTGAAAATTATGTTAAACAACACATATCACTGATTAGGTCTTCACATCGGGTCCCAGCCACATTACAATACCGTCCAGTTTTCGTTTCTTCACAGCAAACAACCAAAAATGGCTTCGCGAATTGATTGAAACAAAGAATGTTCACATTCAGTCACACACAGAAACGACCACCTCCGAATGAGAAACATTCTACGCCAATTCTTCCATTTCATGTCTTCTTGCAGTTCTGAGCTCAAGTTACATGCATGGCGCATCGCAAGGAGTAGTTTCGACGCCAAGCACCTCATCCGACTTGCAGGCCCTACCCAATCTCATAATAACTGAAGTTTTGAGAATCTCAGTTTCGAGTAGCAACTTTTGGGGGTAAGCTTCTAGGTAGGGATCATTGTTAGTACGCTAATCGATTCAGTGGGAAAGTGGCCGTACTCCCTTCCATATCAACTTACTTCCCACTTTTCCTTCTGGCTGCCAGTCCCCTCTGTGTTAACCTTTGGGAGCGGGAAATCATTAACATAAAGATTCAGCCAGAAAAAAGCAACGGAAAGTTATTTGTGTAGTTGCACACAAAACGTATTTTTCACGGCAACTCGTCAACCTACAGAACCCCGAGCACTGCAACATTTCCACGCTGGACGTTCAAAATTCTTTTGGCGGATGTTACCGGTCGTAATTCTAGTCCCTTCGCTTTGGTTGAGTGTATATGCATGTTTATTGCTTACGTATAAATAATGGATAGTTGCAGGATGTATTCCGCTTTTGTTTTGATGGCATTTTGCTCTTTGACGATTCCCATAAAAGCAAAAATTGATCATCAAGACATAAAACATGTGCACAAAACAGCAACGAAGCCGAAGGTAGAAGCTGCTCATAAGCACATCGATTCGATCGATATAAAGAAGTCATGTGAGTGTTTATTTGGTGTTTATTAGTGTTTATTGTGTTGTGATTTGTGAGACTTATGTATGTTAGGCAGAAGTTGACTGGTACTCCTACATTAGAAGTTTCCTACATTTGACAAAAAGGTTGCGAAGTGTCTGTCGAGCTTTCATTTCATCCAAATCGATTTTGAAACAATAAATATCCAATAGTTGGATCAATCAGTGCGGTTCCAATGTTTGGTAACCAGCCATTGTGCTCATTATGGTAATAAAAATTCATTCTAGCGAAATAATTCCGATAACGTGCGGGCTATTTGCATAGCCATACGACGAAGTATTCAAAGAGCTGTCATTGTATTATGAGCTCGCTTTTCTACCTCCTTCCATCACTCCTCACACATTTGTCTGAAGAGATTTTCTCGAGTTTTCTCAAAGGTTGCTCTAGTTTGTGGCTAGTCTTCAATTAGGATCGAGGAACATGCTGTTTTCGAGGAGCTAACAAAACCAACTTACTGCCGCTTAAAGCAGCAATTCTGGCTCCTTTATCAATCTCTCTTCTAAGTTTTCCTTTAAAGACTTTTCGATTCATGCCCATCTCCCGATGAATAGTTGTTGCTATGTACTAGTCCGCCCTTTTTGTTTGTTTCATATTGACTGACTGTCTGCTGAGCTATGCCTATGGTCTTTCGGCCGATAATATTGAATATTTCGCCTTTTTAGTGATGCCTAACCCAGTTCCGTCCTAGATAAGACCACAATGTTGCGCTTCGCTCATTAGGGCAGCTTTTTCTGTTTCTCTGCTACCCACTCACCCATTCTTTCGCCTAAACCGCACTTCACACCAGAATTGTAGCTTCTTTGCTTCTTCGACCTCTTTATTTCGTTGATCCTTTAGCTGTTGATTCCCAATGAGAATACATGCTGTGTGATAGGTATTGATTTTGCGCCTATTCGTTACACATTTTCCCACGATGCTCGTATGGCCAGCCCTACGATATGATGCAGGCCAATCCTTTCACGTGGTTGCTTTTCCCATAACTTTGTTTTGACTCTATTTTCTGATTATGGATCGCTAATCAGGTGGAATGAACTGAAAAGAGAATCGATAAAGCTTCCCAATGCTTTAAGCATTTTGCTTCTTTTTTTGTGAAAGTAGCATAGAGGACGAATGTGTGTGCAGCTGCGTTCGGAACCTGGAGAGCAGTGTGAAATATGTCTCGGATGAGCGGAGCAAAAGATTGAAGAGATTGGAGACTGCGTCGTGGTCTTTTTTGTGTCCTTTGATGCCCATCAGTGTTTCCCAGCTCGTTGCCAAATGGAGGGCCTAAATGTCAGTCATACTTTTGTTTTCAATCCTCGGGAGAAATGTAACATTTCCATCACTGAGGTGCATTAGGCAGCAAATCACCTTCGAGTGAGATTGTGTGATTTGGTTTCTGTATTACTCCACCAAGTGCGTATCCTCTTTTATCCGTATTGTGTTGTGATGTGAAATCGTCAGTGAATCGCTCAATATGCAGATACGGAGCTTTTCAAGGCAAAACGGCGTGATCAACTTGGTGCCATCGAATCCATCGTGAATATCGAGGAATCCAAACGAAGGCGTTACGTTGAAGAGGTCAGCAAAATGCTGTGTTCCGTGAGATTTTGTGCGTAGGCCTCGTAGAATTTTCCAGGAACCTTTGAAGATCTTTCTTTTGGTGTTGTGAAGCTATGGGACTCTTATTCCTTTTCGATGCCCAGGAAAACCTCAAGAATCCTTTTTCACTTTTTGAAATTTCGGTATTTATGGTTACCCTGATTCTTAACTGAACAGATCCTTGAAAGCTTTATTTTTGGTGAACGGCGCAAATGGATTTTATCGGTTCTTGGTCTGTTATTGTTACACTGTAAAGATCGATGATATCGAACAGGTTTTGATAAGAAGGAAAACGGTCATATTGGAACGACTGTAAATTGTAAGATAAAGTTGATAACTTTCCTTAGCTCTTACTTAGAATTTCGTTTTTCCTAGAGATAGAAAAAAAGTTTTCTGACGGTAGGTTTTTTCCCGACGGGAGCGGTCTCTTTGATTCCTTCCTGATTACATTCTAGTGCCTCAATCAAAGCTGATGTATTTATTTCCATTCACTCGATAATTTCTATTCAGAAACTATTTTATTTTGCAGGTTGTGAAAAATGTAAAGGACATTCTCAGAGAAAATCGAGAAACACTAGAACGAATTGGGCATTTAGCGTCTGATCCGTATCCCCATGACAGCGAGACATTAACAAATGCCATATCCAAGGTAATTTACTCGAATTGATGAAGTACAACAGCTTAGCCTTTTCCTTTTTCTAGACTTAGTCTCATCTTTTATTATTCTAAAGGCCTATGTTTTTGGTGTGAAAATCTCAGTGATAGGCCTGCTCGTGGTGATTGGCACCCTTATCCCACTCGGGCAGGCGATCAACGACGGTGGTGTTATTAAAATCTTGCTACTAATTGTTCTAGGAGTATAAATTCATTCTGGAAACAAAAGGAGGGGGTCAAGGTTGATATCCATTTACAAAATATTTAATAATTCTTCTTTTCTCTTTATTTCCCTCAATATTGGTAAAGTAAAATGACTATCGCACTTCATTGAACCGTTTTTGCAGGTTCTTGAAAATGTCGCGTTCTTCTCGGATCTTTCATTGAGGTTCCCATTCATTGAAAAGTTGATGGAAAAAGACCGGAAGCTGCGAACAGATGTTGTTTGGGCATATAATTACGCTAAAGAAACAGGTAAATACTTTTCAATGAGATCATAACATGATCAGTGTAAAGCTAAAGGCATAACTGAGTTTATTGAAGGACTCTGTGATGTTGACACTTCCAAGGTTCTTGACATGATGGCACAACAACACGGAATAATCCCGAAAAGTGAAAAGTACGTTAGAGAGCTTCAGATTTTGTTAATGGGATCGCGTCACGAAAGGTTTTCGAACTGCCGTTTTTGTAGGTTTATCAATCCTTACGACAAAGAGCGGGCCAAGAAGGATCTTGAAGAGCTTGCTGCACAGGAACAGGAACGACATGCCATGGAGAAGGATTCGAAAATCACGAAGAAAAAGAGAAAAAGCGAGTCAAAGTCGGAACTTTGAATCCTTCATTGCTGTTTTTCCTTTAGATGAATCTCCTCACGAATCTCTTCAGAACAAATTGATCGAATAATTGTACTCTTGTTAAGTTGTAGCTAGTCATGGTGCTCATTCACTTCACTTCTGGTTGTGATTTTAGTCATTATAACCGTGTTGTGCCTTACCAGAGTTAATAAAGTTGTTTCAAGTAACCGAGTTAATGAGGTTTATGTAGAGGTTGCTTGCCTCACAATGAATGCTTTTTGATTTCTCTAGGAGTCATATTATGCTATCACAGTATTTTGTATGTTTATTTAGATGACAGAACTTTCGCTTAAAGAATTAAAGGATCTCGCCGAAGATAATGAAATCGACTTGTCGGCAAGAGGTCTCACCGCTGTACCAAAATCATTGCCACAGGTTTCTTTTTATGTTCATGGTTGAGGACGAAGGTTTCGAACGAACCTGGGCAGATATGGATCGGTGGCAGGCCCATGATTATCGAATTTTTACCTTTTCTTTTCTTCTTAGGTTAATCTCATCGATACCATAATCTTTGCTCAATTTCATTTTGAAGCTTTTGGTCCTTAACTAGTCCGATGGGTGATGTTCTCTGTGGAATGTTATCATCTGGATCTTCAGATTCCACGGCTAACTCATATTGATCTGGGATCCAACAAAATTACAGTTTTGCCGGCATCTTTGTGTATGATGACTCGTCTTGTGAGGTAATGTGGCTCCATTTTGATGGTGATATCGAGCACATTCATGCGTTTCAGGCTTGAATTGGGCAGTAATTTACTGGACCATCTTCCCGACAATATTGGAACCCTTGTACATTTAGAACATCTCGATCTTTACAATAATCAAATTGAGGTTGGTGATTAACTAAACCATCAAAAACTACGAGTGAGAGCAGAGTAGCAAGCCTCCCAACATATTCTGGTAATCACCAAAAGCCCTGGGCGTCTACTTGTTGCAGCATTCCCAATTCCGTTGGGTGTAGCACATGGAGGTGTATTGTGTCATAAAAAGTAGTAGTAGAAATCTAATGAGCTGGAGTAGCGGCCGAATCCACGGCGCGTTTTTATCGCTACCGAGAAATAAAGATAAAGCTATTGAGGAACTGCAACATGAGGTGCAAGAGAATTATAGAGCCATGGAATTGAGTTTTTGAATTTAAATTTTAGCTTGTGGATATTGCACGTGATAAGTAATGCTGAGCGAATGAATGTTTTAGGAACTGCCACTCTCATTCTCTAATCTGAATGCATTACGATGGCTGGATTTGAAGAAAAATCCTCTGTCTCCTGAATTGCTCAAGGTAGCTCAGGCATCGCAGAAATCCGCTTGGTACTGTATGACCGGTATGGTAGTCATACATCAAGCGTTTCAGGTCACAGGTAACTGTGGTAGTGAAAAAGAGTGTCGACAAGCCGCTCTGAATGTGGTTTCCTACATGAAAGAGTTGCATAAAGTTCATAATATCCAGGTTTGCAGAGCAAAATTACTTTTATTTTTTTGTCTCTTTTGACGTGTGTTCTTTTAACATTCTACACGGTTTTTTGAGCTTGCCTCTTGAGTCTCCAAAGTATTCCCTATGCAGCCGTAGAGAGTGAACGGGTTTACTTATTGATTTCTGGGGGCGTAGGAAGTAGCCCTACTTATTGCCTCTTTGCGAACTCGCGTCTCGTCTTGCTTATTGCCGTGCCGTTTTCGAGAGTTACTGCCTAGTCTTACCATCGGCATGTTTTAATACCGGTTCTTTGACAGATGTTGAAGCAGCAGAAAGTGCACGAGAAAATCCAAGAAGTGAAAGAAGCAAAGGAGCCGACGCATAAAAACAAAAAGAAACATCATAGTAAGAAAGAAGATGCAGCACATCAAGCAGCAGCTAAAGCTAACGGTTCGTTTGCCACAATCTTTGGAACTTTGCTTTTGTCAGCATTTGAGCTGAGCACGTAGTCCTCCTTTGTTTAAGTTTTGCTCATCTATTCGTACGATTTATGTAAATCTGCCCGAGTTCCTGTGGTTAGCTTAATTTGAGTATATGGTTCTTTGACCCTTGGTTGAACACAAATACATTATGAATAGTCGTATTCCGACAAAGTAGTCCCACTTCATCTATAATGCACTACGAAATGACGAATATTAATATTTACTGAGGGCTGGTATTCGTCCTGGTACGAATTTTTTGCTGCAAAAATCGATAGCGTCTCCATGGATGTCCTCAGCCGTAAAGCTTGATGAATAGCAAAGAGAAGCGTTCTCATTCGAGTGTTCTCATTTTGTGAGACTTTCTCGAAGGTTTCTAGTCTAAACTCGCTTAAACTAAAGTTTCATTACTTGGAATGTTTTTTTTGTCTGAATCTTTTGCTCCCATGATTATTTTAATGACTGAACGAGGGCGCTCACCTGCAGCATTGCTGGATTGTTGATTTCTGAGCTTGTCGTTGAATTGTCATATGTTTCTAAGCGTCAGAAATTCGACGATTATTGATTCAATGGTAATGGCTTTACTGGAGCGTCGTGACTCCTTTTATGACCTATTTCCAGCACCATTTTTTCCTTCGTTTATTTGTTAATTCCCGGATCTTTTTTGAACTTTACTCTTTTCTTTCCTCTCACCATGGTGAACCCTCGTTCTTGAAAACCGGTTTCATTCTAGGCTTTTCAGATTTCATTGTTTTCAATAAGGATACGATTTTTTTCAAAATTATTATTGCTATTCTTTTTACTCTTTTTTCTTCATCTTCAAGGTACAGTTGAGGAAAAAGGTTGCAGAGAATCCCCATTCGTAAAGCCAAGTAGTCATGAGAGTGGGAGTCAGAGCGCGATTAGCAATGTTTTGCCAATGGTGCAGAGGAGGTAGCTCGGGGACTATCTATGAAAGAAGCCGCATCGCTATACAACATGAGAAACAGTGCAGATTTTGGGAGATGAGGTCGACCTCCCTTATGGCCCTTATGCAACATTAAGTAACACAAAATTCAACTCTTTAAACCTGTGTTCTGATTCGAGCAATTGTTTCCGTCCTCCTCTTACAACGTTAGTGGTTATGTGGTTTAGCATCGATGATTTTCCAATTGCGGCCTTTTAGGATAAAAAGTCTATTGGCTGTAAGCGCATATTCATTGTTTTTGTGAAATAGAATTTGTTTTCAGTTCCCGGGGAGAATAGATAGAGGTACGTATTAGGGGACTAGCAGAAGTAGACAGCGGCTAACATTTTGTCCGAAGTCGTAATTTCTGTTTTGGATGCTTCTGGTGCTTTCGCCTAAGGAGCGCTTTCTCGAGACTTGTTTAGGAATGGTTGCTGTACGCATGTAAGAATGACCACAACGGGCGGATAGCAAGAAGTATCAAAACCGCGTTAAATTCGTCCAACTAGGAGACACATCTGCGACAACAGACGGCTATTATTGAGCCTTGACCTGGGGCTCGCCGATTGGTTGGTTCTGTGTTGGTATTGGGCCCCTTATTATTAGTATGAAAAGTTTATCCCATAAAAATTGATTAATTTGATTACACCAGAGAGCGTAGGAAAGTCGCTGGTGCTCATTATCTCTTTTTGCGTATAGCATGGGACATTGAGAAGCGAGAAGCGCCGCTGTAAATATCAATCGTTGGGTCAATAAGTGGTCAGTGAGTCAACATACCGAGCGATAGTTGTTTTCGCCCTTTTTTCACGAGTTCCGATGAAGTGCCGCCAAGCTATCGTCTTTCTTTTGAATGATTTGGATTCATTTTCTAGCACGCTATGAGCCGTCTTTTTGAGAATTGCAAGATTCATTCATGGTTTGACCTACTGAGCTTTCGGAATAGTTTTGGGTATGGAATTGCAGAGTTTCAAATACATTTCTCATAATTTTTGAAGTGTTTATAGCGTTATCATTTGAATTAGCAGGGCTTCGTTATCGTGTTTGCGGGTCGTAAATACTTTTTCAGCAACTATTTGTCCTGCATATCGTATTACAGCGAAGGTAGCGGGCCCAAACCAACTAAATGGTGTCCCTTTGAGGGCTGCACATCGGGCTAAACTTGTTTGGGTTTGGCAATAGCATTTTCATGAGCCTGGACTGATCTCTCAAATCCTACTTTGATTGTAAGCTATTGGGTTTGAAATTATTAGCCTCTTCTATTCGAAGTAGCATCTCAGGCTGACGTTTAAAGGAGCTGAAGGATAGTGCTTGTTCTCCAGTTCTCGTTTACTTTTGATATCGATTCTATTTTGTTGTTGTTGCTGTTGTTTACTTGCTGTTATTTATTTAATTGTTGATTTCTTGATAATTTTACCCAGTTCATTTACTTGGGGCTGTGAATGTTACTCATAATATTTCCATGTTTCATAGGAGGGGAGAGAATTCATTTGTATCCAGTAGTTGGGCCCATACTGCCCATTAAGGCAAAGCTTTCATTTCCCGAATAATGTAGTCCTTCCGATCGTCCTTGCGATTACCATACCATTGTGCATTTTGCATTTCAATGATTAGATGTTTTAAATCTATTGAGAGCTTTTTTTCAGGTCCTGCCAACGTGAACAATAAAGCGAAATTCTCCCAAGCGAGAGAACCAAAGAAGGAGAGGGAACCGCCAAAGCCAGTGAGAACAAATCGTGGTTTCTTCTCTAGAAGTGAGTTCTTATCAGGTTTTTTTTCAACTAAATGGGCGGTTTTCATCTTTATGAAATTTTATGGAGCATTTCCATTTTTTATTTTTATTTATCCTTGTGTTTTAGTCGTCATTTGTGGAGCGGTGGAACCCAAAATTGTTTACAACCGTGAGCTGCGCTTCTTGGTTCTGTATCTAGTTTATCGGAGCGATTTGAACACCATTCACTGATTTTTTGGCTTCTTCCCTGCCAGCGCGTGGGTCCTTCTTCGTCAAAAATCATGAGGGTGCTGCGAATTGAAATAGCGCAAGATCGTTATTCCTTCATGTGATGCTGCGTGTTCACTCGGAAGGTCGATCAACTGACTTAGCAATCAACGTTCGCAAGGTTTAAAGAAAATAGGAGACGGTATAGGTCCGTTCTGTTCGGTGTGAACAAACAAAGAAACGTATCTGTTAGAGCAGCTGTCAAAAAGTGAGAAGTGTGCGGTTGCACAGCAAAAGTGCGGTGGCATTGGTCTGCTCTTTTTATTCATACCTTTAATTACCTATTGACTGAATTATGCTGATTCTATGAACTTGTCCTCTTGCAGTAGGCAACTGATAATGGTTCTATTCTAGTGCATGTGTGACTCCAGCTTTTATTTATTATTAGCATGCTCTAAGAATCGGACTTTTCTAGAGATTTGAGTTTTTGGCGGAATTGTTAGTGTCTTACTCTTTGATGAAGTCCTGTTCCCTCAACCACAGCATGCTTTTCTTCTTTTTCTTCTCTCTAACGTTATCCCCGCATGGATGTGGAGTGGGGGTTTGTTGTGCCACTGTTTACCTTAATTCAATGTTTTTTTCTTGTAAAATCCCAGTTTATGTGCTAGCGGCAAGCTTCGATTTATGCTGTACTGGTTCCCCATTTCTGCACCATCATTGTTTTTATGCCATAAACTTCTTATAACCCTATAATACATTCTTCACTAGGTTTTTCTTATGTATGGTTAGCATAATTAATTTGGCAATTATTGCTAAATATTATATTAGAATGAAGTAAAGCAAGAGTGGAGCACATCAATCAAAAATTGTTTCAGTGATTCGCTTTTTGGTAAAGCTGAGTTTGATGAGCGTTATTCTCGCTGGTCTAGCTGCTACAGTTGGGATTTTATTGAACTGTGCAGATGGTGGAAAGAGCATTCCTGGAAGCAAGGTACGTCAAAGGAGTTTTCGTCTATGAGTGGTTTTGTGCAGATAAGAGCAGTTTTTCAGCCTCTCTGTGCGGATCTGACAAAACTGACCGAGTTCAAAAGCCCGTCGCCTCGATTCTTTGCAAATGTTCAAAAAACATATGGAACAGTATTCAATGGCTACTATGCACGTGTCCAACCCACAGTATTCGCTGTGAAGACGAAGTGGAATGAGTTCCATCGCGAATTCGTCAAATCTGATATTGGCCTCGTTATTGACAGGTACCTGCATTTTTTCTTTTTTTTTTCTGTTTATTAGGGAATTTGGCTGGTTTGGAACATTTTTGGAGAAAGATACAGTTTTGATCTTTTCTGTTGAAGCTTAACGCACCGGCAGTCTATGATCACCTCTAATTTTTCCTATTTCCCAATTCAACAATTTGCTTTCACTCGAAATCCAGGATGTGGCTTCATCTTACTCAACCAAGCAGTAAAGTCTTTAAAGGATAGACCCCTCATCATGAAAAAATTGACAAGCTGCTGTTTAATATTTTGAAGCTCCCTGCTCTGGTGTCTTTATGATGAGTGGCCCTACATTTCTGATACTGAGGGGTGCCGTGGATTTCAATCTTCCCATTTTGGAAAACAAAAAAAGCTGAACGTCTCGTTAGGGATTGTCGTTGAGATCGAATATTCCGCTCTTTTACTGGTTGTGTACGTAGGATAAAGCAGTTTTGGATCTGCTAATTGCCGAACTATTTTTCCCCTCCCGAATTGAGTGCGAATCGATTTACCGTTAATGGATGGGTACTGGAGAGAGTCACTTTTGATCGTTTCCTTCTTTCTAGTCCATGCAATCCCACACAAGCCAAGTAGGCCTTCAGTTGATGAATTTTTGCATTTTCCAGGTATTACCACAAAGTCCATGCATTTATCGTTGACATTTCGTTGAGAATTGTAAGATTCTTGCAGACACAGGTGCGGTTTTTCTATTCTTCTTTTATTTATTCACTTATTTACTTATGCAAATATCGTGCGTCAACAGTTCGTCTGCAATGTTTGTTGAATTTTTAAGTTTAAATTTTTAATTTCCAACTTTATTCAGCGAGTGGCTGTTGAGCATTGGTGGGAAACCGATGGACGCGACAGGCTGGCTGGCGCCATGGATGCGATCTATGTTACGGCCACCGTGATGACTGAGATTATCAAGGATTTGCTTCAATTATCCTTTGGTATGTCCACATTGATTTTTCTTACCCAAATCAAATCGATTTCCCCCTGTAAATGTTTTTCTTTTTTGAAAATCTTTCTTTATTTCCTCAGTTTCCGTTTATTTTGAACCTGACCCCCAGGTTCACGCAAAAGTAGGCATCGCTTCCAGTGATGGATGGCAATCAGCTGGCAATGATTTTCTAAGTTCTCAGCGTGTTATAAGCTTTTGCAGTCGAGTAATGTAGGCATGACGCCCGGGTGCTTGGCTGTAGCTGTACTCTCGCTGAGTATAAACCCAGTGTCATAGTCGGAGTGTATAGATGTACGTGTTTTCAGAAGCGCTCCAAGCATTCTATCATCGGGTTGAAGTATTCGTCAGCATTTGGTCAAGTCGTGGCTTGGCAAAAGCAATCGAGGCAGGTTTCTAGTGTGCAGCGATGGATCGGGAGTACTCTTCGGTAGCCTTTCGAATTTCGTTATGCTCATTTCGACGTGTTATTGACAGTGTTGTTTATTTGCATGTTTTTGTTTGTTTTTTATTTAATTTAATGTATTTTTACTGGCGTTTTACATCACCACCTAAATTAAGTGTATTCGTTGTTTTTTCACCCGGTTTTATTATACTAAACATTCGAAAAGTGAGTTGCCAGAATAAAGTATGGGTATATAATAAGTTTATTTGTTAGAAATTCATAAAACCTGTTAATTTAACCGTAACGATGACATTATGATATAAATTAAACCTCAATATAGCTCGATCCGTTCCTTGGATGACTGCTCTTTTCATTTGTAACCCATGTGTAGGCATTTTGAAACATTTTCATCCACGGAGCAGTCAAGTTTTCTGAATTTTTCCACTCGCGGGGATAGTCCGCCCATTGCCACGATAGGAATGACCTGAACCGGGGAAGCCATAGGAGTTGGGAAATAAGCAAGAATTAGAACGCTGTGGGGGAAATTGCTGGAAACGAACCTGTCCGAATGTGGCATCATGGCTAAATGCCGTCCATCTGGGCTACAAATAGCTGCTACCGCATCCTCAGATCCATTGGGATTCCATGGGTACAACATAGTGGGTTGGCCTTCACCATCCACATAACGAACGGCAATTTGTCCATATTTTCGTAAAGAATCAAGCACTTCGGGGTTACGGTAGGTGAAGCGACCTGGAGGATCTTGCTATCGGAGAATGGGTTTTCTCGAGGTTGACTATTTCCTACCTTCACCGTGAGAGCTCCACAAGCCCAGGATTGCCCCTTCCATTTCGCGTAACCAAATTGAAGTGGAGCGTTCGATCCTCACCGGACCAAAGATGGACTCGAATCGGCCACAGCGATTTTCCGCAAGAAACACCGATGGCGTGTCTTCTGAAAAGGAGCTGATTGAATAGAAAACGAGGCCGTCACGGAGCGCTTGCAAGATTAACGAAGTCAAAGAATAGCATAACCGCAGAAAGCGGGATCCGTGGGGAAACCTTTGATGGGTAGTGGGTCAAAAGGTCCGAGAACTAAGAATTAGTTCATACGAGAAATGGGTTTTCCACATTAGCAGTTTTTCATGGCTTGCCTCAATGCTGACTAGAGAGCGAACCTAATCCCGGTCAAAAAAATTCAAAAGGGTGGATTAGGCTGTGAGTCCCACTCTTGGTCAAATAGAGACAAGCTAGCCGTACCAATGTCGGGTATGCGGCCGTAGAGGCCGTAGGGACTCCTCTCTGATGTTCTGACATGAAAAACTACCTCACAGTCCGCTGGTTACGGCAGAAGCATGTTTGGAAATCGGTTTTGGAATTTTTTTTTCTCGAATAAGACCCCTGCTCTAATCTCAAATGTACCGTATTCTCCTATCCATCCTAGATGAGCCATCAGTTGGCAGCCATTGCATACACCGAACGAGAGAGTATCGCTTCTGTTGCGGAATCGTGTGAATTCCAGACGGACCATGGGATTATAGCGGATTGCAGCAGCCCATCCTTCAATGAACCAGTTCATACAGACGAAGGGAAACAGTCAGTTAAAGATGGAACTGAAAATGAAATCAAATTTTTCCTGTTTGGGCGAAGTTCCATACACCCACATTGCTTCGAACCAGCATCATTCACCTAGGATCCCAATACTTTGCCAATTTTTCCAAAGCTCCTCCCATCTCAGTCTTACTTTTCAATGACTTATGAATAATCCGTGCCCTATTTCAGTTCAAGGAAAATCGCATAAAATCGAGCTTGTTAGGGCAAAACATCGCCGTGACATACGCAGCTGGTCCAGGGGAAAGTAGAAAACGGATTCTCTGATAATATAGCATTCATACGGTGGCTTTATGTTATATCAAGGTGAAGGAGTTAGAAATCTCACTGACCTTTGGCCGAACCGAGCACATCCGCATATGAGAACCCACCGACGAAAGCCACTACTCTGAAACGTTCACAAGATCCAGAAGGCTATTCGAAGGGTTCGCCAAGCGATCAGATTAAACCTGAACGGATCCAGTGTATGCCCAGCCAAAAGATCTGTCATGGTGACGTCATGCGGTTGGAAGCCAGCCAAAGCAAACGCGGCCGCCATCTCCCGATCACCATTGGAACCTTCTTCACGGATTATTGCCACATGAGGGGCTAGAAAGGAAATACACCGGCCTGTTGGAGGGCTATTGATTATAAAACCAATCAATACCTGATTCCACCCCCATCAAAGGGGCTAAGGGCAGTGGATTGGGTGTTTGCCATTGGAATGGTGCTGAGTATGTTACCGTCTTTGTGATCGCTCTCACCTGTAATCGATATTGGAATTAATCGATTGATTAGTGATGGTATGAATCGATCTCCAATGTTCAGCATCCCATAGATGTGCTTAAATATATTGATCGACCGGGAAACTTAGAAGAATCACCTGTTTGGCTTCTTTCAGGCACTCAACATCCGTTTGCATAAGTCCCAAACGATCGGACGTTTCCTCCCAGACCTCACGTAATGCAACCAGGCTCTCACTAATTACGGCCTCACCATTTACGATAATTTCGATCTGGAAGCGATTCATTTTTTGAAAGTCGCAGAGTCGTTAGGTTCGTTTTACCGTGTGCCGACTAAAAATCAATACCTGTGCACGTGCACGTGCACGTTTTCATAACAAAGAAATAATAATCACCGCTATCATCGTCTACATGAAAGGCCCTATCTTCTGTAAGAGATAGGTTCGATTAAACCCATAACGGTCTTGTTAAGCGGCTAAAAACCGGACTTAATGACACATCTTACTTCTTTATACCTTGTTCAAGCCTACAGAAATGATATGGTGAAAACTCTTTTGTTGCTCTCCATAATAAGGTGTAACCAAATAGGAAAATAATGAATAAAGTAAATAGCAACAAAAGTAAGCAACTGAATAATTGATAGATAAACAACTCGGTGCTCGACAGTGGTGTAGAATGTGAAAAGAGTTCTAAAAAGCGTTCCAGTTAAACACATGAAGCCTCGTCCCCGACACGTGCTCCCTTTCGTGACATTCCATCCCTTAAGAAACTATAACTACCCTTTTGGGTACTTACCCTGGCATCTGGCCCGTACTGTGGATAGACTTCCCCGACATCCAAGACCTCAGCGAACCCTTTTAGTTCTTCTATAATTTTGTACTGATACTGCTCTTCGACTTCCAGCACAACGCCTGCTTCCTCGGCAAACAAGAACGTCATCGGCTCTGAAATAATTTACTCATTGGAGGTTAACGATTTCGAGTTCTAGGGGACCCTATGGAATCACCTGATTCACAGCTGATATGAGCTTTGATCGCGAGGTTACCAGCAAAGGACATTTCCAAAAGGGCTGTGATGAAGCCACCATCAGAAACGTCGTGTACTGCAACAGAGACCTCTTTTAGACTTTCTCAAATCCACCCTGACCTAGTTTCTTTTCGTCGTGGGACGAGCACTACCGTATCTGCCGGCAAATTAGCATACATAAGTTCTAGACAGGCCTATCCCAACGGATTAACAGCGAGCTTCATGTGGGAGGGAACTTTCAATGGCAAAAACTGGAGCGACGGATGCTTTTGAGAATGGGGCCCATGAAGACCGCATCTCCCCTTTCATTTGGGAATAGACTCACACAGGACTCACCTGCAACAATTAAATCGTCGGTGATCAACTTTTGAATGGCAGTGAAGGTACGAGCCAACGATGGCAGGTTTTCCACGTCTGGCGACTCGTTTCCGATCTGAAAACCCTCGATTTGGCCTCGTCCTCTTCTCCGGATATGGAATTATCTTGTACCAAGAGAACCAGATGAGATGCCGTTAAAGCTGAACAGGCAAGACCAACCTGGCGAAGAACCTGAGCCAGAGCTGAGCCACCGAGTCGGTTATACTTCAGCGAGCTACCCATGCGAACATAAATAATCTTTGTGTATTTGCTCCCAGCTAGAAAACACCGTCACTCACACCGTTCTTCAAGACCTATCGACATACCTTTCCTTACCTTGCGGTCCCTTGAAATCAGGTGTCAATACTTTGGTAACGTCAGGACATGGCGCATATGCTGACAGCACTAATGTGCCGGGTGCCTGAAATACTGCTTTTCAGATATGGTAGTTGTTTCCGTGAATGGGCGTGGCTTGCGCGAGAGGCGGAGTTTGCCAGTACCTTCACCAGCTCCTCGTCAACTTTCGCTGCCATACTCAGTGAGTCTTTCCCACCGTCGATGGCACATCCGACAGCAGCGAGGCCCTGAAAAGCTCAATAGAAGCTCCACGATCATCGGCAATGAATCACATAGTCTCCTTCGGGCTTTGACTTTCGAACTTACCGTAATAATGAATCACGTAAACAAAAAAACAAAAAGGCAACAAACAGCGAAGCCACTGCCGAACTTGACGAAGTAATTAAAACAAATCAAATAAATGGTTTAATTAGGTTTGGCGGGATCTACTACCGTCTTCTTTCTTACCTTACAAAGAGCATCACATGCTTCGATCAGACGAGCTCCTTCTCCATCACATTTAGCTGCCCACATCCAATTGCCAGACATTTTCACATCCTAAACTGACAGTAATTCTTACCGTAATACTCATACAGTAAGACATCTATACCGCCTACCCTGATATCAGTTATTGGAGCTGCCAGCAGGTTAGTCAGAGTCTCAGCCACGGTCATACGGGCTCCGGCAGCCGGACAAATGAGTCCTTTGATAGGCTGTTCACCAACCGCCACTGCTCCTCCAACCTGAAAGCGAGGGATACTATTCCCATATTTTGAAGTAACATTTGTCCCATGAAAAAAATAAAAAATGAAATTCATTGTGAGCAATAATGTAGAATCTAATATTTACCGTGCATTTTCAAACAACTAGTTGATTAGAGGGAGGGGATCGAATAGCAGAAAGGTAGACCGTCTTGCCCTAAACCCTAGTGCAGATTCGCTATTTCCTTGTCAATTTCTATTACTTCCGTAAGAAAAGTAGCTATGTACCAGTACCCACGCCTCCATAAGCTTCCTGTTCTAGCCATTTCTGCTCCCAGAGGTAATCTATGGTTTTTAATACAAATATTATAGAAGCCTGGTCGAAAGCTGCTCGGCGCTTCATGCGCATAAATTTCTAGAAAAATCTTGATAATGGCTTTGGAAGCCATATTTCTTTGGGCAATAACGCTTGCCATAAATATCCGGTGGCATGTCGTCCAGCGTAATATTAACGGATTTTTCGAGTTTTATATTAATCACTGGCTAGGTGCCATTTATGTTTTGTGGGCTGAAGTACCCCGGTTTACGACGATGGTCAGAAAAAGGCTAAGCAAACGTTGATCGTACAATACTTGAAATTTTCCAAAAAAAAAACTCTCGAACAGCCCATTTCCTGGAAAGTTCCTGAGTATATGATAACCACTTCTACCACCTTCAAGTTATCAGGCCATTAACAATCACAATCAGACCAGCCTGGAGCCGCCCTGAAATCCCATGGCTCTGAGTTTTATTTTGGAGATTGGTTCCTTTTATGGCTGAAACCGACAGGGTACTCTCTGTACATCAACCTTTTCAAAGCGAGGGGTCTTCTGGCTCTCATTTAGGATTGCAGATACGTGTCAATGCTTCTCCTTCTCATACTGAACCCGTTCAACGGACTCGGAGGCATGGGAAACTCGATCAAAATCAAGAAGGGTCCCTCTATCGAATCCAGTGCAGCCCCTCGATCCACGGCTCATTCTATACGGCTGCCCGTATCATTCGGGATTTCTTAATGGCTTCCTCATATGAGCCGCGTGTGTTTACGTCTTCACAACAAATTCCTACATGCAAAACAAACGGCTCTCTATGGGAATACAAATTAATCCTTTAACGACTGCTATCTACTTGAACTATTTATAGCAAACTTTATTGACATCAACTTGAATCCCTTAGAAAGAGATTTTCTATGACGTAACATCGTTTTAAAAAGCTTTTTCCTGATTCTAAACACGCGATTAAAGTGACCATCATCGCTGACTCAGTTTCCGATTCTCAATGATGACGGAGAACTTTGAAGATCTGAACTCATCAGTGCAGATCGTCTTCTTCGGAATGAGCCATGCCCACGCCTATCTAGCTAAATTGTGTATGTTTTTGATTGTTGGTAGATCATCATACACAGGAATTTTCAATGTTTTCCGCCCCTTTCCATAGGTCATTCACAAAAAGATGGTCCTAAAATGACTAGACCCTGATAAGCAGTCCGCAATCCGACTCTTACAGTAGTTTGCAGGTGGGTCCTGCCTCGAACGCCCTTTTGTGACGCAACACATCCATGTCACTACCTCACCAACCCGTCACCTTCCTAACCTTTTTTCGATATGTGTAGGCGAGGGGTCTGGGTCTGGGGGTAAGTGTTCATATGAAGATACGCCGTGGTATGGGGTATGTTGTCCGTGAAATTCAGTGTCCATTACATTATGTGTCCCCTCAAGATTTCTGTCTGGACCAAGTTCCCGTCCTGAATTTTCAGCCGTCAGATTTTCTAGGCAGCACACGGTTTACCAGTTGTCCGAATCGGAGCACACTTTTTGTCACTAAGCCATGCTTCCCTTCCTGCTGCCCCAACTTAATCATATCATTTATTTTGTGGTTCTATCCACCCTGATGAAGTCCATTCAAACTCGAGTTCCACTTTCAATCAAACCAAATTCAACTGCACTTCATTACTTTTCTGTTCCTTACTGGGAAATCGATCATCTGCCCTCACAAAGAATGAGAGAGGGCGGTTAGCTAGCATTGCGAGACTCGGCTAAGTCATTATAATGCTCTGGCAAGTATCCAATCAAATGGAATTCCGTACGCTTGAAGTTGCATGGCGCAATCCAAAGGGTCTATTCAACCAAGAGCTGTATTCACTCACTTTTACCAAGTTTTACAGACCATCTATAAGAATATTTACCAACTTTTTCTTTCGGTCCTATCCAAACATCATATCCATCTCACATTGACATTTAAATTAATCTTGTTGTTGTTTACGTATGCGATAAGCAGTAAATAACTAAATCAGAGCAAAACAAGCCATAAAATGAGTAACTAATCAACTGCATCTATTGAGCTACTCGAACTCTATGCTACAAGATAAACAAATAAACAATAACTCTTTTGTTCAGGTGGGTACCCTTCCCTTGCTCCATCTTGAAGTCAAAGTTTTTCCCCGATATGAGCATATCACATAAAGCGTTCAATTATACGCACTAGAAGGATGGGTTTGTTTGGAGTTTCACGAGAAGAAATCGCGGGGATTTCCCGAGGGAATCGGTGGTGGCGAAAGGAAAGATAAAGCGTCTGAAGCCACTTGGGAGAACCAGTGGTCACAGATCCATCAAGACATTAAGCAAACTCTTGTAAACCCCATGATCTTTCTCGCTACGAAGGAAACTTTATCGATCAATTTTTTCCAAAGGAAAATGGTAAAGGTCCTAGCGGTACTGTACTGTGAAGGTTACTGTAGGGTGGGTTTATCTCTCGATGGACGTGAAAACGCTGGCAATCAGTCAATGACGGATAAAATCTCCTTCTCAGAGCTACAGGAGGCTCTTCTGAGACTTGCAGCTGAGATTTTCTCAAGCCCTACCCCTTTTCAGAGCCTTCTGCAGCTCTGACTCTGTCTTCTGCAGTGGCGAAACCCCCAGAAAAGGGAAATTTCCAGGGAAAGCGTTGAATGGAAAGGGTAGAATCGAAAGAATTCGATTCCCCGAGCCACACCCCTCATTTCTTCCTTTCATCTCATTTTCAACGAACTTCACTCAGTTTGAAGAACAAGCTGGGCCAACGAGGCGCTTCATGCATTAGACATGCCCACCCCATAAATCAGTAGGACATGAAAACTTTCAGCTATGGGGTTCATGATTCCTTCAAACCTTCGATTCACTTCATTATCAAAACCGATAGGTTCTAAGAAAGTCTATTATGGCTTAGAAATAAATAAAATTCCAATAGAAATTCTTCAGTCTAATTTTGATAGAATCTGTTTGGATCCTATTTATTTGGCTGTACAATTAGGAGGTTCTAGTTAGTGGAACCGAGACGGCGCAGTGGCTAAGAAGCGCCTGAACCCTTTGACGGTCGATAGTTTGAATTCTATCTAGGTCACCCAACTAATCGAGATTCTCTGTCGAGGTAACTCGTTTGGAAAGGAAGGTATCGAAAAGGATACTGACAGCTACGATGAAAGTACTTGGCAATTGAGCACAGACCGGCTTTCAGAATTCCAAATGAAAGACCTGAGCATGGCGCATTCAGGGGGAACTCTTTTGATTCGTTTGTCTGATTTATTGGATAGAAAACAGTGCTTTTCACTCCTTTGGAACTCTCAAGTCCTGTCACGGACAGCTTCTCGGTCTCCATTCTCAATTTGACAGCATCTGCTTACTTCTCACGAATTCTCGGGCGCTATATTTGGAACGTCACTCACTTCTATCTCAGAATGCACTTCTACGTGAATGAAGGCGAGGCTAAATTAGGGTGTGGGGGAGGATATTCGTGTCACAAAATGATTCCTGACACATTGTAATTACTCCTACTACTTCTCCTTCTACCACTTTGACATGTTAAAGAATTATAAAAACCCCGGGCTCAAATGAGTTCGTTTGATGTCAATGGCGTAAATATTTATTTGGACCCTTCGTGAAAAAACGATAAAATGAAAGTATCGGTTGTTTCCTTTCTGGGAAGCGCCATGTACTCGCATCCTAGTCAAAATTGAAAATGCACTCAAAAATGACGAAAAAAAACAACATAACATTTCTTTCACCTCAGTTTTCTGATGATTAAAAATAATGGTATTGAATGATAATAGTGATAATGGTGATAGTCGTGATAATAGCAGCACCAGAGTGACGATAACAATGATAACCAAGAATACCGAGAGGATCAACCCCCACCCCTCCCTCTCAATCTCCCAGCCTTTGCTTCGCTTTTTATTTATTTTTCAGATTTCTTTGCCCTCATGGTCCGGAATGCCGCCTCTTGGCAAGCAATAATAAATAACAACAATAATAACGTTAAAAAAATACCAATAATAACTTTCAAGGTCATTTTTTCTAAGATTCTCCCAAATCTCTGCTACTGAACACTGTCAAGCCCCCTCTGGTCAGTGTGCATCCTATTTGTGAAGTGCAGTAGTGGGAACTTAGCTATGGAGTGGAAAAAACGAAGCTGAAGTAGAATAGATAGAAATTGAATTTCACCAATCGATTTTCCATTTTTTTCCTATTCCCTAAATGGGACCCTCGAACTAATGAGAACGACAAAAAAAAGAGAATCGATTGGCTAAATCCAATTTGGTTCCATTTACTTGCAATCAGCTTTGACAATCGTGCATGGTCGTCGGGTTGATGAACGTCGTCTCGTTAGTAAACGGAGACGACCCAACACAAGCCATCTGGCGATCAGCTCATTTACTCAGACTTCGCTCGGTGGGTGGGTAATGAAGTGCATTTGGAAGATGACTTCAAGCAAAAGGTCACTTGGGCTTTGAATTTTATCTCTTACTTCTCAAATACTTCATTTTGACATGAAAATCAAACAACCGAGGTCATTCAAGGGCACTCAACCTTTTAGTTGATTTTTGTCGGCTTCAACTAAGTGGGACAGATAGACCATGAAAGTAACATACGTAGTGGAGACTCTATCCCCGGGAAAACTTCTAAATTTTCATTCACATCCAAAAAAGTTAGCTAGAACTCCTCATTTTGCTCAGGATCAGGATTTTAAAATGAAAGTTATAACTGCCACTATGAACATCACTCTGGTTCCAACTGAGGGAAGATGGAGATTGATCCCGGCTTTTTGCGGTCTAAAAAACCCGGCTATCTTTGTCCTACACATTCTCTAGAGTATATATTAAAGAGCCGCACCTACCATAAGTGTTAGTATCAATTTGGGGCTCGGCTGGTTTAAAAGTAAGCTTGATCATCATACAATCGTTAACGCGCCACAAGGTCAAAGGTAAACACATGGCGCACACAAGACACGGGCGAATCTAAATCATAACTCCCTACAGAGTTTGGAGGTGCTCTCTACGGATTTCTAAGATGCTCTTTGAATGTGGTCCTTGAGTGGAATACTGGCTGAACCTATTTCTGTAGTTATCTGGAGTTGAAAAGAGGATAAAAACCTGGTTTTTTCAGAAATCCCTGTAGATCACTGATGAAGATACCATGATTCACTCATTTTAGATGAAATGCCCTACCATTTTCTGCCGACTGACCAAAACCTAAGAAAAAACGCTATTAAATAAGTGTAGATCGTGAGCTACCGTAATTAGGCCTTATAGATCAAAAATCGCAACTGTCCTGTCAATAAATTGGCCACCTCATTTCACTCTCGCCCCCTATCGATCGGTAAAGCCGTCCTGAATCCACAGTACGACCTGGTGCTTCCCCAAAAAGTTGAACCTGTACCGAACTAAGGTGAGGAATAGTTCTGAATGGTCCCTTAATATTCCTCAGTACTGAAAAATCCCATTGATATTTATAGGATACGCCATGAACTCCTGATTGGAATCCATTGTTTGTTGCCATTTTCAAATTTATCACTTTTAGTCAAGGACGAAGGTGAATTAGAGGTAAGCGGTGCTACTACTACAACCAATGTTGGAAATTTATTTCTGGATGTAATTCGGTGCCCATCGCTTGGTCTGGGTAAGCTGTTCTTTGCTCCTTACTCTGTTAATGGGTATAGAGCTCGCTTAGGTGCAACACTCGAACACATTCACTCGTAAACATCACCTAGTTCCGGACAAGTCATTGTTCGGGTCTGAGCACTCGCTAGGGTAACCTTACGATGAGTTTTTATGAAGTCCTAAAACATGGCTCATTCCGAAGTCATGTTTACCTACACGGTATTTGCTCTAATGGACGGTCCATGCCGGAAAGGTAGTGTCGGTCTGTCGGGTTTGGTACAACCTCACCTTGCATTTGAAACTTTTTGCTTCTAGTAGTCTCAGTACTGGTCCAACTAGTTTATTAATTTTTGTATATTCTACTCCAAAATATATTTTCACAATTATACTTAATTTTTTTTGAAATTTCCACTTTTCATTAGAAAACGGACAAGGTGCGGTGGCAAATGATGTACTATCACAGGCGCATTGTCCGTAGTTAGATTCCGTCGGGATCGACCCCTGCCTAGGCCAACCAAACAGTTCATCAATCCTGGTTGGGTAAATTGGTTGTAGACTCGTCTGGGAGGATACAAGCACTGGCTCGTACATGGGCTGGCCACCGTAAGTTATTGTATAGGCCCCATACACATTCAATACATCACCATGATTCAGAGTAGAAGTAGAATGCACGGCGCATCACGATTACGGGATTGATTAATGCCAAAGACTTTATCCGTAAATTATTATCTACCAATTCATTTCAATCGATGGATCAGTTTCAATCAATAACTCAAGATCAATGGATCTACAAGTTCTAATGGCACTTATTTTGGGAAATGGGGCCAAGATTTATCTGTTCGGGACCACGACTAGTCTGAGCATGAGTCTGGGAGCTCCATTATGCGGTAGCGGGAAACGTGACCTGAAGTCAAGGTTCGGGCTTTTTGCCTCCTCGAGGTAAGCATTTTAAGAGAGCAAGTCCATTTTAAAATAATGTCCTAATCCCCGATTTGATTCCCCGCTACCGCTTACCCTCGATTCCGTTTGATGGATAGCCCTTTATCCGGAAGAATTGCCCTTTCCTCCGTTTCGGAGGAGACGATTTCGGTCTATAATCCCCTTAAGTACAACGATGAATATTCACATTTATTGCTCACACTTTTTATACAAAAAATACATCAAAATAATGAAAAATATAAATAAAAACAGATCACAAAATAAACACGTACATCTAGCTGGCTGGGAAGGAGGACTTTGTCCCTTTGGTTATGAGCCACCGGATCAAAGAATAGGGGATCTGATGAACCGATGCCGCCGTCGTCGACAAGCCGACGGCGAATCGCCTCATTTAGACGCTATTGAAGCTACCCTAGGGGGAGGGGATAAGCTGACCGATATGTGGTGGGTCGAAGCATCAGATAACTTGAGGAACATGGACTAGATCATATGAGAAGCAGGAAGAGGAATGGGAGAAATCAAAACCCGTGTTAGGAAGAGGAGGGAGCGAGAATGATTGGGGAGAAAACGAAGTGGCTACAATCGAGTCGGGAAATCAGTGGCTAATCGTTGATAGGCATGGCTCATCAATGGCGCATAACGTTTGTATCCGATTACAGCTAATAAAAGTAAACAAATGATAATAATTGAAAAAACAAAGGTGCTCAAGAGGACGGGGATGAATTGGGTACTTGGGTTCCTACATGGGGTGATTCCAGTGAGATACGGCAGTAAAGGGTATTGCCATGAACCAGAAAAACAGTAGTAAAGCTGTGGATCGGTGATCTGGGACTGATTCAGAAGGTGTGGTACGATGTCGTGAAGACTACAGTCGCATCGCAAAGGATTCGTGTCGATCCGTAGGTCCCGAAGCGAACGGAGTCGGGAGAAATTTCTAGTGAAATGTATACGATTCTCTCCCAGATCCAGGGTAGTCAGGTTAGGCGGCAAGTCGGCAGCGTTCATGGTAACAATCTGATTCCCTCGGAGCAGCAGAGTCCGCAGCGATGGGAGATGTGATAGATGCAGGGCTCGGGAGAGATCACAGTAGGATAGATCCAAGTCGATTAGGCCGGTCAACTCGTCCAAATGGTCAGACCAGCAGCGTTCTTCACATCGAGTAAAGATCTGTGGATTATTGGCCAGTTTCAGATGTTGAAGTAGCGGCAGACCAGCAAATAGGGCAGAATCCATCGTGACGAGGTTGTTACTGGACACATCCAGATAGATCAGTGATGGCAGTACAGGATGTGGAAGAATCGATAATTGATTAAAAGACAGATCAATAGAGACGAGTTGCATTCCCAATGTGGGAAAAGCGAGATGATCTATTTCACTGATCTGGTTCCTAGACACATCCAGGTGCTGCAGATTTGGGAATTGTGACAGGGCATGTGGGGGCAAAGAGGTGAGCAGGTTGGACGAAAGAGTCAGGGAGCGTAGTCGGTCGAGTGCCACTCCTGGAGGCAGAACAGGCCAGTCAGTGAAAAGATTTCTGTCCAAATGGAGTTCTTCCAGTGAAACTGCTTCAAGCCAGCTGGTCTCGATCAGATTATCTCTAGCGAATACGGTAGTCAGTACGCAGTTCTTAAGGAGATGAAGCCGCTTGAGTCGCAGACCGGTGATATCCAACGTTTTCAAGTTACGACCACATGCCGACCAGCTTTCGTCCATCAGGTGAAGCTCGGCATGGGACAGATTCAACGATTTGGCTCGGCTGTCATCCACAAGCCAGTTGATGAACGACGGTGGCAGGTGGGTGTAGGAAAAGTCGAGATGGCTGGCGTTGGTGAGGGCAGTGAGAGCCGAAATGTCGATTTTAATCCGATTATTCGAAACATCAAAGGCATTGAGGCGACTGAATTCAGCTGTTGAGATGGGCAGAATACGGCAGCCAACATCCATTGGACAGATCGTGGACGGCTGGAAGACGATAGCAGAGGCGTTGATAAAGGCCAGATTAGCGGAGGACAGCAAGAGCTGTTCAGATGGTGGCAGAGATGCAGCCGCTGTCGAGAGGGCGATGGGATTTCCGCTGAGGTCAAGCTGTTCCAGTACGACGTTCTCAGCCAGAACAGGAGAGAACAGTGACAGATTTGCGAGACGATTTCTGGCCAAATTGACAACCCGGAGATGCTTCAAACTCCGGAGAGCAGTTGTGGGCAAGGCGTCCAAGTGGTTATCAGCCAGATTCAGCACCTCCAAATTAGGCAGAGGCAGTAGCGAATGAGCCGAGAGGGACTGTAAACCACATCGGTTAATGCGTAATACCCGAAGAGCAGGATGGAATAGGAAGTGTGGAGGATAGGGTAGATTAAGGTCGATCAGATGGACCTGCTCGATCCATGGAAGCAGTGACACGGTTCGAATGAGCAGTGTGGGTGAATTACAGGTCACCGATTTGGCATGGCGGTCACAGGAACAGTAAGCACAGATATCCGCCTGGGAGGTGTGAAACAGTAGTGGAATCAATGCCACCAGACGAATCATGACCACCAGATGGATGGCCTGCCGACGGAAAGTGAAGAATTCGGGCCAAGGGGTGGGGCGAAGGCGAGGGCGGCGCCGCGACCTCGGGACGAGACGATAATCAGCCACGCCTTCGGGGGTTCTTTGGGCCTTCAAGCTACTGACTGCTGCTGTTGTTGCTGCTGTGCTGCTGCTGATTATCCAACAAGAGAACGATGATTGCGAATCGGCTGAATGATTGGCTAAAAGGAGGCATGGGTTCCCCTGCAAAACATGCCCATGAATCAACCGGAAAGAACGGCTTCTGAAAGAGTGCTAAGGGCCATCTATCATTGCTGTTATTCGGGGGAGATTATGAATGAAATGGCAGGAGCCGCCGTAGGAGGAAATCTCAAATTGGATTAGACGGCGCCATAGAACGGATGATAGCCGTGAGAGAACGATGCCTAGGTGGAGAATAGCAAAGGAGCCGACCAGAGAAGCAAAGACGAGAGAATTCGTTTAGGAGCTGACATGGCGCTGTCAATGCGCTGCTCCCCTTCCCTCAGCTATGATAGCTGTATCGACGGCACAAAGGAGTGAAATTTTCCGAAAGAAAACCGGCTGTGGGAGGACGTCAGGTTTGGTTGAATGGGACTTTCCATGAGGTCAAGAATGGGAGGGTCAGTGATGGGGAAAACGAGCTAAAACTCCCACTCAGGGAAGAACACCCGTCCGACTTGTCCCCAGAATCGTGTGGGCATTTTAGCTCGTGCTCGGTTTGTACAAAGAATGGCAGATTCATGTGGTGCTACATGATGTTCTAAGACATCGGAGGAGGGAGACGACTATTCGGGTTGCGCCGTGCATTCGCCTTCATCCCAGAATCGCCACTGCATTGGAATGTACGAATGGATCATGCAATGGTTTTCAAAAGTCAGTCAATAAGTTCGTCCTCCCACACAAGTAATCACACCAACCGGGAACTAGAAAAGGGATCAAGAAGAACTCTTGGGTGACCCAAAAGGTGTTTGCTCTCAGGCCCTGTCCCTGGCCCGTTTGGGTAAACCTCAGCCTACCACTTGCTTCACTTTCACCCATCCGCATGCCATTCAAAGGGCTAAATGCCTCCATCACTTCCTTCTATCCCCGAAATGGCTATGTTCATGGATGTGAGTCAGGCGACCAGCCATCGCCGTTCACGGAAGGGATGAAGCCTGATGCCTTGGAAGTTCACGTCCATTAGCCAAATTGTTGTTCCAGGCACATGCCTGAACGGAGACGGCGGCGGAAAGCGATTTACTGCCGTATAGATTGTTTGTAGGCATGGGTGCACTCTGTGGACTTTTGACATTCGAGAAATTCCTCTTTCCGTCAAAACAGCTTTTCTCAAGGGAAGGACATTCAGGAAGGAAGATACCCTTCCACGGCACTGCCATTTTCACAAAAGGGAGCATCATTGCCTTCCTCTCGAGGGGAGTAGGCAGAGTTTGCCCAGTGGAATGAGAAAATGATCCCAGACCACTTTGCTAATTGCATTCTCCGATTCACTCAACTTCTTCTCCCACTGTTTTTCGGCTTGTCAGCAGAACTGCACGCTTCAATCGTTTTTCTATGGCGTGCGGGAATGGGGTGGAACCTATGGTCACTCGATCTGGGGGAGCTCTTCATCTAATCTAGTGCCAATACTGATTGCGGCCTAAGAATCTGGACATCATCCAGTCGAATTCGGGTATCCATGGGAAGCATCTCCATGGTCGAAGATCCTTTCCAGGGTCGGAAACAAATGGGGTGGTTGAGAAAATCAGCAGATACTTGAAAACCGGTCAAGTAGACGATCAATTATGGCAAATTGACACGAAAAGTAGGCGGCTCTAATTACAGCTGTTTGAAGTGGGTGGGCCAATTCATCGCTATGAATTAGGTCTCACCCAGGGTTGAAACGCTCCTCTCAGCCGTATAAGTAGACACCCGAAATATGATGGAAGAGGTTTAGTGGTTCATAAAGATCTGATGAGCTCTTTATGAGTTCTTCCCAAGTGGTCCTCTAATCCACTATCATTTCCCATTATAACTTCGCCATTACCTTATGGAAGCATCAAGAGGTTGTCTAGTGGTACATAGTAGCTCCAGCACCCTCACAATCCTATACCAGACCTTCCACCAACTATTGGTTTATTTACCCAGGGTTTATTTGGTCTATATAACTATTTAGGAACTGTTTTCCTATTCATTTTACTCAAAATTATTTATATTTCATTTACTTTATTGACTGCTCTGTCTTTTTTAGGTTGTTCCAGGTTTCCGCTCGGAAACAACAATGTAAAATAAACAATAAATAGAAATCGATTAGGCCAACTATGGGCCCAATCGGCTCGAAATCAGTAGGCTAACTTTTTGAATGATTTGAAACGGTATCACACATTGAGGGGTGTGATGCTTAGGTATATACCACCGAAATTCCGAATGGAATGCAAAGACATGGCGTAATCTAGAAAAGGTAATCAAACAATGCTGACTGCAAATGATCTTAATTCAATTAATTTTCGCTTCATTTTCAAGTAAAATAATGCTAAGAAATTGACTGGAAGAAGTCTAAAGGGTTGTTTATTTATTTATTCATTTTATTTACTTATTTGTTTGATAGCATGAACAGTCTATTTGTAAATAATACTTTAAAACATTAATTAATCCATGAAAAAAAATGAATCAATAAATTAAAGGGTAGCAAATCGGGACCCGATCCTAAGGAGGGATCCGATCCTGCATTATTTGTGGATGTCTGCTCATTCGGTCCCATGACTTAGTTAAGAACCATCCAGATAAGGAATCGCTGGGATTCTTCCCATATGGGTACTTGTCCTTACGATGAAGGGTCTCTCATTGAAGGAGGGTAAGATTAATGAATAGTATTCTCGACTGAGAGACCCCATTCTTCTCTCTTATAATCTCCTCACATATGCAGCTTAGAAATGTGACATATTTAGGCCGTCTAATGGTAAATGGAGCCCTTCGAAGGAGATCGGGCGTTCCCTCCACGAACTAACCAATATTTCATCTTAAAAGGATATTTATTGTTAGGTCGTAGAGGAGATTCCGCTCCAGTACACACTTGAGATGATTCTCAAAGTTTTCAGAAAAAAAAAATAATCAAATCGGAGTATCGAAGGGCCTAATTTGGGTTGTTTGCGCTTAGATTTTTTCGAATTGTTTGCTCTTTGTTTTAAACTTTTTCGAACATTGGGAGTGGCAAAAATTTGAAAATTCGGAAAATGAACAACTGGCTAGCCAATAAAATGATTAAACAACTTCTTTGCAATCGTCAAAAAGAGAGAGTTTTGATGAAAAGAAGCGATTATAATCACATAGATAAACAAATAAACAAGCCTTCCAGTAGTCACTAGGCTGAGTCGTTTACGAGTGTATTGAAAAAATAAAGAAGAAGATAAATAAACAAATGATATTCATGATAAGCCTTTTCGTGGCATACATCTTTTAAAGGAAGACGAACTAATCGATACTGATCAACTTCTTTGGAGTGCGCCATGCAAACAAGCCCCTGCTCAAGCTGCAACGACGTTTGAATTCAGCCTATTCTTAGCACTTAGTTGGAGGGGACTGATAGCACCCTATTAGCAAACCCCACCCCCCCCCCCCCCCTCCATTTTCTTTCTAATTACCAACAAAGCAATTGAAATCAAAAAGGTGTCATCGGGCCAGATGTCTAAAAAACTCATTTTTGTTCGATTTGGAATGAATCATAGCGAAGTTTCAGTCGCCATTCCAACTGCGTCAGTAAACTGAATCATCGTGTTCCCTATCAGCAGACGCCATTTAGTGAAATGGCGCTCGTGACACTGATTAGGAATCTTTTTATAGCAGCAAAATCGCCACAGAAATTGCTGTCTGAATGTAGAATAGGAGCACAATAAGTTCTAGAAATCTAAAGAACTCCCATGACCACACTGTAGTCATCACCCATGCCAATTTGACTGGGTTTGAAACGATGAAATCGCTAATTCGTCATCTGACTCACCCTCGCAGGTCACTATTCGAAAAAAGAAAAAATAACTGATTCTTTCGTTTTCGGATCGTTCTACTTCTTTATACAATCAGGTCTAGGGAAACACTTTGGCCCTAAAATGGCATCGTCCATTGAAGTTCCATCAGCCCCTGACAAAGTTGTCTATTGTTAGAAGGATCAGATTCTTTTCCATTGTTTCTCTTCGAGAAAAACAAAACAGCGAATTGCCAGATATCCAGTCCGATTATAGAATTATTGAAATAAAAGTTCAATTATACAATTACTAGTCAGTATCTACAGGCTCCACATATAAATAGTCAACGGCAGGAGAGGTGTAGTGGTAAGTAGCGCACTATAACACCCATGGTCACAGGTTCTAATCCCGGATCGTATCTGGCTAGGCCAACCAAGCCTTATATCTCTCCTGGGTCGTTTAATTGGTATCGGACTCGTCTGGGAGGATAAACGTACTGACTTATACATCGGCTGGCCAACGCAAGTCATTGTTTGGGCCTCATACGCTTTCAATAAGCCACTACAATTTTGAATAGCAGCCGAATACGGGGCACATTCCAAAAACTGGATCGCTTAACACCAATGCTTAATTATTTATGTCGTTATTTGTCATCATTAAGTGGCTCTATGAATGTTCAAATCCAGTTATAACTGGGTTGAAAATTCTCTGTTTTTTAATGACTACATAGAAAAATAAATTAGAGATTAAGCTAATCAGATAATCGGTTGAAACTTCGAAAGGTTTTGAAAATGCCTGGTCCCGAATTAAGTACTTAGGTGTAAAAGTAGGCAAACTACCTGTAAATTACTCAACGAAGTTTGAGGAATTGATTCGTCCATATCCTAGAAGATCTGTGTTTGTGAACTTTCGATCCACAAACGTTTTTTCAACCTTAGACTTTCCTTCTACTTCTAAGATTTCCCAAATTTAATTTCAATTTTTTTTATTTTCTCAACAATTTTCGATCCGTTGCTAATGCATGAAGAGTTTTGGCGGGGTTCCCAGTCACTCCGTTTGTTAGTCATAAACACTCCTCTTAAAAGCATCTACTTAAAAATACTATTTACAAAATGTGGGTCTCACGTACCTTGTCGAAGTAAGAGAGAGCAACAACGGCCACATCAGCTAGAGGGGTATGAAGTGGTCCAACACATTGCTGGCGAGCCACCAGTCCTGTTACTGACCGATCCACTTTGCAGGTCAGATATCTGAAAAGGTGGTGCTATTTTGAAAAAAGAACAGGGCGATTGATGGCTCGGAATGAATGTCGTATAAAAACTCGAGATCGATCCTCATCCTGGCCGAGAGGCCGTGAGTTTTGCCTTTATTTCCTTGGTCGCATTAAGAATTTTGGATAAACCAAAGGCAACGGTTCTGAGGTGGCGATTTTGAGGTAGCTGATCTGTCTGGTAAGACCCTCAGTCTCTGATCCAAGGAACGGCAGAATGGCATGAGGGGGAGATGTTGTCATGAGTGCGAAACGATCTCGAATCGACCCTTCTCTCCGAATTTCGATCATCTGATGAATTCATCAAACTTGATAGCTCAAGCATGAAAGGTATGATCACGGGGCGGTCATATTACCCAAAGAAAAAAGGTTAGAATGACCCAAGTAGGGTAAAAATATCTGGTAGAACAGGACAGGTTAGTCATAGCCACGTGATTGGCAGATGATCAGTTAGGTTGCTCGGTTGAATCTGAACCCTGACTCATCAGGGCGTGAGCGCTAAAGGGAACTCTGAAAAGACGGAAGTGGTCACTTGCTTTAAAGTGAAGGTATAGCACACTAGCACACTATATAGTTGGGTTTCCAGCGTGCGGCACCCCAATCCACCGAACGACTAGCCCATGTGAGAACGGATGTGGAAACTTTGCTCTCGGCTCTTCTCTATTATAGATGCCATTGCTGCATGATAGAATTATGGAGCACTACTCAAAGGTACCGTGATGGGTAACCACTATGGATATGGATAAGGTACCAGCCCGTTCGGGGAGCAGACGACACTTTTAGAATAGGTAGCCGAAATGGTATGTAGTTTGAGGAGCTGATGACACAGTTTTAGAGAATTATTAATCATTGAGAGCAGTTCTGCAGATTACGTACTGAAAAGGTACTTTGGCCTCCCAGGAGGCGACACAGGCCGTTGTTACAGCGAAGAACTGTCTGACAACGGCATAGTGAAGGCTCCAAAACAAGGCTGAGATTTCTTTCTCGTCACAGAAGTACACTGGACTTCGAGCCATTCGTGCGCCATATTTGGACCCTTCTGGTGTCGTAGCGTTACATACCCCTCCTCTTGAAAGCCATTTAAAGCCAAAGTTAATTCTGATCACATAAACTTTAGGACGAATCTGGTCACTTGATGTTTCCAACATGAAATATGGGAATATCTTATATCAAGAAGCCTTCTGGATTTCTTGGATGTTAGTTAAAAGCAAATTGTTCGATATGGGAGTTGATCGACAGCCTGTATTTCCCACGTTCTTCAGCGCTGTATATGCTGGACTCAGCGAACAGCGAACACAACAATGCAACGTCAGAATTGATTGATGGGCTGAAAAACAGCAACACCCATTTATGTAGTGGGAATTGCCAGCAATAAGAGTGCACCAGGGAGCTGCTCCGATATGGTTGGAGCAGGATTTCAATCACGCTTAGGGTCATTAATGGGGGAATTGGCTAGAGTGGCAGCGGGCAAGCTCCCAGGCATGGTCTCATAGATCAGCCACGCTTCCCTTAACCTTGATCGCTTGGTTCTGAAATTATACTTTGAGAATCTGAAGGTTGTCCAGCCTTCTCCATTCATGCAGCTCGAAAGCCCATTTGAATGCCTCTAGAGGTGGATGGTAGTCTGAGGCCTGGAACGTGCTGAAGGTTGTTGCTCCAGTCCCTCGGGCCTAACCTCTACTTGCTTATTTATTTGTTTGTTTATTTATTATTATATTTCCTGTCAGAGAGGTACTAAATACTTCAAAAAAGCTCTCAAACAGCAAAATGACTTGAAAACAAAAGGAATATACTAGACCGAAAGGAGATTGTCAGGGGCAGATGGCTACCCAAATTACTTTTTGAGGGGAAGAAAATGGCTGAAAGGTCTTCAGCAGGCTTCTCGGGTCGGAAGTACCCTTCATGAGATTCCGAGAGCCTGAACCCCCGTAACCTACCTTTTACTTGCTACAGACGGCAATCGAAGTACCATCTCCAGAGCCTGTCTCACGGTGAGGCCTGCGGGTAGTTCTAGTTGCCTCAGAGGTATGGGTTTCGAGTTGAGATGGAAGACCTTGAATGGGACTCGTACAGTTTCTCCAAGAGCCTCACAATGTCATAACTCGAAATACCTTCTTTTCTCGTTCTCCGAGAACTTTTGTATCGAAATCTACTGGATGTCGTCCCTCTTCTTCGCCTTTAAAATTAGTCAAAACAACCTGAAAGAACTAATTTTATGGAAGAAATCTTTTGATAGGGCAGATTTCCAACTAACTCTTTTCACATCCGTTACTGTTCCCACAACGGATACCGTACACTTTTCGCGGCGGGATATCGCCATCATTTTTTCTATTCCATTTGCATCCACTAGACAGGCGTCGTTCTCCTGAAAAGCGAAAATCGTCAAAAAACGAAAACTGTTTCACAGAGGCAACGTTGTTTTCAGGGTGCGCCGCGCACTCGATCGCCTTCTAGAATCTCATGAGTTTGGTACCCCTGTGATGGACGAGTTGTCGGCCGACTTAGAATTCGATCTTCAGAGAATGCGCGCAGTAGCGGCTTCACTTATCTACCTAGACTGAACCTATGAGTGCGTGCAACAGCGCGGGTGATAGAAACCCGGCAGTGATTTGGATAGGTATCGATCGATAGCGAGGATGAACTTCTGGTCTACTTGCTGGTCTGCTTAGTCCAGTCGATTTTGTTGAAAGCAGAGAAACCTGGATTATGCGGGACTGCCTATTTGGTTCATAAGGTGTACCTCATTTAATTAGGAACCCAAAGCAAGCAAGAATGGAGCTGACAGGCCCTTTTTTCGTCCATAGAATCCCCACTCCCAGAGCATGATACCACACCATTCACTGGCGTTCTGGGTGATGATAAAGTTCCGGTTTGGGGAACAACAATTAGTCTGATTTGTTGTAAACGCCACAAAACGCCACCATTGAACACCTCTGAGTGGAACTCGGTAACGTGTCGAATTATGGAAGACATGATTGACGTCGATCGTATTCAATCTTTTTACCCAACGACGATGGGAACCGTACTGGAGCGGACTGATTGAGACAGGCGACATCAATATGAAACAAAGAGGGACATTAATGACCCTAATTATAGATGACCCTCGCGCTAGCGATACACTGATAGTCCGCAGAAACATTTCGTCGGATAGGGAGGGCCCTTTGATTGCATGTTCCAAGACTGATTAGATTCGGCATAGTTCCAAGCCATAATTGCAGACTTGCTTCTTTTTTTCCCCGATGCACTTTACAATCATGCAAAACTTGGATACAACTGGGTAAAAAAAAACCTTCAGTCTAGGTTTTGCTAGAGGACCTTTTTAAACAAGAAGATCTTGAGAGGTTGTCGCATGATCCCTGCTGAAAACCAGGGAAATGTCCTCCCAAACAAACCCCAGACCAAGTGAATTAGGGATGTCTCGGAAGAAAGTGGCTGTGATTCAATTTTTCTCAAAAAGCAACAATCTTTTGTTTTTCTTCTTCTTTATCTTTTCCTCCCTGGTCTCTCAGATCGTAATCATTTTCTTCTGCCAACGTTATCTTTATTTGTCGCTTCGGTTGCGAGCTCCCACCTGATCACTTTCCTCCAGTGCTACTCTGTTGTGGTCGTTGCCCCGATGGAAAGCGTTGCCCATCTATAGGATAATCTCTGACTTCCATAGCATGTGTCATTACCATCACAACAGCTATCTTCGACTGGACAGGGGTTTCACGCCTTTGTTTCTTACTCGGTCCAGTCCCATTCGATGGTAGGCCCATCTCGAGATCTTGATTTCAGCAGGAAATTGTCTCCGATGATTCCTGTCCAGGCACTTGGGCTCGGCACCGTAAGGCATTGCTTCAAACATTCTAGAGCTCTGTCGATCACAGAGGATGCCAGTTGACTCGCTCCACTTCAATCATGGCCAGTTTATTCGAGACTTTGCAGCCTTTTCAGCCGTTAGTGGCTAGGCTGCTGCTCAAGGAATCGTGCAAGCAACGCTTCTCAAAACAGTTTGGAGGGGTTCTACGCATTACTTGGGACAAAGAAGATTCGGGGTCCTTCCAGTAATCCAGCAGTAATTTCTTCTCACTCAGTTTGTCACAGAGTTCTCCTCTACATTTCGCTATCAGAGCAATGTTACCGGGTCTTCTGCGGTCCGTCTACGAGTTCGTCGATCTTACATCCACTGGTAATGGGAAGAGGAACCAGCTCAGGGTGGATCTTAATGTATTCGAACAGTAATATGTATTGGTACTGTTCAGCTCGTTTGAATCTTTCATACATGCCCTTACCCAGGAAGACTTTACGCTTTATTCAGGTGGGAGGAATCTAGGGAGCAGGTTCTCGCTTTTTTCGGTGCTACATCATCATCAAATCTGAAGATATGACTCATTGAAGGCTTATCAGTATGGCGTCAAAAAAACTATCTTGGATGATCGGAGATGTGATCTGCAAGTCACAGAAGCAAGTGGCTGCGGAAAGAGTGGGTGTAGGCACATTCGTCACACGTTCGGTGGCCTAAAAATTATGAAGACAGCTAGCTTTTCACTTAGTGAGCAGCAAGATGGGGAAACTGCAGGGCTCGACTTTCCCGTAGTAGTCGGATAGACGAGATGATCTAGAATTTGCCGAACGCAAGAAGGACCACATCCCATCGCACAAAGAAGTTTTTGGGGCATTTTGTGATTCCTATTATAGTAACCTCTACCGTATCCTAGAGGAAAGAAAGTAGAGCAGGTGAATCTGTCGAATATCCAGGAGCGAGTTCGATTAAAGTTCGAAGCTTCATCTCACCTGGTACTCAGCGGTCCATAGTTCACGTGCCGAAATAGTCTCGTCACCGAGTTCAAAGCTGTCGGCACTGATAATGGCTCCTCCACCTTCAACCAACTCCTTGAGAACATTACCTGAAAGCTGGCCGATTCCCGCGTTTTCTAGCCCAGCAAGAAGAGCAAGTGCCACTCACCGTTCCCACCAGCTCCCTGATCATGGATTGAGAGAATAGGATTCGACATGCCCGATTCAGCACAGGCTCGAACTATGCGATGCAGTTTCTGGCCCATTTCAGCATCACCACGTTGCACGGCGCAGAAGTCAAGTGTAGATTCACGTGAACCTAGGTAAGAGCTAAGGTAACTTTCAAACTGTCAAAGTTCTGCGGGTCAAGAGGCACGAGGAAGAAACCGCCTCTGCCCGGAGTTTCGTTAAATTTTCGTCGTGAATCATTGAAAGAGATAGATATTTCACCTTGGACCGACTGCGAAGAAGCGGCACCACCACCAACTCCTACTCGATACACTGGACCGCCGATTTTCGCGAGGAGCATACCACCACGACAGTTCTTCTTCTTTGTTTGGTTATCATCTGAAAACACGCATACACATTGAGGATTGCTCTTAAATTTAGACTGTGCCGACACTCTAAGAAGGGATCGTGCTCTGTGATAAATACCGGGGAAAGACAAAAAAGCTCAAAAGCGAAACTAAGAAAGAGTGGTCCGGATAACTGAAACTCTTCCCGCACAAAAACCACTTGTTTCTTAGAGATATGAACTTCCCATGGAATTCGACATACCGACTGCTCCTATTCCACCAGAGAACATGATTGGCTTCACATATTCACATCGTTCACCGTTCGATAGGCGTTGACCAAAGGACCTTGCAAATCCACAGACGACTGGTTCACCAAATTTGTTACCGTAATCGGACGCTCCATTTGATGCTTCTATGATCACCTTGAAATCGGTAGGTAACCTTTACGGTTGACGGATGTTGAAGACAGTCGGAGGTCCGAGAAGCAGGCAAAACTGATGAACCATCTTTTTGGATTTTTTTTTCCGATTTATGATGGACCAAAACCTGGACCTTCCTCTTCCGCTTGATGATTTTCGGTAAAGAAAATCAGTTTTGCCCACTCTACCTCTTAGGCGAATAGCTATTTTTGGGTAGTTTCTCTCGGGAAATTCTATGGGCACTTTGTGCTCATTGTGCTCTTTTCACTTACGTTTCGTGGATGACTGAAGGCATACGGGAACTTGTCACCACTATCCTCCCACGGCATATGGTAGTCTGGGAGATGTAGATTCCCAAATGAATATCCAGCAATGCCAGCAATCTCATACGATCCTAAATATTTTGATAACGATATTCTTTACTTGAAGGAACGCCAGCTCTCCCACCTCTCCCAGTCGCGTGTGTGTCACGAATACGTCCACCAGTGCCTGTTGTCGCTCCCTGAAAGTCAATTCGGATTTCCAAGGTTGGTGATTAATGGACAAAACTCCAGTCTCGAACCCGTACTTGTCCTTTGCCAGGGACAAGTACGGGTTCGAGTCCCGTCCAAGACTGAAGTTTTGTCCATAAATCGCCATCCTTGTGAGACTTTCGGATCGCGTACTGCGACAAAATAACAGCAATTAACAAAACATCAAGTCAAACCAAGTCCGACTATTGTGGCCCTTCTTACCCTTTAATAATTCCCTGGACTCTGATAAAAGTCAATTGGAAGCGAAAAGCTCCCAAACTCATAAAGGATTCAGTGGAACAAGGCTTTCTGGCTTTTAACAGTCCCTTTTTCGGATGTGCTCACTCACTCAACTTCCTCTCTGAATTGCAGTTTCATTTGAATGTTTATTTAACATACTTAACAATTTACCTGGGCTAAATAAGGTGCAGCTTCTATTCCTAGACAGGTATGATGGCAGTAAACCAATACCGCGGGATCCGGGATATTTTGCTTAAGCCAGACGGGCATCGCTCCAGGATCTCATCCTGGGACCATACTTTATTTGGGCATCGTATTCTTATTCATTGACTTACAGGGTTTGCATATCCCAGGTCCGTAATGATAAGAGCACGGTGCCGGCAAAGTGCACATGCTTTTCGAGTCCCATTCGAATGTCAATGTTTGACTCAATGACTTCCGGTTACCCAGCTCGCAAAAATGGAATACATCTATTACTGTATACAAAATTATAATTATTAGCAAACGGAAAGGTACTTACGAATTCGGGAGAAACTTTTAAATTAATTTTCTTAATACAAGCAACATTTCACAACTATATTTCATCATTATCGATTACGTGTTGCCATTTATCAAACAGATTCATGCCACTTCTATAGAAATTCTAGGATTTTGGAGCGAAACATTCACAAGGGATGCTTTCGAGTTGGTTACGGTTATCCAGCTTCTTATCTTCTGAAGAATTCAGTGGCGACAAAAAATGGATAGTAGTCCGCTTGCGCTCAACCTGGTGAATGCAATGGGTGCACCAGAACTTGCCATTCAAGCTCTGAATTTTCTGCGGGTCTCCTCATAGTGTATGCCTGAGCATTGTCAGAGTGAGAATGTGATAATTGTTAAACTTGCCAGGTGAGACAGCAGCTACGGAAACCATTTGAGTGACAATGGGTTTCACCTGTGACAGGAAATTCGGTAGCAGTTCCCAGGGAATGATCCGTTTTCAGTCTCATCAAATACTCAGCGCTTTCGATCTGGGATCGAGCTTAGATTTTGACGTAGGAATGTTACGTTCACCTCGTTTGAGCCACTGGCGCTCTTTCATGTGGTCCACGAAGACAACACATTTTTCGTTGCCAGGCCACTGGCCAGGTTGTCGTCCAAGGTAAAGGTCCAACGGAATGCCAAGAAGTTCAAGCACGCACTCCTGCTCATTGAAGTCGGTAGTCTTTCTGATCATGAGATTCGCGCTCCAAGTTTCAACGGCTTTCTAAAGCAATAGAAATGACTTGCTATGGAGCCGTAATTGCACTGGAGCTTTTCTGTCAAACCCCCAAAGCTCGTGTATTCTGTCGAGAAGCTTCATCAGAGGAATTTGAGTAGGACCTTCATTCACTTCGACCTGTGAACCAGGTCAAGATGGGTTCCTCAAGCCGGAGTTGTTGCCTCTGAACTTGCACAAACTAACTTTTATTATGCCGTATGAGATGGATGAGGGTCCTACCGCATCGAATATGCCTTTTGTATCATCTATAACTCTGACCATTCAAACTCATAAAACAGAAGTAGCGGAAGAATTAAAGCGCTAGCCAGACATAAAATTTTAGCGGTGCCGGTTCAAAGAAAGAACCTATTTAGAATGCACTAGTGGTTTCTTCTTTTCAAAAAAAAGAACAATGAAGTACTAGCTCCCACATGTGCATTTCATACCTGGAAAGGACATACAGCAGTTGGAAAGTTGTGGGTCTCGGCTGAGTAGGTCAGATGACGAAGAAGGCGTTGGACTTTCATTGGAGCCATCGTTGTCGAATCTGCTGGGACAAGAAGCGGAACGTCGTCGAATCCACGAATTGCACTGCAGTAGAGCATTGAACACTTTCACAGCACCACGTATTGGACATACACCGAGGGAATGAGAAGGGTACTTAAAATCGTGGTGAGACTAATATGGATTTCGTGTTTTTTTAAGGATGAAAATTTAAGTCAAACCTGGAGTTATCACAGAAGGCGATGACATTGTTCGAATTGGAATGGCGTTGGGTAGCTCGTATAGAATCCATCAATGATTCCTTGAAATAGTAGCCTCTGTCTAACAAAACTTTCTGTTGCCAAGCAAGTAGAGGGTATTAGAGGGCATTACTAAGGAGCAATTTTAGTCGAGCTGTGCTGATTTTCTTCGAAGGTCAGGTGGGGGCCTTTCAACTTGGTGGTGATGGGGCTTATGGCGTCCCTACTCTACTACCTTTACTGTATTCCTTGTCCAGAATTATTCCTTTGAAGTAGGATTTTGTAGGACCCATGCCAAGGGGCCGAGGGACAATGTGTCACTGTAAACGAGGGTATAGTCCGCGGCACGTTATCCTTTGCTCGATGCTACCGGCATGGGCTTTACGGATTCCTATTTCAGAGGAGGGCGGTGTTCTGCTGACTTCACTACCTGAAAAGAATCAACATGGTTCTTTCCTTTCCTATTCGGATGCACTGCTCACAGGACTAGCGAAAAATGGATCAACCCCTCCTGAGTCGATTCATTGACCACTTACTTTTCGTTCCTTCCCGTCGACAACAAGTCTTCCACGGAAAAACCAATGACGAGAATGTTCCGAGTCGGACTGCGCCAAATCGAACAGCTCCACATCAGTTGGATTTCTAAAAACACCCCTATCGAATAGGGTATAACGTTAGAAATGTAAAGTCCGTCGCAATGCAGCGCTTTTCGGTAGGTAAGCCAATAGATGAAAGAAGTATTACCTACCTTGAATCAGAGGATACCCCGGGGGGGGGGGGGGGGGGGGGGGGGGGGGGGAGGGTTAGACTCTCATTTCTCAAGGATCCATGGCATGGATTTCGTGGTATCTGTGCCCAGTTGCTTCATAATTAACCCTCTAACACGTTCTCGGCCATTGCAGGAAGCCCATCTAAACACATAGAAGCCCTTCTAAATCCTTGCCGAAGCTCTTTTAGCTCCTTTCGGATTTGGAGGAATAGCTCTTCATGAGAGGCCTTTCCCAAGAAAGTCAAAGCCATTTGTGGTTGTTTTGGTTACTTCTCGACAGTCGTCACCTTCACAAATGGGTATGGGGGGGGGGGGGAAGAAAGGAACTAAGGAGATCGGTTTTTTCCTGGGCATTTACTACGAGGCCGGACGGACTTCGTAAGCAATTGAAGCTTATGGAAAGCTTCATAATGGTACCTTTTAAATTTGTTGACAAACAGATCCTTGTAGTATAGGAGATCGTGAGCATCAAATGCCAATCCAAGCTCTTCGTTAGCCTAAAATATGCGATAACAATTAGGACCACTAGCACTGAAGGTGGATCAACTGGACTTTTTTCAAACGTCACAAATCAGCACCATTTTGCCCAAATCGCAGCTCTTTCCCGAACTAAATGCAAGATGTTCTTGAGCCCTAGAGCTCTGCAGAGCTTCCGTAATCGTACAAACGTAGGCCAAACGTTGTTGTGTGGAAACATTCGTTCCCTTTCCCTCGGATCCAGAGAATTTCCGGGCTATAGAACTTCAAATCATTCTTCTTATTTGGCCTTGAACTAGAAATCCTATGAGTTTGACCCCCAACGTGACTTTCAATTGCGATTCAAGGGCACCACCCACGGATTTACCTTGTCAAGGTTCGACGGATCTCCGAGAACATCTATTTCGAGGACTTTCTCTCGGCCTCGTATAGGCGTAAAATCGACCTGATCCGTGTATATGCATTCTGAAATCAATAAATTCACTGTAAACATGAAGAGTAAACAAGTTATGGAGTAAAAAACGCATAGACGGGGAAATTGTGCTTTTGAATGACTTGGCAGTTCAGTTGATTCCTTGTAAATGGTTCACTTTTTCTTTTCATTGAAATTTTAACCGCCTCGTTATGTGGGGCTGATGTAGGGTCTTCAGTCGTGGGAAGGGAAGGTGGGAAGGTCTACCAGGTTAAAGGAACTCGGGGGGAACAGAAGTAACAGAGATGAATTCTACAACCTACTCCTGGCACCTGTAAACTGAATTTCCGAACATTTTGATATACCCGAGCTGAATTGAATGGCATCAAGTGGTAGCCTTCCCACCTTCCCACGACATCTTCTTGTTTACAGTCCCAGTCACATCATTACTAACTCCAACACTTTTGTTCGTGTACGTTGAGGGAGGGACGATTGGGCGGGGTCCGTTGAGTGGGTGGGGAATTAGGCTAATACTTTTTTCTGTTGGAGCATACTATGAGAAAAAATAGAAGTTACTGCATTCCACTTCCCCTCCCTACTATGATACATACTACAACTGCACAGAAGTGGGTCCCTTTTTCAAAAATACTGATATTTACAAACAGCTGCAGTCACAAAAATAGTCACTCACCTGTCATACGGTCCCCAGCTATTTCTAGAAGAATGTCATCATCTGGGATTGGGCCGCCATCAAATTGGTATCGAATAGTCCGCTCAAGTCGTATAACCTCGTCGATACCAGCTGCTGACAACGCCGACAAAGCATTTGTACAATATGCCGTCTTGAATGTCAGCCTAAAATGACAACTCGTCCAAACTTGCCCATCGGTTCGAAGATTCTATCCGATATGAGAAATTGGTTGACACGGAATTGAGTCTAGCCCAATACGTGCAACTACTTTATGACTTACCTAGTTTCAGGTATACCTAACAGTTATTAGGTTGGGAGTAAAGTATCTGTCGAAATTTTTTTTACCGTAACCCACATTCCTCGTGGGATTTTCTGAAAGCTTTCATGTATTAAACCCGAAATTCGAAAGGTCAACGAATATCCCTTCCGTGATTCAAGTCCACCACATCGAATTTGATTAAATCTCATCGCTGACCGTGGCCCGATCTCCTTGACCGTTCCAGTCAGCTGAGAATGGCTCATTAAACGACCATCAAACGGCGTCGGCGATAGCAACCATCGTAGTTTGTCCATTTGACAACGTTTAAACTCTTCCGAATCGACGCCATCCTAAAAGACCCCATACATAACACCTTATTGCAGATCTGGCCTAGATACAACTCAATTATAGTTTAAACTGAAAGCAGGTGGATCAGGTTAAAGTGAAATACAACCCGTGAAATAGGGGGAAATGAAAGGCCAGAGGACAGCAGCTGACTTCGGACGAAAAACGGAGCTCAACTGCCATTCGATACCGATTAACTAGCAATAAAACAAATAGATTATAATTTGTTCCCAGAATTCGCCTACAAGTGAAGGATAGTGTTCATTCTTATCAACCAGTACGATTTTACGCGATCCCCTCGATGCCCATTAGGTGCACTTTTAAGGAAGTTTGTGCACAGGAATGCTGCCACACCCTTTCCAGGGGAGATTCCACGAATTCGTATTCGTATTTGAAGACTCACTGCTGATACCTCTGCTTAAATATAGCTATATGTCGTACTGACAGAAGCCTTCCCACATATCCCTGGGAGGGAACTTTTCTCAGTCACGCTGAAACGAAAAATTCTATGTTATCGGACAGTTTGCAGACTGCAGTCGTTTAAGTGGGTTGGTTCTACAAAAAGCGGTGTTCTACAATTTTCACTGAAGTAGGGATGCATGGCTCGAACGGATTAGCTCTGTGCCTGTGATGGATCGGGTCTACGCCCCCGATTTTCTTGGCTCAACCTCATCAAGAGAAGTATATCATCAATAAATACCTTGAGTACTACGTAGAAGCAATATTCAGCGGTGATGTTGACTTTCACACCACTTCGCTCTAGAAGATCTCTTTGAATTGTCGAGATTTTCCATCTTGAATGAGGGGAATCCACGAAGCAGAAAAAACGTAGAGATTCTGGAGCCATACAGTTGCCTGAAGAATGTAAACTTTTCCACTGGATAGTTTTGGAGCAACAAACATGTAAACAAATTGGCCTTAGCAGCCTAGGCGAAATGTCAATACCCGAAATGAAAGCTTCACAGCCGACAACGTACTGGAAGACTTGTTAAGGTAGAAATTCACAGTTACCAACTAGAGCGCCGCATAATTGGAGCCAGCTGAAGCTAAGAAGAGGAATAGGAAGAGGAAAACAAGGAAAGGAAAGGAAAGGAAGAAATTAGTAAACTATAATGGAGGATAACTCAGAGTAAAGCGGAGTAGTCCAAGCCAAGTGCAGTTTTTCGCGAAAAAACGATGTGAATGGAACTAAATCAATCATCGCTGGCCCTTCACAAGTTTTTCTATTGAACAGGCAGATCATTCAGTTAGAACAAATTCGATCTCCTCACTATCACTTCCCTTTGACTTTTCATTTTCATTTTCTTCCTCTTTTTCCCTTCTTCCAATTGGTGGATTTTGTCGCTGCTCTTGTACTTGTTTAGCTAGAAGGGATAGGTATATCGAATATATTGAATGGGAAGGTATAGGTTTTCAGTGTTGGGTTTTCGGCGTCCCGTTTGGGATGCTCCCACGCATTTGACTTCATTTGAATACAGCACCGGAGTTTTCTCCAACCAAGCCTTCCACCCCTCCGGGATCGGTTGACTGGTATGAGACTCACCTGAGAGGATGAAAGTTACATTGGGTGGCCAACGCAAGTCGTTTTATAGGCCACACACGCGTTAAACGCCACTGCCATTCTGAATGGCAGTCGGATGTGTGGGCGCATCTCCAGTCGGGCTTGATTGACCTCCCAAGGCTTTTGAAATTTCCATGGTATATCACTATATGCACTGGCGGAGGTGGTGTAGTGGCAAGTAGCGCATACTACCACACCCATAGTCCAGAAAACGAGTCACGGATCGATCGCGCTCAAGCCATTCGAGCCTCCCATCTTTCCGAGTTTTATTAATTGGTACCGGACACGATCGAAAGAATAGAACCAGCGGATTTGTTTATTGGCTGAGAATCCCAAATCATTGTATACACCAAGATTTTGCGTGGAAGTAGAGTCCGAGGGAGCACTTAAAAACGGGATGGATTAACACCAAGCCTTCATCCTCAATTTTCTAATTTGTATACATACATGATACGTGCAGAAGCCGAGCATTGTACAACTAAGTGATTAACTAATTCCAAAAATTCTTGCCTTATACATTGGTTTTTCGTTCGAAAATACCAGACTTTTGCAGAAATGTATAAACTGAAAAGCTCCGTAGGATCTAGTACGATTTATTCATATTAACTGGCTAACAGGGAAGGCCATTACAGTACTGGACAGTTAACAGATTGTGCTACAAATTCAACGTCTCACAGAAGGGGGAGACCAAGTCTGTGTCTGTTTGACTATGGATTTGATCCCTGTACTAGCGGGTAGCGGCATTTGTCACTACATCGGCTGCTCCCCTATACGCGACAGCTTTTTGTTTTTTGCTCAATTATTTTTTACCGCGTCTTCAAAGGCACAGGTTGCGATAATTTTGAGGCACCTTTTTTGATTCAAAAATCGGTAGTATGAGAATAATGCATCGGTGGTAAAAGAAGCGAGAGAATTCGCCGATTTGTGAAAAATAAGGCTCCTTAAAAGTAGGGAAGATAGAGGTTGGACGAGTTTACCATGACGGGAATGATATGGACGGGATATTTGGACGAGATTTCAGTTGTTGCAAAAGACTGACTACATCAAGCCAGGACTGCACAAAAGTGCCTTTCACGTCGCTATGGGTCATGAAAATATGTTAGAACTTACTACATGGGTTCCCTTGTGAATAGTGCAACGTCTTCTATGCCGCTGAATCTCGTCCGCGTGTACGAGTACACGGGAGAATCTTCGAGCTTCTATAACAACCTAACTAGGCCGTTTTCCGACCTAATAGCGCCTGATATGGTATATGAGGGAGCCACAGATTTGTCCCAACGTGATATCTCACAAGCAATTTTTATCGTGAAATGTGTCTTTGACTGTCCAGTATTGTATTAGCTTTCACTGTTAGTCAACTGAAATGTGTTAGTCAACTGAAATGAATAAATCAACACCGACGTCGTGGGTGGCTGTGTTTTCGATTGCTCTCACTGCTCTCTTTTTTCTGCTCTTTTTTCTTTTTATTTGAGTTTCTGCTGATCACTTCTCATTCTTGGTTGCTTTTCTAACTTCTTTTTTGTTCTGTTCTGTTTATAGTTCCTTTTAACACATCAACCAATCGTCGAATTCGAGTTTTTTTTTCTGTTTTTCATTGGCGCGCTCCTCCTTGATATCGACCATTGTATTAGGTTGAGTCATAAGTCCTCGGACAAATTGGCAATGATAATATTTATCTTACAATTTTTAAACGACTACAGCGAATCATTTGAAATATGCCCCATTGGCATCGATGGTCTTCTGCCAATGCTTGGGCAGATCGTAGATGCCCTTGCTTTAGAACGCTGGGAGCTGGCCCTTGGAGAACTGCACCAGTGCCATTTTGATGTCGTCGCGGGTTTCAAAGTCCTGACCATCCAGATGACGTTGAAGATGGGGTAAAAGGTGGTAATCCGAGGGATCCAAGTCTGAGGAAAATGGTTGGTGTGGTAAACTTATCCTGCCGAAATTCGTCAGTTCAGTTTTGGTCGTTCTTGCAATGTGAGGGCGAGCGTTGTCGTGCTGGAAGTGAACTTTGTGCTGCTGTGGACGTGTGGCTTCGGGATTCGCCTTCAAATTCCTCAGTTACGTAATGTAGACGTGTGTGGTCACTGTGCATCCTTCGTCTAGCAGCTCCCATTATTCGACACGGAGAGCGCTCCACCAGAATCATCGCATAACCTCCTTGGCGTGTACGTTGGATTTGGGGGAGTCTTCTGCATGCGCACCTTTGTCAATCCATTGAGCACGCCGGTGAACGTTAGAGTAGAGGTTCGACTTCGCACCCCTGGTGACTAGGTACTCGAGCCACGTGTGGTGCCCTTGAGCGTGAGGAGAGAAGGTGCCACGTCGTCGCAGCGGTCTATGTCATACAGCTTCAAAGCATGAGGCATCTATGGACCGAGCTTTCGCACCTTGTCGATTGACATCAATTCCCGAAGAATTGTGGACTGACTCCCCAAGGGTTGACTGCCAGTTCACGAGTAGTTTGATACGGATCGGCCTCCACCTGGCTCCGCAGCACCTTCAAATCCAACTTCACTGAGCGTCCCGGACGGTCTTCATTTTTCGACGGAATAGTCGCCCGATGTGAACTTCTGATGCAACTTGTAAATTGAACACCTCCTGCTTGTGAACGTCCTTCATACCTCTATCGTTTGCCGCGGGTTCATGACCAGATAAAAAAATAAATGTGATGGTGTTGCGGATGTGGAGTTGCGACGGCTTGAAATCATGAGGCATAGTTGCTGGAAAGGAAACAGTTAGGTGCCTTCTCTAGTATGCGTTCGGAAGAGCTTTCCATACTCTATCTAACAATGCCTCGCACGTTCATGTACGTCACCTCTTTCAAGAGTTATGATCGCTAGAAGTCATCACTATCATTTTTTCCGAGGACTTATGACTCAACCTAATATCTACCATATCATGCCCCCCAAGGTTGATCGCACATCTAGGCGTAAGGAAACTGTTCCAGGCGGTTCATCCCAAACAGACAGATCACACGTGGAAGGTTTTAACTCAGAGGCTGTTCCAGATGAAAAGGACCTCAGGAAGCTTAGCGCGAGCGAGCTTCTAAAGGCGCTCCTTGAGCGCAATACCGACCCGATTGTCGGCAAAATGCTCAACGTTCTTTCCAAAAAAAATCTCAAATGAAATATCTGAGCAAGTTGAGGCCGAGAAAAGAGCTAGAAGTCTGGTGGTGAGTGGTATCGACGAGGCACCACATCAACTCAAACCCTCGGAACGCCAGAAGGATCTCGAAAATAAGGTGGCTGACCTACTCGATATTTTGGAAGTTGAGTGCCGCCCTGTAGAAAATCTACAGGATGGGGAAGCTTGATCCCTCCCGCCCCAGGCTGGTGAAAATTCTGCTCCCCTCAAATGCACACTGGCGAACTGCATTGGCCAACGCCAAAAACTTGAGGTCCGCGGGCTTAGCCAATGTATTTGTGAGGAAGAGCATGACGGCTGAAGAACGAAGACACGAATACGAGCTACGGCAGGAAGCAAGAGAACGGAATAGAGGAAAATCGAAACGCGAATGGGTCGTGTTCAGGGGAGAACTCAGGAAGATATCAGATCTTTCTCACTCTCAAAAGTTGGGAAACCACTGAGTGAGCACGGCAATCTGAATACCTTGCACTGTTTTCTCTTTAATGCTCGAAGCCTAACGAAGAAAATTTCCAACTTGCATGCATTTTTGAATATTGAAAAACCTGATATTGTGATCATCACGGAAACATGGTTAAACAGCCACGTAGCCGACTCTGAATTAATTGCTGGTTTACCTTACTTGGTGTATCGCCGTGACCGAGAAGGAAGAAAAGGTGGCGGAGTCTGCTGCCTGATCAACTCCCTTTCAGTTCCCAAAAATATCATTCTTGATTACACAGGCAACTCTGATGTCTTATCTTTTGAACTCTGTACTTCTAATGTCCTATCCAGAATAAGATTCATCGCTGTTTACCGTCCTCCGAATTCTAATGCAGCTGATGACTCTCAACTTCTCGCTCTACTTTCTGATTTGAGCTCTACCAGGCGCAATACCATCCTTCTAGGTGATCTCAACCTCAGAATTGATTGGGAAGAGAATAAGGCTTTTAACTCATCTTCAGCTCTATTCCTGGACTTCTTTGATAGTGTCGGTTTTACACAACTGGTTTCTCATCCCACTCATGGAAGCAATATTCTAGATCTTGTCCTTTCTACTTCGCCGATTGTAACAAACATCTCAATTTTGTCTCCATTTGGTAATTCTGACCATAATACCGTTGCTTTTAATGTTCACCACAATGGATCTATCAACAATTGCCTTCCTATGCCAGATTTCCCTAAAGCTGATTTCAAACTTATGAACCTTTATCTACAACGTATAGACTGGCTTGATGTATTTGATAATTACGTCTCTGGGAGCGACGTCTACCGAAGATTTTGCTCTCAGATTTACAGTACCATGTCGTGTTGTGTTCCTTTTAAGTTCCCTCGCTCATCATGGCTAAGCTATCCACGTCACGTACTGAACTTACTCGATCAAAAGCGACGTCTTTTCCTGTCTAATTCAGTGAAATCACCTCTTTATGAAAAGATATGCTCGGATCTTGATTATCATATTAAAAAATTCACAGCTAACCAGGAAAGACGTCTGCTTTCCAGAACCAAAACGAAAGAACTCTTTCATTACATCAGACAAAAAGCCAAGCTTCGGCCATATGTCCCAACACTATCCAACTCTTCGGGTTCTACTTTCACCTCCGACAAAGAAAAAGCCGACGCTTTGGGAGAGTACTTTGCAAGCGTGTTCACAGTTGATAGCACCAGTGATGGAGTACTATCGTGCGGCTTTCATGAGATTCCGCAATGCCTCTCTGAAGTTTTTATTGACCCCCATGAAGTTTACAAAATCCTGAAGAGCCTTACACCTTCCACTTCCGAAGTTTTTGATGGTATTCCTCAGATTATATTCAGGAAATGTGCCGCTTCTCTTTGTCATCCACTATCTCATGTTTTGAACATATCTATGCTTCTGGGTGAGGTTCCTGATTTGTGGAAAGAAGCTATTGTTACTGCTATTCCAAAAACTCCTAGCAGTCATTTACTCTCAGAATTCCGCCCGATAAGTATAACGCCTACTCCAGCCAAAGTGATGGAACGAATAATTAGGGATAAACTCCTGTCATGGCTTCATAGATTTGGTCTAATTCCACATGAGCAGCACGGCTTTCTTAATGGAGCATCAACGACAACCAACCTCCTCGACTGCACTTTCGACTGGTCTCAGTCCCTGAATAGAGGACAAGCCATCGATGTGATTTACGTTGACCTTTCCAAAGCATTTGACACGGTATGTCATTCGAAACTGATCATCAAACTTAAAACCCTTGGTGTGACCGGGCAACTTCTGGAGTGGTTCAAGTCATATTTGGATAACCGATTTCTGACTGTTAAGGTGGGCCGCAGCTTTTCTGAGAGACATGGCTGTTCCAGTGGTGTCCCTCAGGGAAGTGTTTTATCTCCCCTACTGTTCCTAATTTACACCATCGATCTCCCTGCGTTCATTAGGACCTCAATGGATATCAAGGTTCAAATGTACGCAGACGACATTAAAATTTATGCTGCTTACGACAACGACAGGCGGCAGGAAGTTCAATCAGCCTTGCGGCAATCTATAGTGAAAATGAAAGAATGGGCCATGACATGGGGTTTATCTCTTAATCTGAACAAATGCGCTGTATTCCATATTGGAGAAGGATGTGATACAGACTATTACATTGACGGTGTTAAGTTGAAAACATGTGACTCAGTGAAAGATCTCGGAGTTCTCATGAGTTCGAACTTGAAATTTTCTGAACATATAGAAAAAATATCTAAAAAAGCATTCAGCATTGTCTATCTGATCTTTCGAAATTTCTTGAGCAAAGACTCGAAAGCCTTACTTGCTTTATACAAAGCTTTCGTTCTCCCCCATCTTGAGTACTGCTCCTCCATATGGAATCCAGTTCGCAAAAAAGGATATATCGAAGTTAGAGAGAGTGCAACGGACTTTTACAAGACTACTTTATTTCAGGTGTTTTTCTAGTACCAACCATACTAACTTGCCAAGTTACACAGAAAGGTTGAAAACGCTTGGACTAGCACAGGTAACTCATAGGAGAATCGGAGCTGACTTGACCCTCGCATTTCGTATCTTAAGGAACGAAACTAAATTAAGGTCAAGCAAATACTGAGTGTTCCGCCCAAGCAGTGGTAGAACAAGCGGTTTCAACCTGCACAATGCAAAGATTTTGAGGAAGCACCATGCTTTACTCTTCAACAACTTCTTCTACCGGACTGCGAGGTGGCTTGATTGCCTCCCGACTGAATTACTGCGATCACCAAGTGGTAAGGTTTTCAGGGAGAAACTGAAGAACGTTGACTTTGGGAAAGTGCTGAATCTTAACTTTTGATTCGTTCGAAGCAGTCCAGTCATATTCTACAATACTCGAATTTTCCAGAGTAGCCTTTCACCATTCTTCAAGACCGTCGAGGAACTTGCACCCGTTTCACTCACTCTCTTCCAGGACGAGAGCCTCTTCCTCTCCAACTCCTCCGCAATACTTTCAAGCATTGATTTATAGCATTAGCATCGGTATTATATACGATTTATTGATGTTCTTGATCTGAGGATAAGTAGTGCGTTTCTTCGATTACCCCCCGCCTGCCGACCTTTCCCTCCTGTCCAAAAGTAGCCAGCTAGTCGCACAAGGATCCTGGAGATTATTCAATTAGATTTCCCGAGGTCTTCCTCAATCGTTTTAATCTGGAGTCTACGTCGATTCGAGCCATTCTATAAGATGGCAAGCTGTCTATTTGTTTTGGAAAGTACCCCTTGAACGTAATGTCTTCTGAAAAGTGAAAAATTCATCCTACTACCAGGGAAGTCGACTATCACGCTTGGCTACTGGTTAAGATGGGAGTTTATCTCGACAGGCGACTTGCTGTGATGGGAATCCTTTCATTTTCGAATTCTAATTTTAAATGGTCACTTCTTTACGTACAAGTTTGCATTTCTATTTCAGTCAATTTTTTTTCATGGTTTAAGACCTCTATTCCTAAGTAAGGCACACCTTTGAGTGTATGAAATAAATAAATAAATAAATAAATCATACTTCACACTCCGAAACTTTTCGGTCTATACACTTCGATTAGATACGCAGGAGGTATCGTGAGTGAGAAACTAGTATAGGAGGCAAGAAACCATGAGATAAGGTAATCGTCGGCTCATAAATAAGAACTTCCTTACCACATCAAACCAGTTGAAGTTTCGAATTAGAAAAAATAGAGCCTCTGAAACCTCTAGAATCATAAATGGATCCCGTTTTTAGAATGCGCTCCGAGTTTGACTTTCATTGAGGTTAGTAGTGGTGATTTATGGGAGTCGGTCGTCACCACCATAACGACTTGAAATGGCTCGCCCATGCACAAGTCCGTTTTATTCCCAGTCAATTAAGTTTGGTGCCAATTTTCCGACACCGGAAGATGGAAGGTTCTGGAGGCTTGAGGAGATACCGAGCAGGTACTCGATGATACCTGCTCAGGCCTCATCGATCCTCAAACCACGAGTGTTGATGTTGCGCTACTTGCCACTACATCTCCTCCCGAAAGTCCGACTGAATGGGATAAAGAAATTTCTGTTTCAAGAATCAATCTTAAACAGTATCCGATATTCTCGTAGTTCACACGTAATAGTAGCAAGCGTTTTTCAACTTTGAATTCGACCACATCTAGTGGTCTATTTATTTATTTATTTATTTGCCCATTAGTTCAACTTTCTTTGTTTTCTTATTTACGATTTTGTTTGTAATGCATATTACTTGATGAAATTTAGAGTTTTATGATTTGAGAATGGCAAAATGTACTAGATTAAAATAAACAATATAAGTATGCAATAGTTCCTCTTCTTTGATTTTTTCATCCTTCAGTCATTTCCCTTTTCATTTTTCCTCTTTTTTTCTTCAAATATTTTCAGCATTGAAACTTTCGATGTGGTTCCTCACTAATATTTTTAATTATCTGCGTATCTATTGTTTTTGAAAAGAATAATACAGTGGATGCGAAATATCTCCAAGTGAAATATTCGTATGTGTAGCCGATCACCAGAGCTCCCTTCAACCCCAATCGCAGGCGCTCGGTGTTTTCAGACTTTTACGGAAATTTCCTGTATAGGCTCCAAGTCCCTACCTGATGACTTCCGTCGATGACTAAGAACTGCCCGAACTGTGTTAATCACCTTTACAGTATAGTCAGAAATAGCTATTCGCCTATCGCTGAGCCTTTATTGATCGGCAAATTGATTACAATAATTTAAGCTTTGGTCTGTTATCAGTAACCCAATAATTTTTACAGTAGTATCGGTAATATAATAAATGTCCAAATGATAAAGTCTCCTGGTGTTGATCGATCTCGTCTCTTGGACGCTCCCATGCATCCGACTTCCATTCGGATTCGTGGCGCCGATTGAATGCGTATGTGGCCTATACAATGCTTTGTGGTGGCCAGCCGATGTACGAGTCAGCGCTTTTATCCTCCCAGACAAGTCGGGCACCAATTTACCGCCTAGGGATATGAAAGGCTTGCTCACCTGGGCGAGTATCGATCTGTGATTCGAACCAACGACCATGCATGTGTGATAATACCCCACTAGCCAGTATTCCACATGCAGTAGCTTCGAATTCACATGCATATTTATCCACTAGAAACTGATACTGACTTCATTGGAATTATACTACTATCACGTAACCACCACCTCTTGGCATCAGTAGGGCCGGCATCTCTCTTGCGAAACAAGAACTGTTCTTAAATTCAGCCGCTCCTCCGCGTCGCTTATATTTCTGAGCTTTTCTTCATACAGTTGTGACCGAGGTCACAGGAAACATAGAAACCGTATGAAGAATGTCTGAAGACATCGTCACATCAGGTAGAAACACAACCTTTAGAGACACTTGACTCTCTGAGACTTGAAACTGCTCGATCACAAAGCGTCAGGGCTGGGTTTACAATAAGCTGATCATCTGGGAAAGAAAAAAATGCGAGAGCTTCGCAGGTCAGCCGAATGTTCGACGTTTCCAAGATTTTTCTCATTTTGACTTTGCAAGGAAAGTTTGGCGGATTGCCTGATTGCTGTAAGAACATCATTTCATTGCAGGCTACAATGTACATAGGCAATGAATAGGTAGTTGTAGGTGCAGTAGTGCGTTGTGTCGACTTAGAGGAATCGAATTAGTCCCCTAAATCGTTTACCGCTCCCATAGTTCTCTGATCTTCACCCGTCATCGAGGCAAAGATGAGGCTGAGATGACTGACGCCACTATTCTTATTAATCCAGATCTGATCCTGCCCAGACCAATGGATCTTCCATCTGACTGGTTGCTATACTGCACAGAACTGTTGGACATCAGCTAGTTTCCATGTAAACGGATGTAACAGGGCCGTACAACATGTTTTAGCTGAAGGTGTTAGCTAGTTGTCTCGCTCCGACGGCCACGGTATTTCGGAATATTGTATCAAGACATCACTCCCTCCATGGTGAAGTATAACCGCAATTGGCTCTCTGTCACCCCCTTAAGTTCCAAAATCGCTCCTATTCATTATGTTGCTATTTAATTTTATATTTTACATTTCTTATTTGCCATAATTGTCGTCACTCGAAGAAAATCTCCAAATGCAGTGTGCAACTCTTTCCCGGCCCATGCAAAATAGAGAATACAAAGAATTTCCTGTTGGGTAAAGCTCCGATTCGGTCAATTATTACTCAGTATGGGCCTCATCAAGACGGAGGTGGTGAGGTAGCTAGTGGCGCACTTCACACACGCGCAGCCACGGGTTCGAATCCAGGATCGATATCCGCCTGGGCCAACCAAGCCTCTCTACCTTCGGGGTCGGTAAATTGGTACCAGACTCGTCTGGGAGGATAAAAGCCCTGACTTGTATATTGGCTGGTCACCGTAAATAATTGCATATGCCGCATACGCATTCAATACGCCACTACGATTCTGATGTAAGTCGGATGCGTGGGCGCAACCCTCAGACGGAATTGATTGACGCCCAAAGACTTTATCCTCAATCCTTTTGATAAATGAATGATTAATAAAACTCAACGAGCGTAATACTATTGATACGAATGTTTTCAAGTGTGACAACAAAGTAAACAATTACAAAGCTATAACAAAGCGAGTGACTCCGCTAAGGAACGAAGAAGAAATTGAGAAAGAATGCAAAAAGATTGAGATGAGTGCAGTCTTCTCTCACGGCGATCATTCTTTTTGATATTCAGCGGGACTTTCATAAACACAGTGCACTGGAATTAGCAACAATACAGCGAAGTCGAAAAAGATATCGACCAGAAATGCCTCTTTAATCGTGGGAATTTTCAGCATTACTGTGAATTCTTCGAGATCGTCGTACTTGGGAAATGGGCATTAGGAACGGTTTGAGTTATCGATCCGCCGCATGCGGCTGTCGCGGACCATTTGCCTCGTCGCAACAGTTCTAGCGTTCTTCATACAGCTCAATGCGATTATTACTTTTGGCATGATTCTACTGTTAGTTCTTTTGTTCCTGTATTTCTGACTTGCTGCTGCATTCTGCTACAATCCTTCGTACGCAGCGTCTCTCTCGCCGCGACGCGACAATCTCGTTCCTACTGCGCCACACCCGTCTGTGCTTGACTAGCTTCGATATGGTTCAATCTGAAGATCATGAGCTTAATAACGGCACCACTATTCTCCGCTAACATCCGCCCGCACGGCGAATTGATAGCTTGCTAGAGTGGGAATCCCAAACATTTACATTCTATCCCCCATTTATAGCTTTGAAATTGACATTCTGAAGAGCGCTTTACATTTCCTTTGATATTCGCTCGTAGTAGTTGAGATAAACAAGTCCACAGTAGGGTCTGGTGAATCAACTAGCCCAGTGGTAAGATATTGGTATTTGGCCCCTTTTCCATCTATCTACGTCATTTTCTCCTCTTTCCTTGGTTTAGGGGAACAGCCTCTTGATCCGTTCATCTACTCTTCTTTGAGGCTCCTGGAGGTTGCTTCCCTGAGCTTTGAACTTCATTGCTTTTCTTACCATGTGATCCTGTGGTTTTCTCAGCACTTACCAGTAGCGCTAAAGAGTCTTGGGCCAAACACTCTTACGCTTTTTCGTCCGGAACATGATCAGATTGCAGGTTAACAGTGGTAAATATTCACAACACACCCATGCTAGACATATCGAAATTTCGCCTGGGTAGATCCAGTGGGAAAGGAGCTACGACTAAAAAGTACGACTGAAGAAGCATTTGGCCGAAGAATTTCGAGCGCTACCGACAAGCGTTACTCTCGTGTTGTCAGCTGAGCAGGAGCTCTTTGTATGACCGTTTTGGCATCGCTGCTGTTGATAGGTCCAGTTTCCAGTAAGTAAATGAGCAAATTGAACGTATAACCCAATTTCAAACAACTGCTTTGCCATAATAGCGATTATCGTCTTGCGCAGTACGCATAATCAACGATACCAAGCATAAGAGGTCATTAAGTGGATGCAGTGTTCAAGGAGACTCATTGTGATGCAATTCTTTATGCTAACATCTTTTGGGCATGTGCCAAGACCTAGCCATTGAGCAAATAGGCCTCCGTAATTCAGTTATCAATCATCCTGTAGATGGCCGAGTTGAAAAATTGCTCGACATCATTTGAATGAAACGTCGAGGAGGACTGATGGTTCAGCACACGATGAACGTGTCCCCAGAAATGGAGTAGTACGTTTTCGGCCCTATCCATCGAGTACTCAGGCCCCCTTCCACTTTGGCTTGGAAAATTACGACGTCGCCCTCATGTCAACAATGTAGAACCAGTTGTGACACTGGCTTATAGCTTTTGTTTCTGATCCTGGACTGAGCTTCTGCCGCAAAACCCGGGTAGCATTCAATCACTTGGGAAGATGGGAGGTTTGTTGGCAAAAGAGACGAGCAAATTATGAGAGTAGTGGATTAGTGCATTTCAAGAATTTCGTATTCTGGCTTTCGAATATCCCCTTTACCTTACTTTTTCTCGCTCCCTATACCCCCTCCCCCTAAATTTTCCCACATCCTCTTCCCCTACAACATCTTACGGATTCTGATCTTTAGGAAGCTAGGCACACAGGCTGGCCTAAAACCTACTTTCCTATTCAATAAATCCGATGATTGTAAAAGACCCACCGGCCGTCTGTCTCAGTGCTGTCCTAGATTACTAGGATAAATAGAAATCCTCATTATTTTTATTTTCCATTCAAGTTTATCAGCAGAAAAGAACGAAGGCAATGGAATGATCTTCACCAAGTCCATCACCCAATCAGGAGACGAGCAGTTGAATTGGTTGGGCTCAGCGAACTCCTGAAAAAAATAGAAAATTAGGATTGGTAAATATCAGCAATTGGATATATGAGGCAGAAGATAGTTCGCAGAGGCCCTCAATAGCTGTGGAGACACCCCTTCCACCTTTGCTATGTATACATTTAGTAGGTTTCCTACTGGAAAAGTCGCTCGCGGTCGATCCACCCACTACACCCGCCCTACCCTTACTTTCACCCCTTCCATTACTTGTTTGGGAACCAGTTTCAGCGGTATTCAGTTCTGAAGTGAACTTTCGCTATGCAAAACCCATAATCTCCCAGGATCGTCGAAATTGTAAATTCTGTTCGGGTCCGAATCCCTATGGTAATCCCGCTATTGCTTCATATTACTACAAAGTAACGATGCATGTTATTTTCCTGCAAAAGTCGCATGTAGCAATAGCGTGATTACGGTAATTTTTGCCGGCGTGGAAGCTCCTTGAGTTAGATGAATAGTGTTTTCGGTGTTGTTTGCCCTCGTTTTAGGATGCGCTTGGGTACTGGGCATACACCCTGAATCACGAATTTGCATGCATGAATGGGCATGTGGCCTACACATTTAATTGGCATAGGGGCCGGCAGATATAGAAATCAGTGCTTTTGTCCTGCGGGTAGGTCTGCTATATGCCATCGATCAAGGAGGTATTAAAGGCCTGATTCGTCCTGGCGAGAGATTCGACCCACGATTCACGTGTTTGGGGTGCTACCTTGGGTCCTACCTCACCTTCTTTCTCTCCTTACTGAACTAATAAGGAAGGTTGTATGTCAGAATACGCCCAGATTGGGTGAGAGGCAGCTAGGCAGCATCAAAGTCGTCAAAAAAATCAAAAAGATTCAATAGCCATATATCAAAACAAAATTTTCTGGAAAGTTTCTTGTTTTCACCCAATAAGGATGGAACTCTTGAAATTTCCATGCTGGCCCCTACTTCTTTCAATATCCGCCACTTGTGATGCGAGTAGAACGAGGATGACGTAATTGACCACTGCCGTTCCTTTAAATATGCACCTAATCAGTTGTTCATGCGTTAGTGGTGATGCACTGGGTCTGGGAATCGGGAGTGTCAAGGCCAATAGATGCTTATGGACCCAGAACCCTTATTAGTACCTATTTACATTCCCAAGCAAATATAGCGTAATCGGAGCCAGTTGAACAGGGTTGAAGATATGATATATGAAACCACAGCGGTGACCTTGGTTGCCACAACCATTTGGATCCCTTCTCGAGGCCCTCACTACATGGCACTTCCGCCAATACATAACGGGGAGGGGGGAGGGGGAAGGTTGGAAGAGATCGTCAGGCACAAAAGCGCGTTGCTTTGAAAATATAAAGCTATCCGAGAGCCTTCATCCTTATCTACTACTCGACAATGTCATAGAACAAAGCCTTCGGACCCTTATTAGTCCTGTGTGGGGGATGCGCCCCGCATTCGACATCCATTCGGAATTGTAGTGGCGTATCAAATACGTATGTGCCCTACACGAACACCTGCGGTGGCCAGCCGATGTATAAGTCAGTGCTCATCCTTCCAGACGAGTCTGGTACCAATCAACTGACCGCGGAGGGATGGAAGGCTTGATTGGCCTAGGCGGACATCGATGGTGGATTCAATCCCGCGGTCATGGGTATGTGTTAGTGCGCTTCTTGCCATTACACTAAACTTCACAATGAAGAAAATTGACATGCTCCCAGAACAGTTCTATTCGGACTGGATCTCTTATTAGCTTTCCTGAATGTATTCACCATCCCCTTTGGGACCATCCAATGATTAAGAGGATGGAAGGAGGGATTGAGTCCTTGGTAAAGCCCCGGTTTTGCCTTTCTCCTATGAAGTCTGCCCCTCAACGGTAGCCAACTCTCTATGTGGTTCATGTCATTCAACCATCACCACCTTCTGGAACCTTGAGAGCTATCCGATTTCCATCCATCCATACATTCACTGCATAGCAAGCCTTGAAATGTAAACAAATGAATAAATATATAAACAACAGGTGAGTCCCTTCGTACCTCCTGATTCCGGAGGGGAGCCCCTGTTTGACCCTCAAGGGCATTCCAATACGATTCCCTGATGGTAAGTTAAGACTCCTGAAAGTGATGAAGTAACTGCCACTCAATTCCCGGGAAAAAGGGAAGGAACAAATAAGTGTTTAAATTCTTCAGTTCTCATCAATTTTCCCCCTCACCTAGTAACCCATTTCTCCCAGATGGGCGTGTGTGTATCTGGGTGTTTGGGTGTGTCATCAATCAATATGTAATATTTATCGATAGAATCCCATTAACTAAATCAATACCATACGAACACTGCGAATCCATCGCCGATTATTCGTCACAATGATTTAGGCTATGATTCGTAATGAATCTGTTTGGGAGCGATTGCCCAGCAGCGCTCAATTGTTGAATGGGAATGATTCGCACCCAATCAGACAGATCCTCTTTCTCCTCTTTACTAATTCGTGATTTTACCCGGTCAGTTAGTCAGTAAGTCTGAAGACGGTGCCAATAAGAGGGTTCATCTATTTGGTCTTCTGAAAATAGCCCACGGGTGACGTACCGGAACTACCTATCGCCACTGAACGCCCTGGGAAGCTGCCGCTAATCTTATCAGAGTGCTAGGGGATGACCCTTCCTCATGAATTATGTAGGAGAACATAACACGGGAACTGATAACTTCTGTAAGCATTGCTCAGGAAAGTCAAGGTCAAACGACTCGGGGAGCTCCGGGTGAGAGTAGGCAAGCTTGGTAACCCTCGGTTTCAGTTATAGCCATGGGACATGCTGGGAGGGCAAGTGATATAACAAAATTAGGATATTTTTCTTCCTAAATCGAGGGGTTTATAGCATTTTGTGTGTATTTGGGTTCCGACCCAGTAGTATTTCATGATAGCACACCCATAAGACCCAGCGCATAAAAAAAAGATGGAAGGAAAAAGTCTCCCGGTTTAATCAATCCCGTTCATGGGATGCGCCCCGCATTCAACTTCCTCTCACATCGTAGTGGCGTATTGAGTGTCGTTGCGGCCCATACAATGGCTTGCGATGGCCAGTCGATGTACGAGTCAGTTCTTCCATTCTCCCAGACGAGTCTGGTACCAACTGACCGAACCCGGGGAGATGGAAAACTTGGTTGGCCTATGGGGGTACCGATCTGGGATTGGAACTAGAGACCATGCGTGTTTGATAGTGCACCATTTGCCACTCCACTACCACTGCTTTTGAATAAACTAATAAATAAACAAACAAATTACACTGTTGAATTTTTATATTTCATTTAGCTTGTATCTGTCAACTTGTTCTGTTTACAGCCTTGTTATCGATTTGTTTATTCATTAGTTTTTTTCATTTATTCATTTAGTAAATAAATAAATAATCTTTTTTCCACTGTAGTTTTGGTTGAATTAGTGAGGCAGAAGCTCCTGCGAGTCTATTGGCTCAGGGTGATTGCGGTCATGAATAAATGAGTAAACAACTAAGTAATCCAATAATCACCCAAACAAGCAATCAAATGAATGCATAAATAACTTCCTTTCATGGTATTCGATGGTTTTCGGCTGTGAAAATATCGACAAATTTCCCATGCACACAGCCATGGGAAATCTCCCTAATATTAGGTTGAGTCATAAGTCCTCGGACAAAATGATAGTGATGACTTCTAGCGATCATAACTCTTGAAAGAGGTAACGAAAATGAACGTGCTAGGCATTGTTAGATAGAGTATGGAAAGCCCTTTCAAAGGCATACTGGAGAAGGCATCTAAATGTTTCCCTTCCAGCAACTGTGCCTCATGATTTCAAGCCGTCGCAACTCCACATCCGCAACACCATCATAGTTATTTTTTAATCTGGCCATGAACCCGCGGCAATTGAAAGAGGTATAAAGGACGTTCACAAGCAGGACGTGTACAATTTACAAGTGGCACCAGAAGTTCACATCGGGTGTCTATTCCGTCGAAAATGAGGACCGTTCGGGACGTTCAATGAAGTTGGATTTGAAGGTGCTACGGAGCCAGGTGGAAGCCGATCCGTATCAAACTACTCGTAAACTGGCGGTTACCCTTGCGGAGTCAGTCCACAGTTTTTCGTGAATTGAAGTCAACCGACAAGGTGCAAAAGCTCGGTCCATGGATGCCTCATGCTTCGAAGCAGTATGACATAGACCGCCGCGACGACGTGGCACTTTCTCTCCTCACGCTCAAGGGCACCACACGTGGCTCGAGTGCCTAGTCGCCAGGGGTGCAAAGCCGATCCTATACTCTAACGTTCACCGGCGTGCTCAATGGATTGACAAAGGTGCGCATGCAGAAGACTCCCCCAAACCCAACGTAGACGCCAAGGAGGTTATGCTCTGATTCTGGTGGAGCGCTCACAGTGTCGAATAATGGGAGCTGCAAGATGAAGGATGCACAGTGACCGCACATGTCTACATTACGCAACTGAGGAATTTGAACGCGAATCCCGAAGCTACACGTCCACAGCAGCACAAAGTTCACTTCCAGCACGACAACGCTCGCCCTCACATTGCAATAACGACCAAAACTGAGCTGACGAATTTCGGCAGGACAACTTGACCACACCAACCATGTTCCTCAAACTTGGATCCCTCGGATTACCACCTTTTTCCCCATCTTCAATGTCATCTGGATGGTCAGGACTTTCAAACCCGCGACGACATCAAAATTGCACTGGAGCAGTTCTCCAAGGGCCAGCTCCCAGCGTTCTAAAGCAAAGGCATCTACGATTTGCCTAAGCATTTGCAGAAGACCATCGATGCCAATGGGGCATATTTCAAATGATTCGCTATTGTCGTTCAAAAATTGTAAGATAAATATTATCATTGCCAATTTGTCCGAGGACTTATGACTCAACCTAATATCATAATTCACTCCCAGATTGTCGTGGCTCCCCGACAGCCGCATGCATGGCTTCCTTTCTTCCTCCAAGTGCTGGCTGCTCCTCCTCTGCACATGCCTATCCCTTCGAGTTCCACCCACCCAAACTACTTAGTCATTGTAGGATAATGATGTCTCAACTTCCGGCTTGATGGCTTGTGGCTTCTGGGATTTGGAAAGCGATGAAAAGCAGATGTCGAAAATGTTGTTTATTACTCTTGTTACTGTTGTTTACTATTCGAATTCATAAGGTAATAAACCAATCAATCAATGATGTCTTTTTAGTTTCCGGGATTTGTTGCAACTAGCCTAGCGCGTTTGGGCGCTTGGTCGGGTAAGTCGCAGATCAGAGGCTTCGAACTATTTTCAGGTCCTGAAGACGACGATTTAGTCGAAACGTTGACCAATAAAGCGGTTCAACCATAACAAACCTGTACGGCACAGCAGTATTAAACATTAATGATGTCTCAATTACAGTATTAGATTGAGCGAAGCGTAAGAAGCCGGGGAAACCAATATACCACCTGGCGCCCATTGTGCTTTCATCCCATGGGTCAGAGGTCATGGTCAAAACATGGACATAGGTGTGCCTAGGTTCCGCTGGTCAACATGTAGGCTATTAATTGAATGGCAGTATGTAAACAACATGGCCACAATGTTATTACCTTAAAGGGTCAATTCAATGATGACGTCCTTCGATAACGCTCTCCAGCTGCGATTCCCCCGGGTTGTTCCTATGCCTCAGGAACCTGGGCGAGCTCCAAGGAGCCTTTCCTTTCGCCAGAATAAAATTTTAGCTGCAAAACTGTCTTATGATCATAAATTATGGCAATTAGACCATAAACGGAGTGTTGCTGGGAGTATGGGACCAGCTGGTAGGAGCTGACCTTTTTGAGGGGTTATACCATCGAAGATAGTTCTGATATTCGAAGTTAAGCCATTCTTTTGTTGGACGGCTGCCAGGTTGGGGGTACCAAATACTTTCATTTGAAAAAATGTATCGGTAATAACAATCAATTAATCTTTTATGTGTTCGCCATAGTTGTTTACGACCTATCTCCACCTTTCGACCAGTTTTTCGATACCATTACGCCAAAAATCACCCGATCTGGTATCGAACAAGTTGTTGAGACAATTTTTAAGGTGCTCCTTATTGACGATGAGTAACGCCCCGCTTGTGATTCGACAGAGAGCGGAAAAGTCGACAGTCTCCGTCGGTGCAAGGTACGGGGAATGCGTCGGATGCAGATGAAAGACTTCGCATCCGAACTTACAGAGTGAGGCTTTGGCGATTGGTGTAGGATGGAGCCTGGCGCAGTCAGGGTCTTTCCAATCGTATAGTGGGTGTTGCTTGGCTGAGGAAAGCTCCAGTGACCTTGACATTCGTTTCGAGCATTTCCTAGCTGGGCTGTGTGTAAAGCTCAATGGTGACCTTGACATCCCTTTCGAGCATTTCCCTATACATCAGGCCATCCCAGCAAACAAAGATTATGGGCCTCTTTGAATGGAGGTCAGGCTCGGCTTGTAGCTTTGCTGTATCTCTGAGAGGGAGCCAATACTTCTTCATTTTTGGTAATTTTGTTTATTTATTTTTCCCCGGGCTGCTTCAGTGGCATCTAGGCTTCGACGGAAAGCGAAGAAAAGCATGTGTCGAAATTCTTGCTTATTGCTCTTAGGAACCGAACTCAAAAGGAAATAAATCAATCAATCAATAAACAAATAAATCAAAAGTCACCATTGTCACTGGGAATCACAGATGTGAGAATAAATTTGACTATGTAATAAGTCGGACGCTAGCATCACCGGGGCATATGGAGACGCTGAATATTCAGGGACTGATCGGCACTGGGTAGAGGGAGTTGGGACTGGTTCATGGCTGGTGACAGCATGGCAGACGGTTTCTCCCGGATGAAAAGAATCTGGGATGTTGCACTTTACTTGTTTTCCACCAATGTGGGTAATTCAGTGGGTATGAAGGAGTATCGCATCGGGAAGTACCTTAAGGCTGATCCGATGAGGTGTTATTACTCCCTATCCTACTCCTCCCTGACTCCCACCCCCCGACTTGGCCTCTTACCTTTATCATCCGCTTCCCATCTTTTTTCATAGACTTATTTGTTAGTTGAACATAAAGGTTGGCCGACAAATGGAAGGGCAACAGTCGATTCCCTGTCATGAGTACATGAGTAATGTTTACCGAGCGGCTGAGTAGCGACTCGTCTGAGTAGGCAGGCTGACTCTTTACTCTTGTAACATTGCACAGACCAGATATGTTTTAGAATGTCGCTAGGAATTGGGGATCAAGGTCAAGTGCGTGGCTCATTCTCAAGGTCTCGACCAGATCCAGCCCATAAACATTCCCCATTTTGTCAGCTCATAATTCAGCATTTCGTCCCTTATCCAACACCGGTTCGAATACTCGAATGAGATCATTAGGGAATAGACCCAAAGCCCCATAAAGCGATCCTTCCCCAGTGTAGATTACCTTCATGTTGTGGTCTCAAATCCAACAATAGCTGGATTACTGTACCTCCTTTTTCGTATAATTAACCAATCCACTGAAATACACGAGACTATGACAGTAATCCCACACTCTACGAGCGAGTCCTTCATGCCCCGCCCATTTCTATCCGTGACATGCGGTGTCTGACGGCCTTGGCGTTCAATGTCGACCAGGGCCATATTCGTATGTGGCCTCGGGTGGTGAGCGGTGGTCAAAGACCACAGAAAGCTCCTGCTACTTCATCTGATCAGATATTTCGTCGAAGTTTACTCCGATATTTACGTGAGTTTCTTAAATTCTTTGTTTACCATCTCTTCAATGATATGGCTAGACTTGATGTTTGTTTTGGCCAATTTCTTAGCCAAATTTGGTGGAAAGGGAGCTTCAGATGTCAATTTTGTTCCTTTGTTTACTGCAGATCCACTGAAATTCAGTAGAGTCACCTTTCCGACGTAGAGCACCGTGGCGCAGTGCCGAAAGGCGCCATTTCCAAGTCTCCTTCTTGGTTCAATCTCACTTAGGTCCCTACAGACTCTTCATATGAGCTCAAACTATTCTCTAACCAGAAGTTATTTACTGATAAATAGAAATTTAAATGTTGTCCTGTCTAAATACCATTCAATTACTTCACGGAACTACTGTAAAGGTGAGTATATGGCGGCTTCTACCGTAATCTGTTAGTTTTACCAGGAACTGATAATCGCTTTCACCTACGCCCATATAATCGTATCATAAATCATCGGACTATGATTACTACCGATTCCGGACACTTAACACGGGGCCCTCTCTCTGCAGAGTCGGGAATGATCCCGACTTTATCGCCGCGACGGTGCTACCCTACGCCCATTGCTCATGCATGGAGTCTAATTTCTTCCCATATAGTTATATACATACATAAATAAAGTGGTGATTCAAAGTGCCCTAATACCAAGGACATCATCCCGAGCAGCAGATGGTGGTCAATGGGAAAGAACAGTTGCCGGTGCCGCGTTTTACCTCGCTTGGGAGGAGGAAGACAAATCCGCAGTGGGACACCTGTCACCAAAAGATAAGTGGCCGCACCAGGATCGCACGGATGAACGGACAAATTCCTCCCTAACCAACAAGGAACCCTTAGGGCCTTGACCCAACTACGCGGCCAATTAAATGACGCAATATCTCTCGTCCACGGGGACACGGTGGGGAATATATAGGTCGCGATCTTCAGTAGGGCAGCGAAAATGGGACTGGAACTTTCACCTCCGCCCGAAATGATTCCTAGAAAGATTGTCGTGTGAATGGGAGGGAGAGGGACGCAGAGTCCAGGGATAATGCATAAATTTGTTGCCTAATAATATCTTTTACAGTAATGCAGTTTTCGTGCCAGGACCAATTTAAAACTTTGTATAGAAAATGTAAGGAACCTTAACTGAAGGTTTGCCTTGTTCTTTGTTCTTGGATGGCTCTGCCCATCTTCTGTTCGGTTTGAGATCACCCACATGCATAAGGAACAATGCTGGCACCCGGATGGGTAGCTACTATTACCAAGTTGGTCTTGGGTCCTTCTAAATCAGGAATAAGTACTAATGAATATGAATGATAAAGTCTGGCGTTGATCAATCCTGTTTTGGGATGCGCCCCACATTCGACTTCCATTCAAGATCGTAGTGGTGGGGCTTATACTTGGGATGCCCCGCCTATGTAAATGACAGTGCCTTATCCTCCCAAGATGAGTCTGGTAGTAACTAACCGACACCTGGAGGGATGGGGGACTTGGTTGGCTTAGGCGGATACCGTTCTGGGTTTCAAACCAGTGACTATGCATGTGTGATAGCGCACTACTTGGCTCTACACCACATCCGCTCTTATTCTTGTACACCCAAAGTTTGCTGGGTACGACTCAATCCCTCCCGCATTCGACTTCCATTCAGGCTCGTACCAGCCGATGCCGAGTCAGCGCTTCCACCCTCCTTTCCTGCTCTCTCCACTCGTCGTGAATCTTGGTTGACCTAAGCGGGTATCGGTTCTGAATTTGATGCCCGAATAATATGCGTGACATACAGCGCCGCCTGGCGTCATCCCACCTTCCTTCATTGAGTCATGTCTACTAAACAAATATATGAAGCGAAGCGTGGCGGGGGTGGGGCAGTGCAAAGTGGTGCAATGCTCCGCGCTTGGCCCAGGGTAAAATCTCGGATCGATGCCCACCAAGGTCAATGGGGCTTTTCACCAATTCTGGGCCTATTGTTGTTAAGGAACTCACTCAGGAGGGTTCAAGCCTCCCTAACTAGTACGAAAGCTGATTCCTCATTTGACCAAGTAGGAAAGATACGCATCCAAATGTACCTGCAATTTTAAATGGTAGCGGGATGCGCGGCGTATCCCGAGATGAGGGCAATCAACGTTGGAAAACCTAGATTCTTCCTTCATGGATAAAACGAAGCGGAACAATCTAAATGTAAAATATGCAGTACTTTTTAAAACATGCTCCCACCCACATCTCCCACTTGATCTCGTGGGAATTTCTCTTGGGATTCCCGATTTTTCTTGGAATTTTGAGTGGTTATGCACGACTCAACCGGGACCCAACCGCAATGATTACGCCAGTGACCTTCTAACCCAATGCCACATGGGATCAAAGCTAGTTGTCCTTGAACTCTCGTCCGTCTCCAGATGGGAAATTAAGTCTACAACGGCAGATGTTCAGTGATGAAAGCATAGGGGGACCATAGTGCCAATTACGGTAATGAACGTAACCAGCCGTGCCATCCACGACCACCTGACCAATTGCCCTGAGGCAGCCGCCACAAGCCTAAACAATTACCTTCCCAAGATCTCCGAAAGCTTCAAGGGTGATCGTGCTGCTCCCCCCAGAAAAGCTGCAGCTCCCCCACTGAGACGGCTGCTCCTCTCGTCCAGCACACGGCGGTCGTTGCGGCGCCCCCACTCTGTTTGCAGGGCGCATGTCTGGGTTTCTGCGCTCCCATGCTCTTTCCCAGGAGCTTTTGCCGTCTGCACTCTGCCAGTTGCTCTTCGTCTCTGACCCCTTCCTAGCCTGCCCGTCTTTGGCCCCGATTTGCTCTGCCTGTCTGGGTGACATCGCTCAAACCACCGAACTCTTTCAGTGTGTTCACTTAGGCCTGCTCTTCAGTGTCATTCTGATTTCAGCCAGTGGAATTATTCATTTCTCCCTTCCCAAGTCAGTCCTTGACTGGGAAGTTTTCCTCATCCACACGTTGACTTCTGTCCTCACTCTTGTCCTTTCTCCCACTCGTCCCTAGCGGGCCATTCTGGAGATCTTGCCCGGGGATCGCTCCCATCTTTAATTCTCAATCGATTGTCATCACTTCCAAGTAGTCAGCCGGCCGCGTAGTCAATTGTTCGGCTCGTCCACCGCGGTTGCTCCTATTTCGGACCGTTCCCGATAGGAATCTGCTATTTACAGTCGTGCTCAGCTGAGCTCACAGTTCACTATCGATTCCGATTGCTTCAGTGTTCCCAGGGTGTTCCTTCCCCTGACAGTCCCGAAAAGCACATTTATTCCTTGATTCTTTCAGTTGGCTCCATATGACCCGTAGGACTCATTTTTGAGGTCACAGAACTCCTTGTTACCCCCCCCCCCCCCCACGGGTTTTTGATGTGGCTCTGATTGCCCTACCCAAAACTATGGGGGGGGGCAACGTTTCAGCTTGAAATCAAATTGGTTTTGTCTTTAAATAATGTTGTACCGATGTGGATTAGCTGGTGCCAAGATGGAAGGACAGCGACCGCACCGCAGCCGCGTTGCGACCGGAGCGTCCTGACCATAGTTTGGAATGAGTTCGTTGCCAATAGAAAACTTTGGCCTTCACCTTTATTTGACCAGGTTACACTGACAGGATATTGCAGTCATAAGTCATCCTTTCGTTATGATGAATTGGTTGAACCCCCAACTTTTTCTTAGTGGCCACATGTCTCCTCGAAGCTTCCCACACACGGCTCAGGAAGGCCACCATCGGGCTCAAATAACAAACATTACTTTCGGGGACACCGAGGGCAGCTTTTTGACAAAGCTTGTTTCGGACGTTGCAAATTGGGCATAAGTTCTATCCCTTTTGAGACGCTTCTCAAACAGTTCGATTTAGTTCCCGAATAGAATCGAAATGTGCTGAAAAGTCCGAACTTTCTGGGTGAATCGATCCTCGGTTTGAAACTTCTCACGTGACTTCGTTAGTGCCTTATGCAACATCCGAGGGATCGAATCCCAGCTTAATTGCTCAACTGACCTCTCCCATATGGTGTTACTGTCTAATCATACCTATCGTTGAACAAAGCAGATGTCCATTCGGGACAGTTATGTACACGGATAATCGCCGCTCCCACGGCGCGATCTTGACAAGCCTCATCCGGGTCAGGTCGAGTCGGATCGAATCAACCGCGTGCCTTCTCAGGGATGGGAATTCCTGGCTTTGGATTTTAGGCCCTACTCAAATCCGACCATTTTAAGACCCCTATGACTGGGTTGCTATCAGTATTAGTAAAACTCTCCGTATTTTTGACTTCGCTGATACTCTTCTCCTTGTTTTGGGAAGTTGGGGAGCTTTAACATTTCGAAGTTGTATGATTACCTTCCACCCTTCAAGGGTGAGCTTTTAACAAGCTCTTTTACGCAAAATCACAAAATTATCCTCCACAACAACTTGCTCAGGAAGAAATTTCAAATTTCTTTAAAATTACTCGAATTTTGTGTAATCTCGCTGGAAAAGCGCAAAGTCGACCTCTCGGATGTGATCCCTAAGCTCTACAAGAAGGGTAAAGACATTAAACCCTGAGCTGCTCGTAGTTATATTAGCCTTTCGAGGTTTGTTTATTTCAGAATTTTCACTATAATTTCTCGATTAATCATGCCTTTTATGAGCTATCCAATTGTATTTCAATGGATAGCTATTCGACTGTTCCTACTTTTCTCACTCCCTGTGTCATGCACGTTGGTTATGGGAGGGTTCATAAAGGCTAAATGAAAGCTTAGCTGATTTATTTTCTTCTGTCTTTGTTCATCACTACCCACAGGTAACACCTGGTCCACTCAAGGTTTACCCACTTGTCGTGCTCTTTTTCGTTCTGGTGTACACTTCAGTTGTTACTTCATTACCGGCTGGTAGTAGCTGTAATTACCCGTGATTTACCCACTTGTCGGTGCCCTATTCCCTACAGTTTTCCCCAGTCATCACAATAACAATGAAGAATTATTTTTTTTGTAATTTTTGGTAGAGATTTTTATGAATGTGAGAATAATGTGATCATGTTCCGTCCCCTGGATATTTCAATCAATCCGATTTGCTAAGCCAGCAGTGTTGAACAGTCAGGATGCATGACTGGTTCAGAAAACTACCTAGTAAGCATGGCTTGCAGCTTGTATCGCCTTGTTAATGTTCAATTATCTATGCAATCATGAGTTTTCCGCAATGTCATGCATTTTATTACACAGCAGTTCAATCATGGAATGTGAATGACCTTTAATCCATCATACGGCTTTTATCAGCAATGATATTCCACTTGATAACGTCGAAAAAGAGAAATGGATTCTGATTATTTTAAACGGGAATGTTTTATCGTTCCATAGAACCTCTCCCATCAATTGTTTATCGTGTGTAAAGCTGACACGATGGAAACCGCGTAGATCCCTTACAGTTTTCTCCAATGTCGAGCACTATTGTTGTACGAGATCGTCGTTTGTATTCCCGGATCTTACGCCGTTATCTCTCTCTCAGAAGCGGCTGCTACCGATGGCTGGCGATTTCGTTCCGCTTAGATTGGCTGCTGCGCATTAGTTTTGCTTTGCCGTTTTGATGGAATTCAACCAAAGTCATTCCCAAGTCTGAAATGAATCAGGCTTGGGAATGACTAGTTGTATTCCATCGATCAGACTTTTTGGCAGTTTGTCTTGCCCTGGGAATCACTTTTACCAGCACTTCTCCCACGGAGTTCAGCGGATCGCGGCTTTGATGAAAGCCCGTGACTTCTGAAAAATCCCCCTTCAAGCTCTAGTTCAGAAAGCAGGGTTGGAAGGCGGAGAAGCTCCTTCCACTGGTTCTTCTGAGCTGGAGCATGCAAGGTCGGTGTTTTTCTGGAGATTTGAAAATTTCGAAAATTTCCCGTTTCAGGGTCTCTATTTAAGAGTGGCAGTGGACCCTTAGTTCTCGTTGTTCAGAGGGGCTCTTTTTATCTGGGTGTGAGTTTGGTAATTTCAAACAGCGTCGTTCGGGAGTTGATCATACCGTATAGGTTTATGTGTACTGAAAGCAGCAATTGATATTGTCTGCTGTTGTTGGGGGACATTTGGGGGCATGGTGGTTAGCGGGTGCCCCTGGGATAAGTGTGATCAACCACTACTTTACTTTATACTTGCCACACTTTACATGTATCACCACCACGCCGCTCAACCATAAGACTTGTTCCGTTCGTTTTTTGGGAACATCGTTTGGAATTATTGCCAGTCTTAAAGATTGTAGCGATGGATACTTTACAAAATGGGATTCTACAAAGGTTGTATAAACGAGCATCGGGTAATTTTTGAAATCGAAAGTTCCAGAATTCAATCAAGCAATCAAGGTAAGGGTTAAAAAGTTGGTCTTGCTCAGATGGGAAAGTAATCCGGTCCATGCCCGGATTCTGAGAAACGTCCTAAGACAAGGTTTCGCCCAAAATTCTTCCCCGTCCGACAGCTACAGTAGCCACACATCATTCTAATATTTAATTATTCTTTGAAAGCATTACATTTGCGTTCCGAATGGGAATTTGGCAATTGATTCTAACAGCCATGTCCTCCATGTCCTTTATTGGTATCGTCAACGGGCTCCTCATCGCGCTCTTAGACCCTTTCCTACAGAACCCTTTCTTTGCCAAGCGATCTCGGGTAACGCCTGGATATCATTCTAGGTGAGGAGGATCTGGGAGCGTTTGTCGTCTCCAAGTGAACTTCCGAGTTGAAAATTGGAATTCTCCTTTCATTGGGTTTTTGCATTTTAAGGTGACTTCTGTTTGACCCCTGTGTTCTAACCCTTTGAGGGTGACCGTGCTCTTTGCTTTGCAAATCTACCATCAGCACGATTGCGGTTAGACTCGCGTGCAGCACTGGAAAGACACATTTTCCTGTCACCTGGTCACCATTTATTTATCAAGTTCTCTATTATTATTTCACCCGAAAAACCTGTTGGATGAGTCAGTCGTTGCTGTACTCTCCTCCCTCACTCTCTTCTCCTTTTGTCATACCTTTTTTCCGATTCCGCTCTCTAGTCCTCCTACACGACGGCGGCAACCATTACATGCGTTCTCCCTCCACCCACTTCCACCACTACCGATCACTTTCCTTTACTTCGTAGCGATCATGAAAACATGTTATCGGTCCTGTTGTGGGTTCCACGCCCATAACTTCTGTAGTCAGCTGGTCTACTATTATTTTGCAAAATTCCGACTCAAAAACATAATAATAATTTGAACTGATGATGTGTTGTTGCAAGTGACCCCACCCACACACGCATGGTCCGAGGATTGAACCCCTGCTTGAAATCCGCCCAAGTCAGCTGAGCTTTGTCCCTCCGGGATCGGTTAAGTGATACTAGACCCGTCTGGGTGAATAAAAGTACTGATTTGTACATCAGCTTGTCAGCGCGAGTCATTGTATAGGCCACATAAGCATCAAACCGTCACTAAGGCTGAGCCCCACATCGGCCCTAACAGGGGCGTTCAATGAATCTGCTTAGAAGTATATCCTCAGTATCGCAATAAGTAAAAGTTTATTAAACTCGCTGGAGGCGTCGGAAAAAAACAACCTCAGCGCTAACTAATTAAAGGTGGACATGGGATATCCATACAAACACAGTAAACCAGTGGAAGGGTAAGGTCTATGGAATTCGAACCCGCGACCTTGGGTGTGATATAGTGCGCCCCTTGCAACTACACCTCATCCACCCCAATTCCTTGGAAGTACTCATGAAAAATAACTGACAGGGAGGGGGAGGATCCCAAGTCGGAGTGAATCGGGTAGTCAGTCCTAGACAAGCGTTTCTTGGAGCGTTTCTTAAAGTAACATTCAGTAGGTGACATGTTAGAATGAGCTTGTAGTGGAGAAGCTTTCTGGGGAGCTTGAGGCAGTGGGTACCTGCCCTGCCCTGATGGGAAGAGTTGCTTCAAAATGATTGTTTTGTAAGATTTTTTTGACAGCTTGGCTGATTCGATGATTTTTTTCTCCGTCTTATAAGCGTACTTTGAAATTTATGGCTGGCTGTGATGGGGAATGGAAGCTACGGAGACTTCCATACCCTATCCCACCTTACTCAATCTCAAGAGTCAAGCGCCGAGCTACAAGGAATCATTGGACCTTTCTCCATGAGTGTAAAACGTACAATGTTATGTGGGAAGGATCATGAACTCTCCCGTGGGAAGTTTGCAGAAAAAAGCGGAATGTGCTCGAGGGGGAGTGTATTTTGATTGCTTTCTTCTTGGAATTCCTTACCCCGCGCTTGACTTAGCTTATGATTGACCCTTGAGTGTAATAGTACACTATCCCTTCCTCTACCCACACCATTCGCAGAATAGGCATCTTGATTGGATTGTCGTCTTCGTGGCAATGGTTATAAGCGAATTCTGCAGGAATGGAGAGCTGGAAATGTCTGATCGTTACACATTGTGCCATAACACATTCATCGGTTTCCATGTCGTATTTGACGACTGTTCCACCCACCATTTCTCTTCCCTTTTCCCCGTGAATAGGTTTTCCTTGCAGCGTAACACGGCAAGGGTGTTTGTACAAGCTCTCGGCGAATGGACCGAACTCGCAAGTGTTGGTGTAGTGCTCCGCCAAGCAAAAGGGGTTGTGGCAAAGAGGCCCATTCGACATTCTTCAGCTGAATGATTGCTAGATCGGAGTTCCATGGCTGTGTCAGCTCAATGACGTCTTGAAATAAGTAGTGGGTATGGCGAAGGCCACCCGTATTTGGGATTACACGGGGAAACATTTTCCTGACCTCTGCTTGGGATGTTCCTTTCAGTGTGGGAGAAGGGGAGGGGGGGAGAAGCTGGAGCGTACAATTTGAGCTTTGGAGATTGCGTAGTTTTCTGGATCGGATCCTGTCTCTTCCAACCATGCCCTTTCAGTCGTTTATCCGACAAAGGGTAGAGAACTTTCGAGAGGGCAAAATTGAAGTTGAGGCCCTGTTGCGAATTTTCTGAAGAAAGAAAGCGACGAATTTAGTTCATGGCGCATCTCAAGCTGCCCAATAATGAGGGCGCTCCAGCTTTTCCCATCCTGACTCCATGCCCTTTCAAGTAGGAGACCTCAGCAGAAGAGGAGGCAGCCAAAGAGCGGGGACTTCACTACATTGATTAGGGAAGAGTAGCCAACGGGTGCGCTTCGTTGCGCGTGTCCGTCGAAACTAGGTCACGCCGCAGCCGTCGCACGCGGTGAGTTGGCCCGCGATATTTGACAAACGTCGCAATTGTCAGTGGGGCATACGCTTTGCGTTTGGTCCACGGCAGTCAGTTCAAGGGGAAGATAACACAGACAAATGCAGATCATTTGCTCCAATGACATTTGGTGGTACTGTAATGTCATCTCGAGACCTCAGTGTGATGCGCCGCGCGCGAAGTGGGCGGGGTGACCTACTTTCGACGGACACGCGCAACGGACGTTCTCCGTAGCCAACAGGCAGAAATCCTCCCATAGCGTCGAAAATTCTGCAGTCGAATGGGCATGAATGTCCTCGTAATAGCGCTCAGATGTTCTGTCCCGGTTGTTTCTGCAATTAGGAGAACGGTACGCTTTTTTCCGATCCTTCTCGCTTTCGTTTCCTCTCCTGTTCCTTCTCTCATGGCCCTCAACCCCACAGTTTTTCTTCGCAACTCAAGGGGTTACCTCAAAAAACATACTCTCGTTATCTGGCTTTTTGTACTACCGTTGCTTTCCTCTCGGTTTTGCAGCAGGGTGGTCGTCCTTTGTACATTTTTTTGATGATTCCCCGTCTTGTGATGGAATCGTCTTCAAAATAGCAAATGTTCTTTTTAAAAGGGTTGTTCCGCTATTGGAAAATCTCGTTTAAAATTTGTTCTGAAGGATGTGGTGAGAGCATTCCTTTGTTACCAATAACGTTTTAAAGACAAGTGCGTGGCGTATCCTAAGACGCTTATCAGCATGTACATTGGTTCTTTTTCTGAAAGTTATGACTGAAATGTTCTGACCCATGAAGTCGTGTTGTATGTCTTATCGACCAGCAAACTGGGCCGGCCACCAGGGGGGGGGGGGGGGGGGAGGGGGGGGGGGTACGTGAGCTTGGCCAGCTGCAGAATTCTCATCGGCTTCATTTCTGTTGCTTTCAAGAGGGGAAAAAAACGGAAGAAGCAGAGAACGTTCAAAGGCTGTGCTGTCAGTCATTACTTGGCAGTAATCTCGAATTTTACTCAGGTAGACGTCGTCCCTGGTGGTGATCCAATGTTTATTTCCTAGACCTTCCCCAGTACCTTTGGTCTAGGAGTCAACTTTAGTCCCTTTCGGGTATAGGACAGTGTCGAGTGTCGCTGCTTTTACTTTCATACGATTCATCATCTTCACCTCTTAATTATCTGTACACGACTGGACAAACTGGTTAAGAAAGAGAGTACTAGTTGCCGTGTGTGTGTCGTTTGTTGGTCGTCATCTGTCTATTTGTCTGCGTATGTCTGCGTATTCGTTTCTTCTACCGTATACCATCTACCATTCATGCTTTTCGTTTCTTCGGATTAATTATGACTTGTTTCTTCTACCTGTAAGCGAAAATGAGATACAAATGTGTTTCCCCACCCGATTCCTATACCTTTTTATCGTCCAACGATGTTCCGAATGTACAAACGGTGGCTAGAATTCATGGACGTACTGACTCATGTCAACATTTAGTTCGTCGGGAAAAACGCTCTCTACTCCATCGTTTCAATCGTCCTACGGTAGTGAACTGTCCTAGCCATCGTCACGGGGGTTGCCTCGTGACGGGTCTAGGATCGTCTCCAAGGGGATCAGTAGCTATTACATGGGTAAGCACCTAGGGGCTCAGCTAGGGAGGGGGGTTCCATCCAGTCATCTAAATTCGTACACATCACGATAGCGACTTTTGTTGATTTAGTCATCGGCAATCGGTCGGTGCGGGTCCTGATGCTTATCGGTAGTTTTAAACGAGCAAACGAGCCCGTAGATTAGCCCCGTTCTTATATTTATGTAGTCATTATTACAGTTGTCCGTCCCTTCGAGTAGTGATTTGTGACAGTTGTCGCTTTGTAAGAAAGTTCCTGGAACGAAACGATTCACCTATTCATTAATCAGACGTGCATGAACACCCAGTACCACCCTCCCACCTCTATACTCTTCCTAGGAATCTGCCCCTTCACGTAGGCTTTCCGAGAAACCCTCCAAATGACCGTAATCCGCTTGTTGTTCGATTGTGTACCAAAACAAAGAGCTGTACATACCGTGTTTTTCAACTGTGCGCTTATTGATTTGTGGCAGTTGACCGATGTGAACAACATGAGTTCCCTGTGGGTGCGAGATTCGTATTCCTCCCAATCCCTGTCGTATGTACTTCATTAGGGTGAGGGACCAGGGGACGAACACCACATGGGGCAATAGTCTGTGTTGGGTCGGGTTGTTTATCGTTGTGTTATCTGTATACGATTCCTGTTCCTTCGCTAAAAACGATCGAGTAGGTCGTGTCCTCTCGTCGTTTTCTTCTCCCCCCGTTCGACCTAACTTGATAAATAGCTTCTTCTTGTAGATATATTTGATCTATTCAAGAGCCATATACCGTATTCTCCGTTGGTTTGTAATTTCCTGAATACCCACAAAACTTGAGTTACTGGCTACCATGTCGGTAATTCTTGTTCTTGTTCCTTCTGGAGCGTATATATCAACTTTTGCCCAATATGGGCGGAAATAGATGGGCGCGGACCCGTTCTCCAGCTGGGTACTGAGGCGCGCTTCATGGGCGTGTCTACCATCTTTGGTCTAAAGCCTGAGAAGTTTAGGTTGTGGAGCCATGTTCCTACTGCCGTAACTGTCTTTCTGGTTATTTGAAGGTCTTCAAGACGGTTTCCCAGAAGACCCAGAGCTCACCAAAGTCTTAAAGCCAAGTGGGAACCACTCTCGTTCAAAGGGTTCCTTGGTGTAGAACCCGGTAGAGTTGTTGGACCCCCTAAAGGGTACTTGATTAGAACACGGAGTTGGTGACCCTGGAAGGAGCTGGTAACAGGACCCGCATTGATGGATGCCATATAAGATTACCAAGTTGGTGCCACTCTCTCAGACTTGCGGTAATTACTCTGGAAGGGTGGCAGGGTTGGGTAACTGTAGCTCATTATGGCTCTGGTTCAAAGTCGTTATCAGCTAGCCCGATTTATGATACTTGGCTATTGTTGACTGGCTGCGTGACCATGGCCGGACTATGGCCCTGGACGGTATCCTCCCTAACCAAGGACGTAGTGCACCGCATGTCACGGCCATCCAAGTAACCTTGTCGGCTACAATATCCATTCTCGAAACAGATTTTGAATGTCATACGGGAAGGGACCGGATGGGAAAGGTATGTGGGACTTTTGTATATAGCCCATTAGTGTCCCTGCCCCATCTTATCGCCTATATACTAACCGGAACTCCCCTGAACTGGAACTGGAACGAAGTTCAACTTTTTGCTACGGGCCTCCCTGTTCACGATCTGATCGCTTTGGATCAAATTCAGTTTGCCAAGTCCACCAGAGTAGCAGCCTCTGAAGTTTCTCCTGTTCGTTTTGAAGTCCCATTGCTTCATGTTGGTATTACTTCCCAAGAAACGACCTGGGAATAGAAAATGGACTAGAATTCCTCGTCGTTTCAATCGATTCCTAGGCCCATTTTGTCGAGAGATCGCCTGAATTTCACGTGACTTTCCCTGAACATCAATCGAAATTGAGCAATGTTCAGAGGCATTTTGTTCATTGGCATGGCAGCAGTATGGCTGGTTGTTGGCCAGATGTATTCATGCCAGTTGGTCGGTTATTCATCATTTCGGTTTGATGGGTTCAAACAGATAATCAGAGTTTATATGGGAAACACCCCTGCCGTCTCCTCCTTCATGTCTTCCATGTTTTTCCTCACCGCTTCCCCGCAATCCTACTCTTTCTCTTAATCTTCGTTCGTGAGGACATGGCTGGACCTAGGGGGTAGAGTGTGGTGCCGCTGTCAATGGCACCTGGCCCCTAAATTAGACCTTGAAACGGACCCACTTCATTGCACCCAAACTCTTGGTCTTTTCAAATCGGCTGGTTGGAGAAGAGGTTCTTTCAAAGAATTTTCTTACATATACCCCTTGTAAATATAATAAATAGTAAATAATTATGGATAGAAGCTTTGGTTTGTCTCTTACCATTAGAAATGGTTAACGAAGGGAAATAGCCATTCAATCTTTTCTGCTGACTCTTGTCGTTTTATTTACCGTTTACCGTTTATTTTAAGCAGTTATGATCAATTACCAGCAATTATCATTTATTAGCAAGTAAATATTCAGTTCCAAGACTGGAGACCGTACAGAACATTCGCTGACCTGGCTGGCACAGGACTTCTCTCTACAGTACCTCTTCATTTTCTGTAGTCGAATTGGTTCCGTAATTATCGATATTAGCCTTGAACAGGTCCAATATCCTACCGTAATCTTCCTCTTGCAGTACCAACCTCAAAGTAGCACTAATTAATTGTCATAGTGGAGTGGTGAAGGGATTATGATAGGAGTTTCATTCCTGAACCATGAATTTTGGCCCAATAGGCCGGAATACAATAGGAGTTCAGTCTGATACGCCTTCATACGCTCCCACGATCATCATCTGTCCACGTTGTGACAGCTTCTACTGGCATGTCATTCATCATCGGATACCCCTCTCCCTTCCTCTTTGTCATATGCTTGTTCCTACTTATCGAATGTATACTCCGATCTGCGTTCGTTCTCATTGGGCTTAGTGTAGGCATAGTTTAGATCCTGGTCCTAGCTACGGGCCCTGATCCCCAGGGCCATCCAAATAGGCCCATTTATCCATGAACTAATGAGGATTTCAGATGCAGGGTAACCAGCTGCACAAGGCAGATGACACCATCTTCTTATCTTAATTGGTCTACCATCTTTGTACAGCTCAAAAGCGGGTCCGTGCAACTACCAATGGTGCCAAAATAACGTCAGCCAGCATCCGGACAGAATAAACCTCACTTTCTTGGGCTCTCTTAAAGCTTCAGCTCAAGTTTTTATCCTGAAAATCCGTCCCTATCTTTCAATACAAATCGAAAATCACATAATTCCCTAATTGACGTTTCCTGGTGAGTTAATGTGCAATTGCGGCCAAAACACGCGCTCTGCTCGTAACAGTCCTGACGTGCACTAACGATTTTGAGGGTCTTTTTTTGATAATATATCTCTCAGTTTTTAATGATAGTTGCTGTTTTCGATTAGGCCGATCGCTTTTTCATTTATTAATTACGCTTTTTGAAGTTAAATTCTTGTATTAACTTGGTCGATTGCTTTAATAACATGATGTTTTTCAATCAAAGTTTCCAGCAGAAGACCCGTTTTTCTTAAGATTCTCTTGGAGAAGCTTTTTTGTGCTGATAGTACTTCTTAAGTGGCTGTCTTATCATCCTTTTCAAATTGGCTGTCTCTGAACGATAACCATAACTTTAAATGAGCAAGACTAATAAAAACAGCGTCGTTAAATTTAAACGTTGTCCATGGTAGTCATTTGGAACGGAATTTTTCTGGCAATTGATGAAATATTCGGATATCAAGCATAAATAATTGCTAAATGGCGAATTGTTTTTGGCACGCGATTTGACTAGTCGTCTTTGGTTGCGTGTCTTCGTCTACAGAATATCGTGGTGCACTTGACTTCTGATCTGCTAAATAGGGTGAATTCACATTCGCTTTGTCTCGTTCATTGCATTCCTCACTTGGTATAACTGTTCCTTACTGAGATGAGTTGTTTTTGGCCAATTTTTTTCATTACCGACTAGCATAAGTACGATCTGAAGCTCTCTTCCCCAGCTATTCTACGTTTTCCCTTTTCGACCACCCCACTCCCGTCAGATCGAGCCATATCTACTTCGATATCTTCATATTTCGTGCATCGACTCATAACGACTCTTTTTTCAGTTAGCGTTGACGATAAACCAAAATTGCCATTTGGTGCTGGAACGGATCGTGTTCCTGAATTAAAAGAGACGACGGTGGCGACGATGGTAGATGACGGATCGGCTCAAGACGAGTCAGTAAGTGGTGGTCCAGGCCAAGGTCTGCCAGCTACATCACAGCCTCAGGCTACACGTCCACACAGCCCTCTGCCTTCACCATCCCATGGACATCCTGATCCACTTATGCCGGTTGCCGAGAACTGGTGCCATACTCAGGTTCGTCTTCCTTGTGTTTGCTTATTGACTTGGCTGGATTGCACTTGCTTTTTATATTCTGTAGGCACTTGGGTAAAGCTGTTTGAAGTTTAAAAGTGGCCTCAGTGTTTGATTTACCTACCCCTTTTGATGAGTAGCATTTTGGGTAATAGCAGTTGATAAGATTGGCAAGCAATTCAACTTATAATGGAGTATGTCCCTTCCTAGGTGGGAGTATAAAACCGAGGGCATTCGTTAGCTGTGTTGTGTGATCTTGTTTATACAGCCAAGTAAATTGTCCCACTTCGTCGACGTAATATTTACTTATTATCGAATACTGTAGTTTTCGTGTGCAGTCTATTCAGTCATGGAACCAAAAATTGCCCCGAAAAGAAACTGGGACAAGGCCACAGATTTGTGGGGAAGTAGAGCGAGTGACAGTGAGGTTGACGGTGACTATGCTGCCCGCAATCGCTTTGGATTGGTATTTGACCCTATTTTCGCAACAGTATTACAGTGCGGTGCTTCAGAGAAAAAAAGAGAAGCAGATTGAAGGCCATGTCTACACGGGCGATTTTAGCGGAGTATTTTGTGAAAGTGTACAGTTAACGTTATTAGACCGCAACACACCCGTGAAAATTAGACTTTTTGGTGTGACCATGTAAAATGAGGCAAAAAGAAGCCTGAAAACCTAAGACTTCAGGTCGCTCTAGTGAAAGTGCTGAAAGAATCTTCCAAATGGTTGTAATTTGCAGGTGAAAGTCGTCAAATTCAACTATATGTGGACAATAAACAATTTTTCATTTTGCCGAGAGGAAATGGGAGAGGTGAGTCTGTGCGTCGCCGATTTCCACATAGTTCATTTAATTCATCGTACATGAAATGAAGGACACATTTTATCGTACGTAATCGGATTTGACGTTAGGTGCACTTTCTAGGGAACATTTGGCAAAATAAAAAAGAATTCGTAAGCTGGTGAAGCACGATTAGAGCCTAGTTGAGGGTAGAGCCGTGAAATCCTTCTACAGAGACATAGTTTTTTTCATCCTTCTACATAGACACAGACAAGCAGTTTTGCACTTTAAAGAATCTTCAAGTCGTTTTAACAAAGCGACATTTTTCATCAAAATATAAACATATATTCTCAGTAAATAAATACATTAAGATTTTGCATCGGGTTTTACAAATTGTAGGGTCCAGGGGTTCCAGTCTATAAGTTTCATCACATATTTTTCTGTTTTTTTTGAGTTTTGCCAACAGGTGGCTTTTCGAGAATCAAGTTCATTCCTTTAAGAGGTGAGGGCTCCTTTCGAAATGTTTCCTTCTATGATATCAGGAAGGGGATCGGACCTGCTACATATGTTAGATTTTAATTGGAATTTGTGGTCACTTTTGATGGACCCGAACAACTGTGACAGATTTGAACCTTCACCTGTTGAATCTCATCTTTGAGAGCGATGTTGACCTTGTGCAAATGCCTATTTTTTGATAATTTACTGGTAGGGATTGTTGTAAAAAGAAATGAGTGGCCACAATTATATCTAGCGGAGTATTGCGGACTTTGTCTTTCGTTAAATTTGAAAAAGAAATAATGCGAAAAATTTTTCTGCCGTAAAATATTTTGAGACCTGTAATCTTCAAGGCATATCCTTAAATCGTCTATCGCGCTAGGGATCGTCATTTGTTTGACATTCCTTGAAGTCAAATTCGGGTTATAGGATAACTGAGCAAGAAGAAAATCTAGTTCAGTGGCTATCAGCTGACATTTTAAAGGCCTTCGGAACGTTCTGGCTTTTTGAGGGGCTATAGTCGACAGAGGGTTTCAGGGTTATCTTCCTAGAACACTAGATTTTTTTTCAATCGAATGAACTTTGTTCCGCCCCGGCTAGTTACGATGACAGCCAGCTGAAAATCGAAGTAGAATTGAATGCGTTCATTTGATCGAACAGCTGTGCAGCTTTATTGATTGAATTCTTTTGCAAACTCGTATTTGCGCTATGATTCATACCAGTTCTCAGTGATATTGGTATTTATTTGAAGTAATTTGAATGTATTCTTATTTGCAATGCATTTTGATTGCTGTAAAAACGATACAGGCCAGGGTTATTGCCCTGCCCTGTCACATTTGAATTCGCTTCATGATTACTTACTTGTTTTTGTTATCACTAGGTGTTGTAGATAACATAAAGAACGTCTGCACTTTTTTCCAGGTTCTGAAGTCATCGACATTTTCGGCTGGTGCAAGTGATAAACTAAAATGGTGTCTACGGATAAATCCAAAAGGATTGGACGAAGAATCAAGAGACTATCTGTCCCTATATCTTTTACTCGTTCAATGTGCTAAAAGTGAAGTTCGTGCCAAATTCAAGTTCTCCATATTGAACGCGAAAAGAGAAGAAACCAAAGCAATGGGTAAGCTTTTGCCTGTCTTTTAGGTTGATCGGGGCGGGCGGGGCCTGGGTGCGTTAATTCGTATATGGTCATTTTATGTCCACGGCTCATTAATAGAAATGGATTTGAAAAACCATGACCGGATACCAGCAGTTGCGTGGCGTAGCTTTATTGCTTTGTAGTGAACAATCAAAATGTAGAGCAGGGTAATCGGGGATTATAGAGCTCGATTGAATTTGTTTTGTTTACTGCTGTTTTTTTAATCCGAAGTAATGCTGAATTGTTCAAATCATTGGGTCTCAGACAGAACTCGAACCTGGGACTGCAAACGTCTTCTGCTCAAGGATGGTCCCACCACACTTTACTTCTCACGCCTTTTTTGAATCTTCTTCACTCAGGGACAGTGGCGTAATGTGGTTTCACTGGGATTTCTTGAGAATATTCGAAGTAATATAGCTGTAGAAAAGATTTACATATGTCCTTCACTTCGGTCACCTTCAAATGGCAAGGTTGACAGGGTTTTTCTAATAGATCGCGATCTTTATCTATAATTGGAACAAGGCCAGCAGTTGTCCTTCAATCGGACGAAAGTCCCATGGTCATAGAGCTCTGCGGTCGTCCTTTGCAAGGACATATCAGTGTTAAACAGTTACTCGGGGCGCCCTGATTTATAACAAAGCCAAGCTAAATTTTGAACACTTGTGGGGCTAGCCTCGACAGTATTTTTCTTTTGGGCTCATGGATAAGCCTATTAAGATCTTTTGAACGAATGTAAAAATACAGGAATGCGGAGTACTGTGCGTAGTTATAGCGCCCAAAAGCCGATATAGCAACAAAACGGCAATTGATTCGATGAAGGCCCATTCCAGAGTCTCAGCGAGCTTATCGATTTGTGCAAGGCAAGGATTGGGGATTCAAGAAGTTTATTCGAAGAGATTTCTTGCTTGACGAATCCAACGGCCTGCTACCAGATGATCGGCTGAGTATATTTTGTGAAGTGAGTTCTTTTGAGACTTGATTTTCGAATTCATAAGATATGCTTTCGATAGAATTGATTTTTCGTTAAGTTAAAAGTTGGGGTACATAGCGATTTTCGGATGCTTTGTGTGGTGCCATTGTTGATGCTGATGGGATTTCTCAGAATTTGATCTACCTCATACTTTTTTCTGGCCGTCGGATTTGATAGATTGCGCGTTCTTGGAAAATGAAGATGTAAGATAGAGCCTTCTAATATATTACATCGCATGTGGTTATGCCATGCCGTTCGTAAATTATTCGCGAAAGCTGTGACAAAACCCAAGGTGATTTGTTTGGCCTTGTCTCGAGGTTACTTAGCCGAGCACGCACATCGTGGGTCTGACCGTCAAAACCACATGACTGTAAACTACGTCCGCCAAAGCACTGAAAAATCTCATTTTCCTGAAGAACCTTGAAAGCGGTCGTCGAGTATGAAGGTCTCCATAGACGAACATTGTTCAGTTTTTATATGTGGCACGTCTCTCAGAGCCTTCAGGAAAACTTTTCATTTGACCTTTTTGATGGGAAATGATGGATGAATTGAATATGTGAAGGTTTACGGAGACTTCATGCACTCACAGTAATGCCCATTGGGGGTTCGAAGTTCTATTGAAATCAATATGACAGTGTCTGGAAGTAAGTAAGGTTGAGGAACGGCTAGCAAATCAAATAAACTTAGGTAGAAGTTTTGTGTTACCAGAGAAGTTAAAGAAAAAACGGTGACAAACATAGCGAGGTGGCTCTGTTCATCGATTTCTCTGTTTGTTATCTTTTCTTCAATTTTTTATTAATTCACTTGCACGCCAGTATCGTCATCGACATAGACAAAGTGCCAAAAAAAGAAACAAACAATGTCTGAGCGAGAAATAAACTCGAGAGGAAGATGGTAAAAACACTTGGAGAGGGGTCAAGGGTGTGTAGATAAGGTTCAGCAACAAAGACAGTCCTAAATAAGCTTTTACCAATACAGCGGTACTCTGAAGTTAATGTTTTGGCTCATCAGAAGTCGTCGTTATCGGTAAAATTGCCCCGATCGTGAATAGGAAATAGAAAGAATAATCCGTAATCATCCAGAAATGACCTATAGGCATCCGGAAATAGAATGGATATCAAAAAGAAAGTACTGCTTTAGTTGCCTGTACCCGTCCCGTTTTCAAAACCTTTTAGTCCATTCCCAGAAAACGGCAGGAGGAAGAGTAGCTTCACTGCTGACAGATTAAGGTGGTTGCAGTGAGCTCGTAGTTCCTCCGACATCAGCTGACTGCGAGTGTTCTCACAAGTTCCAACTGATTATTTCTGGATAGATCGTGTTAATTACGGTACTGATTAAGAGCCCTATAAAAGAACGTTCTGACGTGGTGGTGCTCTTCATTTGTTGTTAGAACGATTCCTCGATGATCGCATGGTCGTCGGCCCCTGTGGTTGCCCTACCGGCCTTTCAGCAGCACTGCTGGTACCATGTCCCACCATGGCCGACAATGGCCTGTCCGCACTTTGTCAGCATCACTCATCATCTACCGGCTTTCCTCGTCTCCAACACTCAAACTGCCCCTGCCACCATCACGCCTCCACCTCGTTTCTATCGCCACTGTAACGGCTACTTTCCAATGAGCACTTCTTTGCGCCTGCCCAGACCATTAATCAAAAAACGAAGCAAGTATAAATGGTATCACTTCACGCCCCGTCGTGAGCAACAAGAGGTGGTTCCTGAAGTGAAGAAAGTACGGTAGTCGTAAGAGTTTGTCGAAGCGTCAGTTTGTCATAAATACATTGTTCAGGTATCGGTGGTAGCGGAGACGGTCAACGTCACTGGACAGACTAGCGCTCAACAATTTAAGGTACGATTCGGCCAAGCTCGATCAAATGGGTCTGGCCAATTAATCCTCCTTTTCTTTTCAGGTCCCTCCTTGCCGACTATCTGAAGATCTTTCGGCACTTTTTGAAAGCAAGCAATTCAGTGATTGTACATTGGTGGCAACATGTAAAACTAACGGGCCTCAAACATTCCATGTAAGTTTCTCAGTGGTTTTCGCAGTTTGCGCTTCTTTTCATTCAAACAGAGGTTCGTTTCAAGCGCGTAAAATCGGTATTCGTTTTTGTGAATGTACAATTCGAGTGGTATTGATTTCGCTCAAAAAGGCGAAACCGATTCAATGAAGTTATTGATTCCTTTCTTCTTCTTTTTTGATTGTACAGCGCACATTTCGCACATTTTCTCTAACGATTCGGCACATTACTAATTATGGAGCTACTTTTTCCCCAATACATTTCCTTTCCAAAACTGCACAGAAAAAAGGTAATATCCCGAAGCAGTAAAGTAGTGAAAGTTCCGTATATGGCACAGCTGGCCGCAGTTTAAATTTTCAATAATTTCAGGTGCATAAAGCGATTCTAGCGGCACGATCGCGCGTTTTCCATGCGATGTTCGAGCACAATATGACGGAATCGGAGCGGAATGAGGTCGCAATCGACGATGTCGAACCCGATGTGAGTGCAAAATTAAATTCAATGCCTGCCGCCGGCTTTTGTTGTTGGTATCGTGAGGGTTTATGAGGCAGACTGGTTTGAAGGACATCCACTTCATTTTGATGATGTTTTAAATAATGCCCTTGACGGAAATGATCCTAATCGAGTCGTTCCTTGCAAGCTTTGAAAAAGTCCTAATTTGGATGGATTAGAAGTGCATTCGAAGCCTGCAATGGAATTGGGTTGACTGATTCAATCAAGAAGGGGAATGACATGTGTCTTGTTGGTTTAGTATGTTGCTTACCGTCAGCAGTGCAGATAAGCTTGAGCGCGGTAAACTAAGGAGGGTGAAGCGGCGGCCATCATAGACATTCGTTTACTGATCCTTTTTGCTGTTCTCACTCGTCGCTGTAGACCAGTTTTCTTTCAAACCCTTCAAAATTATGGTGGCTACTGAGTCCTTTGATCAAAGTCCAATTTTTAGCAATTGGCGAATGAATAGGCATATGTTCCATCGATCAGCCATCTGTAAAACCAAGTGGAGTTCATTCTCGGTCCATATTTTGTTAGTGATCGATAAACCCATCGGCGTATCATCCATCCATCATGAGGGGGTTTATGTGATGTGACTAGGAGATAGCTCAGAAATCAATCTTAGCGGCAAGATTCCAGTAAAGTGCGATGAACCCCTTGATCAATATCCATATTTTCCAACTCCAGCCACCAAATCTAGTTTCAAAGGGTCGTTGCGCGCATTACGGTAACGCGGAGTTAGTGTGCAATTAGTCAAAAGTGTCCTTCATCAAATCATGCCGCCCACAAGTTGCAATTGTGGTGTGAATTGGATCGGGACAGTTATGCACTTCCTCCGAATAGTGTGATTTACTACTGGGAACGATGTCTTAGCGATGTTCGTAGGATTTGTTGAGCCAATCGGGGAATATGGAATGAGGCTTGGGTTAATTTTGACCTTACTAAAGTTTGTCCCCAGTCCAGTTACTCTGGGCCTATAAGAGGGACCCAGGGGCAGGTTGTGAATCTTTCAACGAGTGGTGTTCATTATTCTGCTTGAATATCGCTTGCATTGGCCTATATAATCAAGCCTAATGTGGAGGTGGATAAAATCGTGGAATTCTTTATGGCGCCTAGAACATTCCATGGTAAACGCTCTTTGCAATAGCCATTTCACACAGTGAATGGTATGCAAAGAATGGTGCGAAAAGCATGAAACTGAATGGCTGGCGCTGATGTTTTTTGCTGTGAGATATGTTGACAGCGGCGGAGCTGAAAGAGAGACGGCTCGAATGGCGGCTCTTTTGCGAGAGGGACGAATGATCCAGGAATCTAGTTAGCTGGTTCTCTATAAAACGATTTTTCTGAGGGTACGGTAGCCACAAAATCAATATTACACAAGCTGCGGAATTGAACTAATGGGAGTTTATTAGAAACATTCTGAAGCTTCTCAGTTGGTATTCAGGAATTCTTGGTGTCGCAATATTTCATGGCTAGATGGAATGGCTCAATAGCTGTGGATGTGGTGTATAATTCCATCCTAATGTCACTGCAATAACTGCTTATAGTCATGGAAATGGGTTGCAAACGGTTGGGGTGTACCCCCGCATTCGGCTTCCATTCAGAATGGCGTTTTTAACGCACGCATGGGGCCAATATCCCCATATACTCGTTGTAGCCAGCCAATGTGGTAGTCACTGCTTTCTCCTCTCAGACGAGTTTGGTAAAACTTGCCCGACGGCAAAGGGATGAAAGGCTTGGTTGACCTGAGCGAGTATCTAGCCGTGATTCGATCCCCGATCCATGCGGGCCTGATAAGGCGCCACTTGTCACTTCACCACATCGCCCTAATATGTTATAGTTGTTACAAATAATATGTTCCAGGTACTCCGAGAGATGCTATGCTTTATGTATACGGGAAGTTCACCAAGTGTTGATCAAATGGCTCAACATCTTATCGCTGCCGCCGATAAATATCATTTGGATCGTTTAAAAGTTAGTTCAATTGCGGCCATTTGGATAATTGATAATACATTGCGACTTTTCGGCTATTCATAAAGTCCATTTAATCCATTATTGTAGGTGATGTGTGAACAGGCATTATGTGCAGCGCTAACGGCCGAGAATGCTTGTGTGACGTTGGTGCTGGCTGACCTTTACTCGGCCGAACAACTTCGAACACACGCTATCAATTTTATCAATGTAAATGCAACAGAAGTAAGTTACATAGATGTTATTTTTTATTTCATCCATTTTTTTGTTTCAATACCTGAATAATGCTTTGGTAGTAATTGTTTGTCGTAAATCTCGAGCATGTATCTCGAATCCGAGTCGGGCGGGGTGGTTGCGCTTGATCGTTTGTTATGAGAATGTCGTGTTAACAAGAATCGGGTCAAAAATTCATATCGTCAGCTTCGGGTGAAAATTCAGTAGGGTAATGTTAGAGAGACTACTTTCTGTTAGTCAAGCTTCATACTTATGACCGTGACCGATCAGAGTTTTGAGAAAAGTCAGTATTGTGCCTCGTAATTAATTAGGTAGGTAACTAAGGCTTCAGCAATAACCACTTTTAAAGGACGCTGAGTTAGCAAGTAGAATTTATGCTGTTCAATGAGCATTCCAGTAGGCATTCACGTCCTTTCAGCCGAATCTTGGATACTTAATGAACTGTAGGTAGTGCTTAAACTAGGCTTACAACTTCTCACACTCACTGTTTCAGGTAATGAATTCGGAAGGTTGGAAGGATTTGGTGAAAGAACACCCAACATTGTTAGCTGAGGTGTTCAAGGCTCTTGCCACCCAGCAAACACCGCCTGTGGTGCTAGCCGCCCCGCCAAAGAAGCGGATCAAGCACTGTCCGTACTGAGCAATCGTCCCCAATCCATTCAGCAACATTTCGTCTTCCATTTATCCCCTTTTCCATCCCAGTTCGATCTTCAATCGCGTGTGCGTTGAACAATTTGCTTATGTTGGTTTGTTCATTTTCGTCGTTGTTCGTTTTCTTTTGTCTTTTCGTTTTCCAAATTTGCTTATTTGTTCGTATACCATTGTCGATCGTTCCATTTCCCCATCTGTTCGCGCAAGTGACACAGTGCCTCATAATATTTCATTTTCAATGGAAAAAACAACCCTTGCATATTCATTCATTTTCATCTTTATTCATTTTCATTGCATGAAATTATTCGATCTTTCGAAGCCAGCCTTCCGCAGTACACAGGCGGCACCTCAGTTTTAGCTCATAGGATTTATTTTATCAGTCGTTATCAATTTGTTTAATGTTCAGGTATTGATGTTTTCATTTGCTAGCCTAGCGCGTATTCTAAGGTTATCCCTTCCTGTTTACTATGTCTCTGTGTGTGTGTGTGTGTGTCTGCGTGCGCTTGGCTGCTGCGTCTTGGAGTTATTCGCGAATGTCAATTTTGATCATTCATCGTCTGCGGGTGTTTATAATCAATTTTCGTTCTGTAATATTTCATGGAAAAAATGCATAACCCGGTAGATTCGGGCCGGTCATCGTTTGGGATACGTAGCCTATGGTGTACGTATACCATCCGTGGCCGTCAATCAATGCGAAAGTAGCTTTGCTATATCAAAGTGAAAATAAATAAAGTGTTTCATACATCATGCCTTCTTTCTCATCCTAAGGTATGATGCCTTTATTTGAAGATATTAGTCACACACAAGAGTTGCTATTGGCTTTTCGAAAGCGTTCGATGTGAGTGAGTAGGGAAAGACGGTGAGGAACATAGCCGTTTGAGCCCTGTTCGTTTGTGGACCGTTCTTTTCGGTTGACTTTCTGTCCTCCGTAGTTTGAAACTGAATTTCCGACCTCAAAGTGATGGAAGGGTATGTCGTGCGAGCATCCGTCCGCAAACCGTCCTGCTCCATGTGGGTGATAGAGCTTCACACGCCTTCAGCGTTCCCTCAACTTTTACAATTGTCTCAAGTAAGTATATGTGTTGAAGTTTGATAAGGTCGACGTTAACGGGCTCCGCTTGCTCGACAGTGAGTGTCGGATCGGAGGGATCCCTTAAGGAACATGTTTCCGCCACGAGAACACAAAAGACTTCAGAATATTCGAGGAAGAACTGCTGCATAGTTGTCTGCACAGGAGTTTGGTTTTTCCGATTTCCACCATGTTGTAAAAAGGTTTTTGAGTTCTGCAGATTTTTCTATCTACGGACGGTTCATCCCTAGGAGCTCTCTAGTCATGGGCATTGGAAATTTTGCAACCCGGATTCGAATACTAGCATGGGAATAAGTTTTACAATGTTAGAAGGTTTGAGCCGTCAACGAAACGATTGCGTTGAGCGCTTGTACCTTTCGATACTTCATTTCCAATAGTTATTAGTGGCTTATTCGTGCTTCTCATAAAGTGAGTGGTATTGCATTCATGCCATGGGGAAAGTCTTTTTTCTAAAGTCAGATTAAAAGTTGGATGTACAACATCTGCTAAATGCTCTGGAACAGCATTTTATGCTCGGCACTCGGATGACGATTGTAATCAACTGGTTGCACCAGTGAAATCATACTTGTAAGTTTGTGGAGGGGTCGCCACTTCTAGAGGCGGTTGACAGGGGGACGCAAAACTTCAAACTGCCACCCAGGCCACCTCCCCCAACCAACTTTATCTTTATTTCAAACAGTGATGGATTTACCCTATAATGATGGAGTACGTTTACTGATGTGACCATGCAGTAACTCCTTTTCCCATTCCCGATCGTTAATATGTTTATTAATATTGTAAATAAACGAACTTTTTGGCAGGTCAAGTTGATTAGTGGATGATCGCAATCTCGAATCACCCAACTGGGCCGCCCATCCTCATTGATTCCACGTCGTTGGCAGAGACTGCCGTCCTTTTTTCGTTCTTTCTTTGAATTTATTACCATTTTTCTTAATACCGTAACTATTGCTGTATACTTACATATATAACACAATTGCATGATGCAATACGTTCAATCGTTTGAGAATAAAATTTAATATATGGCGAAAAGCCGACTCCTCTCAAGAAAGCGGTCAAATTGAATCAGTGTTTGTGTATGGACGCATCTGAGCTGCTTCCTATACTTATCGCCCACTAGGGCCACGGGAAGGGCTCAATCGAGAGAGGATGAGCGCTGTCCAGTGCTGTCACCCCAATGTCAAGACGTATCTTTCACTGGGAAACGATGTGTGTGTTCAGCCTGTGCTCGAGAAGAAGTCATATTGTGGGGAAAGTCTGTTGGAGAGTGGGGAAATGGGTAATTGATAAAGAGTTCAATTGTTTAATGTTTTGACCAAACCCGAACTCAGAAGCTCTACAATTTTGGATAAGAGGAAAGGAGGGCATATTTTGAAAAAAGAATCCAGCAGGATCGGTTCAGTCATAGGATTCGATAGAATAGAATTTCTCGAATGCAGGGAAGGTACGCTTAGGAGCACGAAAAATTCAGAAAAGCATTTTGGCAAGCAAAAGGATCACGTGTTTTTTGTAATTAAATGTAATTAATCGTGTTTTTCTTTTGAGATGGCATCCGCAAATTCTTGGGAAAAGGAATGAGAGGAACCTTTTAGGAGGTCAAACTTCAAGGGCCTTTTGAATGAGTTGAACATACAAGTAAGTTGCTTGGGAAATACTGTCTAGCAAGTGGGAAAACAGAGTGGACCGTGTGATGTGGTATTCATATTGAGGATGGTTTCAGGCCCCTTTGAGAAGCGTGTTTTCCCCATTGATAATTGATAATTGTGAACCGCCTGTGTCAGTGACTGGTGTCCCAATGTACATATTGCGTGCGCGTTTCCTTCGGTTCATTTCGAGGCTCATCTCCGGAGTATGGGAAAGATGCGCTCTGGAAACAGGGCTGGCTGTGCCACTCGCACTGCCATTTTCGAGACGGACGATGGAACTTTATATCTATCAGTCGATATCGGACGGTTGTAATTGATCAATGTCTTCAGATCCGATCAGGTAAGCTGATTTTATGGAAGGGGAGCTCCCGGTACTAGATAGATATTGTCCAACAGTCAGTCACAGTTGAATTGCAGTCATAGCAACAGTCAATTAGCAGAGTTGAAACCACGATATCATTGATTAGGGATGGTCCGATCAGCCAATAAGGCCTAGTAGTGTATTTTGATTAATCATTTTAAGTATTCGATCGTTCTTGTATTTGTTTGTTTCGTCTTTCGTCCCATACAAGGAGCCCTGCATCTATCCATCTGTTGGATTGAAGTTTGGTACAAACTTCGCTGCACCAAAACCCTGAAACGTCCACTTCTATGTATGGCCGTATGTAAATGGTTATGGCGGTCTTCGACCGAGAAATATTAAAAATTCATAATATATCGTTAGATTTTATGAATTGTTCTATTCTATTAGTTCTATTCTCTTCATAATCGACTCTCAAACTGTTTCATTTGAATGTTGACGCGAAGGCAGGATAGAAACAGTTGTCCTTCGAGAATAATGTGGATCGAAACGGCCCCCCCAGTAACTCTTTTACAATTGATGCCTACTAGGTTAATCGTTCTTCCTGCAAACCCTAAAAACGTCGAAAGCTAGGAGTAGCCGTATTTTTGTTCAATTGTTTTCTTCTTGAGACCAGAAAGTACCTTGACTCACTCAGCTAGAATGGGTGTACGGTATGAACAACAAGAATGAATTGCTCTATAAAAGATAATCTTCTGTCATTTCATCGAAAGAAAATCGGATTAAAAAAGTCGTGCCTATCAAATTTCATGAAAAATAGTGTGACCATTCACCATTCTCTCTGAAGGGAGCCTTCAAATGAGGTATGATTGAATGGGACGTAAGATACACATAGTTCGTATTCAAATTGGTGTAGATATAAGTGAGTTCACATGAAAGATAAAGACAGATGTCGATTCTTTTTATCTTCCTATCTCCCTCAAGGACCGAGGCTATAACTGTAGAGCTGGATTTCGTCGAATCTCGAGTTTTGGATGGCGTACTTTCCGCTTTGAAAACGTTGTCACCTGACGGGAAACCCATGAATTCTGATCTGTTTATTTTCGTCTTTACTGAAGCTGGCATAAATAATATTTTTGTTTACTAATTGATTCGGAAGGTTTAGATGTGCATTCTCAGTTGCTCCACTCAGATTCCTCTCTTATCTCCCAAGGTATATTGATGTGCCTACGTGTCTGTTTGTTGGTTTGCTCACAGCACTGACGCTTCAGTGGTCCGAATAAGGCGATTCCTGCTCCTCTGATTTTTCCTCTTCACTTCCTGTATATCTAAACTTTCGTCTTTGTCCATTCTTCATAAGATTCTTTTTCTTCCAGCTCCTTCCCTCTATTCATTTTTAGCCTCATCTTCCGTTCCCCTAAATCTCCCATCCATTATTTCCTCCCGAATTTTTCTATTTTCGATGCTTGTCTCCAAGTAATCAATAGGCAAGTCTTGTGTTGGTCGTACCATGCCAGGCTTGACAACGACTGTGCCCGAGCACTGCCTGAGCAGCGATTCTGGATGGATAGCGATGCCATCCAGCATAGGGAGATATTATAGATGAAAGGACGGATAGGGCAAGAAAAACGCAGGACGTACAGAAGGAGGTGTCTAGGGAGATGGACACATATGGATTTATCGGAGATGGACAAGGGCGGACGCTGTCGAACCGGAAAAGGAAAGTGGGCATGTGTACTATGCCATTCTGTCGAAAGGAGTGTAGAAGCGGCTGGGACCAGACATAAGAGGACGGTTACGGATGAAACGGAAAGAAGAGGAATTGCCTACGAATAACAGAAGGAGGTGATTGGAAGAAACGACAGGCAAGCCTAACAGATAGAAAAAGGTGGAATGTCGATAACAATGGACCCCCCGTAGACGTGAACTTTGCACCATCGCCCATATTGTTGCATTGATTTTTTTTTTGCAGGATGTTACCAATGTCTTCTTTACCTTGTCTGTCTTTACCCTATTCAGCCCTTTGATGAGTGAGCACATCAGCGAACGGCTTTTGTGTCTGTGTGTATTTGAGTACGTGTGTGTGTATATGTGTATGTATGTGTGTATGTGTGGCTTGTGTACAACTCGCTTGATGCTGTCTATGATGCTTATTTACAATACAAACAAAAACTCACAATATCGGTTACAAATGTATGCCTATCCCAAGTTTTCACCTCCTCACCTGTCGCATATGTGTCTTCTCCGGTTCATTCCAAGATTCACTTCTGAAGTACAGATGGAGTGGTCGCTCTAGAAACCGACCATTGTAAAAGCTGGGCCACTTTCGGATGGAGGATAGGTCTCTATATCGATTAGTTTATATGAAACGGTTGTAGGTGACCAGTGTTCTGATACTCAAGGAGGCTGACTCGACGTTAGGGAAGCCACCAGCTCACAAAAACCAAAAATCGTTCGAAACCTCAGATTGCACTCAGAGCAAGAGCTCTCACTCAGTCGTTTAAGAACCGCGATGGTGCATTGATCAGGGGTGGCCCAATCAACCAATAAGGCCGCCCAATCACCCTATACGACCGCCCGTCTTCATTGATTCTGCGGCGCCGCTGGGGGTTGCCACCCATCGCCTTTCCCTTTTCATTTCTCCTTTTTATTTAGTATAGTTTTCGTCTGCTTCTTGTTCTCACGCATTAAATAATAGATTTTCGGTACGAAGTTCTCTAAGAGGCCTTCAAAGGATTCATGCTGTCTTTTCCAGACACATCAACGGCGCCGACCGTTTGCTTCCACGAGTTTCCACTACCGCAGTAATGGGAAGGTAATTCAAACGACAGCCGGTGGCGAGATTTAATTGCGTTCTCCCTGAAATCGTGGTAGTCGCGCTGCAGTTCTCAAATAACTTTATATACACTAAGTTACTTTTTATGGGAGTAATCGCGGGATTTTGGGTTGTTTCACAGAACCATCCTCTTCACTGCAGCTTGGGAAAATCTACGCGAGTTAGGTTTGCTCAATTCTCAAGCATTTTCTTCAAGTTTGTTGTTGTCACGACTTTGGAGTCGAGTCGTGGGGCTGGCACACAGGAATTTTTTTTTCTAATCTCATCATGACCATATGGAAGATTCTCATGGGATCGGTGTCAAATGTCGCGGTTGTTATGAGGGAGGATAAAACATGACTTTTCTATTCCCTTGATTTTTTCGATGGATTTAACTGCTGAGAGCCCTTATTTCGAATATGACCGACAATCCTTGACCTTTTACAGTTCAAGTCAAAGTTCGTTCCTTACTCAATCGTGAATCTTCAACAACATTTGCCCATTCCCATTGACTTTGTGTAGATGAAGAAGTTAGCTACTCATTTGTTAATCTTTTATCATTCCTTTCCTTTCTCGTCCTCTCTGCAGTGAGTTTGGCTACACGGGAAGTGTTACATAATGATTATGACATATTCAGAAAATGGATGCCTATAAGCACACGCAAGATATATGGCACAAAAGCACTCCGACATAAAGCGCTGGATTGATTGGTCGTGTTCGCTCTGACTTATACGGACAGCTGTCGGCAGGCCACCAAATCACCTATTCCACAGGGACAGAAGATGCTATCTGCAATGGAATGGAGCCAGACAAGGTAAGAGCATTTTTTGGATATTGTTTTTCCTTCTTTCACGTGTCGCTTGTATTGTTTTGCCCTCCCATACCAACACCCTGTAGAATTAACCATTTTGTACGAACTGTTTTACTTGTTTCTCACTGCAGCCTTCTACGACGTTCGTTCAAATTGGTTTTTGTGGGACCTGCACCCGCTATGTTTTCTGTTTATTATTAGCCTCCGGCTTCCCTATATAGTTTTTCGGTAGATTCTGAACAACTCAATGAAGCTGCTGGTGTTGGAAATTTTGCTTTTCAGTGTAATTAATATGGAGCGGAATAATCTTGTCTCTACGGTATGATGATCAGTTTCTTCAGTACTTTGTACTGAATCCTATTTGATCGGATTCGTTACTCGTATGTGAAACTGATCCATCTACCTTTTGCCCATTACGTGAATTAGGGAGAATATAAAAATGCTAAGTTAAAAATTGGTATCCTAGCTTACTCTACAACCTTGAAGACTTGTTTTCGAACCTTTCCAAAAGCTCTATTAGAGCCTAAAAGGAGATTCTGCATCAATCTGGTTTTGCTTCCAAAATTCTTGACGATGTTACAGAGAGAACACTACTACTCGCAGCTAAATTTACGTCTTGTTAAATTGAAGGAAAAGTTTTGCACGACAACTGTCAGTTAAAAACAGATCTAGTTTTTGCGAGTACATCGTTAGGGGACCGAGGATCAGCATTAATTCAACGTGATTCATCTTTACGTACTTTATTGTCCCCCTTTCCGCACTCTATTTTTGACTCCTTTTGCGTGGTTGATGTTATATCGGTCGATTTCTCGCATACCCTTAACAAATTTTGATGATGTTGGGTTTAACAGGTGCAATCGAAGTGAAGTCCATATGTCCCTGCCTTTTTGAATGGGATATGCCCCTCATGAGTGGAACCGATCCATTCTGTTTTTCATTATGGGCAAATTGCAGATTTCGAATGGGGCAGTGGTTGAGCAAGGACAGTGGCAGGGCTAGAAACTTCCGCTAAGATCCTTCACCATGCTGTGAACCCTTTTGTTAAGCTATTTATGTCAATTGCAAATGGGTGAGCGTGTTCGTTTTTGAACTTCTGTAAAGTCTACAAGGTTAACTCCCATCGGGGCGCTCATGCATCTTCACCAATCTGACAAGAAATAAATGTTTGCGGCGTGTACAGAAATTGTAAATTTTCAAACAGGAAACCCTTATTATGATTCTTAGCATGAAGTGCTGATGCATTAGGCAATGCTATGTTAATTTGGTATTCAAAGTGCATAAGTGGAATATGAGTGGTCCTGAGAAACGCTTCAAAAGTGAGTTCAGGAAAAATAGAAATACGAAAGAGTTTTTCCACTCAAGCTTTCGACCTAAATAACTTGTATCGTTCACAGATGTTACTATTGGGTTGTAACATAAGTTCGTAGAGTTTTTCCACAAAGATTTATTCTAACAAAAACAATGATTATGATAATAAATCAATCAATGATGTATCCTGCTATTACTGTTTGCGACCTCTTCCAATCTCTCGACCAACTTGTTGATGCCGTTTCGCCAAAGATCGGCCGGTCTGGTGTCGAGGAAGTTGTTGAGCCAGTTTTTAAGGACCTCTTCGCCATCGAAGGTAACACTCCTCATTTGGTTTTACAGAGAGTGGAAAGGTGGTAGTCGATAAGTGCAAGATCCGGAGAGCACGGTGGATGCTGAAGAACCACTCATTCAAGCTTTTGGAGTGCTGTTTTGACGACTTAGGCATTATGGGGCCTGGCGTTGTCGTGGAGCAAGATGACCTGACCTTGACTATCGGGTCCTTTCAGCCGAATAGCCTCACTAACATGGTTTAGCTGGGCAATGTAGACCTCCTCGTTGAGAGTAGCGTTTCGTTCGAGCATTCCCCAATGCACCATGCCTTTCCAGTCTCACCAAACGCAAATCATGACCTTTTTTGAGTGAAGGTCTTACTTGACTCTCGGCTTCATTGTCTCTCCTGGGGCCACCCAGAGACACACCTAAGACACCTTCCCCGTGCACACTGCATATGTTCCGAGCGGCTTCGGCTGCTTTTTGACCTCGATGAAAAGCAGATGTCGAAAATGCTGATTTTCTCCTCCTGGATATTCCAATTCCGAGCCAGAAAAAAGACGTACAACTAGATTATCCAAAAAACGAATAATACCGTTTCAAAGAGAAGAAAGAGCTCTTTCGAATGAATATATACACTTTACGAAAAAACAAAGCGAATCGTTGTAAAATGGCCCTAATACAAAACTCTACGAACTTATGTTACAACCCAATATTTACTTATTATTGTTATGGATGTCATTTCTTCACAACACATCTCTTTCCTTTTGTACTATGCTAACTGCCTCAGTTAAATTCTTTTAACACCTGCGCGTTTAAACGGACATGTTCGCAGTAGTTTTGTGGAGGATGTGTCTAGATACAATGCAGGCCGAAAGCTTGGATGTGAAATCCTTTCTGTATTTCATTTCCCATTAGTCTTTTTCGTCATTTTTTTACCACATATGTGGGTATGGGGGGGGGACCTTGATCGTTGTATTTGTATGCAATATGGAAACTTATCTGTTGCTCCGCAATGACTTGATGAAAGCTACTGTTCTGCTTGTTACATCGTAGGAGTTTGAAAAGGAAAATAACAGTCAATGCAGAATCATCTTTATAGTTAAGTTTTGGCTTTTTGATGGTGCGTAAAATGGAGTAACCGGGCAGGCATTTGGTGCTTTCAGACCTCAACGATTCATCCGGCCGTCCGTCCGTCCGACGCGTGCGTGCTGCGACGGCGGCGCGTGACCGTTGTTCACAACACTAGATCACGTGCCAGCGCTTTCAACACTACTCTGGCGACCGCCGTCGCAGCACGCACGCGTCGGAACGGACGGTTGCCGAAGTCTGAAAGCAGCCATATTTATGTCCTACCCAAAACTCTTTTACTTAACAACCGTTTAACTAATTAACTTTAACTCGTGACCTGACGTCCATGACCTGGTGGGAAACAGAATGGATTCATTCCACGCACTTGAAAAATATCCTATTCAAGAAACTGTTACCTTCGCTTTTCATCATTATCTACCAACGAAGCAATATTCCTAATACCAGCATATTTGATAATATGTATACTCTAAGAATATATCGCTAATCGATCTGACATGCGAAACGATCTCTTTCTTTTATCGTTCCATTCTATACTTTCTTTGACCGTCTTTGACTTGCAGCTTATGGAACGTCAAGGAAATCTCGTCCGGCGGCTGTTCAGCTAATATTTCCGCCAGTTGAATCATTACTGCGATAGTTTAGTCAGTTGTAGTGGAAATATAGTCATATGTTAAATTGCTTTTTACAACTCGAGTTTTTTCTGGAGAATATGGAAAACTTGGTTTTCTGGAACGGATTTGATTGGAATTCGACTTTTTACTACCGTACTATAACTGAGGTAGCCAAGACAGCTGGCGCTGTCACCTCCCGTTAAACTTTGGAAAACGCTTATTTTCACAGTCATGTAGCTTGGAGCTTGCTCAATGGGTTCCGATATAGGAATAAATTGGACATATTAACATGTTACAGAAGTGCTGGAAGATGACAGTAAGGAAGGATTCAATCGAGAGTTCAGTCAAAAGGGAAAACCCATTTCGCTTCGAGTGAGCAAGCACGTACGACGTATGGAGCGGTCGGCATTCGAATCGCTGGATTCCAACGGTGATGAAAAATGTTCCGATGAATTCCGACATCCGTGTTTTCCATTCCTCGGTCTGTATCACTTCCAGTTTTGAATGGGGGAGGGAGAGAGAGTAGGGTGGGGTAGCGACCCTTGTTCTCTTTCGTTCAAGAAGATATCGGGAAAATCAGAGTTTTCTTTAGTTTGGTTGACAAAACTCACAGGTCTTCGATTCCTGGGTTGTTGCAGTGGATGCCTCGGTCTCAAAATAACGCGTAAATGGGCCCTTATACACTTTAGCTTCTGAATATATCGGGGAATAGTGAAACTTATCATCATTCACGAAATGATAGATATCCTTGGCAGGTTCTTCCCGCGGAATCGATGACACGGAGGTGGTGATACTAGTCATGGAATTTGTGATTTGTTTATGTGTTATCATGATTGTTGTAAATAAATTGTTTGTTGTGGAACACGCTCTTAGGGGCTGATTCTGGTCGACCACAAATTTTCATTAGAAAGTCGTCTCAACTCAAAAGTCGGACCAGATCCTGCCTCTAAGGGCATCGTTTATTGAAGGCAGGTGACGATATGGTCCCCAGTTAAGTTGGCGTGAGTGTTCGTGAGCGGATGTGCTAGTGTGAATGAGTTATGATCGAAAGAAATTTATTCATGTCATTTAGGAACAAGTTGCTTTAGTTATCGTACATAGGTGGATGTTGATGTTGAGGAGGGAACGGGACTGTGAGGGCAATATGGGGAGGAAGTACCCTTTTTAAGGTCTGCTCTACCTAACTGGTTCTGGAAGTATTTCTTTCCCACTCAATTACTATCTGTTTGGAGAAGCGACGTCATACGGTCGCTGATACAGAAGAAGGCGTAAAGAAGAATAGTCGATCAAAATTCTACATAAGGGAAGGGCTTTAGAGTGAACATTACCCACGAGTTATGGGGCTGTGCAAATTGTTTTGTGTGGCGGAATCTGTGAACATACCTTGGGGGTGGGGGGAGGCGAGGAGTGGGAGACGCAATGGGCTTGGTTCGGGGAGTTGGCAGTAGTCTTACACAGCCTGAGGGGGGCTTTTTTTTCGATTTAGCCATAGTTTTCTGGCCATGTTGGGGTTGGAGCTTCCCTTGATGTTTAGCTGCAGTTTTATTGATTAGTCGTCATAACATAGGGTATTGCGGATCTGGAGACTTCTAACTCAAGGGAGGGGCAAGGTTTGGCTTAGTAGCGAAGTTATTGGTAGGAATGTCCTCATCATCCCTCTCTCCTCACATAAATTCTTTAGTTCGATCAGGTAGGCAAATGCTTTTTGTTCGATCAGGTAGGTGAGTGCTTTTTTCCCAAGATGTGCTGGTATGTGGGTGTGTTTGTATTGAGTGTAAGGGTATCTGTAACAGTTGGGCTCAGGCATTTCGTGAACCCCTTTGGTATTGGGGGTTGTTCTGATTTTCTGAAAAGTAAATTGTTACGAAGTTGTAGTTGTGGATTAAGGGTTAGGTCGGGAGCAGTAACTCGCAAAAGGAAACAAAGCGTAGCCCAAGCTCGAGCCCAGATGCAATCAGATGGGCGGATACATGGGTCTATGTGCGTGTGCATGAAAATAACGTTCCACGGGTTCAACCTCTAAGGGTGAGACCGGAAGTTGGGGGACTTATGAGAACGTGGGGATGGAGGGAGAAAAGGGTTGGGCATTGGGGATTGAGCATGTGCTTTTCTAAGAAGTTTGGTTTTTGGCGTTCCTCTTAGGAGAAACCCAATACGGAATATAAAAAGTGTATAGTGGGGGGTAAAAGGGGACGGTGTAGTTACCCTTGAAGTGAGAATCGGGGGACTAATAATGTGGATATGCTTGTGTGTATGTGGGGTTAGGGGTGCGCGTAGGAGTGGGCGAAAAGGGCTTAGGCATGGGGTAAATTAGTATTGGGGTGGGAAAGGTGGGAACTGTGTGTTGTGTGAGGCAGTTAGTCTTCGTGAAAAAAGAGATGCTTTACGTCGGGTATTGGGGGTGCGTTTCGTTGCGCGTGTCCGTCGAAACTAGGTCACGCCGCAGCCGTCGCACGCGGCGAGTTGGCCTGCGATATTTGACAGACGTCGCAATTGTCAGTGGGGCATACGCTTTGCGTTTGGTCCACGGCAGTCAGTTCAAGGGAAAGATAACACAGACAAATGCAAAACATTTGCTCCAATGACATTTGGTGGTACTGTTATGTCATCTCGAGACCTCAGTGTGATGCGCCGCGCGCGAAGTGGGCGGGGTGACCTACTTTCGACGGACACGCGCAACGGACGTTCTCCGGGTATTGGGCATACGTGTTTTTTTTTCATACAGAGGGTGTGGGATGGATGTGTCTTCGGCATCACAGTTTTTTTTTGTATTTAGGATCGCAGTCTGGGGAAGGAGTTGAGGAGAAATAGTGGTAAAGGGCGGTGTATGTTGGAGATCGTGTGTAGCGGTTGGGTAGATCACGTATCCGCCTTGTGCCCAGTGTGGTGATAAAAGAGGATAGCACATCCGCTCGTGAGCGTGTATGCTAGTGGGTGCGGTGGTGGGCATGCAGGTGCGTGAGAGAGCAACAAGGCGATTTTTAAAGTTTCGTGAATGTGTGATACAGCAACGTCCGTAGGGCCCACAACCCATCTACTAGAACTCGCCCAACTCACAATGATGCGTCGTATATATGACGGGTTGCTGTAACACACTTTCACGGAGCTTCAGAATCGGTCTTATCAGAGGTGCCTTCGGAGTGATTGTCATTGTGGGAACGAGCCAGAGTCAATCTCTCTATGCTGCTTCATTTTATTAGGGTTTGTGTGTTTCTGTTGGTAGTAGGCGTGAACCCAGGCTACGCAGCTGGAAAAGTTGGCTCTGTTTTGTGTGTGATTTTCTGCGTATGTCGATCGTGTATGTTGATGGGACTTGTGCGACGGTGTTACCTGCCTTGTCGTGCTTGTTTTTCTTATGTCGTTTACAAGTTATGCTGCAGCAATTTATTTACATTCACACAATCAATCAACAAAATCAATGTTATCTACAATGTCTACAAATGTCCTACTTACCTAAGTACCCACCCTAAGTTTTCCCCGCCCTTCCCCCCACGCTCGCGCACGCGCATTATCTTTGGTTTCCCACCGATGGACTCCACTTGTCGACTTTTCTTCGAGGCCCACAGAGGGGGCGTGACCTGTGGCGTCGGGTGCCTCCTTCGTTCCACACTCGCCTCCAGTGCAACTAGACTGTATGGATGCTGTGGACGATGCTAGTAGCAGATGGATGCATAGATCGACCGCTCACAGCATTGCACCTTGCAAGTCGTAAATGGACAGCACCTCCCTACGGGAGACGATGGACATGATTCCTGCTCCCATTGGACCACACCAATCAATACCCACCGATCACTTGCGATCTCTGCAGGTACATCAATCACACTGTATCGATCTGCTGGTTACGAATCAAAGATCGAAACTGGAGCGATCAGCACGCCACCGGTGCCCCACCGTCGTACGAAATGTCTCGATATTATGCCGAATAGAGATGCTGCTTGCCTTATGGTAAGGAAATTTTAGGAATGACAACTTTTAGGGCATGTCAAGACAGCCATTAAACTGGATGTATGCTCTGACCAGTTTTTCCTTTCACCAAGAAATAGACTGCAAGATATCCTGGACAGTTGGAAGGTGCTGTCATGAAGAGGCTAGGGAGTAGGTGCTTCCCATGAACAGTGAACTTCCAAGATGATTCAAACACCCCGCGTCGAAGCAGCTTACAAAGAAGCTTTGGGAAACTTGAGGACGCCTTCGAAGCAGTTTTTTGGCCCCAAAACAGCCTTTTCTGGTGTATTTTGAGTGCGAAGTTTGGGAAGACATCGGAGGGAAAAACAGACCCGTTAGATTCGGTGCTCTCAAAGGATTTCACTGCATTTTTGGAGGTCACAAGCACCTAAATCCATGATGCGTTTAAATGAATAAGATCGTAAAAGCTTCGCCGTTCAATCGCTCATGAAGATGCTCGGGAACTGTGCGGAAACCTTTCATGGTACATCTCTGTACAACCTTGGATTTCTGTGGGCATTCTGACCATATACAGATCTCTGAAAAAGCGGTGTCCTGAAAAGTTTGACCAAGTCTTCGCAGCACTGCAACAACCGAATTCCTCGAGAGTGATCACACACTTGCACAACAAAGAGTATTTTTGAGATTTTGGACATAACTACAGGAAGACTTCATGTACTCTTGAATCGTCTCGTAATCACTAAATCCTCGAAAGACAAGTTTTGTAGTTCACGTATTTCAGTCAAATGCAACCGTAGAGAGCTGCTTTTATTGACTGCCGCTCCCTTACGAAAGGAGAAATGGAGTGACTGAAGGGGAAAGAGCACTTTCCAGTGGAGCAAACGCTAATTAAAATATTTCACCCCTTGAAAGTATGTTTAGAAGCCCATTTCAAAAGGACAGAAATGAGCAGAGGAATGGAAGTCAAAGATTCACAGCAGGCGTGGAGCATGTAAGTAGGAGGGAGGCAATATTGGAAATGAGTGCGCTGTCCAAGGAAGTTTCAGGGGCTGCGTCAGAAGTGCTAGAGGGATTAGCAAGGTGCTAGGGTATAGATTCTCGTCATTTGCAGCATGGCTTCTTCTGTGGCTTGAACATTGAATGGACCCTCTCCACAGTGACTTAGGACCCATCAAAATAGTGCATATTGACTAGCGACCGCAGTAATACTAGCGGCCCAGTTTTTGTTAGCAAGGGAAAGTAAGTGGGAGGCAATTATGAACACAACACCCCTTCTCTGTACTTTCTAAAGACCACTGAAAATGTGGAAAGAAATAAGCTCTCAGACGGAGTTGAACTCATTCGTAGCGCGCCGGGGTCGGTTGGGCTCAAACTTATCATGAGATTCCGTCGGTGAACATTTCGAAACCCAGCCGGCCTAGCAAAGGAAAAAACGCCAAACGTCCGTAATGGATGTAGCACCTGCTGAGGCGACCAGAGACAAAATAACAGGTTACAACCCCATTTTAGCCCGTCTCGAAGAAAAGGTGAAATCGTATGGGAAATCGCGAAGGGCGAGGTTCGTCTTCGTAAAGGGTAAAAGGTCAATCCAGGACATTCTGAGAAGCGGAAAAAGTTTAGAACTGCCAAAGAATGAATATAAGTAATAAGCGGAGGTGGTAAGGCGGGGCTAGAATCAGAGACCCACAATTCTGCGCCAGGATTAGAAGAAACGTGGAACCTACAATATCAAAAGCGGGGATGGGAAACTCCAGAGAAAGCTATGTAGGACCAACCAATGAGAGGTCGCAATGAAATGGTCGAGGTTTGTGCGAAAAATGGGCGCTTGATTCAGGAACCACTAGGATGCTGGTCAGCAACGTTGGACAAGAGACTATGCCTCGATTTCGTGAGTTCAATCAATACCGTTCAGAATTACTTGCTTTTGTTTAAGGACCGAAAAAGAGCTGCCCTTTCCAACACTGACTGGATATAGTCACAGAAGGTGAAAACTAGTAGAGCTTCTTTATTGGCTGTCACTTGGAATTGTTGGTTTGCTGAGGCGGACGAGTTGGCGTTTCACAGCCAAACTTACGCTGAAGAAGAACATTTTACAAACAGTAGATATGGCTGATCGCAAGTCAAGGTAGTCACAAGCTCGAAGTATATTTGTCCAGCTCATACATGGAGGAACAGTGGAACAGCCCGTGAAGATGACGTCACTTCCCTTCAAAGCAATTGCTTCAAAAATTTCAGCTTACTTCTCCACTACTTTTCCAGAAGTCTTCATATTACTGAGACCACAGATCCACAGATAAGGAAACCGCGTAGGAAACGGTGATCATACGTTCGAGGGCGAATGCCTTTGAAAATTGATCAACTTTGAAGGAAGCGAGTGCTGAGGACAGAAGCAGTCGCCATTACCTACGAATTATTGGCAGGGTCGATCTCATCACGATAGCCATCCGTAATACGATGCGAAGATTGCAAGAAGAGCCAGCCGATTTACTTGGAACATAAGACGAAGTAGAAGAATATTTCCTGCCATCTTTGCCGAAATATCGAAGACCACCTAACACGAGCATGTCAGTCGATTTGAAGTCAGTAAAGCCCGAGCAGTCATAGCTGGATTCCGATAAGCCGTCAAGAAAGGTTAGGCAGACCACTGACGTCGTCAAGGTCCCCTAATTTCAAAACAAAAAGCTTAAATGAAATATTCCTATAACCACCTTACTCAACTATCGCATTTGAAAAACCATAAAGGGGGGAGGGCGGTGCGGAACAACTGGCAAATTTCCCAAATCACTGGCGGACAAGTCGAACAACACCAGTTGAAAATGCTTTCAAGTTAAGAAGCAGCTGAATTTCTGTGAAGACGGAAGGACCGCTTAAGCAGCTGGGAAAACACCACCGAAATTAGTGGTACCAACATCAAGTCGATCGTCGAGGAACTGATTTGAGATCGCCGAAAAGGCCATGAGTTGAGAGCTTCAGGAATCTGTTTCACCTCAATGGCGACTTGCTCAACGGCAGCAGTTGAAAGGCACATCATGGCGAACGCTCGAGTAGTGTCGATAAATCGGGGATGCGAGTGATTCCCATACACGAAAACATCTAGAAGAGATAAAAGGCGTACAACCACGACGTCAACTATTGCAACTGAAAAAAAGATAAGGGCGAAAACAAATGGCAAAATTCCCATTTCACTGGCGGCTCCTATCCTTATTGTTAGTCAAACAACACGAGTCGAAATACAGTTAAGGTGAAAGGCAGCAGAATTCCTGCGAGTACGGAAAGACGGCATTAGCAGCTGGGAAGATACCTGAAAGCATCTGAGGAAGTCGGACATACACCGAAGCCAGCAATACCACATGGGGATGAAGAAGCATATACAAACTGTGCCTCCGCCCCTTGCCAATATGCTGTGCCAGTCGATGTAGAGATCATATTTATAGGAGAATTTATATGGACTATCAAGTCGATCATCGAAAAGGTCGCGAACTGAGAGCTTAAAAGGACTACTTTACCATGATGACGATTTGCTCAACGTAGGAAGGGCCGTTGAAAGGTCTTTTCATGGACAACGTCGGAGTAGTACTGGTGAATCGGGGTTAAGGAGATATTGAGAGTAAGAGCGATTTCCATGCACAAAAACTTCCAGAAAGACATAAGACAAGACGCCTGTTGATTGGCTTTTTGACGATCCATTTTCTTGGGTGGCGTGGAACTTTTAGAGCTTGAAGCTAGACGCATCCTTTTCCATCCTGGTGCTCTGACCACTGCTCTTTTCTCAAAAGGAACAGCGATTGATCACCATTCTCAATAGTTTTACCAGCTCTACCAAATACTAGACAAATCAATATATATGACCTATTGATCATACAATACCCTCCCTAATTATTCAAAAAAAGGCGAAAAAGACGCGGATTCGCGTCTTTTTCGTCTTTTCTCTATAACTAGGTGAGTTTACACTTTTTTCAGGTATGATGTTATATAGTTCGACTCAGCTCGTCGAGGTCTATATAATGGTGAGTTCAAAATTTGGAAAACTTTGGTTTTTAAGTCCTCGGTCCTCCGAAGTTCCTGGGGGTACGTCATTAGCGGCGACGCTCGCCATAATTATAACCAGAAGGCATTCTCCTCAATTGAAAGTATTCAGTAAGTTGTAGGGCAGCTAATGACGTAAAATGAATTCCAAAAGTATGACTCAATCCCAGTAGAAAAGAAATATCGTAATCTGCAAAGTGAGGTTTATTGGAAACAGTTGCGTATTAGAATTGTGCACATTCAATCACGAGAGCAAATTTCTAAGAATGTTCGATTGATGGCGCACATCAAAGCAAACGGGCAATCAATCAATATGCTGCCTCGGCCACTCGAGCCACATGCCTAATTGAGTGGCCGAGTGGCGGAGTAGAATGGAATTATAGTGCTAAAGGTGTTAATTCGAAGTGTGATTCGTTAAGTGATTTTTATACCGCTGAATAGCTTTTTGGAAATGGATTTTAACGGTGTAGGATTTCATACGTTTACTTCAGATAAAAAATATGTGGTTCAGTCTCCTGTGCTTTGGGCTGAGATCGGAAGCTATTTATAAAGCCTGAGGATCCAAACAAGTAACTATAACTCATATCCGTGGTTGTTCACAAAAAGTTTAGTTTGAACACTTTCGATGATAAGCGTAACTTCCTCATGAACATCGAAAATCCTATTTGAAAACGCAAGAAAACGTAAGTTTTGTGCGAAAATATGCCGCCAACCGGAATTTGGACGATAAAAACTCTGTTACTATTGAACTCGTGCATACAATATGCATACTGTAGGGAACCACTATTTCTGAAGTGTAGGTAGATCATTTACTAGCATTGAGAATCAACTCATATTTGCTATTTCTCAAATTAAAAAGTCGCTATCGTTCAAGAATGATGCACGACTGAATTCGTCCATTTCGGAAAAAATGGTACCAAAATGATCAGAAAAGCATGAATAATGCAATGGTCTACTTTCTGCTTAGTTTTCAAATATGACAGCTGCCCTACAACTTACTGAATACTTTCAATTGAGGAGAATGCCTTCTGGTTATAATTATGGCGAGCGTCGCCGCTAATGACGTACCCCCAGGAACTTCGGAGGACCGAGGACTTAAAAACCAAAGTTTTCCAAATTTTGAACTCACCATTTTATAGACTTCGACGAGCTGAGTCGAACTATATAACATCATACCTGAAAAAAGTGTAAACTCACCTAGTTATAGAGAAAAGACGAAAAAGACGCGAATCCGCGTCTTTTTCGCCTTTTTTTGAATAATTAGGGAGGGTATTGTATTTCCCTATTTTAGCCATACCTACTGAATAATGAATATTCTTCTCAAGCGAATAAGTTTGCAGAGCGGGAATGAAATCAAGCAGTTGCCTTACGGTTATAGTGCCTAGGAGACGATTCAAGAGTACAAAAAAGTTCTTTCTATAGTTCTGTCAAAAATCTCAAAAATACGTACAGCTCTGCAATGTGTAGTTGTCGCAAGAAATCCGATCATTGACGTGCCACGGCCACTTTGTCAAACCGTCCAGGAACCTCCATTTCAGAGAAGTGCAGCAGCCATAATGCACCCATAATTCCTAGGATCTACAAAGCGCGTAGCACAAAAAGGTTTCCACATAATTTTCGCGCATCTTCTTGAGTAATTGAACGGGGAAGCTTTTACGATTTTATCCGTTTAGAAGCACCATGGATCCATTGCTTGTGACTCCAAGGAAGGCAGTGAAAATTTTTGAGAGCACCAAACCTGACAGGACCGTTTTTTCCTCCAAGATCTATCCAAAATTTGCACTAAAATACACCAGAAAATGCTGTTTGGGACCAAGATACTGCTCCTGGAGCGTCCTCAAGTTTCCCAAATTTGTGAGCTGGTTCAACGCACAGTGTTTAAATCATCTTAGCCGTTCACTGTTCATGCAAAGCATCCAACCCCTACCCTTCTCATTACAGCAGCCCTCAACTTTCCACGATGTCGTGCGATGTATTTCTTTGATGACAGATAGCAATTGGTCAGAGCATACATACAGTTCAAAGGCACAGTTCACGCTAAAATTGATTCCTGAGGTTACCCCCTTTCGTGAACCAGTGACCCCAAAGATAGTCTAAGGGACCTGCGGGGTCGAAAAACGGTCAAGATAGCCCCTAATAAGGACCCCCACAAGCACGCACGCAGCTTATTTTACAGGCTGTACGCAATGCACCCAAATTTGGAAAGCTCGTTCGAACACCCCTTCTATGCCGTCAAATTCTCGTCCAACCCCTAATTATACTACTTTTTTGAAGCATTATATCTTTCTAAATACGCCGATTTTCCTGATTTCTACGCCTATTTTGTACCATTCGGGACCAACACTCTCACTATCTGTCTAAAACTATACCTAGGAAAAAAACTCTACTATGAAAAAAAACTATACTAAAACTAACAAAACTACTACAACTATACTAAAAACTATACCCCAAAATTATCGTGAACTGTGCCTCTACTGGCTGCCTTTACATACCCTAAACGTGGTCATTCCTGAAAATTCCTTATCATTAGGCAAGAAGCATCACGATTCGGTATAATATCGAGACATACCGCACGGTGGTGAGGCATCAGTAGCGTGCTGAACATTCCAATTCCAATCCTCGATTCGTAGCCAGCAGATCGATGCCGCGTGATTGATGTACTTGCAGGGAACGCATATGACCGGTGGAAATTGATTGGTGTGGTCCAATGAGAGCAGGAATCCTGCCCATCGCTTCCCGTAGGGAGGTGCTGTTCATTTACGACTTGCAAGGTGCAATGCTGTGAGCGGTCGATCTATGCATCCATCTGCTACTAGCATCGTCCGCTAATGTACAACCTAGCTGCACTGGAGACGAATGTGAAACGAAGGGGACACTCGACGTCACAGGCCATGCCCCCTCTATGGACCTCGAAAGTCGAGTCCATCGGCGGGAAACAGCGCAGGGATTCATTGCGGAAGGGATCAATTCTTCAGAAGGTACAAGCCTTCTGCTTTCTAAGGGAAAACTTAGGGTGGGTATCACAGGGTGACTGATAGGTGTGGGCATCTAGGTGACTACTCTAACCTAATCTAGCCTCTAGAAACTTGCTAACCCCCAAAATAGAATAACAAAACAAAAAATAAAAAGCTACTACGGACTAGACAGAAAAACAGAAAGTGAGTTAAGAATAAAACAAAAAATAATCTCAAAAACCTAGGTCCCATGCATCCATACGACTAATTTGACCTAACCTAGCCCCTCGACAATACTAACCCCCAAAACAAAGTACTGACAACAAAAATAAAAAGTTACCTACAGCAGGAAGTGATTTAGTAATAAAACAAAAATTAACCTAATAAACCCAGTTGCCCACACTTTTGAACAGTCACACCTGTGTAAGTCAGTACGTATCAATTGAAGTCTTCTTGACCTCTGATGGCTCCCGGTGGTCCCGTCGGTACGCACCTCCTACAAAAAAACGGGTAATTTAAAGAGGAAATTGAAATATTATTGACAAACCTTCACCATAAGTCGTATAATTTGAAATCCGAGAATCGCCGCGATCTCCACCGGGAGCAGCACTTTTATTCCGCGTTGGTTCTTCCTAAGAGGTTGCGGAGTTCGACGTCGGCAGTTGGTAACCTCTGGGTGAGTACGACGTGTTGCGAGCCACACCTATCTAAATTGTTAAATTCAAAAAAAGATACGACAGAAACTGACAATTGACGACATACCCCTGGTCCCTGATCGGATCGCCTATCGATAGAATAGGGGGCTGCCTGCTTCCCGGATGGATCTTGCAATGGCGACCTGAACATATAGATTTACTGATAAACATGAAGTAGACCTCTGGAGCAAAACTCGCAAAAAATCAGGGGAGACTCTGGCTGAAAAAGATTAAGATAGGCCGAAACGCTCAAAGACTTTTCTTTGGATTTAGATTCGCGCGAATTCGTCATCAAGGTAAACTCTGAGCATCCTCACCGAGACTAATTTGCGGCGATCAAGTCTCGGGCCTTCATGATTGTGAATCACAATTCCACGAGCGAAGATCCCTCTATTCAAAAATTGTGCCGGTCTGCCTGTTGACGATAGTCCTCCCATAGGCACAGGATTACATCGCTCAGCCTTCTTTCAGAAGAGTAAAAGAGGAAGATATTGGGCCGGTTCCGATGGAGGCGGTGTCAACCTGAATCGAGCGCAATGGAAAAGTTGACAATATAAAGAACATTAGAAGGAACATACTTCTGATCCCTGTTCGGATCGCCTCACGACACAAATGCCGAAAGAAGTTGTCCCTCCTCGAATTCCCACACATACATCCCCGTGTGTCTGTGAGCGGAAGTTCCCAGCAATCTAGTTGTACAGCTCCAAAAATAACCGAAGATATTCGAACTGGAGAATGAGCCGGTTTCGAAGGAGACGGTCACCTGAATCGAGTGTAATGAAAAAAAAAACGTGACAAGAGGAAAGATTAGTGGAAGCATACTTCTGGTCCCCGTTCGGATCGCCTCACGACGAAGCGTCGAACCAAGTTGATCGCCCCTCGCAGCCCTATTCATTTCCGGTCTCTGTAGACGGCAGTCCTCAACGATCCAGTTACACTGCTCCAAAATTATGCCAAAGAGCCTTCTAGAAGAAGAGGAAGCCGGTTTCGATGGAGACGGTGCCAACCTGTATTGAGTGCAATGAAAAAGTGGCCAATATAGAGAACATCAGTAGAGACTTACTTCTGATCCCAGCTCGGATCGCCTCACGACGCAATTGTCGAAAGAAGTTGACCGTTCCAGCGATTCTATACATGTTGATCTTGTATGAAGACGAAGGCTTCTCAATGAAGGGTTGTCCTGTCAGTGCTGAATGCGCTGGTCATGACCCGAGAGAGTATGGATGCGTATCCACTAAAAAGGGTCTAATAATAAGGGCTGTGACTTAATTCTCCCTAGGATTTTCACTCAGAAAGTACCATCTTGATTTTGCGCAGCTCATCCTTATTCCATCCTCATATTGCACAGCTGTCGGTCTACAGGAAATGGTCGTAGCAGCGATCTGATTCTCCTTGACGATCGTCCCATCATCGCATCCGTCTTCGGGATTGTTGGAGTGGAAGAAAGAAAATCAAGGAACCATTCCTGTAAATAGTACGGGAAAAGCAGAACCTGAAAAGGTGAGTTCAATGAGCGCATATCAAATTATCGCCGAACCTCGCAAGATCAAGTCCATTTCTCACTAGTGAGTTGCCATATGAGCAAGCACATGAACTAGTAAGGAAAGAGCTGGAGCTGGCAAAGTTCAAGCCATAATTTGCGGTGCGTCCACCGAGCCCTCCCTCATTCTGAGGAGGAAATAATTCAGAAGAAGAGAAAAGCTGTTCTCACATTTCCGCCCATCGCTTTAGACATTGTCGAACATCGACAAAATGTCATTCTTATGCTCCCTATTGCTAACTATTTCCGAATCGAGTAGGCTGAACTGTCAGAGCAACTTTTATAGCAGGTTGATGCAAAAGTCTTGGGACCAAATTTACATGTATCATCGTTTTTGTGCCAAAACCTTCACCACCCTTATGCCTTCGCCACAATCTGCTAGAACAATCAGAATTACAGTCATATACATATATAAGATATTCGAGCAGGTCTCGTGTAGACCACTTGACAAATGTCGAGAGATCACCCTCAAGCGACTGTCCTCCAGAAGCGCTGCGGCTCCAGTACTTTGTCCGCTGCTTCCAACATCAGTACTGCAAACAGAGAAGATTTGTCAGCCATGTGACCGCTGATTTTGACGCTTATTCGCCTGTTCTGGACGACCAGTTGTTATCGGTGATGACCGACTTTTCGACGATGTGATGAATAAGCTGAAGGCCGGCAAGGAATTGGAGGAGAAACTTGTGTGCGATCAGAGTACCATCGTTCAAAACCTTGAGGAACACGGTTACCGCAAAATTCTTCCCATCTGATGACGATTTTCGTCAAACACGTGCCTCAGTCAGCCACTCGCTTCTCCTCACCCCAATCGGAATGAGTTTCCAAAGAATCTTCCGAGAGTAGATGCTCCATGACAACAACAAAAAAGTCGCCGGCATCTGAGAAGTACTATGCTGTGCGGCTTCCAAAACTCATAAAAATGCCATACGGAACTCCTTCAAGGCCAGACAGTCACAGCTACTATTTGCAGCAGTCAGCTCTAGAAGCTTGCACATGCAATTGAGGGCAATTGAGTGTGATGGGTTCCTGTAAATCTTCTGCGATAAAGTTCGCTCTCACGTCGGAAAAATTAGAAGAAGAAGAAGAAGAAGCCCAAGTTACAGAAACATAGCTGAGATACCGTTTCTCATCCACCTTTCCCCTTATCTTGCCTTTTCTGGCTTTCTCTTCCCCAGGCAGCTCAGACAGTTCCTTGCGCTTCTTCGATGAACTGCGCTGTTCTTGCTGGGAGAAGACGATAGCCGACTTCCATTAACGTCTTAGATAATGATGTTACTAATGTAACTTGATGATTGTAAGTTTAAGCGATTTGTAACTTATTGTTAGACTCCAAAACAAACAACGACTGTCCCAAGTCTTTTGCATTGACCGAATTAATAAATATTTAAAGCCAGGTTTAGCCCAGAATCTTCGTTTCCATCTTAGAAGGTCATCCACATGCTCAGCACTGTACATCGGTCCTTCGTGAACGGTCCGGGGTCTGAAAAACGACAAATTTTACGTCCTCTACCACTCCTATTGGAAATTTTCCAAATCGCCACTTCATGAAATGGATGGAGACATTGTCGTGACATTCAGCTAGATTTTTATTTCTCACTTTATTTCTCATCGGATTATGGTAGTGCGAGTCTCCGCGTCGTTGCTCTCAGCATGATTCTTTCGGCCTAAAATTTTGCCTTCGAAACTTCGCATCCGGAATCTTCAAGGAACAGAGATTGTCGCGATCGAGGTAGCAAGAATGATGATGAATGAGATTTTTGGAAATTGGAAGAAACGTGGAAAAATATTCTAGCTAACATTGAATCCAATATTCGCAACATTAATGGTGAGGAGAGGATTGCTGTGTAGGATTCTCATGGAAGTGGTTCCAGTAGAGGAAATACCTCATTAAAAATGGACTGAGCAAATCAAAGTAATGAATAGTATGGATCAATTAATGAAAAGGAACCACGAGTTCGATCACGATCGGGCGGGAAGCATGTCCTGTAAAAAGTGCAAAAAAAATGGTGTCGGTACTACGCCGGTGTAGGCCCAGGCTGATAGGCCGGCTGATGAAAATTTCTCGTCACAACAAAAATGGTCCAAGTCACCAAAGGATCCTGTTATAATGCTAGGATATCACCCGAAGTGACGAACAGAAGCCCCACATGGGTTCGTGTACAATGCCAAGCGTGGAATGAACGATCTCAGAAGAAGTTATTTCAAACTAAGACTCTGAATGTTGTTTAGCTCATCGGGAGATCCCGAAAAGCGGCTCATCCGATGAGGTGTAGGAAAATTAAGGTTTTACATTTCAGGAGACACGTTGGAAAGGAGGAAGGAATCAAAAACTGTACTCCCGCTGCCTAGAGGATTAGTGATCGAATCACGATTGTAAGGATAAACACTAAAGAGGGTACTAGACGACAATATTCATATACGCAGAGCAAGACAGCTACCCCAAATACGAAAAACATGAGTTCCATCTGAGCCTCTACGAGGCCATCAGACCTGGAATTTGCAGCAAATTCTTCACAAAGAATGAGACGCAAAAGATAACCTACATGGAAGGAGGCAAAGAGGAAAGGAGACAATCGGAAATCGACCAGGAGCTCGAAGATAGTTTCTCAAAACTCTGAAGAATATAATGGTATTGCTTGACGAAGAACTGGTTCCGCTACACGGGCCTCTTCTAACAGACATACAGTAGCGCTCAAAAGTCTTCGGTGAAATGCTTTGACGCTTTTTCGCTCATAACTTTTTTCTTAGTAGACCGGATGACACGAAATTTAGATATGTCTAACTAAAGCATATTTCACCCTACCCAACACTATTTGACTGGAAGGCTGCAATATCCACAGATAGAGCAAGGTGTTTGTTGCGGTAGCAAATTTTCCTAAAACTAAAGTTGTTGACGTCTGCACTTATTCGCACCTTATGTGCGTTTTTCTCATCTATTGTGTTCGGCGTTACCGCTCGTACACGTTAGACATGGCAAAAAGAAAAGAGATTCTAAAAGGACCATCATCTGTATTCGCACTCGATTTTGAGTTCGTGCTCTTTGGAATACCTGGAACACGATCAGATCACAGGTCAATAGTGGTAAATATTCACAATACACCCATGCGACGAATATAGAAATTTTGCTTGATTAGATCCAGTTGGAAAGAAGTTACGACTGAAAAGTACCGCTGAAGGACCATTTCACCGAAGACTTCTGAGCGCTACTGTATGTAGCTATTGAGCTCCACAAGAAAGCAAAGGAAAGAAAAACACAACACGGGAAGAAAACCTGCGGAAAAGAAAGAGTTCAAACAAAGGATTCTGGAAGCAGGTTTCCCTGATATTCGAGGAGTGATCCAGAGGAGTCGGAGCAACGCTGTGAAAATTATTCTGCACTTCGCAAGAGAAACGTCTACGGTGGCTTGAGGAACTTAGCAAAAATAAGGATTCTAAACTGTAGCGAAAATAGAAGTTGTACGAGTCCAAAAGTCCAAGTCCAAAGATCCAAAAATCCCCAAAGCTGCCCAGGAAGTGACGTTCGACGAGCAGTAGGGAAAATGTAAGTTGGGATAGCGGTTGGCCTAGATGGGACACCGATCGAGGCATGGAAGGCGTTCAGAGAACACAGGATCAATTGTAAGAAGGTGCTGGAGGAAAACGGGCTTTGGCTATACGCGAATAAGGCTAGGTTTCTAATTGTAAGCTTCGAGAAGTGCACGGTGTCAACTGCAGTCGGTTGTGGTGAAGGCATCAAAAGGGTGAAGGACTATCTTGTGAGTAACCTGGCCGTTGATGGTAGCGTGGACCTACTTGTAAAGGCCCTAGAATACGGCCACGAATGAAGTGGAAGAAATCCAGTGGTATCCTTTGCAACCACGGTGTTCCAGCGCTTGGAAGGAAAGGTGTACCGGACAGCAGTGAGGCCCAGGTGCTCTACGGTGCGAGCGTTGGCCCGTAAAAATTACGGGAGACAACTTCCCTCCACTGAGATGTGGATGCTCAGATGGGTCTGCGCTGGACTAGGCTGGACCAGGTCAGGAACGAAGACACCACCCGCTATACGTTAAGATGAGGGAGCAGTGGCTATGGGCATTGTAATGGTACTTATTGAGAAGAGGAAAGGATCATCCAGGTAAGCAACCAAGGGGAGCCCCAAAGAAGCGGTGGCAGGACTCAATCAAGAAGGACCTCTCCGAATTAAGGCAACGACAGAAGATGCCGTAGATAGAAAGAAGTAGCGACAATTCACGAGATCAACAAACCATGCGACTGAGTGGCATCAGCGCCGAGGAGAAGAAGGAAAGAATAAGTGAAAAAGACTAATCACACATAGAAAGCATCAGCCAGAAGGATTCAGGAAAGAAGTGGAATGGGAAAGCATGTGATGTATGCATGAAAAAAAAAAACAAAGTTGTGAAAAATTGTCGCAAAAAACGGAAAGCAATTATTACCACGGAAATAAAGAGTTTGGTGAATGACACAATCGCTCTTGGAATACCATAGCTGGCATTCTTCAAAAAAAGAAGCGGGTTAATTGCTTATATCAAAGGCACGTATCACGATAATTTTGCGGCACCTTTTTGAAGATGAGAAGAGGAAGTGTTGTGGAGAATAGTGAGTCGGTATCAAAGGAGACACAAGAAACTCTGCAGACTTAGCAAAAATAAGGATTCTAAACTGTAGCGAGAATAGAAGTTGTACGAGTCCAAAAGTCCAAGTCCAAAGATCCAAAAATCCCCAAAGCTGCCCTAACTGTCGCCATGGCTCAGTTGTTCGAATTTCCAACGTGGGTGTTTCTTTTGAATTGTGCAGTTGCAAACTCGTACGCCCTTGAGTGTCGCATACGGCCGATGCAGTTTTTAAGCCATTATAACGCCCTATCAGGGCCGTTTTTCGATGTGACAGTATCACAAATGGCGTTGATGAGGGAAGGAGGCGGCAGGGAATGAGGTCGCCACAGATTCATTCTAGAGGAATATCTCAAGAACCGTTTTTATCGTGAACATACCTTTCAAAGTCTCAAAGATGTGACCAGAAGTGCAAGAAAAAAGACCTCACCAAGTTAAGCTCAGGGCAAAGGATGTAGAAGCAGATAAAAGAAATGGAGTCGAACAACAAAAATAGCGGACCCTGTGACGGATCGGTAACAGCGCTTGGGAGAAGAGAATGTGTGCCTATGTGTGCCATTCACTGGATCAAATCATGGGTGAACAATATGAAGAAATCGATAGAACAGTTTTCCAGAAAATAGATTCAGAAGAGGGAATTACTTGAAAAAGTGTTAAATGATTTTTTAAGTTGAGTTAGGAGCAGATAGCACTCGTTAAGAGCATTCTGTTAAAAAGTTCGTCCAGCTCTTTTAAAATGTAGCTTGAGACTGATCAGAGGACGTCAAAAAAGGCCGTTTACAGAAAAACTATTGAAAGAGTGAGCCGTTGGTGAGTGATGAGTTATCACAATGAAGATTACGTCTTATAATTTGTTTGGATACAAAAAGAATTAAGATATTAGCTAGAAGTGAAGACAGATTAATCGATGGGCTGGGGCAGGGTGCAGGGGAAGGGGGGGGGGGTACAAAGTTCGTCACCGCAGTCGATCCATCCAGCCATCTACCTCCAGTGAAGGGAGCATACAAATTGATTGGCGACGAAAAGAACGGTTGGACGGTCTTAAAGAGCAGCCCTAACAATCGAAAGCATGTTTAGTTTTTAAATTAGTTCGACTAGTTAGACTGCTAATTCAAGGAGGGCAACCCTTCTAATGCGTCCTTGAAGCTGTTGAAAAGCAAAAAATCCTTACGTTACTTTCAATATCCTCATCAAATTCTCTTGAAGGAGTTTTTCACTATCAGACCGGGTCATTTTATCCTTGATCCATTCACGACTTTTCCAGCTTCGCACCACATCGTTTCGGTGAACTGGCCGCTTCTTCAAACGCCCCAACTGCCTAAACGAATTGTTTTTTGATGAAGGACCTTTCCTGTGTTGCACTGTACCATTCCATACTGCCCTGGCGTCTTTTGTTCACCAAAAGAAGAGAGAGTGATACAAAAAAAACTCGATTCTCGAGTTCAGATTCCCTGCTCGATAGTCAAGTCGTATCGCTCTACACTAGACAAAGAAATGGACGGATCCTCACTTCGTGGAGGTGAATCGTCTAGTTTATTTTATTTGTCGGCCTCTGAGTCCCATTCTTACCATTAGAAAATCGAACTTCTTCGAAGTCGAGTTGCAAAGGGCAATTTACCCGCTCCACCAGCAACGAACTCCTGTCAACTGACTTCCAAACTCACGCTTGTCCTTGGGTGATCCACATATGGATTTGTAAGCACATATGAGCTTCGAATGGGGTATCAATCAGTACATGGAAGACGGTGGGAGTTTATGGGATCAGCGCCTCACCCGATTCCCGAAGTGTGACCACCAGAATAGGTATTTCAGACACCTGGGGAGCAGTCCTTTCGTTTCGATCTCCGAGCAGAAGGGAGACACGACTAAGTGTTACAGCGATTGAAGGGTTAGATTGACTGCTCACACGATGGAACTGTACGATGTACGAGCAATTAGTTATCTCAAGTTTGAGAGAACTCGTCCCACGGTCGTAGGAGCAACTCGTCCGATCTCATAGGGGCAATTGCTTTTGTTATGTCAGTAAAGACTACAGGATGCCTTCCTTATAACTAGACGTCTCACAGAAGTGTTGAAGAAGCGTAGATTCGGCTACCTCAGCCAGGTCATCCTCGATCTAAAAAGGGCAAAAAGCAGCTTTCCTCGAGCATTTCACTGGAAAGCGCTTCAAAAATGAAAGATTCTAGAGTACTCGGTCCACCTGTTCGATGACATTTACGATGGGTCCACGACCGCATTACGTAGACTGCACGGTCTAACCGAAGTCATAAAAGTCTAGGTACACTATACATAGATCAACTCTGAGCCCGTTGCTCTTTTGAATAACAAAGGAACCTCGAGATTCGAGAGGAACGACTATGTGGAGATCTAATGAAGAGATGGCGATCAAGAAGGAAAGGAAAAGTAAGGAGCTAAAACAACAGCGAACGATGCTATAGATTTAAGAGAGTGGATACGGTGAACAAAATCAGCGGATCCTGCGCCTTTTAAATTAGTTGATTGTATTTGTACAAAAGAAGGAGAGGCGATCAATTTCTGGCAGAATCAGGATGAATGCCTTCCAAAATCTTCATGTGGAAAACGATCTGCTAGAATTTCGATAAAATCAATACATAAATCATCTCGTAATAGAAGTCAAATGGTTGTTTTAGGAAAAATCGATTTTCTGTCACCTAAGGCATTCTGTTCACGAAAAAATGAATGACAGAGAGTAACGTGGGAAGACTTCAGCTTTCTTCGCTGGAGAAACAAAGAAATGCGCTGATGGTTGGAGAGAAGGATGAAATCAAAGGAAAATGATGGAATCATCGACATCTGTGCCTATTGATCTGTCACATGTTGACCAGAAACAAAAGTGAACAGAGGTTGAAAAAAGCGCTCGATGAGCTCACACAGATCATTTGTAGAGATTATCTCAATTCTACTGACAGGCTTGGAGAAAAGATGTGGGAGGGTTGTCCGTGAGTATCTTATTTAGTAAAATCCCTGGAGGCTTTTGCTGCTTTAGGTGTGCTACAATTCAGAATTACCTACATCAATGCTTAAAAATAGGTGAAATGTAGTTGGGCTCGGAGAGTGGGACCGTTCCTTTCCAACATTGTTCGCTACAGCACAGAGGAAGTGTGAAGATATATAATAGCTCCTCCCGCCTGCGTTTAGATTAAAACCATATTCCTGTTGCTAAGAATCGTCTCTAAGCCTAGGTGAACCCGACTACCTCTACTCTTCTGCGCTTTAGCTTCGAATGTTGATGAATAGCGGCTTTTTCGTACCCCCCCCCCCCCCCCCTCCCCCACGCTCTAGTTAAGCTTTTATCCAGTTACCCATTTCTACTCATTTTTACTCGAAATCTAACCCACTGAAATACAGGGAGTTGAAAGACAGCAGCCTGGAGAAGAACTTCAGGCAATGTAAGGGATAAGAAAAGTTCATTCAAAACGGATAGATTGAAAGGCAATTCAGCGGTCATCTTTCAAATTGAGACAGCTCGAAAAGGTATTGAGAGAACACTTGAGATGGTCCTGAACGAATCAGGATCTGATGCCAAAAAAGAATGCATCGACACACAGCATCACCAAAATTGGGTCTATAGACCCGAACCCTCTCCCTCGCCCAAACCAAACTACCTAAAATTTGAGAAACATGGAGAGGAGATGCAGAAGAAGAAGTGCAGAAAAGGAAGGTAAACTCCGAGAAAATGTATCTAAAATAGGGGAAAAGCAGAAGATCGAAATTCCTTAAAAATATCTTAGCGATCGTTATATCGTTCAACGAACATACAGTAGTTTGAACGTTTTCTCCTAAAAAAAACTCAACCAGCAAATAGCTCTGTTTTCTGCCGAGGAACAATTGTCTGCAATCGGAATGCCTGTAGATACGGAAAAATTCACAGAATAATACGAAAGTGTATGGAAAAAAATGCAAAAATTGATTTTTTTAGGCCAGGTTTGGGAGGAGGCCGCACATCGAACCGCCTTGCTCACCTATTTTTCCCGCCTTCATCGACCACCCACACCGCACCCCCATCGGCCAACTTTGCCAAGCCATAGTTCAAATAATATTTAGAGGCAAATTATTCATTACAAAACAACTTACAAAACACAAAGATAAACAAAAACAAAGAGAAAATTGGAGCCTCAACCCGTACCATGTTGACACAAGTTATCAATCGTCCTTGTCTTGCATGGATACACCAACTATGAGCTACCTCTTGCTCTGAATGAATTTGACAATTTGATTCCGCGAAAACTCAATTCTGTTCACCAGTCCTTGCGCAAATTTGGAAAAGTAAGTGATTTGTGAAAAAAAACTTCATTCGGCCACAATAAAGTGCTCTTGCTCCAAGTTCGGACAGAGTCCTCAAACAGAGCTTCCTTTTTCGACTTGCATTGAGTGTCGATTTAGTGCAAAGTTCAAGCTCCACATACTTCAAACTCAAATTGTCGAGCTTGACACAAATCGAGGTTAAAACCGGACCTTATGGTCGACAAAATGCTGATATTACTCATCGAAAAGTTGTTAATGGAATAACGTTTCCATGCATATGCTCATCAGTAGAGTTTCCCCTAATTCGCTTCTCATAGTAGTCAATCCTAAGCCGATTTGAGTGTTTCAGCTTAAAAAGGCTACAGCAGTATTCCTCCCCCGATGAAAAATGTTGAATCTTGAGGTTCCCGCAGAGTACAAATCTAGTGGCAGGAAAACAACAATGCTAGCTACCATTTGTTCATTCACATATTCTTCTTTGAGACAATACGAGGTACGCCTCTATTTCTAAAGAAGCTGTCCAGAAAGTGATCAATTTATTCACAACAATTGAACAGTCGAGATTTGAACTCGCGTTACTGGATTCCGGAGTCTAGGGTGTTAACTGGTACACTACCAAACCAACCAAATGAGCCAATGAGAGACCTGACATAGTTCCTCATTGTCTTGAGGAATTTCTGGGACACCTTCAGAAACTGGAAAAAAAATCTGCAAAAAGACTCTCCAAATCGGCCTTGATAGAGCTCCAGGAACCAACGACAACTCTCGTTGAAAAAATTATGTAGAAACTTGGTGTTGGTGATGCCTATAGAAAACTCATTAGATTTTCCACTGAAAGCAGTCTCTGCAAAACGTCAGGTTCTGGCGAGATTCGAACTCGCGTTACCGGATTCAAAGTCCAGGGTGTTAACAGCTACACTACAGAACCAATTTTGAGCTCGGTTCCCCAGCTTTTGCAACTTTATCTACAGTACCGCAACTCGTGAGGGCTGGATATCGAGAGAGATAACATTCGGGGCCATCTTTGCTTTTATGATAAAACGGGCTCCATCTGTACTGGACACATTGTTAGCCCCTCTAACTGTTGCAGGTATAAGTCTAGGGAAGAGTCCGCCGATAATGTTCTGACGTTTGGGGAGCGATGTGTATTCTGATGCGTCCGTGGTCCTTATTCCACCCCTGCCTTACGCCGACGTGTGGGCCTGTTGTGCAAAGTCGAGGCATCCTCGCACGTCCATATCGGGTCCAGATTACACCATTTTCAAAGTTTTTGCAGGATTTCCCTTGCAGCAGTCGGCCGTTCCCTATTCAACAATCTGAGGACACGTCAGATGGCTCCGAGCATAAGCACACTGGGCCACTTGATATTAATGTCTCCAAATTCCTATCTGCATGTCTACCAAATCTAAGCGCTTTAGATACAAGCTGGTCCATGTTAACAATTTCCGAGCAAGCTCCGCCCCCAGTGGGCGGAGCCTGTACCTGCTACTTGCTATCAGTTCTCCTATCTTGCCGCCTACATTTCCGCCAAATTTGAATGCCCCAGGTTCAAATTAACAATTTTCGCGGAAGCCTGCCCCCAGCGGGCGGAGTCTAGTACACTTGCCACCTGCCTTTTGTTTTTCTATCTTGCCGTCTACATCTCTGCCAAATTTGAATACTCCAGGCCCAGGAGAACAGGAGTTCCAGATCTCCTGTGATTTACGCTTTTCGCGATCGCCCCGCCCATAGTGGGCGGAGCCTAACCTGAGTCATGTGTGCCCATGGAGACCAGCTCATTGACCGCTCGATCGTAATTTAGTTTCCTTTGATCAGTGTAGTTTTCTGCCACTCGACATAAAGCTGCTACTCACTTCTCAATAAGAGGGGGAAGGACTAATGATAGCACCAACAAGACATTTCACTCTGACATAAGAATGAGGTATCGGCCGGGTGTTCCAAATAGTACAAGAAGGGTTTCATATGAAAAGAAATTACCATAATAGAGCAAAAACTCATAACGAATCAAAATATCACACTTCCTGTGTGTGAAAGCCAAGACACGGGTAATAGACTGCAAAAATCAATGCAACTTTGCGTGATGGGTGCAAAGTTCATGTTACGGACGGTCCGTGGCTATCGACCTCCGGGTAGAAGAGCGGGCAAATTCATATCGATAGCTCTTTTTCTGGCTAATATTAAAGCCATTTTGTTGAGATGATTTGCACAAACAAGAATTTCTCGAACTTGTTCAGATCAGGTGCGGAACAGAGTAGAGAGCAGGAACGAGAGGATGTGAAGGGATATGGAAAGAGATGATGTGAGGGGAGATGGCGACATAAAGAGGAGCTAAAAAGGAGCGGGCACAACCAAATTCCTCGTTCTTATGCCCTAGCTGATTCGTTTCCTAGTCGCTTCTTGCTTTGTATTCCTTGGCAGCCTCTCTTATCCGCACCCACCCAATCTTCTGCCCATTTTTGACTGTACCCGTCCACCTGGGTCTGGCTCATTTTACTAGTACCCTTCCTCATTATCTCTTCGTCAGCATCCACCTGTGTGGCACGTCTCCCTGTACATGTTTGGGTTCCTCTCCCGATTCCGCCCTTGTTCCGACGTATCCATTTGGGCCCATTGCCCTGCTCCTCCAGCTGCGTGTCTTTCGGTCTGGGAAGCCACGCCCGTCCGTTATTTGTACGCTCTCCACCATGTGAACCACCAATACATACATCACTAGTCAGACCATGAGAATCCTGCCGTAATATTATCAATTCAAAATTGCATATGGATTATTTAGAAAAAAGAATATGAGCGTGGGAAAATCGCAAAGAAGAAATAAGCAGGAAAAAATCAGGGCAATGAATTTTCAGAGCAAAAATAAACAACGGGAAGAAATGAAAAAAGGAATTTGGGGAAAAAAAGGGACCAAGTCTCGGTTCATATAGATTCGTTGGAAACCTTGATATGTGAGAGAAATGAGCAAACTAAAAAATTCCCCAAAGTATGTGGAAGCCGCTGAATAAAAGGATTTCAGTGCAAAAGAGCACATTCACAAAAAAAGATTAGTGCAGTGAGTAAAACTAAACTGTGGAAGGAACAGAATTAGGCACGAAGGCCATGATACGCCGCTATCCACTCTGAATCTTTGCTCATAGGTTGTTCGAGCACAACCGATGTCAACTCTTCCACGATATGATCAATACAGGACTTGTATGTTGTATGATTATTGGATAGCGGAATCGAAAAGAAAAAAATCGGGAAAAAGGTATCAAAAAAGGACATATCCATGGAAACGGAATGCAAGGCGAAAAATGAACAGAGGGAAGGAGCAGAAAAAAAAGAAAAAGAAAATCAGAAACAAAAGAGAGAAAACTTTAGAGAGATGGAACTTGAAAGCACAAAAAGTACAAAACTTAGAATCATTTAGATTTACTGCAGACGTAAAAAATAATAGTCCATGTTAAGGGAGGAAACAGCCAAAAAATTCTCAAAAGTTGTGAAAGCCTGCGGATAAAACGATTTAAGTGCATAAAATTATACAAGAAACATTCAAGTAGCCCCTGGGAATGAGACATCTATCGAAAATGTCAGCGGTCGAACTCAATCAAATTAGGAAACCTTGGATGTTCTTCATTCAATAACCAAGATAACTAGGACTGACATAGTGATAATTATTAAATCTATTTTTGTAACAAAAAGATTTCGAATTATTAGGTCTTCAGAACAGAACCTGCCAAAAAATTTGCGATAGCTCATATTCCTTCCGGTATTCATCGTACCTTCTATGGACACTACCTACGCGCATACGCACACGACATATCCAACTACCTCTACCTTGCTTATTCAACCATATGGTGACCGCACTGTCTACCCGCCTCCGATCCGTAATTGTCTCAGAGTTCGAATTCGACCACCTCGTCCCTGAAACCCATTGGAAACTGTATAAAGTATTCACTCTTGAGATCCCTTCGTAGCAGATCTGTGCATAACCTCGTTCCAACGCTTCACAACCTTGTACAAAAATGTCCAGGATAAACCTCGATCTGGTCAACCGAACGTGATTCATAATCTCCGAATACGTTATGCGCATGTGAGCCAAAAGTTTAAGTTTAGTTTACCTTTATGGCGTTCCTACGGAAACTGAACAATCAAAAAAAATCAAGGCGTTTCTGAAATTTCCGATGGATACTTCTGAAAACCCTAAAGTTGTCGACTTTCAGATAATTATGAGTTGAAACAGACTCCCCAACTGATCAAGGGGAGCGCTAGTAGATATTTGGAATCTTAAGATGATCAACCAACACATGATCCTCATGCAAAAATATTCAGCTATTAGAAAACCATTTGCAAAAAAAAACTATTTCTGAGATGGCATACCTTCTCAAAGTCTCGAACAAACTCTATTGGCAGTTTGACTGACCTTCACTGAGGCCAAAAAGCATCAAGATTCACAAGAGAGTGAATGACCTTCGAATTTCTTTCAAGAGATTCACAGTGAGGAAATTGGCGAGATGAGTGGTAGCAGATCTGCGATTTTTTAACAGGGAGCAAACGCTGTTGCGGCAAGTTGTTTCCTACAAGTGAAGCGTCATTTTCAAAGTAAAATAGCTAATGTAAGAAGCAATAGATGCAATGAGTGAATTGAGAGCATTACCACGAAGTTAGGGTAGAGTTTCAATACAACAGAAGGATAGACAGATAGGTAAGGAGAATGACCTGACCGACTGACTGGCTGGTTATAATTGGGCGGCAAATTTTACCGATTACTGCAAATTATCTTTATATTAATGCAATATTTACCAATACATACTTACAACGGTAATGAGTAGCCCTACTAGGATATCAGTCACTGTCTATTGGCTTTGAATGTGGCTTTGATTGATAAATGATAACTGCGACGGTCCACGATGTAGTCACCAAGTGGACCGCCTCACCTGCCGCAGTCTCAGCTGAAAGTTGGCAGACCACCTCCTTCAAGGACGGAAATGGTATGGTACCGAATGGAACCTGCTACCACTTTGTGTAAAGTCAACAACCAAGTTTGAGCTTCTTCAGGAGGATACTACTCAGTGTTTACACAATGCTGGAAGCCTTCTGGCCTGGATATGGTACTAAAATAACTGATATCAAAGAGATATAGAAGGAATCACCTTGAAGGATTATACTTAAAGAAAAGATCTCAAAAACGACAAAAATACCATTTTCTTATTGCCAGAACAAACAAAACTGTCATTCAAATTACCGAGATTCAAAAGATCTATGTAAACATAACAAAATTTGTTAGAAGTTACTCCAAAAAAACCTTAAAGTATATGTACAAAACGGCGAAACTATCGAAAAGGCGACGATGAACGCCCTCTAACAGTACAGTACACGCTAATACTATCGAGTAATCGTGATAGTGCAAAGAAAGGTGCAGAAAGTGAAGGACCGGTAGGGAGGATAATGGCGGAATGGAGGTGAACAACAGCATCGATTCGATCTGGTCAGAAACTTTGATGAGAAACGAGTCGATATGTAAATGAAACATCAAATACAACCAAATAATTAAAATGAGTAGTCAGTAATTTTACTAAACAAAACCGTTACGAGCGAGTTATTGAGGATATGACCGGATGAAGAGGAAATATGACTGACTGGCTGGTAAGATGTCTCTTCTGACGGGTTTGTTTCGAGAACGATCATTGAGCACTGCAGTCAGTCTATAGGACTGGTGGTTGGCAGGAGGCCAGCTCAGACGCACTACATTATGTGAAACCTCCCATAGACCTCTAGGGAAGGGTTAGGAGGTGACCATCACAGCAGCTGACTCCTCTGCAGCAGCTTCAGCAGCTTCACGTTGTACACGAACGTTATACGACTCTGTTTCTTGCCAAATAAGCTCCTTCAATTTATCCTTTGGCAAATCATCAAGCTCCATCTCGTACGTGAATGGCTCTTCGCATACCGGCTGAAACTATTGATTCCATTATTGACATTATTGATTAGTAGTGAAAGAAGCTCCAACAAAGAAGACAATTTGAAACCAGTACCTCATCAGTTGGATCGTGGTACTGTTCGAAATACGGGTGAGCAAGCGCTTGATCAATATCAATCCTTAAAAGGTTAATTTTCGGAAACCTTTTGCAGCTTTAAGAAACAAAAACAAAAAGATCGCTTTGATGCTCCTCCCATTCGATGCCCGTCAAGTACTAATTGTCAAGCGGATCATGAGTAACATAGCAAAAAAAGACCCTAGCGGATGGCCCTTGGATCAAAAAAGGACTGAATTCTGTTAAGAGCGAGAAATCAATTCATCTCCCCATGGTCAGCTGACTGGTAGAAATTCCCTGATCCGTTTCCCGGCCACTGTACCCCCACCCGCTCCCTCTGTGGGTGACAGCCTGAACCAAATACACATCCAAAAGCTACTGCAACCAAGTGAAAAATAATGCATGGCGCATCCCAGAATGCAGTGATCGAGAATTCAATGGTGAAAAAAGTTGAAGGGCGGAAGCGGTGAATATAGAATCTTTTCAAGCTGATAAAAATGATCCACCAGGGAAGAAATTCGAGCTGGAAGTTAAAGTGAATTCCCAAAATTACTGGTTAAGCTCAAAATTCACCCGAATTACAGTTTGAGGAAGTCAGTTTTTGGCACAACGCTAAGGGATTATCTACATGGGTAGGTAGGCTAGCCTCCAACATAACCACGAAGGACAAATCACTAAGATTATATGTGAAAAGTGAAGCAATTTACCTTTTCTGAGGATTGAACGTAAGTAATTTATCCAGGAGATCCAATGCATCCGGATCCGCGTCAGGATAGAGCGATGACCAAGGTTGCTTTGGCCTCTGCGGTAATCGAGCCAAAAATGCACGTGCCTAAAATAGAAGTAAATTTAAGAGTTCCAGGTGATGTGTAAAACAAGAAAAGCAATTACTATAATAGTAAAGCGGATACAAAATAACTCACCTTCATGTTGAAAATAAACTGCAAATCCTCGTGGGACGGCGAGCCGAGTGCACAAAGTATGAGATTCAATTGATCAATGTAATGCTTGCCAGGGAACAGTGGTCGATTGTTGAACATTTCGGCAAGAATGCAGCCAACCTCAATATTTGCATTTATTGGTTTTCGCTACGGGAAGCTTTAAGTGTTCGAATCGTTTTTAGGGAAACTAAAAAGTCAGTCGAAGGTGGGACGCCCATCGCAGAGATCCCCAGGCGTGTCGCATACAAGCTGAGGTTGCGTACGGTTGCGCTGCGGGTAGCGCCAGTAAAAACGCACGCCACGCCCACGCGTCGCATGACCCAGGAATGATCCAATCTCAGGTTCAACCGTTCATTAAGACGGCGACTGGAAAAAAACAGCGTGCTTTTTCAATTTCCGCTCAAAAATAAAAATTAAACGATCAGGAAAAAATATTATGCGACTCACAGCCCAGACATCAATCAATTTCGTGTAGCCTTTGGAATTGAGCATGATCTCGGGTGCACGATACCACCTTCAAAAATTCTTCATAAGTTCTGGTACAATACTGCTACTAATTCATGGTCAACTGACGGTTTGCGACGGATTAATCCGTCGCAAACCGTCGCCTCGCCATAACTCCAGCTAAAGTAATCCAATGAAGCTGAAAGTAAGATTATGGGAAAGCTCTTCTCGTGAAGAATCCAAAAATATAATAATCTTTGGATTTTCTCGAATTTTTTGCCCCATTTCCCGGGGAAAACGAAAATTGAGTCTCTCAGCACCTGTGGTGTTACTTGCGGATATGACGGCATCGTAAACCCTCCACTTCAATTGGAAACTTTGTTTCCAGAAATTAAAAGACCTGAATCGTGCTATAATCGAGTAGAGCATAGAATCCTGATCATTTTAATACCCTTCATGACCCAATTTGAACATTTTCAGCTGAAAGCAGAGGCGAAAAACAAATTACCAGATTTTTAGAGATTTTTATTTCTTTCAGCCACGTATTTTGTATGACGACCGTATGATTGCTTGTGGGGAATCCTGTCATGTCATGAATTTTCAGTTTCTTCAATTTTGCAGCATCATTTTCATGGAGGTCGAAGAGTGAGTGTTCAGCACCTGAGGTGCTTCCCGCAAATATAACATAACCTTAAACTCCCCACTTCAATAGAAAACTTCATTGTGAGTTTTTTTAAAGGACATTTGGAATATGGACATATGAAATTATGGTTATTTTGATATCGTAATGATAGAACTCAGAAAAATTCAGCTGAAAACAGTGGTTTCAACGATCAACTTCTCAAGAATTTACTAGTTCATTTCAAAGTGCACTTTCTCGGAACCGAATTATTCTGCATTTACTCAATGGCTTCCATTACGTGATCTGATATCCTGATAATAGAAGGATGAATAGTCTCCTAGTCGACATTCAGCTAATTGACCCCTCACCATCGATCTCTATTGGCCCATCGCCTTCGCTATTGCCCAGTCCACTGAAGAGTACGCCTGTTGACACATATTGGCATGCAACTGGCCGAATGAAACGATCACACTATGATAGATACTGCTTGACTATGTGTGTGTATTAAGCTTAGTTGTACTACTTTGAATTACTTTGAATCACGCGCAAATTTTCACTTGTTCAAAGGCGCTATCTTGATCTGCCCATCAGCTTCCCGTTTGATGGAAACCTGGAGGCACTGACACTAAACACCGGCCAATCAGCACAGAGAAGCACTCATTGCTTGCCGACAATGTTATTTCAGCGTTTGCAAACGCTGTGCACGACTGAGGATCCGAACCCAGATGGAATCCAGGTCGGGCGCAAACACGAGACGCATGCACTTCCTCTGCGCCATTGGCCGGTTCAACTGCTGAATGTTCCAATCAACCATTTAACAGTGGTAAAGGCTGACCGTGGTGACAATAGGTGAAGGCCGATCGATCGATTTCTGACGTGTCAGGTCACGTTATGACATGATTCACTCACTAGTCTTATTAAAAACTCACATTGTGCTCAAAACAAATATAATTATATTTTATCACAAGATGGACCAGCTACTTTCAATTGTACTGACGACCTTGCAGTTTTTGGGGTCAGTTTCAATTTTCAATTTATAGCATAGTTTGCATTGATAGTGTCGAATATAACTACAGTACAACACGTCTTTCGGTTGATTGCACTCATGTAGCTCAAGAAAACATGGCCTTGCACACACAGTGAGTCCTAAGGAGATCGATAACGAGGGGTCAAGTTACTGGCTTCACTATTAACCATTAGTCAGTCAAACATATATACATATTATATATTTGAATTGTGATAAATGGGTGATGAATAGTGAGTAAATCATGTCATAACGTGACCTGACACGTCAGAAATCGATCGGCCTTCTCCTATTGTTACCACGGTCAGCCTTTACCACTGTTAAATGGTTGATTGGAACATTCAGCAGTTGAACCGGCCAATGGCGCAGAGGAAGTGCATGCGTCTCGTGTTTGCGCCCAACCTGGATTCCACATGGGTTCGGATCCTCAGTCGTGCAAAGCGTTTGCAAACGCTGAAATAACATTGTCGGCAAGCAATGAGTGCTTCTCTGTGCTGATTGGCCGGTGTTTAGTGTCAGTGCCTCCAGCTTTCCATCAAACGGGAAGCTGATGGGCAGATCAAGATAGCGCCTTTGAACAAGTGAAAATTTGCGCGTGATTCAAAGTAGTACAACTAAACTTAATATACATACATAGTCAAGCAGTATCTATCATAGTGTGATCGTTTCATTCTGCCAGTTGCATGCCAATATGTGTCAACAGGCGTACTCTTCAGTGGACTGGGCAATAGCGAAGGCGATGGGCCAACAGAGATCGATGGTAAGGGGTTAGCTGAATGTCGACTAGGAGACTATTCATCCTTCTATTATCAGGATATCAGATCACGTAATGGAAGCCATTGAGTAAATGCAGAATAATTCGTTCCCGAAAAGGTGCACTTCTGAAATGAACTAGCAAATTCTTGAAAAGTTATTAAAATCACTCTTTTCAGCTGAAACTTTTCAAGTTCTATCATTATGGATATCAAAATAAACATGATTTCATGTGGCTATATTCCAAATGTTTTTTAAAAGCTCAGAATGAAAGTTTGTATTGAAGTGGAGGGGTTAAGGTCAAGTTACATCTGCAGGAAGCACCTCAGGTGCTGAAGCTCACTCTTTGACCTCCATGAAAATGATGATGCAAAATTGAAAAAAATTCAAAATTCATGACATGACAGGATTCCCCACAAGCAATCATACGGTCGTCATACAAAATACGTGGCTGAAAGAAATAAAAATGTCTAAAAATCTGGTAATTTGCTTTTCGCCTCTGCTTTCAGCTGAAAATGTTCAAATTGGGTCATGAAGGGTATTAAAATGATCAGGATTTCATGCTCTTCTCGATTATAGCACGATTCAGGTCTTATAAGAGCTGGAAACGAAGTTTTCAATTGAAGTGGATGGTTTACGATGCTGTCATATCCGCAAGTAACACCCCAGGTGCTGAGAGACTCAATTTTCGTTTTCCCCGGGAAATGGGGCAAAAAATCCGAGAAAATCCAAAGATTATTATATATTTGGATTCTTCACGAGAAGAGCTTTCCCATAATCTTACTTTCAGCTTCACTGGATTACTTTATCTGGAGTTATGGCGAAGCGACGGTTTGCGACGGATTAATCCGTCGCAAACCGTCGGTTGACCATGAATTAGTAGCAGTATTGTAGTCAATTGTAAGAAGAAATAAAAACGCAATATTACCGTGTCGCTACGTATTCCGTGAGGAAACCAGTATGATCTTTACGTGGATCTGTTATTCTAGCCAAGCCGAAGTCACAGATCTGAAAATTGATTGATCAATCGCGTTGTTAGGAAGTCTTCCAATCGATAGATAATCGATAACCCTACTTTGAGATCACAATTACTATTGAGCAGGATATTTGACGGCTTCAAATCACGATGAATCACATTCGCTGAGTGAATGTATTTGAGACCACGCAGAATCTGTCAAACAGAAAATTATTTTAGAAAACTAAAATTTCCGAAAGCGATGAAAAAGTGAGGTTTTCAAAGTAAGTAATCAGATAAAATAATTATATCTATCTTGAGCGGCAAAACCAAAGCACAGATTAATTATTCTTTAAAGGGAATCAAAAGCAAAAAATTTAGATGGTAATAAAAAAAAAACCGAATTTTTCCATCCACTGCATTATCATTAGGTCATCAAATACAGACCCAGATTTATGAAATGACTTGATACGACAACCCCGCTGAAGATTTCTCAGTCTATCAAACCTGCCTCAAGTTCAAAAGGACTTCTCACCAGTCCATTATGTATAGTCACTAAGTCCAGGTCTAAGAAATAGGACATCAAGTAAATTGAAGCAGATGCTTACAGATGCTTTAAAATAAACGCTTGCGACTTCGAAGTGAATTTACTCATTTAATTGAACAAGCTTGCATTTTAGTTAAATCAATACAGTTTGTTTTATCTAAAATTCAGGACACAAACGCTATACCGACAAAGAAACTAAATTAGATGTTCCGTTCTCGTTACTATTAGGTTGTTCGGAAAGGAATGCGCGCTAACTTTGTCTATTTATTTCTACCTTACTATAGGAGATGTTTGGAAACAATTTTGTCTGTTAGGAAGAGTTTTTCATTGCGCATCTTATGATATATTTTTGGCTATGTCTACTTCGTTTTTTTTTGAAGAAAAAAAGTTTAGGAGATGCTTGACCAAAAATTGCTTTTGCGGGCTTGCATGTGGTACGACTTCAAGCAAGGAAAATCGGCCGCTGAATCTCATCGTACCATCTCTGAAGTATTCGGTGATGAAGCCCTGTCAGAAAGCCTGTGTCGACGGTGGTTCCAGCGCTTCAAAAAAGGTAATGAAAGCTTGGAGGACGAAGAACATGGAAGTCGGCCTCATGTCGTCGATAACAAAGTGTTGAAGGACGTCATTAATACGGATCCGCACCAAACCACCCGAGAACTGGCAGTACGCTTTAGCTGCTCGAACTCCACCATCCATGAGCATTCGTTGGCGATTGGTAAGACAAACAGGTGTGGAAAATGGGTACCGCACCAGCTGAGCGACGCCAACAAGGCAACACGAGTGGCGATGGCAGGAATCCTTCTCCGTCGCTGCAAGAACAGTGGTTTTTTCAACTCCGTTGTTACTTCAGATGAAAAGTGGATCTGTTTCGACAACACAACACGAAAGAGGCAGTGGTTGGACGCCGGTGACACTCCAAAACCTACTCCGAAACCAGATATACACGGCAAAAAGGTTATGCTGTGTGTTTGGTGGAACAGCAAAGGTTTAGTGTACTTTGAAGTTCTGGATTCGGGTCAAACGGTTACGGCGGATATTTACAAAGATCAGTTGAACCGCGTGGATCAAGCACTGCGTCGTCAGGGTGTCGAAACGACGTCGACGAAATTCTTCCACGACAACGCTCGTCCACATGTCGCGAAAACCATCTTGGAAAAAATTGAGGAATTGGGCTGGGAAGTTCTGCTTCATCCGCCATACAGCCCACACCTGGCACCATCCGATTACCATCTATTCCGGTCGATGCAGCACTCCTTAGCCGAGAGAAAGTTTAAAAACCGCGAAGAGGTCCAACTCTGGGTGTCCAATTACTTCGACTCACAGCCGACCGAGTTTTTCAGGAGAGGAATCTATTCTTTGCGTACACGTTGGCAACAAGTCATCGATAGCAACGGAGAATATCTTTTGGATTGATCTAGGTTAGTTTCGTTTTTATAATAAAAAAACTTTTGAGCTCAAACGCGCATTCCTTTCCGAACAACCTAATAGTTTTTTCATTCTCGGTATTTTTAAGTTTATCAGTGTGCATTCAATCAAAGGGTTAGAGATATATCTGCCAAAAATTTGGAATTAGTCCATGTTTTTTTTTGGGATGCTCTAAAAGTTACTATGATATACTGTAAAGGGATACTATACTGATTGTAAGTGCATAATGAATGCGGAGATTTCATGATGGCGCAGTCGGCTGACCAGATTGAACCTTATCTTCGGTCTTCCTGTTTCGGCTTGTAATGGAACGAGGCGTACACTGAACGGTAGCGCAGTGTCTGGCTTCGAACTCATAAGGAAGTATTCGTCGAAGTAGGGAGACCCTTTGGCCATTATATGGTTAAAAAAGCAAGGAAAAGGGAGGCGATATCTCATGCGCATACTAATGGGTGGCGTCCTTACAAAATAACTACATGGGAGCTTCCAAGCTTCCCAGCGAAATCCGACTGTGAGGTTTCTGGCAGAAACTTTCTGGACAACCTTGTGATATAGGCCCCCAACCTTTCCTCTCCATCGCTATGACGAACTCTCATGATGATTCCGCCACTTATTAAAAATTAATGAAGTCGAGCGTCAAAATTCTCCATTATAATAGCCGGACCATCCTCGGTGAAAGACCAACCAACGATCGACATCTACGTGTGACCTTTACTGGAAAGGGCTCAACGGCCAAACAATCACATGGATTGACGCTAGTAAGTAAATGTCAAATGACAATGGTAAGTAGAATCTATTGTATTATGTTGCACAAAATCGCACTTTTGCCATGTCTAGGCCATTTGTGGAAACTATTACTACTTTTTCAGTTAAACAGTATAAACATGCAATACGAACTAGTGCGATAGCATTACTAGTTACTCCGAACATTGAGTAAAAGCGGTACACGATCAAAAATGGAAAATACAAAAAAGGAAAAGAGAAAAAGTAAGAAGCTAACCTGATAAGCGAAATAACAGATATGTTTGTCTGAAAATCGCTGAGTTTTGAGTGCTTTATGAAGATCGGTGTCCATCAAGCACTGAACGATGTAGCTGGAAGGAGAATACTTTAAAATATCCTTCATCATTATTTCATGGCTTCAGGGATTCTTGTCGAGAAGAAATAAGATGATTTTTGCATTTAATGCCGTCAGCTACGCTGTTTCTACTGCATTTTTTCACTAAAAAACTTCGGTAAGGTCAATTCATTATCATGTATTCGATAGTGCCCATTCACAGTGGGCTCAAACCCCGCCCAGTCTCACGGATCCCGCCCAATCTAGTCAGAACGCATGGCGTTGAGCAAATCAATGTTCCATTGTTCCTGTAAGGATTTCTGTTGGGTTCCTTTCCATATAAATACTTCGAGATGATAAAAAATTGCAATAAGTGTTCCAAAATTAGTTGCTTCATCACGTCGATAGAAAGAAAAAATAGCGGTCACATTCGCATGGACAATTAAATCGTTGAATGACTGTTACTCAGACAATGCGCTCTCCGGCATGGCCAGCTTAATCTTCATCCATAACCCAGTTTGGAGCAGGCTCGAGTTGCAGTCTCTATGAGAAACTGCCCTTTCCAATCACACCCTCAATTCAGTAATTCAACCCGCCGTTATAGTGGTATATGGTCTGTAAGGGAAAGGGTGTACCTTCAGGTCATTACTTTAGTTGAATACATCTTCCCTGCAAAAGGAGCAGTTATGTGCCAGGCAAAGTTTTAGGTTGAGTTATAAGTCCTCGGACAGAGTGATAGTGAAGACTTCTAGAGATCATAACTCGGGAAAGAGGTGACGAAAATGGACGCGCGAGGCATCGTTAGATAGAGTGTAAAAATCCCTTGCAAGTACATACTAGCGAATACACCTGACCATTTCCTGCGCTTGAGCGTGAGGAGAGAATATGCCATGTCGGCGCGGCAGTCCCTGTCATACTGCTTCAAATGAGGCACCCATCGACTGAGCTTTCGCACCTTGCCGATTGACTTCAATCCGCGAAGAACTGTGGACTGACTCCCCGAAGGTGACTGTTAGTTCACGATTAGTTTGATACGGATCGGCTTCCATCTGGCTCCGCAGCAGGTCCAAATCCAACTCCATTGAGCGTCCCGGACGGTCTTCATCTTCGATGGGATAGTCGTCCGACGTGAACTTTGTGTGCCACTTGTAAATTGTGCATCTAGCAAGAGCAATCTTCTTGCAAACTTCCTTCGTACGTCTATCGATCTCCGCGGGTTCTTGGCCAGATTAAAAAAGAAATAGGATGGTGTCGTGGAGGTGGAGTTGCGACGGCTTGAAATCATGGGGCATGATTGCAGGAAAGGAAACAGTTAGGTGTGTTTGTTAGTATTATTTTGAAGAGCTTTTCATACTCTACCTAACAACGCCATGCGAGTCCATTTTCGTTTCCTCTTTCCCGAGTTGTGATATGTAGAAGTCATCACTATCACTTTGTCCGAGGACTTATGACTCAACCTAAGACATTTGCAAGACATTGCAGACCAGTAGAAAGAGCAACTGCATGGGACAGATAATAATACCCTGAACCGACTCATTCCACTGCTCAGAAAGAGCTATGAGTAAACAAGCTGTTTTGGGAACGTCAACTAGTACGGATTGTCGATGAAAACCCGTGGCTACATACGGAATGATTGGATCCACTACATTCTTCCACGACTTCACGGTGAATGGAAGCCCTCATTATTAGGCCGGGCGAAAAAGGCCTTACAAACTATCATGTATCTCTCACAAAGCAAAAAAACAGGCTCTCAGGATTCCATCTCAAAAAAGCCAATACTCAGCAAGAGAGTCGATTAATGACGGTATATCCTTTCTTGCAGGGATAATCTATGCACAAAACACAACGAGTACAATATCATGTGTACTGCAAGTCTATGAGAATCCTCTGAGCGACAATGATGAGACATTTCTATAATCCATACAGATTGAAAACTAATTCGAGTAAATCGCATTCCGAGAGGAAGAAATTACTGATTATTTCTCGAAATGTGTATCACATATGCTTCAGATCAGAAATCGCAGAGATATTCAAAGAAGAGGCTGGATTAGTCATCAAAACATTCGGAGTAACCGATACCAACTTCAGTGATTGTGAAATCTCATGAAAGCCTCAGCAACTGACCGATTCCAATGTAGGCCTCGCTGTCCTAAGGGTCAAGATATGTTAAGTATAGCCTTCCTCACTGCCCTATCGTTAGACGCTGAACTCGAAGAAAATGGAGACTTTTAAACGAGTCGTTCAGTGGGTACAATTTTGATCCGAAACCTTCCCTTCACAGATGAGGTACAATGGCAAGAGACTTCACAGCCGACTTCACATTGAGTAGTGCGAAGAACAAGTACAAAAGTTGATGCCGGAAGTATAAAACTCCGCATTTCATGTGGTTGGTATTATCCCCGCCCATATCTCAAACCCCGCCCCTATTACGTGTAAACAAGCCGGGAACTTCTACCTTTGACGATGACGTACATATACAATTATTCAGACCAGATTAGGAATTGTTCGCAAGCTTTTCACCAAATTGCTCAAATGGCAACCCATGGACTTTACCAAAAACTATTCTGATCACAAAGTTCTGTCACCTATACATCAAAATAACAACAATCACTCACATGTCTTTCAAGTCCTCTACTGAAGCCGATCGAATGATTTCCTGTATGTCTATGATCTGAAAGAAGAGATTGTTAGAGGGATTCGGCATTAAAGTTATGGTTTTAAGAGCTCTTCCCAAATAAACGCACGTTTTCATGATTGAATTTCGTTAATATCCTGATTTCTCGCAAAGTTCGCTGACAGAATGTCTGATGTTCGAATGGAGAGATCTTTTTGATGGCCACATGTTCACCGGTTACTGTATCCAAAGCGGAACTGAAATCGCGATTCGCAAGAAATTAGATACACATGCATAAAAGATGCATACTGACTACTCTCGCTTCATCGGGAGCAGGCATGTTTAGGGCCATCTTATCAAAGATTGCACAATTCCTACTTTTAAAGACCAACTTATGAAATACTTGGAAGTAAGAAAAGGATTTCTTCCTACACAGCGAGCAAGATGCCCAGGTGAGGCACGTGCTCTGCTCCAGAACACCTCAAATTTGGACGAGTCGCATCTATTAAAAACTAATAACTGAGCATGTCATTATCGCAGCGCAACCGCTCGCGGCATCTCTTGCAGATTCTAACGCATTTCCCTCCCTTACTGCTTCAAGATAGAGTTTTACACTTATTTAAGAGTTTTTGGAATCATTGTGGGTTTGAATGATCTCGAAAAGTTAGAAATAAGTATTAAAATACATCGATAGGCTAGACCTCAGACAACTTATCAGGAACTTGGTGATGATTACAAAACATCTTGTAACATAAAAACAATAAAAATAACAACAACATCAAAAACAAGCAAAGTGCCCATCAAATTGAAATCGAATAAGAGATTTAAGGAAAAATATTGAATGTAAAGTTTGATAAACTCACACTACTACTCCATAGGCGCCTTCACCAATAAAGGCAACATTCACATATCGAGGTCCTACTTCAAATAATTGACCATGAACCTCCACGACTTCACCTGAACGGCTGGTTGCCGGCTTTTCGTCGGCCATCTGCAAATCTATAGTATATTGATTAGTTTACAACACAAAGCGCGACATAGATTTATGAGCGGCTAGAGAATGCCATTGAAGGAGGAGGAGGAGAGAGAGAGATACAGAGAATTCATCACGTTAATTTATACTAGGGAACATCGACGAAAAATTGAAAAAAAACAGAAATCTGTACAAAAGGGAACAAAATGAAACGAGAAAAGCCGACACTTTTCAGATCGGTGAGGGGATAGATTCGGCTTCTCCTAAGGGAGGCAGATCTGATTAGATGAAGATGAGCTCCGTGCCACATAAAAAAAGTACGGGCAACATTATATTGCTGTACTATGGAATACGTTATGAAGCCTTACAAATATTCATAGATTAATGAAAAATGATGGAATGCCTGCAAACGCATGCATGAGACCGATTGAGGGCATCTTGAGAGAAAGTTACTCGATTTCTCACAAGGTTGGCAAGTTATGGGCAAAACTTTGGCCTTAGACTGACTCAAACCCGAACTTGTACTACTCGATTTTGATAGTTAAACCCTTGATAGGGGTTTTGAATTGAATCAAAAAAAAGAACCAAAAGAAGCAGAAAGAGGTGAATGAGTTCACAGAAACAATGAGAAGGAATTTGCATAAATTGGTTTTATCACAGTTGTACTCTGAGGGTTGGTTACCGGTATGTCGCCATAGAAGATGCAAAATGATTACGGTAAAAAAGCAGATGAGTAAGCATTCAGTAAGGAGGGTGTTTATAGAGAACACGAGCAGATGGAAAGTTGCCATGCAGCTGCCCATTCGGTGGAAACCAACAATAAACACAACAAACAACATAATCAAAAACAAAACAAATGATTACGTGGAGAAAGGCACACTAGAAGGGGCGTTACAGCCAGCAGGACCAATTACAGTCCACCTTTTCTCAAACGTACCGCCTTCTATTAAAGAAGCGTCATAACAGCAGTTAACATGATTCTAACAACGACAAACATGTAAATGCCTGAACGGACGTGGTAGCACAACTTGACACTTGTTTAAAGCTGTCCTTACAGTCGTTTACATGTTGTAACAAGCTTATTATAAGAAAAATAGGTACGAAAAGTAAATAAATAAATAAACAAATAAATCCCCACCATTATTCGCAAAACAGGAACCAAGGGCTTTCTGATGACTCATTTTGCTTTTCTGCTATTAGCAGACCACTTACCACCTTCACTTACACTTTCCACCTGCTCCAAATTACTGCGTCAACTGCTTTCGAAAAGATTTTTGATTTTTATTTGAGGTCTTTACTAACTTCTAGTATAAAATTTTATTATATACTTGTTAGGTAACCCTCTGCCTATCATCCTATCACTTTCCCAGGGGGACGGAAAGCCGCACAACTTGAGCTGGGGACCCTGAACTGACGTTAACTATCCTTAGGACAATAGGTAACTTGACTGGGACATTTTTAATGGCAGCCATAACTCAATGAGGAATCTGCGGAGATATTCATTTGGGTTAGACCTTGTGATTCCCAGTTTTTATTTTTTTTTCAATTATGAGAACGTTCGAGAGGATCAATGGATAAAGAACAACCAGGATGAAGGGAACAACACATCAACAGGGATAAATGTGAAGGCTGACTTCAACGAAACCGCTGTAAACTGGTTACAAAAACCTCAATCTCAGGGAACATTGCAGTTTTTAAAGTTTTGTTGGATCCGCGTTGTGAGAAATTGTTCAATGTAGAAATGCAACATGTGTTAGCAATAAATGCGACGTCTGTCGTGATGAACTTTTTTCTTTGCGAAAACGAGTCAACTGGAAAATCGCGACAGATGCTTGCTGCTGGGCAACATGCTGGTGCTCAGGCTAACCAGTAAAGTTGAATCTATTTGTTTATTTATTTACTCTGTGCTCAAAGTACGCATTCTCGTACAATGGCGATGGGGACGGCGCTTAAGATAGCTTGGTTGGGTAAAATATAAAAAAGAAAGAAGCATCAACAAAAAAAAAACAAAACGGAAGTACATCCAGAAATGTCTAATGAAGTAGACAAACTAATCGGAGCGGTGGTGTGCTCCCACTTAGTTATGGATCCACTTCGTTTAAAAAAAAAATAATGGCAATTTGAATCAGAAACAGCTCAGTAAGAGGCATGGGCTCACCAATCAACAACAGGTGCTCCTACTCATCAGATTTGTGAGGGAGGAAGAAGATCAGTTTGACTCCCGTTGGAAGAGGGAGGGGTGTCAAGAACAGCTGATATACCTAACCCTGAGGAGGGGCCGTAGCACAGACCTCATCAGTCGGCTACCATGCCCAGTTACCATGTATGGAGTCATAGAGCTCGACGAAGTTTGGGACCAGGATATGAGTAAAATGATCTCATTCATGGAACATCGGATAGGCTCCTCCCTACAGCAGCTCGGGTTTGATAGGTAGACGGAAGATAAGAAGAGATCGAGGAATATAAAAAAGCTATCATTGAGTATGCAGTAAGTAATAAAAAGAGTAACGTAATAAGAAAAGTATGCAGTAAACCAAGTAATTGAACATGATCGCCATCAAGCCCATCTAATAAAATCGCAATGACGGCCGAAGAAACATTCAGGCTTTCAGTTGTAATATTAAAATCTTTGAAGTAAACATCTGACGCATAGGTACTTGGGAATGCAAGATGTGTGTTTTTACGAAATAAACAAGAACGAAAGTCAAAGTTGCTCCAGATTCTTACCGTAACCCTGCCACTGCTTTATACTACCGCTACGCAACTAACACGTAGAGAAAAAAAACAATGGGGGTACAAAAAGTATAAAGTAGCGGAATACGGTAGGAATTTGGATCTGTATTGATTTTTAAAGAAAAAGAATATTATTATTTCTTCTTTCTACACGAATTCCACGGTTTTCCCTCGAAAATAAGAGTACTTTTCATGAGGCTGTTGTTGTGTCGAACAAATCGCCTTAGAATGACGGGCAAATAGAAATCCACACAATGTTCCTGCTCGGTGGCTTCAACCAACGGCACGACACACAATAGCCTCTAAAAAGCACACTCATTTCTGAAAACGAGGCTTCTCCGTCGGACAACTCATTAAAAGACAGCCGTTTAATGGGTAGATGAGTAGCCGCAGAGAAATATGACCCAACGGTGTGTAACCTTTGGTCACGGCGACAAAGAGAGAAAGCTCTAAGCCTTACTACTTTTTCTACACATTTCCCATTAGACAGGGATAAAACGCTCGGCATTGGGATTTGATATCCACTTGCACTTATCCCTTCCTGAATTCCTTCCACGAAATACGATCATCTTACACACCAGCGCATCAAGCGAATGGAACAAGCAGCAGGCTGGATTGAAAGGGAAATGAAGTGGGAATAGACGCTCAATTGCGGTCAACCTCTCAAAAGGTATTTCGTTTGAAGAGATGAGGCTTGTCGGACTGTCGGAATAAAACGGACAAGAAGAGGTGGATAGTGGCAAACTCCGTCCACAGCTCAATTTCAAAAGAAGGGAGGAAATTTCGTACAGAAAATCACTTGAACTGTTGGGGTTAGAATGAACATTTACGAATTCTGCCACATGGAAGTCATATCATCAAATTATCCTGTTTCGCCATAGATTCTTCACCATCTCAAGATTGATAGCATCACTAGCATTATCTCTCCTTCCCCACAAAGGAGGCAAAACCGCAAATCCAGATTAGGAAGCATGACAATGCAATATGTGATATGTTCTACTTGGAACGGCTCAATCACATGGTTAAGGACACCACTGCAAAAAGAGAAGGGATTAGCCGATGCAAAGTACTGAGCAGAAACCTCATGTCCAATAAGTGTGATAATCTGGGCAGAAATGGGGTATAGTTCGGTGCTCACTGGCATAGTCGCCATCTCGTCCGGACCCTTACAACTTTACAACCCTTGTCACGACAGTTTAGAGAAAGCCGAAAGTCATATTTATGCATATGAAACCGGTAATGGGCAAGCCTTTCGATTGGTGTTCGAAAACTTCAGATACAACTAATCGTAGGACAAGTTACAGCCACTTAAGCTTGAACTTATTGATTAGAACCAAAGACTATCCCGATATCTTCCACACAACCTCCTCCTCTAAAATTATGCATACGTTGTTTGTAAATTCCTGCTTGTAAAATTGAATAAACTGTTTTTTGATCCTTTGAACGCGTATGTTTTTTGAAAGCAAATACAATAAACAACAAACAAATTAACCTAATGCTCAGGCCAGTCTAAACAATAATGATCAGACAACATGTTAAACTCACAGCTCGGAATGAATTCCCTCCGAAATTGTGTATGAATTCCAAAATAGCAGCATTTTTTCGATCCCCTTCGCAGCTTATGCACTCCTCTCCATTTATTTCATTACATCACATGGAACAAGTCAGGAACTCAACGATATGAACAAGTTTCGGATGCGCCTTGCTTCCCACTGAAACTACGAATCACAGAGGCATTTGAATGTGCATTATGAGGATACAAGGGGCTGATGACACTTTGTTTGTCATATTAGCCCATGCATTGCAAACTTGTATACAAATCTGAAGGGCATGGCTGTCTAGGTATGCTTCAGTCCCGTTTAACAGTGGGAGAGGTAAGTAATACCTTCAGCCAGTGTTAAAAGTTGCTACTACTTCGATTGAAATGCATCAACATTAATCATAGCCATAATAGAAGCACTAATATACAAAAAAAGTTCGATAAAAAAATGAGATGGAATAAGAAATAAAAGCATCCTTCTGTAACATCGAACCGAATCAAAGCAAGGGTCTATCTCATCGGTTCGTCATTTGAGCCCAAAAAAAGCGGCTGTATAGCAGCGAAAGTGACTTATCAGATCAACTACCAACTCCGTAATGCAATATTTATCGAAAAACGCCGGCCGAAAGGCGAGTTGTACGTATCCTGGAACGTATAGCTTCTGGAATCGAATAAGGCTGATTCAGGGCATCAGGCAGTTCACCAACTATGCTTTGAATTACTCTACAGTGCGTTTCATAATTATAAGGTCACCCTCAATTTTTGCACTTTCAAAAAAAGTAATCATTAAGGATTTTTTCTAGCATCATGAACAGATTCCCCAGCACGAATAACCTAGGTATCCGTTGCTTAGCCGCTGCTGCATTCTTCTGAACTTTTTTAGAACAGTTTATCGGTTTCTGCACCGTTTCATAATTATAAGGTCACCCTGAGAAAGTGAACAATTATTAACGAAAGAGAGGAAATTTCGTGTTTGGAGATACTTGTAAAGGTAAGCATGTGTAGCGAAGGCATTTCTAAATCTGACTGTCAACATGGCTCGTGGTCATCTGCTTTCCTCTGATTAGAAGGCTCATCATGAAGGTGGGCTCCGTACTCGAGCCATTTCCAGGCAAATAGAGAGATCCCCTTGGTCCATTCGGAGATTTCTAGAGAGTCCTCATGTCGTTAGATATAACACCGACTGTGGACACCCATGAAAGATTACTACCCGTGATGAGCGGAAAACTCTGAGGACTGTTTCCAACAGTACGTCCTCCTTGAACCAGATCCGATCGGAATTAAACCTCTCTGTGTCGAAAACTACAGTCTGGAGAGCAGTGAGAAGATGCGAGAACATCACCAGGCAAGCAATGGAGAAGGTGCCACGAATCACCGATCGTCACAAAGAGGCTCGACTCGGATTTGCAAAGATGAACCTAGGGAGAGATTGAGCAAAGGTAGATCTGCATCAAAATCTCACCATAGAGCTGATCAATTCCTACTCAGGTCGTCTTTTCGGATGAAAAGAAATTCAATCTGACGGAAACAAGCGGTACTAATGCGACCTGAGGAAGGAACCAGTCTACTTCAGCCGTCGCAGTTTCGGTGGAGGAAGCCTATGGTGCGGGGTGCATTCTGCAATGATGTCGTGTTGTCGTGAGCTGCAGTATGGATTTCAAGGATTACCAGAAAGTCTTGGAGTACATCTAGTACCTTTTCTATGCCATCGCTGTCACCTCAACTATGTCTTTCAACAAGATAACGCCTACAATCATGTGAGCCGTGCAACGGATGAGTGGCTGCAATGCCAATAAATAAGCGTCCTACCGTGGCCAGCCTGCAGTCCCGACCTCAGTCGGATGGAACATATCTGGGACATAATATTCAGACAGCTTTATGCGAATAACCGTCAGTTCCAGGGCAAAGAAGAGTTGAAGCGAGCACTAGTCGAAGCATGGAGAGCAACCGATGAGGAACATCTTCGAAACCTAGTTTCTAGTATGCCACACAGGCTCTTTGATGTTGCTCCTAAACAAGGAGGAGCTATAGATTATTAACTGTTGTACATATGCCATTAACATTGATAAATCATTTACTTCCTCAGGGTGACCTTATAATTATGAAACGGTGCAAAAGCCGATACTATCTTTAAAAAATTCGTAAAAAATTTGAGGTGAAAGATATTGCGACCAAAATTTGAGTACGGAGGTACATTGTGACGAGGAATCTACCAGTGTTTGCCAAAAAATTCCATTCTGGCTGCTTTCTCCGGAATCGCAAAAATCTGGGGTGACCTTATAATTATGAAACGCACTGTATAGTACAGCAACAAAATGTTCCGTTATTTCAAAACCCAGCCACCTTAAGAGCAAACCCAACAACGACCCACCCCCCGGCCTGCTCCCCAAGAAGCTACTACTCGTCTATCTGCACTTAGCAAGCCTCGTGCGAGAGATGTGAAGCCTAGAGTCCTACTGAATCAGTCAGAAAAAGGGCAATCAGGGGCAAGTGATAAGAATTGCGATAATGACTTGGTCACAAAGTCCAAACCGAGGAGGTTCTTCGGAGCGAGCACATCGTTAGGGAGGTTTAAAGGTACATATTACTCAAACCAAAGAGAAATACCTCGAATGCTTACAGCATGTTCAGAGTGCTTTACAGGTATTACTCAAACCAACAATTTGATTACTTGTTGATTACATATACGAGTTTATGCATTTCGTATCATATTATGAACGGGAAAAGCCGAATGCATACATATTAGCTGCTTATCACTCGTTCCTAATCCACAGGGGGACGGAACATTCACCCAGAACTGAATGGCGCGGCGAGATCCGTGGCGTTTAGGACGACTTTGGTATCTATCATTGAGGCGCAAACTTAAAGTAGAGTAGATTAGCATGGTCAGCTGGCCCTACCAATGTACTCTACTTCAAATTTGCCCAATGGTAGGCGCTAAAGTCGTTTAAGTCGCTACGAATTTCGCCGCGCGATTTGCCGCGTCCATCCAGTTCTGGGTGAATGTACCCATACCCAATCCACAGTGCGGGACCCCAAACAGGAAACATTGGCTTAGTCTTTTAAGACTGTTACTACTCAATTTTTTTTCATTAGTTATTTACGAGTCCGGCTGTAATATAAAAAGATAAAGCTTCTGCTGACGACTAATCTGTTCTGGCATCATTCACTAAGCTTTTATTCAGAAGCACCTAAACTTGGATGCCAGTTTAGCATATGGACGTCAAACGGAGTATAAAAAATAATCAGATTAGGAAAAGCGCGGTGTTATTCTATAAGAAAACACTAAAGGGTACATACTAGAGAGTAGCTTTGATGTTATCTCGTGCAACGACAAGATCCACTTCAAATAAAGTCTTGCAGAGGAGAGAGAGAGTATCTACAATTGAAGAAAAAAAGTAAATTAAAAAATAATCATGTTCCATGGCTAGTCTCTCATAAGGTTTCCATTGAATTATCGTAGAAACAATTTATAGACTATATGATATCTGCAGATAGTGGCACAGTGGCAAGTGACGCCATATCGCACGCGCTTGGTTAGAGGTTTGAGCTCTTCGATACTGGCCGAGGCCGCCAAACCTTCCATCCCTCCGAGGTTGGTTAGTTGATACAAGACTCATATGGGAGGATAAAAGCTTTGAATCCGTCATCGGCTGGCTACCGCAAGTCATTATATAGCCCACATGCATTTAACAAGCCACTACGATTCTGAAGGTGGTCCAATGCGAGAGCGCATCCCTCAGATGGGAGTGATCAACGCTCAACAACTAGACTTATCCACAATTCTTATAAAAGATGAGTTACAGTTGCTCTGTTGACTTGTATGAAAATTGGAAACCTGGTCTCAATATGATGCGCAAACTTTCCACCCTAGCTTCTCTTCCCAGGGCTTTCTTGATTAAAACTGGAAGTTTGGAGCCATGGGACTGCAGAGGAAAGAAGGCAAATCTATCCAAGAAGGAAACTAGCCGCAGAGCAAAAGAAATCCGGAAAAAAAGAGAGCGTCCCTACTGCACACAAGGAAAATCAATGAAATCAGACCATAAATTAATCAAAGAATAGTACGAAGAAATCATACGCACCACGAGATTAGGACGAAGTACTCCAAGAAAGAGCTTATTAAAAAGAAAGGGGACTCTATGAAGCCTGAGGGACGAAAGGAATGGGTCTGAGGGCTAGATGATTCCCTAAATAACGTAGCACTTGAGATTATGTAATATCCCATCACTAAGCAGAAGTGAATAATGCGATTCACCACAGACCTTTATCGGGCTGCTTTGAAATGTCATAACTTTATAGTCATGTAACTCTTATGTGAGTACTGTATGTGAGACGTCAGGAATAACTGGGCTCGTTTAAGAGTGTAGCACATACTATTAGGTTGAAAGATGAGTTTACAAAACTATGGACAAGACTTGAACCTTGTATTTCTTCATTAAACGAGACCCTCAATCTACAATATAATCACCGTTATTATCTAGGACAAGTGCCCTTCTTCAAGAAAGGCTCTCGATTTCTCTCTTTCAAAATTCCGGTGGCTGCAACGAATAAAATGGTCGATTTCATTTTTGAGTTCACGACGATCATCAAATTTTTTTGTCGCTTAGATGGTGCTTCAGTGCTCCGAATAGGTGACAATCAGGAGGCAGTGAGTAATTCGGATGCGGCAGTACTTCCAATCTGAACTCCATAATTTTTTGACGCGTTTTGTTGGTCACATGCGGGCGTGCGCGATTGTGGAGTAGGAAGACATTGAGTCTTTTCGGGCGTAGCTCTCGTATAAGTCGGCCACATTTTGCAGCTGATTAGCGTAGACTGTGGCCGTCACTGTAGTGCCCCTGTTTAGCAGCTCCCAGTAAATCATTCCAACTAAGTCCCACCAGCAACACAAGAAAACTTTCTCATGAAGATATTTTTTGGCTCTGTAGGGGGTTTTTCTCCTCGTGCGTTCCAGTGGTTTCAGTGGTGTAGGGCTCCCTTGAAGCACTCAGCCTCATTTCCTGTCACGATGCCTCGCAATGAGTCCTTTCAATGGGGACGAAGCAGAAGAGACTCAGCCACGTGCATCCTGTTCGTCTTGTCAGACAGGCGTAGTTCATGGTTAAAAAGACGTGGTTTATGAGGAACCTTTTCACGAGCCCATTTATGTCCATTTCGAACTCCTTCAAGAACATTCCACAACAATCAGGCGCAAAAAGATTCGAGAAGAACTTTGAATTTTTTTCCTGGTTTTCTATGACAACCGAATAACCTGATCTAACGTAGCTAAAATTAAGACAGTAAAACCCGAAAAGATGTTTGATGATGCTGAACTCATTGTGGGAACCTTACGCTCTTAAAATTATGAAAATCTCAAAGGACGAAAGTGTAAATCTTTGACACCCACCAACCCGCTTCTTAAAATGTGCCCTAGCATTACACTTTCATCTGAATCGTAGTAGAGTTTGAATGGGCTTGGGGTCTGTAAATGAGTTGCGACGGCCAGCCAATGAACAAACCAGTGCTTTTATTCTTCCAGACCAGTCTGGTACCAACTAACCGACCTAGAGGAAGGAGATTCTCGGTAGGAATAGGCAGATATCGATTCTAGATTCGATACCCCGGACATTACGTGGGTGGTAGTGCGCCGTTACACGACCTCCACACTTTGAAAATCTTAGAATTTGAGATAATCAAATGTTGGAAAATAAGGCTTGAAGATTTTTGATGTTTTTCTCAAACAAGTTGTGTAAACTGTACCACGAGATCCTGACCACTACCGGACTTGGAAAAATACTAGTTCTCCTGAAATTAGTCATCCAATACAAGACCTGTATTGCAAGATGGAAACCTTAGGAGAACCTCTGGTTTTTTGTGAGACATTGCATTGCATTGGCCTAGCCTAGACTAAAATCTATGGAATTCCGGTTATCAAGAAAATGTATGACTTCACTGCGATGAAGGTGTTAAATTTCAAATGAACTGCCCATTTGGAACAGACAATCGAAAAAAAAAACATTGTTTTCAATTGATGAGTACATTTCCGGTGGTTTACAATGATTGATTGAGTTTGAACTGGTAAACAAGCTATTGACCTTCTACGAGAGAAACCAGCTCGCTTATCAAAACCTTCTGGGCTTGTAGGGCGGGGGCTTTAAAGACCAACTGTTGCCTGTGATCCTAGTGATCCGCACTTTGGAGTTTTTTTTTTTAATAATGAATGTAACAGATGATAAACCAGCAAAGGCATTTGAAATAAGACCCTGAGGAGATGAAAATCAGACAAACAGAGGCATACCCAAAAAAAAGAACTACAGTAGAAAAATCATAAGCTGTAGCCTAACTCATCCCCATAGGATGTCCGCATACTTATACAATACTTAATTCCATAATATATACGTGTACGAATACCGTGTAGACGTACCCGTACGTTCAGACAATTTCTGTTACTTAGGAATGAATAGGTATTTAGCGGTATCTCCTTGTTTTCCACCCAATCTCTTCTAAACCATGTTTACATGTTACCAAGCTCTTAGCTTCTTTTTTACGTATTGACTCAAGTAATCTAACCGCTTACGGACTTATCACCCAGATAACGAGCCCGTATTTTGCTAATAAGGATGTTAAGCATCTTATGAATTCAGAGAAGATCCTACGATTTATTTTCGGAGAGAAGTGAAAAACGTGCTTCGCTTTACAAAAGCTCGCTGCTCGCTTCACCCTCTGCGACATGAGGATGCGAAAGTGAAGCACGTCCCCTAGTCGCGCGTTAGATTATGAATAGGAGCTTCAAATGATTGTCCTAGCTGAGGAAGAAGAACACTGGCAGTACATTCTTTCCCCAGTAGGACGAGTAAGAATGACATGAAGTTTGGTAGCTACATTCATAGAAATTAATCATGCAATAATATGGAAGGGAGCCGGGGAAATGATTATAGAGTCCTCTTTCAAACGAGTGACATTACTATGAGACATTACTCCTTTCAAGGGATGGGTTGGAGCATGAAATCAGGCAAAGCTTAATGAGATCTAGTAATCATTACACATCAGGAAGAAAATAAACGTTGAAATAAAAAAAAAAGATGCCTTCGGAATACGCCTTGCTCTTGGTTCAAGCATAGGATTGGGGCGCACAGCAAAATAGTTTCCCCTATTGGGTGCGATTGCCAGCCTATTACAGAAGATTGGGTTTGGACTATCAAAAATTTTATTTCCCCTGAAGATAACCAGTTGAAAATATGTGCAGGTGAATAGATGGAAAATTGGCCGGGACTGAGCAGGATGCAAGGAACCTGATGATAAGACCTAAACTGAATAAAAACTTAAACTAACCCAAAAATGTAATTGCAAATTCGGGAGATAAAATACGGTCAACATGTGCATTTAATGGAACTGGAATTAAAATAAACTATTGAACAGAAAAAAAACTTTGAAGCCTTTACAACAAAAAAAAGGTTAAAAAAAAGCTGAAAGGTTTTGCCTTCCCTACAGTCTACGGAGACAACCACCTAGTAATTATGACGAGCCAAGCTCATTACATCCTTATTAACTATGAAAGTAATAAATTCATTAAACTAGAAATACATTACGATAATAAGTACTAGTACAATAAATTAATGGATATTTTATAATGAATTCAGCAGAAAATTTGAATTATTGAACCATTCATACTCAAAATAGATGCAAAATACTGTAGTAAACCACAAAACATAATTAAAGTTTACTATTATTCTCCATATTTTTTTATAATAATAATGATTGATTATGAAGGATTATCGGTGCAAGTACGTTCAGTATATTAAATCACCATATTCATTTATTTTACTTTTTATTTATTTATTTATTTATTTATTATTTATCACACTCATAAGAGTGCGCCCAATGGGGCAGAAGAGAAGGAACCAACAACATGAAATAAGTTAGTGCCGCTCACATGAAACTATGCACGGCGGCTAGCACCGGGCAGTAAGAAAAAAAAAAAGAAGTAAAAATAAGGAATGAACAAAACAAAAAACCATATTCATGTTTTCTTGAGCTTGCAGAAGATTGCTCCTGAAACTGCAAATTGAATTTCGCTCTCATTAGCAGTACACATAAAACAACAAACCAACCAACAAAAAATAGAAGCGACGACCCTCCAATTAATCGCTACTGCTAATGTCCTTCTACAACTATGTTTCGATCCCATTGTTCTGCAAATTAGGTGTTGAAATGAAAATTTTAAGTGGCTTCTAACGAGATACTCGAACTAATTAATTAAAATAAGCCATTTTCAAAATTATCACGAAGTTGCGTTTCGCAAGTTTTCATCTCAAAAAGGATCACAGTTGCATTTGAGAAGCCGTTAACTTTATGGCCAAGAGAGCCTTCTAATTACAGGAATTTTACAAGAAATGAAATTTAATTATAATTATTCTGGTTTTATATCTCACGAGAATCTTCAGCTTTCTATCAAAATGAGGATCTGACTGGAAGAGAGCAGCACAATAGTCAGAGTAACATCTCCGCACGATATGGCCCATGGACCAAAATCCCGTCTGAGCATCTAAAGCCCAAACTCTACGAAATCGGTGCACTGAAATCTAGTAGTTGGTAGGGTTTGAGCTGTAGCAGCAAGACTTAGAAGGGAATTTTTTTTTTTGACAGGAACCACCCAACAATCTCCAGTTTTCCAACGAATACAGCTACGCATCCCATTCCTAGAGAAGCACTTGGGCGACTGCCATTTCGTCCTTTCAGTCCTCTGCGAATCCCCTAAGATCTTGTATGTGCACTCAAATCACCCCCAAATTAGGGTCGTTTCAGCAACGGATATGGCACTGCACTCTAAGCTCCAAGGCTTTGACTATCTGAACACTTCCGATTTTCCCATTGGAGACGCTTTCATTTCAGAGCGACAGCATTCGAAATAGGCTGGACACAAACACAATTAGAGCATACGGAAGTGCAGTGTACTTTAAGGATGCAATCTTGATGAGAAAGTCATTTGAAGTGCGAACTGCCAAAACAACATGGTCGTAGATTTCGCGAAGCTCCGCCAAATCATCTAAACCTATTCAAAAAAATATTCAAACCCATTCTTCCGGTTCACAATAAGTGTTATTCAAAGTTTTTTCTGGGTATTATAACCATGTCCCCAAGTTAGACACAGCTTTATCCAGGCCTCCAACGGATGAGAACAAATGCAGAACATTTTGAAAACCGTGTTACATCAGAATGAACGCCGATAGCTCCCAAAGAGACTCTCAGACACTTTTGAAGGTTATTTAGAGTGTGACGCAATGAATGATAGAAGATGTGTTCATGGTTGTCTAAAGTCCCCAACTACATACGTATCGTTGACCCAGAGTTGACTTATGAAGTAGCTATGAGCTGTATGCGAGTTCCTATAGACAGGGGCAGAGGTGGTGTAGTGAAAAGAGGCACACTATCACACATGCACAGTTACAGGTCCGCATCCCGGACCGATATCCGTCGAGGCTAACCATCCGTCCAGCCGGGGTCGGTTAATTGGTACCAGACTCGTCTGGGAGGATAAAAGCATTGACTTGTACATCAGCTGGCCATCAGAGGTCATTATATGTACAGGCCACATACGCTTTCAATACGCCACTACGATTCTGAATGGAAGTAGAATGTTGGGAAGCAGCCTTCAGAAGGAATTGATTAACGTTTATCTTTATTTACCCACGGGCAGCCCATGATTGTTTTCAAATAATTTTTTTGTTTCAAATCTTCAAGGCTCGTACATATGGTGGTCATATTTCCAGGAACGTCCGAATGTCCAGTGGGTACCCGCCTCACTAGGAAACTAAATTACGCATGTTTTGATTGTGGAATTAAGGCCTAGGAAAAGAAATTCATCAACTGGACTGTGATTCACGTATTGAATTCGCCCCCTTGTTTGACAATGTCGCACCTCTACTGCTGGTTCACCAAATACAAGTGTAATTCAGTATCGCCACTTCCACAATCCCACCCTCTCCTTCATCTCAGCCACTCCTTACTTATCCTAGCCATTTGCAAGCAGTTCTAGTAGCACTAGAAATTTCAAATATCGCCCACTCCTTCAAATTCCCACTCCCCCGTTCTCCTTCCCCACGTGAAAAGGTCAAGTGACGTGGCTAAAAATAAGTTCTCAATACTACACGTGATCTGTCCAATATTGCTGGAACCATTACCAAAGTAGGATTTCTCCCGCTCTCAGGAAACGGCAACATAAAAACTACAAGCCTCTACAGTTTCAAGAGTCTCGATCAATAAAATAATAGAGAAGAATAAAATGAGACTATGAAAAACTCATTCGTTAACTTACACACCACGACTCCACTTTTCAAAAGGCGAGGAACGTGCCATCTCGTGGAAGAAACGAGCCAAAAAACTAAATTGGACATTACTAAGACGAAAGGCATTCTGCATTTCGATTCTCGGTACAAAACGAATCCCTCGGAGGCCCAATTCCAAAAAGTAAATTTATCATTAAGGGGCTTCGAAATGTTGCAGCTCAAATGTACGGTGCTTCCAAAAATTATCATCTTACAGGGGCTACCTCTTCAATTGATATCCATTTTTTATAATTGGAAATGAATAAAAAAAACTGCTCTCGGTAAAAAGAAAGCATAACGTCATTCGAAACGACGAACCGCTAAGAAAGTAACAAATACTGACAACACAGCCCATCGTCTACTCAAACATAGAGATTCGTTAGAACACATAACGACAGAATTATGTGTAGAACCCACTTTGGCTTGGCTCTAGGCCAAAGCAGGCCTCTACCGCCACTAGAATCTCGACCGAGTTGAATATAAATAATAAAAATAATGAAGAAGAATAGAATGAATAGTAAACAAGTAAAAACAGATAATAAAAAACTCTGAGAAAATTCTATAGCTTTATCTCGTATTATAAATGAATGTAGAAATTAGAACTTTTGCTCTGTTACCAGATCTTCACGGGGATATTTTTTGATCTGTTAAGCAAAAAAAGTGAAAAACATAAATACAAAGCAGTTTAAAGGCGGGAAATACATAGCGGTTGAAAGACTCTTCTAGAAAGGAAGAAGAAATTCTAAAGAATTTTTAAGCTCGAGCGCTTTTTCAGAAAGAAGATTTATGTTTTCATGTGTGAACGTCGCATCAGGCCATTGCCCATTTCAATGACAAACAACCGTAGATCTCTCAAGTAGGATTAATTGAAAAGATGCCGGAAATACCCAACATAAAGGGAAACAACGCAAATATCGTCAACATGAACGAGCAGGCCGGGACAAGCCAGATGGGGTCAGAAAAGCTTTGCCCAACTCAACGATTAGCATTAGATTGCAGACATTACCCTATGATTCTTCAACTGTATGATCCATTTCAAGTGTATGATAAATGATGAAAACATAGATATGATATGAAGGGATTGGATTGAGGAGGATTCAACAGATACGCGTAGTCGTAAAGTAGAAGAAGAAACAGGAATGCTAAAAATGATGGAGAGCGGAGATGACCACGCCTTAACGCCTATAAGATAATGACTAGATTGATTCATTTTGAAGGAAAGCTTTTTGTCCGGCAGAAAATTGATCGAGAATTTGAAAAAAAGCCAGGCACAGAAGTCCTTGCCAGAAAAATCTTCCAGATTTCCGTCATGAGGGACGATATGCCCTGACGACCACGCCCATGCAGCAAAGCAAGCCTTTCAATTGGCACTAATTACAACGGCACATCATGGATTTCATTTGATCATGGCAAAGTGAAATAAATGATGAAGGGTCAGGGTTGATCACTGTTTTTGTCTGCGCCTTGTTTCGGAATTCTACTCAGAATTGTCGCGGGGATTTGAGTGCATATGTGACATACTACACAGTCATTTGCTCCCATACAAGTCCGGCACCAGTTGACCCATTCAGGACGGGAAGGAAACCTGTGACACACGGTGAAAAGTTAAGAAAGGGGAATCGAAAGAAGCTGTGCGCAGCAATTTCAGTACAAATTCTCAGACTTGAAAATGCAACTTCATCGTGGTTTTCACATCCCAAGGACGAGGTTTTTCTTACCCATGAAGTGTTAATGTTGCACGAAACACTAGTATCAAGAAGATCCATTAAGATTAAAAGAAAAACGGATGAACTCAAGGAATTCATGTGCAACACACTCTTGGGAGAACCGGGTTCGAAAAAAGATATGAAGGCTGACTGCGGGCAAAGGGGAAGAGTGCATCAAGCTTTCGACAGACTGAGAAATTTCATTAAGTTAAGGAGATGGGAATTGGAAAGATGGCTCAGTACAAAGAAAAGTGGTAACATTCGAGAACATGGACTCTCCTCTGTCCTCGTTTTCAGGAAACGGCCATGATGAATGACCAGCCATTTACATGTATGTAAAACTCCACGGGTTTGGCCTCATTGAAGGTACAGCTCACGATGAAGATGATTCCGGGATTTTGGATGAACCTAAGAGCCTCAAAAACAGCACGTGGGTCGCAACCGTGTCGTAAAAAGCTAAGTCAAAACGAAAGACTTTATCAACTGTAAACCACACCCAAAGCCGGCCGTGTTTGAGAGACTTTGTAAAGGCTGCATCATTCTCAATGGAGCAGCTTTGTTAAAATTCCAAAAAGCCGAATCAGTAAGAATAAAGAAATGTAATATTACCAAAGATTAACAACAAGAACAACAAAGTAATAACAAAATGGCAACATTCGTACAAAATAACTCCATGAAGGTCCTAGAATTTCCAATGCATGCCATCCCCACTTATGGTTACAGTGTGAAAAAATTCTACCTTTTTCTGGCCTACTAAAACTAGCTCTTCACGCAATTGCATGAAGTGACAGCTCGTCCAAGTACCTCTTCCGTACTCAAGTTCTGTCGACATACTCTCGTACAACGACTTTCCACTACATTTAGAAGCTAACACTTCCCAAAATTCGTCGATTTTCGCGTTCTCATTTTTCATTTTGCACGAAGTTTTTGAAATAAATCATTGCTACGACGAAGTGCGGCCTATTTAAATCTGGATCTGAATGACGGCTCGCAGAAGCGTGCACCATACCCTTATAACCCCCTATGATTACCAGATATGAGCATGGGACTGACGAGCCGTGCAGATGTGTGAGAAAGTGTGGGAGGAACCGAAAACTATTCTAATTTTGCGTGTGTGAAGCGAAATGGCTACATCAAGCATACGATTCCTTCGCTTTTATGCAATTTTCTGAATTATTCATTGTTACGATGCCAACTATTCCCTTTCAGCAAGAATTCAAACGATTGCTCGTAAATGCTTGCACCATCACATCGGGTCGCCTATTTGCTTTGCAGACATTCTTTCCATTTTTGGAATATGGGAAAACCAGGCTAATCTCAAATCTTCAGTGCGTTTATTCGGGCTCAGTGTGCTACAGCGAAGCAATTTCCATCGAAATTCAAAAAAAAATCGATTCAATGGAAGTTGCGACGTTTAAATGGCAAAAGTCGACAAGCAAGTTGATTACGATCTAATGATCTCCGGTGATGGAATGAGATAATGGCATAAAATTATGACCAGCAAAATCTTTGTATCAAGTGCCCCAAAATCTTATCAGCGCCAGTAAATCTAATCTAAGATTGCACAACTCAAGAAGGCATTAAAAACAATTCTGAATGAACTAATAACCTCATCAAATCGAAATTGTTTAGTGAATTACGGCTCTTTCCAGAAAAAAAAGAGCAAAGGCGAGGAATCGGTTAACAGATGAAACGAGGAATACCCGCCCACAAAGGGCGGAGCGTTCTCGAGCAGGGCGGTTTTTGATGATCTTGATGAGTCATTTCATGACCCGATTCCACTAAGCTCGTCCATTGATTGACAAGAAGTGCCCTCCTGCTAGATATGCTCTTACAGGGACTCATAACACCATTCAAGTACGTTCTCAAGACGAGGAAAATAAGTTGTTAGAGACCGCTCAGACGCGGTGTCTGAGTTCTCATGGTGGACGGGGCGTGCGCGGAATTGGGCGGAGCCATCGTAAAAATTCATAACTAGTTCAAAGCGTTTTTTCCCACAAACCCCCTTAAGTTCATCCAGGTACAAAGTATTGTGAATAGAAATAGAACAAGAGCAAAGTCAAAAGTAAAATGCTAAAATGCGTTTGATCTAATTGAATTTTGGACTATGTAACGATAGATAGGAGTTTCCCAACGTTTTCACAGATATCCTACCCTTACCACTACTCCCATTAGAAAGATGCCCGGAGAGAAAATTCTTGTCCTTAAAGAACATATTCAAAGAGGGCAAGCCGAATGTAATACATGTGGAAAAAGTTACATGTGGGGAAAGTTCCACTAGGTAAGATCGCTGCGATCAGCATCTGGGAGAGAAATCTTAACGACGGAGGCTTCATGATGAGGTCTTCCTAGACAAGAGAATGATTTCAAAAGAAGTCGCTCTAGACAAAAACGGTTGGCAACGTCTGACAAGATCAGCGGACTTCGCGATTCCGTGAAATTAACGAAATCAACAAACAGTAGAAGACCGTGAAAAAAGAATATAGGCATCCTATATGAATTTTACTTTTACTGGTAGTACTTTAGAATCAGAGAGAAAATAGCATGAAACAGTAATAGTGAGTAGAACCAAGTTATTATAAAAACAGTAAGGAGAAGAGCTCTAGTAATGGAACGAGATGAAGTAAGGGACATCGTTCATTTCACCTCCTCCTCAATCGAATCATGTTTTTCGCTAACCCTGGAGGATCTTTCGTCGTCAGAGGCGAAGAGATGCGTCGATAACAACAGTCTAGTACAAATGGGAGATGACAGAAAGAAGAAAAAAGGAATAAACTGTCAATAAGTGGATCAAAGGCACAGTTAAAAAGTTTAGGGGTACTTTCTAAGTTGTAAGGTGGAAGTGCTAGTGGAGATTAGTGCTCGGTAGCGAAGAAAGCGAGAAAATCCAGCGGTTCGAAAAATAAGGCTTCCAAAAGTAGTGAAAATCGGGGATGTACGAGATTACCACTAAGGACATGGCATGGAATGGTATTCGGATAAGATTTTAGATGTTGCAGTTGCATGAAGAGAAACTACATCAGGCCAGAAATGTTTGAAACTGGCTGCCTCCATCGCCATGGGCCACGACTAGTTATTTCAAGTTCCGAGATGGGTGACCCTTATAAATGGTGCAGCCTACATAATGCCAGTAAAACTCGTCCGCGTTGGGTGCGGCATCAGATGGTACATTTTTTGAGCCATTATAACGCCCTATCTAGACCGTTTTCTGATAGCGCCACATATGGTTACGAGGCGGCCACAGATTCACTCTAGTGAGACATCTCAGAAACCATTTTCGTCGTGAACTGTGCATTTGAAAACAACATAAGAACTTCACCAAAAAACACAAATTATCTTAAAATGAAAATTATGTTTGTGTGGTAGGACTAAAAATAAGACATAGCGTCACCAGAAGAACAACCTCTACCACTTTCTCGAGCCATGCACTTTAGTGCACCTCCTTCGCTTCGATCGTAAGGACACCGAGGCATACCATTCCACTCCACAATTTTCGTGAAGAAGTTCAACCATCATGGCAGCCACCTTGTTGTTCGTTTGACGTCTCAAGGGATCCGTTCAGCAACCCCCATGATCCAAAGGTCAGCACAGAATTGCAAGTATACGGTGCACCTGATATTCGATCCCTTGACATAAGCAATAGCGCAGCGTTCTTGTCTGCCTTTACTAATAGAGCTTGGAACACCGGATTCCCTTCCGCTTTCGTGTGTACCGAGATTTCTCCGTATCGTCCTTTTCACGTCCTCGCCTTGTTGAATGACGCTTACTGCATGTCATTCTGTCGGCGTTGAGTCCAAGTCTATGAGGCGCATGTGAAGGCAGGAAGGATCAGTGTAGGAGCAGTGTAGAAAGTATAGGCGGGGATCAGGATGTTCGTCGTCTTCGCTGCTGCTTCTTCAATGATCCTGAACGCTTTTCAAGTGCCATTGTCAGTAGATACTGTAAAGGAACTGATCAGAAAACAGACTGCTGTCGTGTGCATTTACCGTCTGCAGTGAGATGATGATGATGATGAGTGCATACCTACAATTTCGTACTAAATCGGCTTTCTTCATGGTAGTTGTTCAATCATTTCGACACTTAGGAAATTGCAGTTTGGTTATGAGGAAAATTGTCCAAGAACGATGATGGCATTGCATGTACTCTCGCAACACTTAACGTCACTTATCGTTGATAAAAGTTCCTCCATTCTGAGAAAATTATTTATACTAAACCGCTTCCCGTAGATATTTGACAGCAATCAGATAGAGTTACGGTAGAAGGTAGGGATTTGCATCAGTGTGAGACATGACTTACATAATCCGTTGCTCTCAAATCTCAAAGTCAGGACATCTCCGAAGTTTCAAAACTCAGTTTAAGATTGATGGCCTCAAAACGAGCCTAGCACGTTACAGAAGATTCTCAAATCCTTGAAAAGAAGCACAACAGAACACTTGAAAGTAATAGTATTACCCGAGGGGCGGAGGTAGTGTAGTGACAAACGGCGCACTTCACACATGCATTGCCGTGGACTCGATTCCCGGATCCACCTAAGCCAACCAAGCCCTCCATCCCTCCAGAGTCGGTGAATGGCACCAGACTCACCTGGGAGGATAAAATTAACGAGCTATACATCGACTGGCCACAGCAACTCATTGTATAAAGTAAATACGCGTCTGATAAGCCACCACGACTCTAAATGGACATCGAATGCAGGGGCGCATTCCTCAGACGGGATTGATAACCGCCCCACGACTTTAGCCTTTAGTATTATTCGGGGTACGGCTGCATTGGCTGCTTTCAGACTTCAACGATTCAACCGACGTCCGTCCATCCGTCCGGCGCGTTGCGTGGTGCGACGGCGGCCCTGGCCACTTGTTGACAACACTGGATCACGTGCCAGTATTATCTTCATTAGATACAAAAGATACATACTGAAAGATGTCAAGTTGGTAAAGCAAAGTATCCGGGGGTGACGGTTAAGTTACAAAGAAGGGGTGGGCGAAGGCGAAAGCGATTCGTGGTATGGAACAAACACGGAAATCTAAGAAGGACTATATATGCACAGCTGAGGACTGGGACGATGAGGCTATGGAGCTGCTGATCACAACTTCGCCCAAGAAGTTCAGCCTTTCCGGGTGAAAACGCTTCGGAGAAGATATTTCGAACTAAGCGTCGGCTGGGAGAATACCCGCATACTAATTTCCGCACAGCGCACTAGGGTCGAAGATTATAATGTGGTCTAAAAAAAGAAGAAGGAAATTATAGCGGAATGGACGTGCCCTTTTTTGAAAGAGAATGGGCTTGGATGATTGAACTTTGAAAAGATCTTCAATCACATCATCCTTGATGGAAATGCTAGGTAAAAGCTCAAGAGATCAACTCGCAAGCATTGGATAGTTCGAGGCTTATAATGGAATTACCTTACCAAATCCGTTTAACATATTCTGCAGTGATTTTGGACCGTCTAGTCTGGTAGTCTATATTTTTTCAAAAACATAGTGAGTGAAAATTCACAGGAAACTAAACATTTCCAGTTTGAAGGAGGTGGACAGATATGGCATGATGCTGGCAATTCCTTAGACCTGTGAGGCTGCTTTCATAGTCCACGATTTGGCAAGCGACCAGTCCCGCGACCGTTCGCGCGATCGGTCGAGGAGGCGGCGCTAGCCATGGGCGCCGCCGAGCGATCGGCCGCGCGACTGGTCGCCCATCAAATCGTGGACTACGAAAGCATCCTAAGCAACAAAACAGTCATACTGATAGATCGTGGCTGCCTCCCTTATCCTTATAACATGCGAACAGGGTAAGCTTTTCCAATTTTTCTCGGGTAAAAGTTAGCTCCTTTATTTTATATGAAGCGGTAAAGCAGGCTCTCATGCAGAAGCTGCTGCTGCTGGTCTTTCTATTCTACCTGTAATCGGAACAGAGGTATAAGTCCATGTAGGCGAGAGAAGCTCACATCTTTACATAGAATCATTACATGGCACTAATATCAAGTACCAAAGACAATCACTTTCCATTATCATTCACCACTCTTGCGCCACAACTCCAACACAGCCACGTCGACAACCTGCCCAATCTAGCTATTACCTTGATTGCTAAAGCTGCATTGTAACGCCTGTGGATATAAACACCCCGTTCCTCTGTCCCTCTTCACCAAACCCCCCATAGTCGCGAGATTCCAGGGTTTAGTCATTTAGACGCTATAAGAAGCTCATAAGAAATGTTCTACAATCACATTTTGCACTTATAAGAACGTCGTGAAAGCAATGTAATTGTGTTAGCGGTTGAGAGAATCAAAGAAAGGTAGCATAGAAGAGCGTAATTGGTATCGATAACTCACTTGTTTAGTAAGACAGTTGAAGCAAAAAAAACCAGAGAATGGCACATACATAAAGAGATTTTTATCAAAAAAAAAAGTGATTTCAGGTACTTACCCTTTCATTTATACACCCTAACACTTCAGACATTCCTACCTTTCTGCTAATGTTTTTCCTCTTCCAACATGGTCAAGACACCACGATGACAATTCTACATTGCACTATCACTGAAATGTCTACCCCCGGAGAACGTGCATTGCGCGCATTTGTTGAAGGTCACCCCGCCCACTTCGCGCGCGGTGCATCCCACTGAAGTCTCGAGACGACATTACAGTACCGCCAAGTGTTGGCGGAGCGTATGATTTGCATTTTTCTGTGTTATCTTCTCGTTGCCTGACTGCTGTGGACCAAAAGCAATTCGTATGCCCCATTGACAACTGCCACGTTTGTCAAGTACCGCGGGCTGGCCCGCCGCATGCCACGACTGCGGCGTGACCTAGTTTCGATGAACGCGCGTAACGAAGCGCACCCGTATAAGCCCATCTGCTCATTGCGAGCTGTTGTACAAAATATACAGTTTTATGCAACAATGTGGACCGTACTGCTTAGAAAATGTGAAATCAAAACTAAAAAAGTGAAGTATTGTGAAAAGTTTGGAAACCATAACCTCCATCTTGACACCCCAATAAACAAGTCCTTCAGAAAAGCAGCGTCATCCCTCTTGACTGATTCGGAAATACTTACATGTTCACATTTTATTCTAAAACAGTATTCTAACAGAACGTTTTTCTCGATTTTCAGAAATTCTCTGCACAGTGGATAGTTGCTTCAAATATAATTGTCAAGTCTTGGCCAAGATTTTAATTTTCATTCGGCTAACACTTCAGCCCTTAATACACTTAAACTCAAAAAATACATTTGTGTGAAAGAAATAGCAACTACTTAGACTTGAATATTAATATAATCAATAGTAGAGTAAGTACCAAACTATATAATAAAACTGACACTTTTAGCTTCAATGTCATCAGATTTCTTCACAGTGATACTAATATTTCTATTACCAAAGATGCATCTGTGTCATACAGAGAAACATTGAGAATTTCCCACTCGTGTTCTAGGATTGAAACATTCAACAAAAAGTTAGAGGAAATGATGGGCATTCTCTTGAGAAATGACTATAATGAAGAATTTATAATTACTAATATAGTTGGATGTATATATAGGCATGAACTTATTTGTTACAAGTATTCGATCGAGGATAATCTCAATAACATCACCAAGCTGGTTAGAGGAGTCATGAAAATTTACTTATTTATTTATTGATGCGTTCTATGACGCGCCAGCTACACCAGACGACTGACAGCCTGACTCAGAAGAGTAGTAATTAAAGCATTAAGCGATAGCTATAATGAACAGCAATATAAAGCAGTTGTAAGTTAACAAAGTTAGTTAAGTTAACAAATCTAGGAAGAGAAAAAATGAAGGTGAAATGAACCAGAGCGAAGAACTGCTGAGTGAAGAGAATAAGAAAGAGAGAGAAATTTCCCATTATTTAGCATTAGTATAACTTTTTTTTCATACATATGTGTACATTGTTTAACTGTGTTTAACAATGCATTTCATCCATTTCTTTGCCCACTGACCCCAAACCACCGATGAGCCTCGGAGGAACATGGAAATGGTGGCTCGTCTGGTGAAGAGGCGAAACGAGCCATCTTTTACTTCATTTTATTAATTGTTCTTTTATTACGTTTTTTCACATTGTTATGAACAAGGTCCATTAGCCCAATTTGTTATACTTTACTTGTTGACTCCTTCGTCAACGCTGAAAGTGAAAGATACTCGATCTATTAGGAGAGGACCACAAATGTCTTGAGTTTCGATGAAAATGGCAAGACCTAATCACCAGCCAGATAAAGCTGTACAATCTCGGTCAAAACTTCACAAATATTCTTTGAGACAACTATATAGTATGCCAAAAATTAATAAAATTGAAGAAGGGTACGACAAACAGGGCCCGTTGAGCTGCAGGCTGACAGACGTCTATACATCCTATAATCGCTTGTGAAATTAGCATAAGGAAATGTTGCTCTAATGCCTATTTCGATTAATACGGTCACATTCTACGAAAGTATAATAGGCGAGAGGACTACTAACTGTTTCTTAGAAGGGGCGATCAGAAGAAAACAAATTGGCTACGATGAATAACGGTCATAAAGATATGTTCAACGGTCCCATCTTCACTAAGGTATTGTTCACTGCTGTAAACAAACTCTTATAGTAGATGGTACCGTTGAACATTTCTTGGCTGTACTGGGAATAGTTGGAAATCAGAAAAAAGTGAATTTATGTAATGGTCTGCCACATGACATTTAGATAGGTATCGATCTCGCGAATCTAGAAACTCACCGAATTTAGGTACGTACATGTTGTGCGCTGTTGTCCGAGCCGGGTTTCACTGCGTCCATTTAACACTTCCAACATTGGCGAGATCGATACATATCTGATATTTGTAGCGGGTTCCGATTCCATAACTATAACCAGTAAGTAACTAATCAGCGGGCGAAAATGTCGGTCCATGCGATGCTCGGTTGAACCTCATTTCCACCCCATTCTCTCAGTGATTATAGTTGAAATAAAACGATTTGAATGATGCTCAGCAAAGAAATCACTTCAATAAGAGAATTACAAAAAAACAAACAAATAATTTCTTCCATGCCACTGAAACCGGTGCCACGCGTCTGCTTCGCGACAGGGCGACGCGCGTCGCAGTTGCTGAGCATGATAAGTATGAACGATACTACAACAATAGAACCTTCTAACAAAAACTTGCATAAAAGCTGAGTCTTCGTTGCCGTTGTCGTCGTCACCCAAAGAAGTCAAAATTAAACTTGAAGGGAGTTCAAACAAAGCAGACCTATTAATAGACTACATAAATCAATATCCTGAAAAAGCATTCATCAGAAAGGAAGCTGGCTGTCAGATAACCCGACCAAAGCCCGCAGCCCATGTTACATGGATCTACCTTATCTCACCTTCCCACACCCGTCTATGATCAAGTTCGCACACTTTCATGACTATTACCACAATCATTTCCTAGCTATTTCCCCTTCAGCTTCTTGTAATGCTCACCGAGGTGCAAGAAAAACTTTAGAGAATGGGAAAATCGAAAAATAAATGTCAATCGTGTGTATTATCTGATCAAAAATGAGATAGGTAATCAGAAATCTTCCGTAGAATTCAATTCCAGTAGAGGAAATGAAATTAGGTTATGGAGCACTTAGGTAATAGCGGAACAAAGTTAGTACTACTCAATTACTTTTTATTTCTGACAATGAACCGACGTTGATAAAGACGTCGATAGCTAGGCTGTCTTGGAACTGATATGAAGAAGAGTCTGCTCTGACCATGTATGCAAAATTAATTCGCAATAAGTCCAATAAAACTTTGACGGATTACATCTTTGCACCAAAAAAGCTCTCACCTTACTTTACAAAAACTCAAATGCGATGTGGAGCCGTTAGATGTTCTAGGTTATGCACTATACTGATATCTATCACACTTACGATTAGTCATTGAAAGCTTTTCCCAACAACCTTGAAGAAAAATGAAAAAAAGATTAGGCATTTCAGTCGCAGGTATAACGGCGAAAGAAGCTTCGCGAAAGTACGAAAAGCAATAGCTTGAAATAATGCTGCCATCCATAAAATATCAATCAATCAAAACGCCTTATGAAAAATGTAATGCCATCTCAAGCGGAAAAAAATTCTCTATGACTCACAAGAAGGCAATGAATGTTAGGCTGCCAAAATCGTTTGGATAATAGATAGGTGTCATGTCGCTGACCTGAAATCGTAACCGTTAACAAATCGGGCGATATCGATCCGCTGAGTCGCAAGTCTAGAGTTCGCGTCTCCGCGACATGGCGACGATTACAGCGTTCAACATGTTTATTGATCAAAACGATTCGAACAACAGCGTTGCGACGAGAAACAAAGCGACTAGCCCGGAGGAAACTACTTTGAACCAGACGTATGCGGTGATTTTTGTTTAATTAGTTGTGAGCAAAATACAGAAAAAGTGTTTGAATACCATTCAAAAAGCCCTTGATATTTCTAATTTTACAAACAAACGCTAACATTCTACCTAGCCTCTAAGTTTAATTGGAGTCAATCTGCAAAGGAGCAAAAAAACGAAAGGGAAACGAGCAACAGTGGTTAGACTAGACCCAGAGAGGTGAAAACCCCATGCCTTCACTACCTTCTGCGGCCATACCTAGCGAATGGCGGCTAGATACACCGTCACCCATACTTCAGGTTTAATGAACAAATTCAAGAACAACGGAGAAAAGATGATGTAAAGACAAATCAAAGGTAAATACGGGTAGTAAAAATGGGCATTCGTACGGCGCGATTTTGAACGATAGGTAAGACGCATTCACTCGCATCGTGCGATTGCGTACTGTGAGCCATAACCATATCACACGCTATAATTAATCAATTGTTTGAGGATATCGCGGGATCTCGAACTATCGTTTTGTATTGGGCTTAATTACTGCTAAGTATTGTAAACAAATAGTTTTCATTGTTTTGTTCTATTTGCCTCATTCATATAGCCTCTCGTGACGGGCAACAGTAATCACAAATCACATAAGTACACCACACATCTGCATCTTCACGTGATTTGACTAATAAGTAAAATTAGATTTTAAAAAATTAGTGAAAAGAACTACGGAGTAGATAGAATCAAATGAAAAGGAGAAGCGAAAAGCTGTTGGGGAAATCGAATTCCCAAACAGAAATGAATTGAAAGGCACAGTTCACGATAACTTCGGGTGCCTGACTTTCGGTTAACAAAAATCATCCAGAATAGTGCGAAAACGGCGAAGCAAACGCGAACGTCGGCGCTTTGAGAGAAATTAAGCCTTCTAAGGAAGTAAAATCATGGGTTGGACAAGAATCTTACGATAAATGCTGCATGGAAGGGATACTTGGACGAGCTTCTTAAATGCGCACGCCTTTGCATACAGCTGACTACAGTAAGCTGCCTGCGTGCAAGGTGTGAGTCCCGGTGCGAATGGTGCTACCTCTACAGCCTCTACATCGCCGTGAGAACTTGTCCGATTTGAGGCGTGTACGTCGGTTTTTTCGACTTGACAGCTCCCTTCAAGCTATCCTCGGAGGACGCAGGTTCGACTTAGAAAGAAATCTTTTTCGTTTTCAGACCATTTTTTCAAACGTGAACTGTGCTTTTAAAAAATCATAAAAAAGGGGTGCACCACTCCTCTCTAACTCTGGGCGCTAGATCTTACAACTAGAGAAGGGGGGGGGGGGGTAGCTTAAATTTGAGTAAAAAACGAGGAAAAAAGGGGCAGTTGTCAAATGGCTTATAAAAATTGACTATTCAAAACAAGAGTGCAGACAAACAATAATAACTATCCAGGGAAATGAGTAATGAAACAATTGACGTAGATGACAAATTAAATAGACGTAGACGTAAAGTACTGTGGTGACTCAGAGTACATAACTGCAGAGTGCAACTGAAGGTATTTTTTACGTTTCTCTGCAAAGTAGGACAGCACTCTTCACGCGGGACAACTCGTCCAGGCAGCCCGATTTTATAAAGCTATTGACATCAATGTAGTTGCTTGTTTATTCATTCGTCGTCAAAGGTTCCTCAATTTCGCTCCCTTCTTCTGAGGAAGGTTTATCTATGCTCATTCTTAATTGCTCTTTAATTGGGGACGATCCTCTTATGTGAATACATCTGTCGCTGACTGAAAACATCGCGGTACTATCTGACTATTTGGATCGTCAGTACGTAGCTTTTCTTTTATTTGAAAGAATAAAAAACACCTTTTGTTGAAAACTACGACCTGGCTCCCTCAGATTACTTGCTCTCCTCTACAGCTTTGTAGATAAAAATTAGGTCAAAAAATAGGACGGATTACAAAAACCGGTAATCTTCAAATCCTGACCTTTCACTCTAGAAAGGATAAAACCGATAAGCTCACATATGGAGAACGGGTTGAGGTGAAGGGAATTAATGGCAGATCTGATTTACAGTGTGGTTCAAGATATAAATTAAATATGGTGACAATAAAAAGTTATGGTAAACTTTGCAGGGTAGCCTGATAGGCATATGACTTCAAAGCGATCCTCAAACACCACACCATCACGTCAATCGTTCATGTTTACTCAGTTTCCGAACTAATGCACTTTTGACAATCAACAGTTACCAGAGCGATGGTTTGGCAGTCGTTCGATGAAAGCGTACCGTGCTAATGCTGATGCGATTCTTTTCTCCCGAATACCCCCTCTCTCCCTAAGTGCTGCAGAATTGTCCTCAGATTTCCCAATATTTATTCAAGGCTCGCTCTAGAGAACTTCAATCATGGTCTTTGAACGTTGTAGAAGGCCGTTCGGAACCTTTTACCGGCGCTGTCCGATTGTCGCCAAAACGATCTCCGACTTTCGACTTCTGACTTCCCTAACCAAACACTTACTGTTATGAAAGTCATCACTGAAGGAGTCTGGACTACCAGCAAAATCACTAAGTAGCCTAGAATACCAGCAAAACGCAGAGAAGGTAAACAAGACACAGCTGATAAAGCCTTCAAAATTACATCACGAGTTTCCAATCATAACAATGCTGATTGAAAAAGCAACCCACCTACACAGCTCCCAACTCTGCCCCACCGATGGTTCAGTCAGTTTCTGGGGTCCCAGTCAAATTCAATACCAATATTTGGCTTTGGTGATCGGATTGTGAAGTAAAGGATGTTACCAGGACAGTCGGCACGCAGCACCGCAAGGCAACTAGCAAATTTTTTCCCGCGCGCACTGAGCTGATCGAGCATGCCGCCACACCGTAGGTGCACGAGAGTTAAGGCGGCTCTACCTACAGTACCGCAAAACCTACCTGATTCAAGGTGAAATTAAAAGAAGGAGTTAACCCAATGGTAATCAGAGCTGATTCATACCAAATTAGAGGTCCTAACTGATGGGAAACAAACGATCATGAGAAAACAGTAATTTAGCCCTGATCATCAACTGGATCAACACAGTTAGACTTACATTATGAATTGATGATGCTGTTTTGTATGACTGAGTGCAGCCGTAAACATCAAAACTTTGTCAACAAACAAAGTGCAAAACAAAACATTTTTCGATAAATATCACTCTTGGTGAAGTTTCGTGAAACTTGAAATCAATCAAGCTGCCTGCCTGTTTTAAGATATCGATTTTGTTCTCGGCCCACTTGAACTTTCAACAAAATGCTTAATAATAATCTGTATCTGCACTTATCAAACATCACGATCAAAAAAATCATATACATACAAAATTACAATATATCTCTGTATTGTCCAAAGGTGATGAAACGTTAGCGGCACAGCCGCGCAGCGTATGGAATTGGTGGGACGTATGGGGTGCAAAGAGATGGATCGGGTGGGTGCACACAAGGTGAGGGGCATAAAAAGAATTTTAGGGAAGATAATGGTGTTAATGGAATGGAGGACAGCAACGACACTGCACCAATCTGGCCAGAAACACACGAGAGACGAGTCGATATGTGACGGAGCAATGCAAACAACCGAGTCATTGAAATGAGTAGTCAATGTGGTTTTCACAAAGAGCGCTCTATAGTTCAACTAGAAACGAAACCGGAACGAAAACGATTCAAACAAATGAATGGACTAACAAATGGAAGAAAGAATGAAAAGATGGACGTAGGAGAGGAAAGAAAGGCTAGGGTTGGCTGTCATCGGACAGAATCCTCGGCAAAGATCATCGATCACCACCATCGATCAATCAATGACAATATGTTGATCGTTGTGGTTATGTAGCAGATCAGGTGATAATCAGAAGCCAACGGCTGTGTAATGACATGAAACAACCCGCCGACATCTTGTGGCAGGCGACATGGTCGCCCAGGGGGTGCGGCATCTTTATTGTACAGCAGCCTTGGCAGCTTCTTCTTGCATGCGAGTGTGATGCAGTTCGGCCTCCTGCCAGATCAGTTCCTTGAGCTTTTCCTTCGGCAAATCGTCAAGCTCCATCTCGTACGTGAACGGCTCTTCGCAAACCGGCTAAAAAAAACGATCAGTTACAGTCTCGGCGACAGCACGTTCACGGTGGCTTTATTTACGTCACCGTTTCGAAAGTGCTGCATCGCGTCCCGGCATAAAATATGAGCTCGCGCTTTGAAAATGATCAATAGAGCAACGAAATCAAAGTAAAATCACCTCATCATTCGGATCGTAGTACTGCTCGAGATACGGATGGGCCAGAGCTTGTTCGATATTTATTCTGAAATATAACCTGATTACAAATAGGACATAGGCTCAGATCGTACTCCATGTAAAGAAACGGCGATAGCACAGTGAAAGATGAGGGTATTTCATGATTATTCAGGCAAGAGCCGCAGCGCAGCAATCATAAAAAACCCGATATTTCACTCAAAGGAAATTCAAAGCTGGAAAAAAGGGAACACAGTAATCTCTACAACGCTTCATACCACAACCGCCTTCATACTGTGTTTTTTTAAAGGAAGTAACGTTGGGCTTACGACAATAGTCAGTACGGCACTGAACTTCCCTTCCTCTACCTTCCTCTATAAAAAACGAGACGCCAACTCTCTCATCGTTCGCAGAGGGGACCCTTCAACTTGTGCGAGGCGTCTACAAATCAATTATTTGCATCTTTCAGGGGAGGGGGATCAACTCTCGCTGTTTACATTTGGCCATTTACGGTCTTTTCTGCCCATTCGCCCGCCTCGCCTACCGCGATGCAAGAGCTACGCGTGCGGTGATCGATAACATGTATTACCTTATATCACAGGACTAATGCGCTTCAAGCGATCACTTGCATGGCTCACAAATGTTAGGAATACCAGATAAAGCTAGCGGGAAAATGAAAATCTGAAACCTCTGCAAAATTTTAGAAAACAACGTGCAAGAAATGTGGTATCAGTAGTCGCTTTATTGGCGAAAGGTCTGAGAGGTCTAAACCGGCTAACCACCACACTAATGCTTGAAGCATATACATTCTTGCAGAAGTGACACCATTGTATTTATCACAGCACTTACGACTAATGCACTAGGGCATCGTCAGGCGAAGATAGCGGTTGGACATTATAAACTGATGAAGCTGCAGTGCAGAGACCCAGGTTAACTTTTCCAACGAATGTTGGGTTGAGGGAATAGAGCAGTAGTTTTCTGCGCTGCCTTCGATTTAATCATCAAAACGCTGATTCCTGTAGAGGAGGAACGTCCCAGTTTTCAAAGCAAGAATTACAAATGATTGAAATTTAACATACAAAGTAAGTCCTTCACTTTTCGATGTACCCAAGGACGTCAGGAAAGAAAATCCCATCTCTGAATTCCCCTCAATACCATTCTGTGAATACATATGTCACCTACTATCTCTGCTCGTTCCCGTTCACTTCCATTACAATTCTAGGAAAAACGACGATAAAAGCATGGGATTGGTGAGAATTTGATGACTCATAAACGAAAAGCGAAAGGGCCATTAACTCAAGAAAACGATCCACCAGCCATTGAGCCATCACTAAATTCACACCGGAGACCATCACATACAGCATATGTCATTCTAGAAAGTAAGGATTTGACAATCACGACAAAGTTACCCGATAGTACTTGGCAGAAAATATAGTCATACTATTATTGACAAAAAATTACTTTAATTAAAAGAGCGTGAATAACAAAAATGATGAAAATAAGCACACTGGAAATGATGAATAGAAGATCATGCACAGAAAATAAAAAAAAACGGGTGAAAATCACAAGCAATTCATTTATGTGTGCACTGATTAATTCAATAGGCCCCATTTACCTATCAGGGAGTAAATCACCAGGGGTGGTTTTTCTCGAAAATTCACTTTCCCCTCATTTGATTAACTGTCTCAAATGCCATTCGCATTGCTGTCCTTTAACGCCATAGAAAATAGATCCATTGAAAAAGATCTACACTCCCTTACAAGACAGTATGCACCCGATGAGAAACTCTCTGCTTACATATCTTTTACAAAATTTAATGATGAATTCATCTTCTATTTTACTTCTACCCCGGTAACCCTCGAGCGGGCGACTCAAATGAACAACGAAACTACAAAATCTGCGATTAAAACTTCAAAACCAGCTCTTCATTACAACTTTGAAAGGAAATTTCTTACGGGTCACATGTTCAATTTTCTCATAGTTGACCACCCGCTCACCGTTCTTTCGAGCGGGAGCGAGCTCTGGTGGAAATCAACTTGACAGCAAAGAATGTTGCCCTTGCGTGAGAAGATTAGTATCTCAAGGATGAGAGAAAATCAGGTTAGAAGGATCAATTTCTCATTAATGGGAGAAAATTGAAACGATCAAAAAAGGATTTCCGCGACATCAGAAAGCAGTTAATTAAAACTGAAGACTGTAAAATTTACCTATTGTGTGGATTGAAGGTTAACATTTTTTCGAGAAGATCCAGTGCCCGAGGATCAGCTCCTGGATAGAGGCGGGACCATGGCTGTTTAGGCTTGTGTGGTAAGGAGATCAAGTAGGAACGAGCCTTAAATTATTCGATCAAAATGACATACAACGAGAAAACCAACTCTCAGAAGAAATGTAAAGATCAAGCTAAAGCAAACCTTGTCATTAATAATACATTGTAAATCTTCCTGTGAAGGTGATCCCACAACAGCAAGGATAAGGTTCAGTTGATCGAGGTAGTGTTTGCCCGGGAAAAGTGGGCGATTGCTCAACATTTCAGCTAGGATGCAACCCACCTAAACACGCTTCAGATGTCAGTGTGTAACGATTACAAAAGGAGAGACAAGTATGCTTAAGCCTAAGGTAAACCTCTGTTTATCTACTTACCGACCAAACGTCGATTGATTTGGTGTAGCCTTTGGAGTTAAGCATGATTTCGGGTGCACGATACCACCTTAAATTGATCAATAATGTCATTATTATCCAACATCACTCATTCGATAACGTTTCGACTGCGAACTCTTCAAGGAAATGCGCTATGGGTTAGGAGATGAGTTCGAAACCTCTTCAAAAGTAAATAGTAATCAATGAGTACTTTTTGGGCTCTTTGTGTCAGGTCCCAAAGCTAGTAAAATGTGATTTGCTCGGTATGCCTACCGTAACCCTCCTCGAAGAAACCCCAATAGCTCTTAATTCATTAATTCTTAGTACAAGAAGGGGTAAAACACATTGGACCTCGATTCCGTACAACATTTTCTAAAAAATAACCAACCACTAATACAAAAGTGCCTAAAAAAGTATAACAAAAAAGCTGTGAAAACTTGTATCAAAACATACCGCGTGGCAACGTATTCGGTTAAGAAACCAGTGTGATCGGTTTGAGGATCGGTGACTCGTGCCAAACCAAAATCGCAAATCTACAAAGAAATACATCCCGCTCAGAGTTGGTTTAATTCAAAATAATGCTGTAATCCTCACAATCACATACCTTGAGATCACAAGTGGTATTGAGCAACAAGTTTGAAGGTTTAAGATCTCGATGAAGGACATTCGCCGAATGAATGTATTTCAGACCGCGAAGAATCTAATAAGCAAAGGCATGAGTGAAGGAGAATAATTGATATCATTGAAGCAAAACTAAAAAAAAAATTCCAAGAACAAGAAAAGTTAGCCCACCTGATACAAGAAGTAGCAAACATGATCGTTAGATAACTTCTGTGTTTTGAGCAGCTTGTACAAATCAGTTTCCATCAAACATTGAACAATATAGCTTAAAACTGATGATTTAGATTGCTAAATGTGAATAAAACTCATCAAGGTATTTCCATTCAGTTGGAGGATACTGACTGAATAATGTGGGACACGAATGAGACGCTCAGACCTTAGGTATAAAAAATCTAGGAAAAAACGAAAGCAATAGGAAAAGGAGTGGAATGAAATTATAGAACGACATTGAAAGCTTCACAAAAGGCTTTCCTTTAACGATTAACAAAAATAGTCAGAGATCAAGAATAAAACTTACATGTCTTTCATTTGCTCCACGGAAACAGATCGTATTATTTCTTGTATATTAATAATCTGAATAAAAAGAGGTCAAATGAATACAATCAAAAACAAAATCATAGTAATAATAAAAAACCAACGTTTTCATGTTTGAACCTCGTCAGGATCTTTATTTCTCGTAACGTTCTTTGACAGAATGTTTGATGCTCAAAGGGAGAAATTTTCTTGATAGCGACTCTCTCTCGCGTTACAGTATCCAAAGCGGAACTGAAAAAAATCAGTTGTTCAGCAGAAAATCAAAATAAAGCTGAAATTATCATGTCGGGATGACACATTCACGCTTAAGGCAATTAAATAACATATCTTCAAGGATTAAATCGACATTCTACAGCTACTAACTATTATTTTGTTAGTTGCTACGAAACTGACTGAATGTGAGCGAATGGCAGAAAGTAATTGTCTTGCAAAAAGACAAGATGTTAAACTTATGGAGAAACAAGAAACTGGTCAACTATTTCATGCTGAATAACTTTTTCAAACAAATTCGTTGCCTTAAAAGAGCCAGCACAAAGCATGTCGCTGCGAAATGGAAAGCCTTAGGTTTTAGATCTGTTTTTTGAGATTTTGTCCGTAAAATGTTTATGTAAAGTCAATGACGAAACTCGTTTTGTCAAAGCCCAATGAATATGAATAACTTCAAGACGTCGGATTACAGAACAAAAGTTGTGCCCTGGTAATGCGAACAATGAGTCAAAGAGACTGGAGGGGATGCAAATACAAAAAAAGTAATTCAAAAATTCATGTATGCACTCAAATCATCCGTTGAACTGTTTGATTGCAAGTATGCTGACTCACTATCATTATCAGTATAATTTACATATTGACAGAAGGCCTAACCCCAGAGGCTCTATATACTCAAAAACAAGTGAGTTGATGATAAACGTAACTATGGCCTCCAGCGTTACTACGAAGGACAAGTGTGATTTTTCCCGGAATGGACAAAAACACCCCCAAAAGGTCTTTGCCAGGATTTCACTCTTTCCTAACGATCTCGGGGTTTTGCCCGCACAAAGAGCGCCTTGCCAGCTTTTGAACTACGGAGTCATGGGTGAGACTTAAACACCTACAACAACATGTTGAAGCTTTTGAAAAAGGAAGCTACCAAAATTTTAAAATCACTTCTCTAAAATAAGCATAACAACACGTTTCGACCGAACGACCGTTTCGCATTAAAATTGGCAAAGCCCGGTAAGGAAACCAAAACAGGAAATCAGAAAACTCACGCGACCATGCCATAGGCACCTTCGCCTATATATGAAAGATTTACATAACGAGGTCCGACTTCAAATAATTGACCATGAACTTCTTCAACATTATTGCGAGTCGATGCCGATTCCTCCTCTGTCATCTGAAAGGCAAAGTGTTAATTGTCTAACCTTGCTGATAACTGAACATTCGCAAATGATACGAACGCGTGATCACAAAGGACAAGCGACAAATTTGGAAAGCACTGATATGAGAGGTGAAGCTTCGAAAAAGAAAGGTAGGATTAACCATTACAGGATACCAGCTGATCACTATTTTACATCTTGTTTTATTGCGAGTGACCTCTTGTACTCATCGAATACACAAAAGCACTTAAGCAATTACTAGAGATAATAGAATCTGATACATTTTTCTAGAAGAATCTGGAATTCTGATTATTCAAACTGAATGGAGGACGATGAAAAAGCAAGTCGGAGTGAACGAAGAGCAAAGTACCTGACTGAAAGTCCTCCCGGGATGGGCCCCTTTACAGGCCTATTCAAAATCACTGTATTACAGTCTACGAAATTAGGCTTACTCATGTAAGTACAGCCGCTCAGGAAGGCAACACACACTAACAAAAATCCCTTCATCCACAAACTGATGGGAAACATTCGACTAGGCGGAACCTTCGCAAGAAGGATGAGAAAAGAACGTGCCACCATCGAGACTAAAGGCCAAAACTGATGCGGTTGAAACGACCCCGTCACGGCCAAATCAATACGATCACGATTTGTTTGCAGAAAAAAGTAGAGCACTGCTCTGCCAATACATTTTGGGATCAAACTTCAATCGCTCAAAAGAAAAAATTTGAATGACCAACAACTTCGATAAAAGTTCTTTATATTGTCGAAACACAACTTTGAGCAACTATAAAATTACGAAAACGACACACTAAAGTATAATTGTGCTGTTTTGAAAGAACATTTTCTGATCTATCTGAGTGACTGCGAAAAAACATACCTGTAAACATTCTCAAAATTCGTCTCCACTAGTTTAAATTAATAAAAAATGCCATCAAAGCCATTGCAAAGGGCTTTTAGAGGAAAAGAAAGCGTAAAGTAAAATGTGTCGTGTGTGATCTATCTAATGGAATAACGACTATGCTTCGATTTATTTTGATCCGCTCGTCGTCTTCAAAAATGAGTTCCACCTTCACTTGAAATTGAGGAACCAGAGAATTTGCATAGTTCAAGAATAAGGGTCATCAATTTGGAGAGATTTTCCCGTGAAAGCAAATTTTCCCGAGTTAATAGAAGAAAATGTCAAATTACAAGTAATGTCTGCAATCTCACTTAAAACAGCTGATTTCGAGCCTGAATTATTACCATTGAGTCATTACGCAAACTTTTCAACCCTCTTATCGTTGCTGACGGCCTCGCTAGGGGCCTGAAGTTGCTGACTGATTCCAACTGCCTATTGAGCAACAGGTGAGTGCAAAAGGTAGGTCCCTAAGCGGGTAGGAGGGCCTTTTTGGTCGCAGGATCGCATGACATACGTATTGTCACTCAACTATAACAAATTTTACTAATTTACTCTGACAAACAGCTGATGCGTAGTGAGATAAGGCGTGTTTTTGCCCCCATCCTGACTCCTCCTTGTAAAAAAATGCGACTGGATGGTCAAATTGACTCGACATCACGACTGTTCCATCGAAAGTCAGAGATTTATAGCAGTCAAGATGCGAGCGGAAAAGAAACTTTACTCGAAATGGACCTAGAAGTCTTGGGATGCGCCATGCGTTCGTTCTCCTCTAAAAAGGAGAAAGAGGTGCAAATGGATGTTTCTTCAGTATCGAACCGAGTTGGTACGTCAACAAATTGACACTCGAGGTTACGCGAAATCGCCATTTAGTCTAATTTCCATACAGCTTAATAATCTCCAGTGATACATTCTTAACAATCCTCAGTTTCCATGAATGGGACCCGAAATTGATCCGCCTCCCAGCACTCATGTCGTTTGGGCCCCTATTTCCGCACAGTACAGTCAACGAATTCTTCCAGGTAAATACATAATTTTTTAAAATCCTTCTTACATTTATTAATTAAATATCGTTAAACATCTTTTAAAAATACAAATATTCTCCTTTCATTAATTATCCTTATTTTGGCTTACGTGTATCAGTGCTGTGACCATCGTAGAGTCCCCGAATGGAAACCCGCCTGGACAAAGAGAGCCCTCCAACGCACCAGAGTCAGACAAATTGGTGCCGGGATTCGCCTGGGAAGACAAACCCTCGTTCTGTACATTTGCTGTTCTCTGAAATTCTATACAGAGAACAGCAGATGTACAAAATACAACATTGCCGTGTAGGCTAAGCAAGCATTCAGATGTCACGACAATTTTGAATGGGAGTCGAACAAGTGGGCCAACCCTAAATGGGCCTACTTGACGATGAGAAAATTTTCTTTATATGGGATTTAATTCTGAAAAACTGGTCATCAGGGACTCTGTGTTTCGCGATCGACCTATTACTGCCTGGCAACTAATGGACATCCATTATAGTACATAGAGTTTCTTCAAAAAAAAAAAACCACATTATGGGAAAGAATTCTGGGACGGAAATTCTGACAGCCAAGGCAAGGGTAGTGAGCGGAAATGACCAACAATTCAACTTGATTTCATCCTAAAATAGAAAATGAAGAGGAGAAATGAATGAAGCCCTTTGCCGAATGCCACACCGTAAACGAGCAAGTGGACCGCCCACCGAGAGGGCGGTGCTTCGGAGGCTATTTCACGTGGAGAGAAATACGGATAGGGAAGAAAATGTTCGAAAGTTCTGTAAGACAGCGGGCTCAACAATTCCGACAAGAGTGAGATCTGTCAACAGTAGGAGACTTCTATGCGTATTTCGGTCTGCGACTTGACCAAGTGGTTATGAGGTATGGGTATGGCAAAAGTGCCAAAAGGTCCAGCTTTTAACCACTGCGAACATGTATACAATTTCATTGGCGGAGTACACGTATGTTCCGAAATCTGCAATGTAGGGAATCTAGGGAATCTATTTGTTCATCTGGGAATGAGGGATGGTAGTTACGAAAGAGGTGTAGGGATAAAAATAGAGACGGTTGCCCGTGGGCAATCTCCTTCTCTAGCAGCTTGCTAGGAATCGACGCCTTTTCAGATGTTGGTGTAGAGGCATCGAGTCCAGGGAAAAACTTACCTGGAATCGTATGGACGAGGAAAACTCAACGTTTCGACATTTGTTCTCTCAAAAGAGCGGTACACGGTCGCAAAGAAAAGAAGTAGTACCGGCGTACTATCAGGCGCGTATGATACAGGGATCGAATCCTGGATAGACCCTAGCCCAAGCCAACCAAGCCTTCCAACTCTACGGAGTTGTTCATTTGTTTGGTACCAGTCTCGTCTAGAAGCATAAAAGCATTGACATGTACATGAATCGGCTGACCACCGCAAGTCACTTTTTAGGCCACATACGCATTCAAGCAACCACTAAGATTCTGAATGGAAGTCACATGCGAGGCGCACCCCACGAACGTGATTGACAGCCGCCAAAGGGCTTCATGCCTTGGGCTTAGACCCAAGTATCTGGGGAAGTCTGAAACCGAAGAATTTCAGATCAGACATACACAGACAGAGTTAATGAAAAGCGCAGAACCCCTCGATCCCCACCATTCCCTCCCCTCCCCCTGTGTCCTTCCATCATTCCTCTGAACCTTCCCCTACTTGTAGATACCCAAAAATAGGGGTCCTCTTTCTTTCTCCTCAGCCACTCAGCCGAGATGAAGGCGATTAAAACATTTGCTTCTCATAAGCTTATCACAGCCGTAGACGAAGAAGCCGTGGATTTGACTCGAGATCTAGCAGAAGAGCTTCTGATTGAACAAGCTCTAATGAAGGGTGCCATTAATTCGACTTTGTTGAGAAACAGATGGCGATAGAAATTGGCTGAGGTGAATTTAACCGTCTTTGAACCGTTGGGTTATTGTCTTTATGACCCAGACAAATCCGCTATCAATCCACAGGCCTTCTAGGAGTAGAAGGATCAATGGCATGGGCAGGACTGGATCCCCGGATCATAGTTGTATGGTAGCCGATCTGCTTGCCCCTTCCCAGCACCTGTTCTCAAAATTACCTAGTGACGACTGAAAATGTAAGTCATTACAAGGTGGGGACGATACTATAGCGCGGGACTTAAAGCTATTGAGAAAACACAAGCCCTTAGAACGATTCAAGGCAGGCCCGAAGCCAGGCCTACGATCTCATCAGAATCCCATGATCCCATACCATTCTAATGGGACCATAGAACCAGATTTATGCCTGATTGGGACAATAAAAGCGCTGACTGAGCATTGGCTTGTTGAAAAAACCATGCCGTCGAGCTTTTCAAGCAATCTTATTGTTGTAAAATTGATCTGAATGCATGGTCTAGCACAAATTTTAGATTGGAACCTGTCCGAGGAAATGGCTGAACAGCCGCGATAAATTAGTGCCGCCAGGGAGGTTCCGACAATTCGATATTCACATCCGTCTCAGAAAAAAGCTTTATAACCGCCGTTCGTTCTCAGTGAAGTGACTAAAGTGCAAAAGGACTTCGATAAAGGGGTCAGCGGAAATTTCCTTCAAATGTGCCTGGAGTGCACATTCCGTACTTGCGGACACAATAAAAGGATGGGTTCTATGTAAATACAGGGGAGTAATGAACACATCTTAAAAAGCAGTGAATTCTGGAAGTCCTCGAATTTCTTGACACTATAATCCGGGGAGGTCCGTATTCGAATGTTTGGTCATTGCTGTCCAAACGGTTGACCTATGCAATCCCTACTTCATCGGCTCGCCTAAGACCATTTTCCATTGCGCCTTATACTTGACGGGTTCGATTGATCGATCCCTTCCATCTCGTTGTGTGGGAGAACCGTAGCGAAATTCTTGTGGTCTGCGAAATAGGTCGAGTAAAGTCTAGGCCCTGACAGAAGTGGACCAGGGGAACACATGGTGGGTGAAGTGCTCAGCCTTACAGTCGACATGGTCAAGCTATTGAATGCTAACTTCCAACATCTGGTCTAGCGTTTTGAGGAAATGAGATGGGGCGACTGTTCGGGCGTTTTTAGCCGATCGCAAATGGTTGTAGGTGCTGAAGCGTACGGAAAAAAGTTATTGTTTAGCACCTGTTCAATGTCTCACAACTCACAATAAAGGAGTTCCTTCCCACGAGCCCTAGAGGAAAGATAGAGAAGGTCTGAGGAAAATCTCCAAAGCAGCTATCGTCACCATCGAATATACCATCTACAAGCAGCTCGTACGGCAGTAGCGGTTAGCCCAAATACAGTGTGGAACACGCTGACCAGTTCCTCCTTCTTTGGGCTATGACTACTTCCATCGAAGTAAACGACTCCAACTAGGTGTTCAAGAAGTTGAAAAGACGACTTACTGGTAGGGGACCCCACTGGGGAGCATTCATACTCTCCTAGTAAAGCCTGTCAGTATGTTATACGCTATAGTAGGGTAGTCTCGGACAGTTTCGCCAGTGAACTGAAATCATCGGCATTTCTCCAACTTAGGGTCAACCCTGAGGTCGAACCAGCATAACACAAATAATCTCCAGAAACGAGTCCCCTAGACAGATTCCCGAGAATCAACGAAAAACCATGAGTGTCTACTGACTGGTCCTCATAGTCCGAAAGGCGTAACCAAGCAACACTTCTCGATAGAGGACAAGGTCGTCCCTAGAACTGGGTTGAGAGCCTCAACTGGGCATGAAAACAAGTTGACAAAACAGAGCTACGGTGAAGGCCTTTCAAGGGCCGAAACAAACATTAGAGGTGGACGAGTTCGACTGAAGGCGAGGCTATTGCGATTTCCTGACAACCAATTCAAGCGGAAATGGCTAACGACTACTCGGCTGAAATCGTTCGTGAAGAGCAAAAATCGAGCAACGAACGGATGTTTATGTTATCGGTGTTCAGAGTGTGTAAAAATACGTCCATCTCGTTGTTTCTACATATCTCTTGATCAAAGCATTCCACAAGAGATTTCTTCAGAGTATTACACAGCAACGAAGCAAAACGATGTCTAAACAAAATTCTTTCCCAAATACCAAACAGTAATAGGATGAGGGTAAAGAGCGGATGGCATTGACGTCAAACAATCGTCGTCACATCGGTCGATTGAACCCTACCCAGGGTCAACAGGGCTCAAGCCGGACTCGGTTCAATACTCTAAGATTTGGGCTAGAGGAAAAAAAAGGATTTTGATTAAAAAAAAGAAAAAAATTGAAGAATTCCAATTAAAATAAATTTGTCTGGACCGCTGAGATATTGCACAGCTTAAATGAACCTATCAATCTTTGTCGAATTGCTGTTTTGTAAAAGAAATGCTCAAAACAGAGAGCTAGGCTAGGTCTTACCTTTTCGTCTAAAATAATGAAAAAACAAAAAATTAGATTAAAATACCCTTGAATAACCTTTTTTTCTTGTAAAGCCACATACTTTTTACCCAACTTTTTTGGCAGCAACTCTCCTTTGTGCGGCACCTTACCCCTGTCATTACTGGAAGCATACATTTCAAAAATAACGGTAAGTAAATAAATTAATTAGTCAATAAATAATTGATTAAACACATAGTCAAATAGGTAATAAATACATGAAAATGAGGACAAAAACTTAGGCAGAGCAGTTAAGAAATACATAAGCAAATAAACAAACAAATAAAAAAACTGTATAAATAAATAAATAAATTTTACTCAATCAAACAACGTCATCGTCATGGATGAGAATTAAATAAATAAATAAACTCAAACATCATCGTAACGTCATCAACGTAACGAACGTCATCGTCATGGATGAGAACGAGTGCATGGCGCATCCCAACGGGAACGATCATGCAAAGATCTCATGATGATGTATAGCCATGGCAAGCTAGAAAAACGTGATGGCATTGGTACGGATGGTGAGTGTTCGGAAAGAACTTCAAGATATTTCATTTCCTCTCAAGGTAATTGAATCTACTGGCTACACGAGTTCGTCCCAAATGGAAGATAAGAATGTGAGGTGGGGTGAAGTGGGACTTGAGGGCAAAGAAAGATAATCGTGCTGAGATTCGATCAAAAACGATGAACTTGAGCAGACAGTGTTTCTGAAAGAATAAAGAGGAAGGAAGCTGGTAAATCCTAGAGAGAAATCCGACAACGCTAGCTATTCCTCCGTGGGACGTGCCGCGCACCCGATTTTCATTTTTATTGATGGACATTACCTCCTTACTTGAAGGCATGGCGGATGTGGTATAGTGGTAAGTGGCGTACTATCACAAATACATGGTCGCGAGTTCGAATCCCGGCTCGACATTCGCTCAGGCCGACAAAGCCTTCCATCTCTCCGGGGTCAATTAAATGGTACCAGACTCGACTAAGAGGATAAAAACACTAACTTGTACATCGGCTGTACACCCAAGTCATTGTAAAGGTCACATACGCATTCAACACACAACTCGATTCTGAAAGAAAGTCCAGTGCGTGGCGCATCACAACAGGGATTCATCGAGATTGAACGAATTTGTCCTTCATACTAAACTTGAAAAGAACCAGAAGTCAACAAAAGATAGCCAGGAGACTTGCGAAGCCTGTCGTGAAATCTGCATTGGCCAAAAAATTTATTGTTATGCGCCGTCGGAATAGAGGAAGTACGGTAGTCGGTCGGAAGAAGAAAACGAATTTATGGAGAGGTCCCTGAAATGAGGGACACGGCTGTTGAACTAAATTGTGCATATACGAAGTGCAAAGTGATTTTATGGGAGGATAGTTCATAAAAAACCTCAAAAAGAATAGGAACGATTGGCCACAGGGTGGAAATAAAATGGAACTGAGCTCGGCAAATTTTACGAACAACTCACAGATTCCACCATCTCAGTACTGAGGGGAGTTTTTCCTTTTCCATGGAGAAAAAATCCTCTTCGGAAACGACATGGTGAAATCTGTGAGCTAAATTTACCGAGAATCATTTTCACAGTCACGTATGTAGTGACCCAAAGTCTCCGCCTTTGAAACAAGTCCCGCCCATCGATGTGAAAGCCTCATTATCGGTCTAATGACTTCCCTTGTACTAAAGAGTCCTAACGCAAAAATAATGTTTGTTGTTGTTGTTGTTGTTTGCGGTTGTAAAACCTAATTACAATGCAGAACTCTCTTTCCTTCTCCCCCCCCCCCCCCTCCTGGCTCTCACAAAAAAATTCGAAAGTATTCATTTTTCTCTAAAAAGTTAATAGTGATGAAGGCCATTGATGCAGCGTTGTACGACAAAAATTTATCAACCTATCTATACAAGGGCCAGAATACTTGGCATGGGTCAGCTTAGGGTCGATGGGAACGTTGTTTACCGAAAATCCATTGAAATTTGCTGAGTAGTAAACATGAGAGAAACCTAGGCAAGGGCGACTTAGTCCGAAAATAAATGGAAACTGGTAATTACACTTCCTGTAAATAGCAATTAGTCACATGTCTGAAAGACTGAAAAGCTAGGTTTGCGCTTGAAAATAGTCTGATGAAGTGGAGCGCCAGAAAACTCTTGGGGAGTGAACTTCGCTGGAGTCGAGAGCCTAAAATCATCGTGAAATTTCGGCCGATGATCCGAAAAGGTTGAAAAAACAAGTTTAAGGCAGGGTGTAAAATGGTAGCCGTATAGAGGTAGGAGACGAAGTGAATTTCCGGGCCCCTCCCCAGATCAGTCAAACTATGAAGGTACAAAAAGGAAATTTATAAACATGAGGTATAAGTTTTTCAAAGAAAAGAAGGGGGAGGAGGAGAGAATGGGTCGTGGTGAAGATCAGGCACTCGACCCCCGTTGATAAGCTTGAGTCTCGCTACCCAGCCATATACCATTTTTGGTTAGAATAATTCGTCCGTACCATGAATCAGAGGCATTAGGGGATTTCAAAATATCCCATTCCTTCTGAACCTTGGGTGGATTTTAGAGAAGTCCCTTTATGTATCATATAAAGCGCCCAAGAACAGCGAAAGCTCAGAAAAGGCATTATCTTACAGCCATGCAATAAGTTAACATTTTGCTTAAAGGCACCGTTCGCAATGATTCAATGGGCGGGTGTGTCGATGACGTGTCCGCCTCTCATTCGACGCCACGTCTGACTGTCTGACGTGACATCGAATGAGAGGCGGACACGTCATCGACACACCCGCCCATTGAATCATCGCGAACGGTGCCTTTAAGGGGACATACCTAAACCAGGGGCTCTCCCTCCTTCCTTAAAGGTCAGAATTTTGTAACAAGAAGAAGTGACCAAATCGTTCACGATTCTCCTCAGAATTAAATAAACTTCTATCAAAATTTTTGCCGTTTCCAGCCCAGTATAATAAAATGGCTTGTGTTTCGAGGATCTTCTTTCCTCGTTGGTCGTGTAGTATCGTACTTGGAATCAGACCATAGCAAATTTTGAGTCCAAATGGTACATCTAATCCTTAATAATGGTAAATTAAGATTATACTCAGTAATATGAGATGATACAGCTATGCCTTCAGTCAGATTACTACAAAGTTATATCAAAAATTATATAGGATTCCAAAAACAAACATTAATTCTCTCAGTTTGACAATTACGGCCCCTTATGCATAGGCAATTTTCAGACGACATAAAGCTCAGCATTATTTGCTTCTAAAGTGTATAGAATTCCAAAAAACTATCTAAAGGTTCCTTGAAATCTATCCTGAATCACTTTTACAGTCCTGTACATAGTTGTTGACTTCAAAAATTATTTTCAATTTTTCTCTTAAAATCAAGTCATCGTACAACCTAATATACAACGCACTTAATAACCTGGAAATGCTGCGTTGAGCCCATTTTTCAACTATTTTGGCTTCATCCCTGTCGTTGTAAGCGCCCAAATAAGGCAGTAGTCGCAGTGAATTTCAGAATCTTTGGGACTACGCTTCAAGTGGGAGTATGTGCAACCCGAGAAGCCATTTCCAGGCGCTCGGGAAGGCCACACTACTCCAGAAGGCCCTACTTTCGTTCCGAATACGGCCCTGCTAAAGAAAGCATCAACTCTGTTATTAAGATCGAAAAAGTTGCTAATGTCCATTCTGAAAGGCGATCTTAAAAATTTACTCAAGATAACAAGTTTTGGAGGTTTCAAAGCCGAAAGGGAATTGCCACAAGATTTATCATTTTCCTTTTTTTTAGGTAGAATAATAATAATAATAGAGGTAGAAGTCTAGAAGAGTCCGCTCACTTGAAGGGAAAGTAGGAGCAGCATTTTGGAGTCGTCTACGTTCATGCATAGTGAATTTGTACTCAGCCATTTGGGGCTTCGACAGTGAAAATTCTACATGCATGGAAGTAGGGAGACGGACGGAGGACAAAAAACGCAATAAAGGGGAAAAACTATGGAAAAAAAGAAAGAAGTCGACTGCAAAGCGCGGACCCAAGGTGAGAAAGTCGAAAAAAAGAATTGAAAAAAGTAAGTTTCCTACAAAAAAAACCTGCACAATTCTTTGAATTGTACCCTTCCCCTGAAGAGAATATAAAAAAGAGGCAATTTTGAAAATAAAAGGCTCGAATATATATCAATATTGCTAGCATAATTATTCCAGGTGGTGTAGACGCAAATGCCGCTCTATCACACACGCTTGGTCACGGGTTCAAATCCCAGCTCGAGATCCGGCTAGACCGACTAAGCCTTCCATTTCTTCGGGATCGGGATCGGGTCATTGGGTACCAGACTGTACATCGGTTGGCCACCGCACATCATTGTTTGTGCTACAACGCATCAACATCCAAAAGGCCATTGCGATTCCCAATAAAAGTCAAGTGCGGGGCGCATTACAGAAACGGGATTGATTAGTGCTAAAAGACTTTCATGCTCAATACCACCGATAGTAAACCGAAAATCAGATAGAGCTATGTAAACCTATCTAAAAGAGGCCCAGACTTCTAAAGGAACCCAGTGAGAAGTCCTCCAACACTTGATAAGAAGTTTTTTTTTGTTTCCACTTTTTTTTTCCACGTTCCTCGTCACAATGGAGCCAGCGGGGTATCTCTGGAATGGGAAGTGGCGGAGAAATTCTGCAGAATCCATTCCGACACTGACGCCTTTGAGGGTTTTTTTCTCGGAACCTTCTGGAACTGCAGTTGACATGCTAATAGGAACAGCGATGACTTTTAGGACGTCGATGAAGCGTCCAAAATCTCGATCCTGAAAAAAGTGTCAGAACTAATTACAAAACTGCGAAGTCGTTCAATTGTCATTCGAGCGTCAATCGACATTGCGAGTTGGTCACGAAACCAATCAAACAAATAAGTAAAGAAATGAAAATGCGGCAGTTAATGGCGAAAAAGTCGAAGCCTAGGAAGATCAAAATTATGTGAAATCAGTAGAGATTCAAGAAAGGAGCCCTAGCTTGCAATGTGATCATTAAAGATATAGGATGGCATCTTTTGATCTCGACCAACTTCAATTTTGAGATGCGCCGCGAATTCGACTTCCATTCAGGGACGTAGTGGCATATTGAATGCGTTAGGTGGTCTATACATGACCTACGGTGGCCAACCGATGTACAAGTCAGCGCTTTTGTCCTGGCAGACGAGTCTGGTACCAGTTAACCGACCCCAGAAGATGAAAGGGTTGCATAGCTTGGGCGGATATCGATCCACAGTGCGAAGCTCAATGGCAACGGGATGAGCCATGCGTGTATCACGCATGACGCATAATGGTGGTGAAAACTGCGCCTTAGTCATAGATACAGTGATTTATTTGACGGCATTTTCAAAGGTTTCTGCAATACTATGCTGGTTATGCACTAATTGAAAAATCTAGGCTTTTACGAAATTACTAGTGAGAAATTGAGTTACGACAGAGTTAAAAAGTAACCTGGTTAGGGCTGTGCAGGCTGGAGAAAGAAAAGGAAAGGATAAGAACCACGATAGAAAATCATAATCCGATTCCTAAACGCCTGTCCCCTACACATGCGTAACGCGAGCGAAGGTAGTGTAAGAACAAGTGGGAGTACGTCATATATGGCCGGAGGTTAAGTCTCAGTTAAACTTCCCGAACCAACGGAGTCCTTTAACCATTCCAAATTGTATAGAGGAACTTGTATGTGGATTGAGCTTCAAATGTTATTGTATCGGCCAACTGGACTTTCAACCGTCGCCTCAGTTTTCAACGAAAATCGAATGCACTGCACATACCAGGGTATGAAGACGAGAGCTCTAACCTATTGTGTTATCTCAGTAATCTACGTGATGGTGATGTTTTAGACGTAACTTCGTGCGGCCGAACGGGGAATGTCGTAAAAGTGAATGGGCCAAGCCGATGAATTCGAGTCGGCAAGAAAGGACGCTGTGTTAGCCTTTTGTTGACGGAATCGATACAGTAACACTGTCTGTTTGGCACGAAAGAATAGATTGGAAATCGTTTATAACCCGTTTGTAGCGATTAAAAAAAGAGAATTCGGAGGTTAAGGCAGTGTTTACAAGGTGATCGAGGTGGAGGGTGAAAGAAACTAACGTCTGTGATAGAAATGTTTTAGCGGAGGAAGGGGGGAGGGGGAGGGGGGGGGGGTGTCCTGTAGTGTACAACAAAGTAGTACATATATATATATATAATAATTTATAACATAATACAATATAAAATAATTGTTTATGTGGTCAGGCGCGTCAAATTAGGCTGATAAATGAATGAAAAAATAGATAAATAAATAAATAACTAAATGAATCTAGTTGGGCTGCGCACACTAAGGCGTGGGTCAAAACGAGGCACGCATCCAGTAAAATTATGCATTTTCAAAACCAAGCTCCACCCATCAAGAATCTGGTTATATGCTGTGGTAAGATATGAGTTCATGAAAAACTACCGCCCACTTTGAGAACGCTCCGCCCCCGCGGATGAGTACCCCACGTCTGATTTCGTGAACCTGTCCATTCTTCTCGGTGACTGGCTATTCCGAAACTAAATTATGAATGTTCTCCATTAAATTGCCCGTTTTGGTTCATATTATACCACCTGTGAGAGGGGTGCTCTGGACCCTTATGTGCTCGGTTGATCTCGCCCGATATTACACCACTTTGAGCTTGACCCATCCTCTCCACATGCCTATTCTTAATATAACGCTCTATATAATGTAAAGTTAGGATAAAGTTTTTAGCGTCAATCAATCCCGTCAAGATGTTTTAGGATGAAGACTTAAGTCTTCGGGTGTCGATCATCCCCATCTGAAGGATGCGCCCCCGCACTCGACTTCCATTCAGAATCGTAGTGGCGTAATGAGTGCGTATGTGGCCTATACAATGACTTGCGGTGGCCAGCCGATTTACTAGTCAGCGCTTTTATCCTCCCACACGAGTTTGGTACTAATCAACCGGCCCCGGAGGGATGGAAGGCTTGGTTGGCCTAGGCGGGCATCGATCCGGGATTTGAACCCCTGGTCGTGCGTGTGAGATAGTGCGCCACTTGCCACTACACCACCTCTGCCCAACGCACTGTATGCATAAAATATATTGATTTATACTGAACAAGATACTGGTAAAGAAGTTCAATGCATGGTGCATCCTGAAAAGAGTAAAAAACGCTCAGTTCTCACTTCAAAAGGTCTGATAGAATACTCGAAAAAAAAAATTGGTTAAGATTCTATTGAAGGTCCACAATCATAATAAAAAAATGGAATAAATTCATACAGAGAATAGAAATTCGTCATTCCTAAAAAATATTCCGTTCGAGTCAATGCACTTTTGCCAACGTTTTTCTGTATTCATTGAAATATTCAAAAGAATCTGCAGAAAAATGAAAAAAACTGTAATTTCATGATTTTAGAGTATCCTCCGCTAGAATTGATGGGAAATGAAATTTTTGTGATAAAAAACGGTTAAAAAACTGCTACCAAGTGAAGAGGTGGCTTGTAGAGCGAAATGTGAGCTCCCTCATGTTGTCACAATGTTAACGTGTCCAATGTGTTTTTTGAGAATGAATTTTAGCCACGCCCCTCACATAAAATGCATTTCTCAATGAGAACTATCCTTGAAACCGGAATTTCTTTCTATTCAAACGAGCATCAACCTTCCCATGTTCTCTGGATGAAGGAAGGAGAAATCATACAAAGTCCAGGAAAGCGATGGATGCCTAGCAAAAGTTTACCGAGCAGGAGTTTACCAATCATAAACGTCGTTACAGTCGATTTTATTGCGTCGGATGAATCCCATTACTAATGGAATCATTCTGTCAATAAATCAGCTGATAAGAATGACTCATCGGAAAAAGAAAGCCACTCGTTCATGAGGATATCCCCCTTCCCTGTTGTCCTGATAAACAGTGAGCGATCACTGCCACGCTCTACAAAAAAAGAAAACAAACATTCCCGATGTAATGGGTACGAAAAAAACAAGGAGAATGATAGGATATAAATGATCGATTACTGCTCAGCGACAGGTTTATAGTAGCGACAAAGTATGAACGACCTGTAGCGACAAATCGACGCGCGTAACGCTACATATAATAGTATCACCGAGTTTTTGAATGACCGTTTTTTCTAATTGATATTTGTATAATTTTTTTTGCTCATAACATCGATCTGACTATTTATACTTCTAACCTATCTATTTCAATCTAGTTTTCTCTCCACTGATTGCAACTGACTGAAAAGCCTAAGAATTCACTCAAAAAAACGTGAATTGCCTGTAGAAGAGGCGAGAAAAATAGTACTATTCGTGGCAGTGGTGTAGTGGCAAGTAGCGCACAGCACACATGCATAGTCACTGGTTCAAACCCCGGATCGGTACTCGGCTAAGCTAACGAAGCCACTGCCTAAGAATTTATCCTTTACTCTGATTTTATGAATATATATAACTATGCAAATTTTATTTTATCAATTAACTGCTCATTTTTTCGTCTTTTATATGAAGTTTGTTTGTTCTTATCTTAAAAAGTTCCAGAATGGCTTTTGTTCACGTCAATAAATAAATGAATAAATAAATAGTAAATAAAAATTCCTTGCTATAGCCATTTATATAAAGAATATAAGTAATTATCAAAAAATCTTGCGATTTTTTCAAGTCACACACATCGACGCTAGAAATAAGCGCACAATGAAGGAGTGTTAGTGGTTATAGTAGTCATGAAACAGAAAATCTAATAAAACAATCTTCCTACGCACATTTTTCCCATCAGTCTCCTTCCAAGCATTACCCGTCTATGAGAATCCCTATGGGAGAGATATTGCTAGGATCTAACAAGAAAATGAAAGAAATAAAAATCTATCTTTAGAACTAGGACACAGAAATGCAGTGGGGAGAACCAAGTACGCGCGTTGTCACCTGGCTGCTGCGTTCATTCTCGCCCTCTGCATGGCAAATTTAAGCTCCACCCCTTCAATACGACCCAGATTTGCTACTATGTTCGTCATCCACGCCTTTTTTTCAGAAGTTTCCATTGAACACTGGAGATTAATTATTTGATCGGAACACCTAGACACAGTTCTCCCAGTGGGTAGGAGCATTTGTCATTTTTCAAAGGTATCTCTATAAATAACGAAAAAATCGCTCTTTGAGCCGCCCGAAAAAGCGTAATAGTAAGTAACTGGATAAACGACCCCGCGAGGACATTCTATCAGCCAAAAAATGGACAAAATCGTGAAATGTGTGGCAAATAATTCACGGAGGAATTTTTTCTTATAAGAAAAAATTGGTGCTTGATGTTGAATCATCGTCTAAGAATGTACCAAGCATTAGTCACGGCCCTTCCCAGGCCGTCAAAATATTCAATTTCATGGTGTCTAGGCGTAGAGATACATTTACATCGAAAAAAAAGTAATGGGAGTTGGTCTCTTCCTCTCTGGACAAGGCTAAGGGTGCTCCAAGAAACAGATAAAATCTTAGGATATGAAAGGATCTGAACGGTCCTGTTCGGGGATATGAAAAAGTTGTGATAGCGGTCATATTGGAGTCGCAATATCCGAAGGGAGGTAAGAAAATTGTTTCACCGAGACCGATGCCATGTCCCAGACAGAATTGGTTTCTTTAGGCTTCAAATAGAAGCCTTCCAGGGAACAAGCACCACAATCTTGGATGAAAAATCAAATTCTCGGGGTCCTCTCAGCTAATTTCGTTGGTTACGACCAATCTTGGCATAGAAGCAGACAAAAAGAAAAGAAAAACGAAACAAAACGGTTCTATTAACAAGAAGATTTTTGAACTCTGCTAAACTGATACAGTAATCACACGACCCTTGATGAGATCGAAGAGTCACCCGAATTCAAGAAAACCGGTATCCCGTCCATGGTGCATTGAAAGGGGCTACCGGGCAAGTCCACGTGCCATGCACAAGAGGATTGATGAATAAAACCTAAAGATGAGCTTCAAGTTAAGAAATCAACTAAGACCGACAGGACCGAATTACTGTACTACAAAGTCCGCCGACGTCGGACCTGGACGTTTCTTCTTGACTCTCAGTATCCGAGTTGAATTCGAAGCGAAATTGACGACTCCTTCTGGAAACGATCATTTTGACATGATAGCAGGAATTAGTCAGGTCCGACCATCAAACAAGGCGGATTAATATCAGGACAGGCGGTTCCCTAGGCCGGAAAAAAGGAAAAAATGGGAAAAAGATGGGTCGAGGAAGTGAGCGGATAGGAAAACCTCAAAAATTCGAAATCTTGGAATCTCGACTGCGCTTTTTCAATTCAATTCAATTTTCCATAGCGAAGATCCGCCAGGAAGGATCATGACCGGAAATCACCCATGGAATCAGATTCCTACAGTAATTTTGTTTCAAGGAACCTAAAGGACATAACATTACCACACTAATGAGAATAATATCGTATAATAATACAATATAATGTAAAATACAATAAAATAATCGAATAAGGTGTATTGCCAATGATTGTATTGAAACAAATATGAGTTATACTATAACTTATATGTAGATAAAAAGGGCTGGTAGCATAAAGCTACGAGGGGATTACGGTAGGAATCTGGAGCGAATTGTCATTTCCATAAGAAAAGGAAGTTTTGAATTCAGAACGACGAGGAATTCAGACATATGCGGACGTCGTCAGAGCCACCATTCTTATCAGCACTTTGCATTCTCTGCATTCAGAGGGCTGATAAGAAATGGTCGAAAACGACTCAATGGCGATCAAACTCCAACAAAAGTCATCCGGAGGGAAAGAAAGCGCGAGAATCACATTTTGCCGAAGCGAAAGCCGATTCCTCCGACCACTTATGCTAATTGTGCACGTGTGGCCGGCCCCATATCACATGGATGAATGAGTTCAAAAAGCGGCACCGGCCGGCTCAGTCCAGACATTGGCCGGCTGCCGTCCGACTGGAGGGATTACCGCCAGAAGACGCATCGTGCAGAAGAGTGCAGTGCGAAGTGCAGAGGAATGTTGCAGCCATGCATCAGACTGATTAGAAACGACACAGGAACTTCATAGAGCACCCAGAGAACATCGAGCACCAGGGAGCATATAGCCATCGCCGTGGTCGAGCCAGGCAGACGAAAGAGAATGGCCTCCAACACGACAGCCTAGCGATACACCACCACCATAGCATGCTACAGACGATGGCTGACTTTTGCCCATAAAAGCCTTCCCCCTCGACGTCCCTCTCGAACAAGTCGACGACGGCCAATCGATGCTACCCGACGACGCCACGGAAATTCGAACCTGACACGCCCTGTCTCATTACCAGAGCCCCCCGAGACGCTCTTTCATTCACTGGAAAACACCCATATGTTATTTCCGGGAAATGTGGGTTAATTTGCCGGAAACCAGCCTGAAGGTATGAAGAGGTTGGCCGGAGAAGTCTGGTTCATAGAATGTACTGACTCCCTTGGATTTCCGGTGGACTCATTGGCACAGTGGAACATGCCCCGACCAGTTCCAAGACAGCAAGTGGGCTCATCTGCTGAGGGATCGCTCCGAGGATGAATAATATGCCACATATTCCCATGGGGAATCTGGAATTCTCCAAATATTGTTTCTTTTGAATATGAAAAATTAATGAAAGATCTTTGGGAACTGTCAAGGATGAGATTGCAAAAATTTTCACAACTTCAGTGGTGGATACGCCATGCACTGGCCCCCATCAAAAAAATCTTGAAGCTTAAGAGGTTAACAGAACAACAAAATCGATCTACACTCTAAAGTGGCTTGTAATTTGTTTATTATAAACAAGTAAAAGATAAGTAAACAATTTTGTTGATGAGTCATTCGCGAAACATTGAGCAGATGTTGTTAGAATCTCAAACTGACGCACTGTCTCTGTCAACTAAGCCCACATTCCATTGGGACCATCAATTAGCACCAGGCATTATTGGAAAACAAAAATAAAGTGTAATACAATAATAAACTTTTCTCAACCAATGTGGGTACGGTCGGAATATCATTCAATAGCTACTAAATCATTGACCGAAGTGGAAGTGCATGGCTTATCCCCGAAACTAAACATCTTTGAGTGATTTTTTTGCTTTTTTTTTCTGCGGAAATATCACGCAGATAGCTCAGCATTGGCTTTTTCTAGAGTCTTACTGTAAGAGTGATTCCGTCTAGCCTTATCGACCTTTTTCTGGGATGCGCCCTTCTTTCGATTTCTTGCTCTTTCGTCATTATGATTAGAAGATGGTATTACTGCCACTGCTACTGCCCGCCACCATTAATAATAGCAACGTCTACTACTGTCAATGATACTACTAGTAATAAAGAGTTATAATAATAAATAATAAGTAATAAATAGAAACCATAGTATTATTAATAATATTAATGAGGGACCCGTGGACAATTAATGCAAACATTTAACTGATGGAACTGCTTCCTCAAGGTAACCTTATCAGACCAGATCGAATCACCCAATCAGCCCATTCCCATGGAGAACCTATCAAAGCGATGGAGGCAAATATTGGGACGATTTTACGACTTCCAGACATGCAAAAGACCACTTTTTCCGTTAGATTCCCTGGGAATTATTTCATTATCCCACACTTCAAAGGTGTGCCTAGTGCTTTCGGTAGCTCAGCAGTCCGTGCTTCGTCTGATCAAGCCATCTTTGAGCGACGGTACTGCCTTTTGTACTCCTCCTGTATTCAGAGCCGATGAAGGGCCACATCCTGTGGGCATGACTACGAACTCTTTCCCTCAACGTTTGAGTTCCATTAGCGCCCGTTTTGCGCTGCAATGGGAATGGAAATAGGTGACCGTGGCTGTACCGCCTTAGAATTGAGAAAACAGAGGTAGCTGAGGAACCGAACTTGAACTCCACGGCGGGCGGCTCCTGTGGTTTGAAGAATATTGGGGGGGGGGGGGGGAATGCGGTAAAGATCGACCATGCTAGATATTCATAACCGTTTTCCTATTGCTTAGTCTGTATGGCCTCTCAGCCTCTCAAGCGGATGATTTGATCAGGGAATGCTCAGACTTCCTTATATTTAGGTGGTCCGGGCAATAATTCAAGCAAATCAGGGGATCCAGTTATGAGCCAGCGACTTTTTCCAGTGCTAGCCATTGTCTACATGTCGAAGATAGAAAAATCTCCACCCGGTTCGCTCGCTTGTCCTCCATTGCCGTCAAGTAAACGACCGCTTTCTCGCCAGCTCAACTCAGACGGAAGTGGGCATGTGTTCAAAGCTGCTGAACAACTAATTTGACAGTATCCGATCTGCACGAAAAAAAAACATGGCAAACGGCCGCCTTTCCTCAACATGCAAATTCAGCTTGAGCGAGGACTTCTGCGGACCAAGTGGTACAGAAACCTACCAGCAAAAATTCTGGTCCATTCAAGGTCAGCGCATCCACTGAAACCGAGGGAGGATTTTGATGCGAGAGCATACGATCTACGTAAACTTCGGAAGCATTTGGACCAGAGCGAAAGACCGCTTAATGAATCAGAGTGACGAATGCCTAGCTATAACAAAACAAACTCGTCCCGTTCGACATGCGTGGGCTGCGTGGGCCCGTTGTGCCACCAGCCGGGACAAGGTCATCTGGAGCTCACACTGCAAACTTGTTTAAAAAGACAGTTCGAAACATGGTTTTTACAGGTCTTTTTGCCTATATCCAATGTGGCTTCCCAGTTGTAATTTGCGACACCTTCCCCGACACCGAAGGCTACGCCTGAACTAAGACAAAGCCTGATATGGTGCTTGATAAGAATGAACCTCGAATATCTCCAGCTCCCAGGCTCTGACGGAGGTGACATTACCAATTTGCCAGCTAAATAAAAACATTTTGACTGAGGCGGAAGTGATGTGGTGGGAAGTGCCGTATTATCCCGCACGCATGGTCACGGGTTCGAATCCCGGCTTGATACATGCCTAGGCCAAGCAAGCCTTCCATCTTTTCAGGGTCTCGTTGGTACCAGGCCCGTCTGGGAAGATAAAGAAACTGACCTGTACATCAACTGGCAATCGGAAGTGATTGTATGGCCACATACGCATTCAATACGCCACTACGATTCTAAAAGGAATTCGAATGCAGGGTGCATCCTTCAGCCGGTATTGATCGACGTCCAGAGACTTTCTCCTTTACTCTCCATCATCTTGCCCACCCAAAGCCTCACAAAAGGACTGAAAGCATCGATATCACCCACGATACATCTAAATCGATCATGGTCGTCTCTAAAAAACTAAAATGAATTCCGACACAGCATATTGTCCGCTGACGTTGAAGTGGGACCATTCTCAAATCTCACTTTACTGTATTGATCAGACATCGATTAGTTTTTCAAGTAGGCAAAGCAACAGTCAGCTTAGCTTTCGCTCTCAAGTGGCTCAGCGAGGGCGGGGATGCAATTGTTAGACACCCTCTCAAGACTCCTCCGGCAGCCAGTCTTCCATCGCACGGCAAGTACCATGGGGGAAGAGGTACGCGCTACTCTTTATCATTACATTTTTCTTACATTTTCTTTTTTGCAATGATGTAAATGCTGTTTTACAGTTTCCATACATTCCCCTGCTCACCAACATGCATCCCATGTCTTATTCGGGCGATTTTCCCAGTTACTTTCTTTTTAGGATTACCAGAACGAAGGAGGATGCCCCCGAAGAGGTGGACATTGGAACAAACTCAAAATGGAAACACATTTTTTGTCCATGCAAGCTGCGACCAACAAATTCGACTCCCAGTCTGGGATGACTGCTCCTGGAATTGCCACGGTGGAACATCGTTCGGGACAAACAGCTAGGGTAAGTAATCCCAAAAACGAAAGAAGTAAAACTCGTCCCAAAATGGAAGCCTACACCGCCACTTACCTAGGTATATCGAACCGGATCGTCGTTCGGAAAATGTCCTTCGTGTCCCAATGCGGTACCAACCAGTATGCATCACAGAAAGGTGAAACTCCCATGGGAGCTACACGTTGCCAGGTATAACCTTTGGGGGGCATTTGGCAGGTTCCCAGAAGCTGATTTGTGTCTTTACCCTATCAGGTCCCGAAAGTCACCTACAAGAAGGATTGGGAGACGGTTCTGGACAAGGAAGGTGAAAAAATCATTCCAAAACAAGCTGGCGATTATGGACTTGCTACTCAAGCGGGCGAGGTAATTTCCCACTTTAAAAACTACTACTATTATCTCAAGAAGATAGGGAATCTATGCAGGTTTCAATGGGCGCCCACAGGAACCAAGTGCCAAATGTCCGGGGACGTTTACCACACGATCGCCGTACTCATGGCGTCCTTGTTTTCCAGAATGGTAAGGTGTTCCTCATAGGACCTTTGAAATTCAGATAAGGGACCCCCTTTTTCAGGAACAAATATTTTTGCTTCCCAAACTGGAATGAGTGCACCACCTGGAATTGGAGCTGTTCGACAGGCAACCCAACGAATTGAAGGTCTTGACATGACGTAGGTTCAACAACGCCCTTCAGGGTGTGTTAGGGTCGTCTACTGAGCCACTTTTCAGGGAAGATCAGCAACGTCGTGGTACAGAATACATTCCATGGTATTCTGGACAGAATAAATTTGCTACACAAGCTGGTAGTGGAGGATTCTTAAAAGTTCGAGATGTCATAGTCCATTCTAAGGTGAGTCCCATTTGTTTATCGTTGGGTCCTAAAGTAAATATGTATTGACAATAGTCGCTTCAGGGAGGAAAAGAAATAGATGACGACCTTAAACAAAAGTCCGAAGGAATCGTTCCATTGCAATCAGGAACAAACAAGCTAGCGTCTCAGGTAATCTACCACAAGGAAAAGTTCAAGGCACAGTTTACGATGATTTGGAGGGGACCCTTTAAGTTGGAAAAGGAAAGGGTTGGTGTAGAGCAGTCCATCGGTGGTGAAGGACGCAGGAAAATTCGCTTCGCCGATTTTGTGAAAAATAAGGCCTCTCAAAAGTAGTGCAAATGGAGGTTGTGACATGGAAGGGGTATTTGGACGAGATTTCAGTTGTTGCAATTGCGCAAAGAGCTGACTACATCGAGCCAAAATAGTCCAGACACTGTCGCTATGGGTCATGAAAAATTATTTTAACGTCCAACATGAAAGTCCCTGGGGTAGGGCAGTCCCTACAACGCAGCGGAAACTCGTCCGTTATGGGCGTGGCATCCAACCGATACAATCTTTGGAACCTCATAACGATCTATCTAGACCGTTTACCGATCTACTCATACCAATTATGGTACGAAGGAAAGCCACAAAGGGATGTTTCTCAGAAACTCTATTTTTATCGTGAACTGTGCCTTCAACTATGTGATCTCATCCCTTCTTTAAATCGTATTCATCCAGAAAAACTAGGTTTTATAGAAGATTTTTTCCAGAGAGGAATGACAGGATTCGGTACTCCACGAAACACCATACAAAGAAGCGGATGGAAAAAAGGAATGGTAAGATACATAACTTTAGTCAGGGTAGACTGGCTGGGGGTACTTTTCCCCGAACTCCCACGGGAAACGGCAGTGGCTCCGCGACGTCGTAATCTTCCTGTGGGAATTTCGACCTTTTGAGCGGTCGCATGCGGCGTTTTCGGGCAGAATGTACCATATCCGTGTAGATTTTTATCTCCATCGAGTTCTACAACTAGCAGCGGATTACAGCTGCAAAATCGATAGGATATATTTCAAGCATACATCAAATCTTTTCCTCGAAACTGACGAGTTCTTTAGCTTCACCCTGTCATTGGAAAATAAATAGTGCGCGATGTCTTAAGTGTTTGCATAACCGCCGGATGGTGGATGAAGAAAAATCACGCGCAAGTTCCGTAGGATGAGAGAAGAAGTAACAAACAAATGATATGTCGAAGGGGAGAGCTCAAGAGATAAAATCCGATAGAATCTTTCGAAAGCTCTTCTTAGGCCTATTCATATACATGGCCTAACTTTTTGCTTCTCAGGATCGAGGAATATGAAGCAGCGCTGAAAGAGTGGGAGGAGTCAAAACCACCAGGAAGCGCATCGAGTGTCGACCCATTCGGACACTATAAAAAGAAGTTCGAAGACAGAGAAGTAGAGAAAGAGGTTGGTTTTGATCTAGGTAGTGGCGTATATGTTATTTATCAGAGTGTAGAGGTGGTGTAGTGGCAAGTGGCGCACTACCACACAGGCATGGTCACGATTTCGAATCCCGGATCGATATTCGCCCAGGCCAATCAAGTCTTTCATCCCTCCGAATTGGCTAATTAGTACCAGACTCGTCCAGGAGGATAAAAGCACTGAATTTTACATAAGCTGGCCACCGCAAGCCATTGTATAGGTCACATGCACATAAAATACGCCACTACTTTTCTAAATGAAAGTCAGATGCGGGGCGCATCCCTCGGACTGGATTCATTGACGCCCAGAGACTTTATCCTTTCAATCTTTCATCAAAAACAGAGGCTTAGGAAAGCCGACTTGAGGGAACCGCAGGTAGTCCTACCTCGAATGCACTACTTATAGAACCTTAACCTAGTATCTGGTCAACCTTGGTAATGGCATGCAGTAATAAGAGAGAGAAAATTGCGAAAACCAGAGGCTTTTCATAAAAAGACGGAAAATCGAGAAAGCGTGTGGAGCGGTGAAAGCGCCTCGCATTAATGATGGGTACTAATAGTGTCCATATGTAGTAAGCCGACTGGCTGAATAGGGTATTGAGAGCAGGTGAAGCGTAGACTAATTCTGAGTCACCTGAGAGCGTTAGGAAGAAAGCGACATTTCTATTGAGGGGATCTCTGGTCAGAATATATGAATACAATGTCTCGCAAAGATGTTTAGTCACGTGCAAAACTTCTGCTCAGTACGGGACTCGAACCCGTTCTAAGCCGACGTATTTGGGTTCTCCGAGTACCATGCCCTTGTAATATGCACCAATAGGAATAAATGAAGCGTCCAACAAAAACATCATGTCTGGAAGAGTAGGAATAAGAACATGCAAATAAAAACAGCAAGCTCCGCTTCTTCTTGCTTGGAATGCGCCCCGAACTCGACTATCACTTCGAATCGTTGTAGAATTTGGTTGGGCACTTGTTCGGGACTAGCTGGGATATGAATCAACTTTTTTTTTACTAAATCTAATCAACTAGTGCTCAACTCTAGCCAACAGGAATAGTAAGTTGTTTCGAGAGCATGTATCGATGGAAAATTTGCTACTAGCTTAGGTTGGTAAGGAATCGAGCGGGTTAAGTGAGTAGGTATGTACTTCGGATCCCCCCCCCCCCCCTCCCCTCTTATTACACAAGAGCGATAATGGATATTTTGCATATTAATATCGGAATCTAAAGTGATTTTTGCCTACTTCTATGTAATATAATGTAGTATGTTTACATATAACTATAATGAACATCACTATGGAGGTTTAAAGTAATTGTACCTAAGTGTGAGTATGCCCAAAGGCTTCAACCAAGGGTGTAATGAGGAGCTGGGGAAATCAAGGGCACCCACGTCCCTAGTCGTCTCTGTGGCTTACTTGGCTAATTGGATAGAAAGAAGGGTAACCAAGGGTAGCATAGTTAAATATAATGAACGAACCAGTGCGAGTAGAAGTTGTTTTCCTAGTTGTTTACCCATGTTCCTTCGTTTTAATGGGAATAACAAGGGAGAGTTGAGGCGCCATGAGCATCTTGAATTCTCGAAAACACGTACGGCTCTTTTCTCACACTCTATTCGATAATGCATAAGACTCTACTCGGTACGCGGGGAATTTATTACTACTGGGAAAAATGGACGACAGAGCTTCCGGGCATTGAATCATGTCTATTAAAAAGCTCGGGTAGAAGAGGGGGGGGGGGGGAGGAGGGCTGAGGTAGAAGGAGGTAGTGATAACTAGGGGAATACGACTCGGCGACCATAGACTATGAAAATTGGTCTAAATTCAGAAAGAAGTTGTTATTGAATGGAATAACTGGCTCAAAACGTAGGAATACGCCGTGCAACCTTGCGTTCAAGACTTTTAAGTCATGAACGGCTATGCAGGAAAGCTTCACTCCCATCAGAAAGCCTACTGAGATATGAATTGATGAGTGGTGGTTCACCAGTAGTGCAGAATAGACATGAATATAGGCCTGGAAATCGTTTAGGGCGAGAACGATTATGAGACAAAATTAAGTGCATGGCTTATGTTTGGAGAGGAGACTGACGTTGAGGGCTTTTTCCGTATGAACCTATCTAAAATTGAGCTTTCAGTCAATTTAAAAAGAGCTAGAATGCCTTTTTCTCGATTTTCCAGTACTACAAAGCTCTTTCATTTCTATCTCAACTTAGTTCACATTTACACACGCGTTTAAGAGCAGGTATCGATTTTACGCGGGCGTAATCTATAATCGTTTTTCAATGTGGGACAATGAGACAGTCTGATTTATGTAAACCGAGTTGGGTTGAAATAGAAAAAAGTAGGAAATGGGAGAGAACGCACGTAAAAGCTCGGATATACTGTTTGATATGATAGGAGGTTAGGAGAGTCCAAAGGTCACAGTAAAGGTGGAACATGTGTCAAAATAAAGAAGCAATCACCTGTTTACCCAAAATAGCCACAACTAATAAACATCAGCATCACATCAGCAACCTAGCCATTGTCTGTGGAGAATGGGACACAATATAACGATAATCCCCAACAAATCCGTAATCAATCCGTAGTGTTTGAAGCAGTAAACATAGACGTAAGCTTAGGAGCTTACTGCTGAGCCGTAGGCAAAACACCCTGGCTGAGATTAGAACCCTCCCTACTCAGAAAAATATTTGGAAGGAAGTTGATCGATCTCAAAATCGACATTCATTAATTCATTCAAATTATTTATGTATTTGGAGATCCCGTATTTTAGGGGAATTTCCACGAAAAATGTAGAATGTAGGTCTTGTGAAGAAGACCTGTGATACTGTATGCTTTCAGGCAGCAGAGGCAGAACCCGCAGAACCCGCAAAGCCCGCAGAAAACACAGAGAACGCAGAAGTCGCGGAAGACGCACCAGACCGTAATAGAAGAGGAGGCAGAGGCAGAGGAGGAGGAAGAGGAAGAGGAGGAGGAGGAGGAGGAAGAGGAGGAAGAGGAGGAGTAATCTACCCCGGATGTTCAATTGTTCAAGATTGACGACGTAAACCGTTCCAATTCAGACAGTCTAAGGATTGAGCCATGAATTTGTTCGATATTTGCAATCGTAAAGACATTTCTGCATGCATGCTCATTACATATGTTTGTTTGTGTAGTTGTTCATAAAAGGCACTGAATGATTGATCAACTTGGGGTCATTTCCAGTTTGGCAAGGCCGGATCTCTCAACTCTGCTAATGAAAACAGCTCGAAGTCAAGGTATTTACTTTTCAGGTCTAATGAAAAGTATGCAAAGAAAATTGGCGTTAGTCCAAGTTTGCTCAGATAAAGGTTCAGACCACAGAAAAAGCTAACAGATGCTATTATTCAGAAGTTAGGGACTACTTTGACTGAGTTAATGTCTAGAAATACAGCACTTCGGTGAATGCTTGTATGGTTAGATCTGTTCAGATATAAGTCGGTGGAGGGTGGTATAACGGCAAGTAGCGCACTGTCCCGCACACATGGTCACGGGTTGGAATCCCGGATCGATATCCGCCTAGGCCAAAGAAACCTCCCATCCCTCCCAGGAGTCAGTTAATTGGTACCAAACTCGTCTGGGAGACTAAAATACTGACATGTACATCGCGCTATCACGCCCAGATTGTCACGGGTTCAAATCTTGGATTGGTTTAGGCCTAGGCCAACCAATCGCTCCCATCCTTCTGAAGCCGAAAAAGCGGTACCAGGTCCATTCTAGGAGAATAAAACACTGAAATACATGAACATGCTGGGCACCGTATGTCATTGTATGGGCCATTCATTCGGCACTACGATTCGGAATGGAAATCGAACACGTGGCGCACTCCAAAAACGGGATTGACTAACGTCAAAGACTTTCTCCTTCCTCCTAAGACTCTATGAATATGGCGATGGGGCGGAAGTAGTGGAGTCCTACTAGGAACTTCGGAGCTACTTGGATAAACACCGTCCGTCGTTCCGTTTTCCCAGCATCAATTATGACCAGTAATAATAAGAAACAGACTAGGTCGCGACTAACTATTAGTCGAAATTATTTGTAATTTAAGTGTAAATTACTATAATCAAATTACAGTATCTCGTCCGGGAGCGATCATTTCCAAAGAATGCTCAGAGCTTTTCTGCCGAAAGGAAGTGGTAAATAGAAAATTTACAAGGACAGTCCACAATCCGGAAAAGGGACCCGTTTTTCTCACCACCAGTTCACTACTACAGTGAATCTTCTAGTAGGTTGTTGAACATAAACGATTACGTTTCTGGACAGTGGGATACCATCAGCAACGAAAGTACCCTCGAAGAAGTACCTTCACTTGGTGATGACCTCCTTCCGCTAGGTGCAGCGCACCTACTTTCTGGCAAAAGTTGGCAGAAGCATATTCTAGGTGAGTCAAATCGCTCGTCAAAGAAGATCTACTCCAAAATTCGAGAAGCCTACTTGATCCTGAGTTTGTCGGTAAGAAACTTCAGGTAGTATAGTATCAAGTTGGGCAATACCACGTGCATAATCAGAGGATCGAATCCCATACACTGACAAAGCCTTCCATCCCTTCGGCGTCGGCTACTTGGTCCGGACTCGGTCAGAAGGTGAAAAAGCTGTACATGGGCCGCCACTACTATAAGAAACCTTATAGAAATTTGGAAGTGAGCTATTCTGAGATCTGTCCATAGTGCTATTTTTCATAACTTCCTGTGACCATTTTTTCAGTAATAAAAGACAAAATCCCCCTCCCCCTCTCCCACCCACCTCTCCTCCGTCCACCCCGTCGGAAAAAGCCTTTTACCTCCAAAGGTGGGGACCAGTTCAAAGAATGTAATAGTTGGGATCGCCGACCTAGCTATCCTCCACGATAAAACGCCCACCAACATTTTTCAGACCCCAGTCATGTATCAATAGATTTTCCATGATATGCGGATGTCCACGAAGCTGCTTTATCCACGTGCACATTCACATGCCAGCAGCTGGCCGGAAGTACGCGAAGATTGTTTTTTATTTACATCCATCAAACGCATGATCCAGAGATCGAATACCAGTCAATCGCGATACCCCGCTCAGTCCACCCAGACTTTCCATCCCCCAGTGTTCGTTCAAAGATACCAGATTCGTCCGGGAAGACAAAAACAACGACCTGTACATCAGCTGGCCTCCGAAACTCATTGTATAGGCCATATATGCATCGAAACGCTACTACAATTTGAATAGATGTTGAATGCCGAGCGCATTCAGGAAATGGAATAGGGATCAATACCAATGAACTTTATTCTCTGAGCTTACTCTCTGATAAGACTGAGGTCCCTATATGTATGTACATAAGGCTGGGGTCGATTCTTCCGGATTCAACCTAACTGGTCAAACAAAGCAATTGGTAAAACCATTCGGTAAAGTTACGCTGAAGCTCAAACACCTTCGGAGTAAAAGCCCAAAAAATGCCACAGGATGGCAAAAAGTTGTCGTAAAAGGGGCAGAAAAGACGCTACTAGTAGTCCCCCTACTGGAAAGAAAAAAGTAAGGCTGAAATTGATATGGATCATCGGATCGGGGAGATAGAAGAGAATATGCAAGGAGAGCAGAAAAAGGAGGAATCATGGACGAGAAAGAGAATGGGAAAAGTCCAGGGAAACCATTGAAGCCAACATTTAAACGGCAAAACAAAATGTTTACTATCAGAGAAGTTATTACATGACTCAAAAGACTCAAAAAATACGGCAGTCAGTAGGCTTTCGAGGAGAGATTGAGGAAACCCGACGTCAACATGGTTTTCTTGAAGAATCTAAAAGAATAGCTCAGGAGGAGGACTTCTGAGAAGGAATTGGTGATGATAGTCGCAATTTTCGGATCAATTTTGCCCTTTTTTCGCTAAACCTAGAAAAACACAACTGAAAAAACCTTGCTTTGTTATGGAAATGGGCTGATGGGATGGATGGCAAAAATAGAAGGCGTCATTGAACTGCTTCATAATATAATAAGGAGAATCAATGTAAAGAAATATTTCAGGTGGAGGAATACAATTTATAACAAAATAGTGTCAAATAAACTGTGTAATAATTGAATTTATATATCAATTAAATCAAAAATTATAATCAAGTGAGTTGTTAAGCTACAAAATGAAACAGTATAAAAAAAATGAAGAAAGAAGGGCAGAGATGGTGCAGTGGCAAGGGCGCTAATCACACACGCATGGTCACGGGAACGAGCCCGATGTCCACCTAAGCCAACGAAGCCTTCCTTTCCTTCGAGGTCAATTAATTCGTACCAAACTCGATGTAAAATTTAAACAGTTTGAAAAAAATAATGGAAAATAAAATCAAATCACGATCGAAAAGGATTAAATATAACTCAATTTAAAAATAAAACTGAAACAAAAAATAACACACTTGCCCATTTATGGGTGACAGAAAAAAAATATACCAAAACAACTGTTGACAAGTTTTTCACATCAGGGTACAGAGTAGAGGTTTTTACGTTGATGATTGCTGTCCTAGTGTGGGCCACACATACCTGTAGTAACGTTTGAAAGCATATTTGACCCTTATTGAGGGGGTCAGCCGATACACCCTGTATTTCTTACGTTCCATTCGAGCTTGTCACCAGTTTGTCATCTACCTCGACCTGCAGGAATAGAATGCCTGAATGAGCACGGTGGAGATCGATACCCGGACCGTACCTATGACGTTGGCGCCACTCAGCATTATTCCTTTTCCAGTCGTATTAGGACTAACAAGAAAGTGGTAGTTACTTATGTTCAAACATTCGAAAAGGAGTATATGCGAAAGAACAAGGGAGGCCTTGCCAAAAAAAGTTGAACTCCGAAATATAAGCTCACGACAAAAAACTTTTCACTCACTTTCAAAATTAGAGGAGGTAAACCCTAATGGGAGGATTCCATCAACACGCTGAAGTAACCACTTGTCTACCAACTCCATTACGATGAGTGTATTTTCAACATCTGTATTCCATAAAAAGAATAATAAAGAGGGAAGAGGTCCATACACGAAAACATACAGTGAGGCAGTATTGCTCCAATCAAGTTCTATCTAGTTTCAGCCATGTCGTGTTCGGGAGCAATTCTGACCACGCCTCCTGCTAACATCTCTGTGAAGGTGCTTGGAGAAACGGGAATCAGAATCAGGTCCACATTTACCCGTAAGCTTTTCACTTTACCGAAATTACAGTATGAAAATGGACCGATATAGGCTGTCTGTTCCCATTTTCCTGAGAGCCTTCATAGTGACGGTAAGTAAGGCGGTGCATGAATAAACCACTTGAAAAGGTGAATGAAATGATCAACGTTTCCAGGTTCTCTTTGTGTAATACTGGTTGACATAACTACTTTGAATCGCTGAATCCATAAGGCAACCTGTTTGACAAACATAGACAAAACAAACAACTAAACAAATAGAAAAGAGTAAATAGACACTGTTTGAAAGTCAAAGCATTACCAACAAAATAAACACGACATGGAAATTTTATGATGCATACGGAATGCTCAGCAAATCTAAGATTTTGAATATTTAACTGTCTTTTCAAGTTGATCCTAATTTTTTTTATAATCCAATCAAGTCTGTAGGTACTTCTAGTATAAAAGGGATCACTCGGTAGCAGTAGGGCTTTGATTTTTCTGATAAAACATTAAAAAATAAAAACTCTCGTTGTCCTGCTCCAGTTATTACATCAAGCAACATATGTAGTTCCAAATCACTCGCCATTCAAATTTCCAGTGAAAGTTAGATAGGAAACCCAATCCAATTTTTGTGCAGTGGATTCCAAGCGATACATTGAAACAATAGTTTTTCAAAAAAAAACAGTAAAACTGTAAAAAGCATTCGACAGCTTCCGGTGATCACTCAGCTATTCCCTCAAGTGTACAGTTCACTTAATTAGAGGCATAAATGAGGCTCACTTCACCTAAATCCATTATTATTGTGATATGGTGAGTAAACAATTAAGAAAAGTCGTGAAAAGCCATAAATCGAAAATGAATAACACAAAAAACAAGAGTTTTTTCACAGAAAAAAGTTTATACGGATGCGAACGGAAAATCACAGAGGATCACAATATTGTTGGTTGAACTAACGGAAGAGCCTCTTCTCCAGTGACTGCTCCTCAGAAGTTCGACTTACTCTGCTTATGTCAAGAAAAAAAATTAAAATTAAAGAAATAGGTAGAAAAACCCGAAGAATTTGAGCGTCGTCGTAATGGGCGCGCTATACGAGGCTGGTAGTCGGCAGCCGACTACGTCAGCTGTTGCCTTCGCTTCCATGACCGCACCCAAACAGCTCTGATGAAAGCCAGTGAGTGGATGGATCTTGAGTGGAATGCAAAAAAAACACGATGAACAGACCCGCCCACGAACAAAGACCATTTGTCTGATGGCTCAATGGGCTAGGCCAAAGCCCACTGCAAGCCTCACATTATGGGCTATTGGTATCCAACTAAGTGGATCGGAAGCTGAGGAAGCAACTCAAAGTTCATCGATACACCGCGAACTGCCATAACCAGTAGAATCTTCTGGACTCTCAGAAGCACTAAGGTGACAGTAGCAACCACGAGACTCTTGAATCGAGTTACGGCTTTCATGGCTGCACTTCTATTCTTTGAACTTCTAGGGTAATTCGCATTAGGTATGCCACAAAAACCAAGCGTGCATAATTGAATAGCCCTTTGAGATTGTCAAAGCGAATTGGGTACTCATGCTCATTATCGAGTAGTATCATAGTCATATCTGGGAGTACAGGACGTACCTGGTACCCAATAGCGCCGCTACCATACTTACATTCTGAGGTTGAACCCCAAAAAGATACCGTATAGGCTATCTGAACCATTTAACCTCCTCGAACTTGGTACTAGACCCATTTGGGGAGAATAGAAACAATGACGTAGGCATTGTCCTAACCAATGGATCAAAGCATACGACCAAAACCCATGCGACCAGCGACACAGTTCTCGCCGGCAGCGAACTTCATGGCGCACCCAAGCAGACCAACCAGCGCAACCCCAAACATTTTCAGGCCATCGACGTAGGGATTTCACAGCGCAGGAATGCCCACTTGGTCATAGATCCCACAGGGCTATTTATGACAGCTTTAAAGCGGGAAAAATTCCAGACATCAACTTGTCAACTCTAAAAAAGTTGCTATTGATTAGTTTTCATCATTCCGGGGATGGATTTTTCCCAGATCACCTTTGAAGGTTTATTTCTGGGCTATAGCCACTCTCCAATCGAAATCATTCAAACGCTCCTCTAAGTATGTACTTTGACGTAGAAGAAATTTTCTTTAAGTAAAAGCCGACTTGAGCGATCTCTTCCTGGATACGCCACGCATTCAACTCCCTTTCAGTATCGTAACGACGTTCTCAATACCTTTAAGACCTATACAATGACTTGCAGATGGCCAGCCAATGTACAAGTCAGTGCTTTTACCCTCCCAGACGAATTAGGTACCAACTAAACAAATAGAGAGGGATGGAAGGCTCGGTTGACGTGGGCAAGTATCGATTCTAGCCAGGATTTGATCTCTGGATCATGTATATGACAGAAAATTGGCTATAAATAAAAACATTCGTCGACTTCCGGCCAGCTGCTCATATCACAACATGTGAACGTGCACGTGGTATAGCATTTACGTGGACGTCCACATGCCGCCCGCACGAAAAAAACCTATTGACGCACAAGAAGGATCTCATACGGTGGGTGATTAACAACTGACCGATGCCGGAGGGATGGAATTTCCGGTTGGCCCGGGCGGGTACCGAGATGGGATTTGTTCCCGGGATTATGCGTAAGTAATATGTTGAAGGACCATAGTGTGTGCAAGTATACCATCTTCACCCCCCTAAAACGAACCTAAGAGAATAGTAAAAGTGACTGAGGAGTTATATATTAAAACTATTAATCTAACTTGACCAAAATGAACCCATGAAGTTACAAAATAAAAGGCACAGCATGATTAGAGTCCCGGTATCATCGAAAGGGCGCTGAGGATCCATAAACCCATTCCTAACGAAATCTAGCCTAGCGGTTCAAGTGGACGCAATGAAAGGTTTCTTATAGTTGCAAAACCTTCACTTCCAGGATCATCTTCAATAAAACCCCCATAATTCAAGATCTAAAAGGGATACAAGACATATCTATTTGATTATTATCATACTAAACATAACCTTAACGATATGCGGATTTGTTTCAGCCAAAGAAGTGGTTTGGGTTCTTTCCCTCCATGAGAACAAGATCTCAGAGGAAAAAAACGGAAAAGTGGGGAATACGTTCAAGCCCAGCCGGCTATTCTACTCATGGCCTTTGTGGTTATTACCGACTAATTTATTCAGTGCAAGTGAAAAAGTTCCCAGCAGGCAGTTATGAAATCAGGGATAAATTACAAAGTGGGAATTTCAGTGAAAAAGGATTGCATCTACGTTGAAGCAATTACTCGCGCTAGAACTTAATAAATTGGAGCGAAGAGTCCTTTGATGAAATGAATTACTCAGTAAGAAGTAGAAGTAATCAGGAGTTCACCATCTCCATTAAATTTACAATTACTTTTTCCGAATTTCAATCAAACCATGAGATTGATAGCGAACCAATCGCCTGACGTCTGGTTTATTCGTCTCGCAAGTGCTTGAGGGGGTCCTATTTCTGTCAAGATAACAAAGAAGGTATTAAAACATTAGAACACTATTGAAACCTGAATCTTAGTCAAAACCAGATACCTTTAAAGTAAAAGTAACTATGAGAAGTCAAGCCCGAGGCCTCAAATTCTTTTAGCGTCAATCAATCCCTTCTGAGAAATGCGCCTCGCATTCGGCTTTCATTCAGAATTATAGCGTCGTATTGAATGCGTATGTGGCCATACAATGACTCTGATGTCTAGCCGATATACAAATCACTGCTTTTGTCCTCCCAAACGAGTCTGGTATCAATCAACCGTTGATGGAAGACTTGGTTGACCTGGACGGACATCGAGCCGGGATTGAAACACGAGACCAAACACATGTGCTAATCGCTACTTAACTTTATAACGCCTCTACCCGCACAGTGAAGTATCCGAGAGCGTGCGCCATGCACAACCGCCACGTCTTGAGCCATACCCCTTTTGATTAGGTCAACCATTTATTACTGTGGACTACACATTCCCAATTGATCAACCCCTTACAAAAGAGGAAGAATTTAATCATTCTGAAAGCCCTCCAGTAAGAATATCAGTTTGTGAAGCCGATTCAGACTATGAGTATAGACGACGAAGCCAATAACATCGGAATCGGATTATTCTAGTAAACAGCAGAATACTGTAAGAATCGGAAATCAGTTCAGTCCAGAAAACAACATTTTCGAATCCAACATTCAGTAGAATAAAACTATAGTTTTATTGAGACCTGAAACCTTTATTCGGAACGGTATTTCAGTTGTCCGAGCCCACCCGTACCGTACAGAGATTTTCAGCTAGAAATCTTTCTTTGCGCCTAACAAGAAATAAAGCCTAAAGGATAGATCCCTGGGCTTCGATCAATCCCTTCAGTGGGATGCGCCCCGTAACCGACTTTCGTTCAGAATCGCAGTGGCATATTGAGTACGTATATGGCCTATACAATGACTTGCGATGGCTAGCCGACGTACGAGTCAGTGCCTTTATCCTCTCAGACGAGTCTGGTACCAATTAATTCACCCAGAAGGGATGCAGGGCTTCGTTGGCTCAGGCGGAGAACGATCCGGGATTCGTACCTGTGACCAGGCGTGCATGATGATGCGCCCATGGCACTACACCATCTTCGCCCGGAATGTATTGAGTGTACCCTAGAATAGGAGTTCACTACTACAGCTCAATCTCAGTCGGACCTTTCAGTATAAGCCACAGGCTCAGACTTGATCCATATCGGCAGAGGAATTCGAAGGAGTGCAAGCTGTACGATGTTTCGTAAAGTGGACCAATACTCCCACCATTCGGGTAGAATTGTTTTTCATTTACCCAGAGATAGAAACGCAAGCAATTTTCCATGTAACGCTTCTAGCAGCTGCGTTCCATGAGACAGATACTTTCCATCTCCTTTGAAAATTCTACTGCTTTAAAGTTGGGGACTTCTAGTTGGGATTAAGGGTGGAGGGAAGGAAAAACAGAACATCCTCATCACTAATGAAGGCAGTGCGATTTGAAGGTCCTTTACTTGCATGGCTTGTTAGATCGAATCCCGCCAAGATCTACGATAGTGTTGGTCTATTCAACATCAAGGAACAGGTTTGAGAGTCGTTCACAAGAGGAGCAATGACGAAATTTGTATGAGCAAAGGACACCTCAAATGCTACTGCAACTCAGGTGAGAGTCGAGTACGCGGCGCAACTTGAAAGAATAAGCCCAAACCGCCTTATTTGAAGTCCACAATGAGCCTTGATTGGAAAGACAGACAGGATATGATAGCATAGGGAAGGTTATCAGGTAATCGATGAATCATCGGCAAAATGTCGACTCTAAGGAAGTAATCGTATTCGATGTGGAGGGGGAGGGGGAGGGGGGAAAGGAACACATCCGGGAGTGTTCCATGAAAGTTGGAGCAACGGAATGAAACACTCCCTCCCCCTCTGTCAAATACCGTAACCATTCGCAGACTTCAATCACATTTATGGCCATGAATTGATAAAATTTGTCATAAAAACTTCTCAAAGAAGAACACCGCTTTTATTGATTTCCATTTAACCAATAGTCCTAAAGCTAGATGCCTAGGTAAACCTATATTCAAAACATGTTGCAATCGAAGTTGTGATCAACTGGTCGATGAGACCTAGGGGAATATCGAGCATGACGTGAAACAGATGGGACGTAAGGTCCGAAGATGGTGAATGGCGTGGAACGAGCTTACCGACAGTGGTACTATCTCCACTCCCTCCTGTGTATTCTTCAGAGAATAGTCTTATCAAGGGAAATTGTATGGGCGAATTTTGTCAAACTGAGGAAATCTGATAGACTTCTCCGGAACTTCCTTTGAGGTCGGATCGAGATCAGTCGGTTACTTCTATAACAGCCGGACCCAACAAATTATGGAATTAAAAAATAATCAAGACCCTTACATAATCCTTACAATTTGAGTGAATGTCAAATGCATGGCGTACTCACGCGAAGGTCCGAACAGACTGAACGAATCATCGATCAACATATTAAGCAAAAAAAAGCCTCGCTAAGCAAAAAAGTACGTTCAAGCAAAAAAATCTCGAACTGAAGTACGTTAATCCCAATTTGAGTCCTGGCCATCCCAAGGGTAGTATCAGTGTAATGGCTTATTCTCCGCTACCGGTGCTTCGACTGATGAGATTACAGACCGAATTCCATCCTAGATGGGCTATTTGTCCACATGCAACCAGCAAATAAACAAGTAAACAACCATATATGTTGCATAGCAAAGGTCAAACAAGCATTAAAACTTAAGGATGCGAATTCGAGAAAAACTGAGCTTCCGCATACCCGCAAAGGATTCACTGTCAAAACAATCACAATCAAAAAAAGCAAACAACTTTGAAAAAAGTTATTTTTTTTGAAAAATTCTTATTTATTTCGCGGAATAACCCACCAATGGGAATGAATAGGAAATTTTGTTGATTGCATGAGGGAATTTGTTATTGGAGCTGATTCTCTCACGGTACATGCACATAGAATGAGATACAAATTAATAATTTGTATATTTAGGGGGACGAGGAATCTTCCAAGAATAGATACTCTCTGACTTGCCCATAAACAAGAACACTCACTTTTTTAGTACTCTCATGAATCTTCACTTCAGTTTCGAATGAAGGAAACCCCGCCCTACTGAGACAGACTCCGCCCCCCGCCCTATGCTTCAATGGATCCAACAGTTTCTGATGCATCTTGTAATTAACATTTTGGAAAACGAGGGTCAGAACATCTCTCCCTCCAAAGGCGGACTTTGTTCCCAAAATCCCACGATCACAGGCGGTATCGCACGCTTCAGTGGTATTGCTGCCATTACAGTAACCATCAAGTGGGAACCCTATGTACCCGTACAGTGATATATGGCCCGCTGATCGGGTGCTACACCACTTCCCTTGTCCTCGAGTAAATAAATGATCAGATAAACAAACAAACAAACAAACAAATAGAGGAACAAATGACAACCAATCCACCGCAAGCAACCTGAACCGGAAGTAACTGTACCTGTACCTGAACTGGATCGCAAGTTGTCACCGGAGAAATTGTCCCCTCATAAAGTCTTATGGCTATCTTGAAACGGGGAAAATCACAGCGGTAAACCCATTGAAATCACAATAAATGCTAGCAGGTCGGCCCCTTTACCGCTGTAGTGAGAGCAAGTAGCATCACTCCAGTACCTACTCTGGTAAATAAGTATAAACCCAACAGAATTGTTTAATTCCAGGGAGGAAAACGAGTAAACCAAATGTCGATTCCGAATGACTGAAAGGAAATAAAAAGCATTAGATTCCTTCAAGAAGTTGCTCGCTAAATGAGGGTGAGCTCAGCATCACTTGAGCCCACTGGGATGAGCCACGCACTCCAGTTTTTCCCAGGTTAACAGGGGCCTTTGTAAGTATCCAAGTTTTACGGTGATCTATAAAGTGTCTGAATGCCTGATCTGAGACATTATGTCCATTTACCAACCTAGGGAGATTTAAAGGCACAGTTTACGATAATTTCGGGTAATTCCGATTACGATGAAAAATGGCAGACAAGATCGAAAATAGTGCGATGAAGGTGGAGAAACTGCGTGAATCGGTATTTCCTAAGTGAAAAAGGCTTCGAAAAACCGTTAAAAAGGGAGCTGGACTAGAATGAATCAGAAAAATGAAGAAGAGTGGGGCGTCCGGACGAGCTAAACAGTGTGTTTCACTGCGCGCGTGTGGGTCTTGGTGCGAATAACAGACAATGGTAGGAAAAATTCACTCACTTATAAGCATATATAAACAAAAAAACCCTAGTAACAGTAAAAGTTGCCCACCTTCTTCAGCCTCTAGGAGTAGAAAATTAAATAAGGGATCGCGGCAGCAAAAAGAAAAACTGAGGAAAAAAGGATGGGAGAAAAACATCGCCTCATCACTTGGCGATTAGCTGATTGTGCGTGGGTCCTAGAACGAAGTATAGCAATCTGTATTATCTCGACACTCGTCTAACGTGACACCGATCGAGGGGCGGGAACGCGAACTACGGCAACAACGGGTCTTCCACTACGCCCTTAGCGCCGAGATTGTGGAAGCGAGAGGGTTCCTTCTACCGCCCATGGTGGGCGCTGAGTATTCCTGAAGGAAGAGCTCAGTAACCTTTTTACCGTGAATCGTGCCTTTAAACGTAAGGGGTAACTTCAATGCCGGCTAGCTGCCACCAGAATAACCTGGGAAGGCAGGAATATGAAGATATAATGCTCTGTGATTCTGAATAAAGAACGTACGAATAGTCCTATGATTTTGAATAAAAGACGGCTGCACGATATTTCTCCAAGCTATTCTTCTTTTTGTAAATCTTCACTGCACGTTTTACTACTTTTACAACTCTGCTATAAGAAACACTATCAAAAATCTGTTTTATTGGATGTTTTATCCTTTTGCGCTGGTATGTAAGTACACAAGAGTGCTTGGGAGGCTTCTGCTCAAGAGCTTTTCACAATAAAAGCCATGTCATTAAATGGAGAAGGTGCTTCTTTACGACGTCACAAAATTATGTACACCTTTCAGTGCTAGCAATAAAGCCCCATAAATAGCTGCAAAGGGCATTCACAATTTGCATCTATAACATCCATGGGAAGGAAACGGCTTTTAGCTTTCTGTATAGTACTCCCGGATAAGCAATGTATTTGACTTTTGAAATTTTCGTATATAATGATGTATAGTATGGCGGAGATGGTGTAGTGGCTAGTGGCGCACTATCACACACGCATGGTCACAGGTTCGAATTCCAGATTGTATCCAATTCGGGGTCGGCTGATTGGATCCAGACCCGTCTGGGAGGATAAAAGCACTGACCTGTACATCGTAAGTCGTTATATGGGCCACATACGCATTCGATATGCCACTACGATTTTGAAAGGGAGTGGTATGCGTGGGCACATCCCTCAGACGGGATTGATTAACGCTAAGGACTTTATCCTATGTCTTTACATCCTTAAACTGGCCTGGTTTCGAGTCAGTACGTATGGGTGCGCCGTGCACTCAACAAGATTGCAGGTGATCTAGGTTTTGTAAGGACGTGGAGCGAGTCAATTAACTTGAAATCAGGGTCAAAACTGTTCCTAAAGTTTACTAGAGGTTTCTTTCTGATCAATTACAAGTGATCATGGATGAAACTTTATGGACTCCTTGACACTGAACGGCAACAAGGTCAGACTCGAAGGGAAGCTCTGGGATGGCGAACATCCAGTCAGAAAGACTGAAAAGTCTAACCATAGCGGAAGGCTGGCTATTTATTTCGTTCACACGACACTTGGTGGCGTCAGCGTATGGCGTAATGCAAGGATCATCGGTTATACCGTGCCGCATCCTTTTCAATAATAGACTGCGATGCGCTTACCGATCATTCCCAGAAACCAATGGAAGAAATGAGTGAAAATAAAAATAAGGAATTAACATAAGCGTAAACATATAAACAAACAAATAGTAGCTTAGGACTATTTTAAATTGTAACGATTTTAAACTGCATGACTGCAAAATATTCTAGAAGAAATTTCTTCTCTCCATCGAGGTTTTTAACACCATGCGGCGTGGGGTAACTTCAACACGAAATGAAAGTACTAGGGTTGGTGTGTCGTTAAGTTCGATAATTTCTGAGTGTGTAAAAAAAAGAGGCATTTATTCCTACGAGTGAATATGATAAGGAACCATTTTCAAGAAGCATAGATGTGGCACGGGGTTTTCGACTGGAATTTTCTGAGAGTACTTCTTGTTGCTTCTCCCGTACCCCATCCCCCCCCCCTTTTCCTCCCCTCCCCATCCAAAGGGCATAGCATCCTACCATTTTCTTCAATCGAACCTTGAATTAGAGACGATGAGGTCTTTATCTTTGACATTTTCAGTTTATGCCTGTTCCATGCCCCATCGAAGAAGTTGCTCCTTTTCTGGGTAAAGCCTGACACTCTCAAATGAGCTTTGGCCAGCTAATTGTGAGAGTCTCTTCAGTTCGCTGAATGCAAAGCCAATTACAAAGCAAATTAGTGAGCAGGGGGGTTTCGTTAGAGAAAACCCCAGAAAAGTTCGAAAACAGGGGAAAAATCCCTCGAAGCCTCACCGAAGGGACCTGGATTGCCTGTTCCCGAGTTCTACAACGATGGCAAGTTGTGAGCACATCTTCGGCAGCAGACGGCACCCGAACCCGTACTGTTCGTACTTGTTGTTTATTTGTTTTCAACCCGTCCACAAGTTCATAGAAATAGTCAATCTGAAAACAGTCCCCGTTAGTCCTCGAGCTCTCTCCCGAATACAATCAAACATCAGCGTCAATCAATCAGTTGAGAGATAAAATATGCCCCGATACATCACAAATTGAACAAAACTAGTAAACATCACATAACAAACATAAACAAAGTAAATTATTTGTTATTTCCTATATAGCCTCACTATAAATAACTATATGTATGATTCAAGGAGTTGTTTTCGTAGTATCTGCATCAAGTCTTATTACATAAACACGATGTTGATCCCAAGGCTAAGACCTCCTAAGCAGAAAATTCCTGAATGACATTAACGTGAGCAAGGAAGGAGGATTCGCAGGGGAGCAGCATTTTCATTTCTAGATTAATCTTCACTGGATAAGCCAGGCTTAGCCAAAAAAGCGCTTCTTTAAAGACAAAATTCATCAAAGCCCCGGATTTTCTTAGAATTAATCTAAGCGGCTTTGAACCATGGCAAAAATAAGGAGTTAATTACGAAAGTTAGAATGTACCAAAATCAGAAACAGGTGCTATTTACCATTTTTTTCTTTCGGCTTGGTTTTTTTTTAATTCAAGGAAATTGTGGGGTAGCTAGTAATAGAAGAATAATGGAAGTAATAGGCGAAGGTTTTCATGTGAAGAGAGAAATAAGGCTTTAAAAAAGCAGTAAATTTAGGGTTGGACAAGAATGTGACAACAGAAGTTGCATCGAAGAGGTACTCGGACGAGTTGTCCAAGTGCGTGTGCCAATGCGCACAGCTGGCTAGGGTTACGTGCTTGCGTGAAACGTCTGCCTTTCGGTGCGAATGGCACGACTTTTACGCGAGAACTCGTCCGCTTCGGTAGTGTCCATCGGCTAACCTGGTTTCGACCCTTAGTACGCCTTACCTGGGCCATTTTATAACCCGACAGCATCCCTTCGGTTATCCATGGGGATCACAGGTTCACCGCAAGTAGGAATTTTAGACAAAGGTTTCATCGTGAGCTGTGCCTCTTAAATCACAAAGATCGACCTTCGGCAAACCCTTTTCCAGAGATCAAACCCATAGAAAAAATTGAATTTCTTTCAGATTCCATAAAAATAAGTCGATTGCTATTGCAACAAATCAGATAAAATGGAGAAAAATAAATCCTTCCAAACAATAAGCTCTCTGTACAATATGAGATAGCCTAGCTAGCAACATGAAGTCTACCAATCCCCAACGTCAGATCCTGACAAGCCACTCGTGTGTACCCCCTATTCCGAAAATTGTAGAATAAACGGGTATCAGTTCCCTGAATTTAGAAGAGCTCCTAATAGGGAAACAATTGGTACGACAGCTTGGATGAGGATGCTAAAACACCAGGGTCGTAACATGCTGCCTAAGATTTCAATGAAAGAATCGAAAATTCGAAGGGAGAGGTGAAAACTCGTTCTATTCTCCCTCAGATTCTTTTGTGTTATGTCAAAACCAGAGTTAGACAAGAGAAATGCCACAATAGAACGGCATGTATCATCGGACACTGAAGAGGCATCGACCACAATGAAACCAATTAGAGTTCGTCGAACAGTCGAAGAAAGATAAAGAGAACAATCTGATACCAACAAACATGACGAAGGACTATCGAAGATGAGCCCAAATATCATCTCGACGGAAGAAAACAATCCAAATTGAACTACCTGAACTATGCCGCGCATTTAACCTTCACTGAGAATCAGAAAGGTTTGAATGGGTCTGAAGATTGGTGCTAAGACCGTTCGATATTCAAGAAGCTGATTTCATACACATATGGAAACCTGTAGCACATCATACCGTTCAAGTAACTAGTTTAGTATGAGGATGTTTGGGCCCCTGACATAGAGTGATGGCCCCTTATAGCCTGAATTGACCAAGACCTTTCCAGAAACTGATTGCAGTTCTGCGAGTTAGTCCTTCAGAACAATAAGAGCCGCATCCTCCAAGTCCCATCCACTCACAAGTCACGCCCTTGAACAGAAGGAAAACGGAGTAGCGTGGTTTGAAAAAGAAAAAGGGGTAAAGTGCTTAATATCGGTCACTCTTATCCTGCCCTGAGAACGGGCTATCAGATTTCTATTTCCATTTATTTATTCTCCCCAACTTGGGCTCTACGAAAGCAGGATGACCATGCCATTGAAGGCGCTGAGAAAGGGCGATTCTCGGGATTTCCCTATGTACACAAGCAAGTGCAAAATGGAATCTGAAGTTCCAAGCTCCGAGCACAAAGAAAATTTAGGGGTGCCGTTGATGGCACCAAGAGATCGAAGATCAGATGGACCGGACATATTATGCGATATAATGATGACTGGTGGACCAGGGCGCTTACTGGCTTGATCTCTAGGGACATCAAACGGACTTCAGGATGGCCGTCAACGAGATGGTCAGACTTCTTCACGGAAGCACTGAACAAAAGGAATGTTGGACCTCGTGTCCCTGAAGCGAGAACGATTCACTGGACTACTCTGGCTCGCGACAGAGACTAATGTAGATGTTACTAGCGCCCGTTCGAGGTAATCGTGATTAACGGGACTAGGCGATACAGGTGATAATCGGGATAGTCCAATCTCTTCATACCAGTACTGAGAGCATTTTCTTGTTCTATCTCTCAATTATACTAAAAACCGACTTTTATAATTAATTATAATTTAATTATACAATATTACCATTAAGTACAATTTTATAATTAATAGTTCAGAATTCCCCCCGTAAAATGTTAATGCTTATCTGCTTGAAATCGAATTATCTCAAAATATTAGTGTAATACAGATATAATAGGAATGAAAAGGCATTCTAGCATATATTGACCAAACAAATATCTTTACTTCTAAAACTAATTTTTATCGAATTATTTGAATTTGCGCAGATACAATTACAGGCCTTCCTAGCATGAGCAACACCTGACCTAGGATTTATACCTTTGCCCAGCAATTGCACGAGCATCATTTTCCGTACCCTATCATACCACAATAATTGCAAAAAACTTCCAATTTATGTTGATTTCAATTTAGTACGTCATAGAAACCATTCCAAAAAATTTTTTAGAAAAAATAGCGAAAAGAAGAAAAATTAAAAAATTGTTAAAACTGAATATTCAGGTATACATCATATGGAACCACAGGTTCAGCAAAGCGTCACAACCTCCGTCACGTGAAGAAAACTCATAATTATTCGCCCTTTCCTACCCACTGGTCTTCTAAAGATGTAGTTATGCACGTACATATATAAGACATACCAGTTAATCGATATATCGATCGATTCCACAACGAAGTGGCAACTACATATCTATTATAACCGATTTCATTTTTATTTCAACTCGAATAAACATAAAAACTTTTAAGACATGCTATTGTGATAATTAGTAGTAAACTGTGGTAATAGAAATTAATGCAGTTTATTTAATATTAATTGCAAATTTATTAAAATTATAGTTGCGATATTGAACACCCAACAAATACCGAAATTAGGCAATTTTAACTAAATTCTCTGAATTACTAGCATAATTTACGCATGTATTTATAAATAAACCAGTCGAGGGGTCGTAAAGAACATTGGGAATGATTAGATTTCCTCCGGGGGAGGTCTTATGGGAGGACGGATGGGCGTCGACCACAACGACGACGACGACGACGACGACAACGACAACGACGACAAGGAGGGCGTTATTGATTGGCACGGAAGAGACGTGAGGTGGAACGAGGAGGCTGAGAGGAGCGGAAACGAAGCACACTCGACAGATGAAGAGCTTGGGATCAAATCCCGTCAGTTTCCGTGAGAACACAGGGGAACTGGTAGGAGAGGAACGGATGAAAGACGGGGATAAGCCTGCACGAGAGGAATCCGGGCAAAAAAATCCGGCGATTCGGACAAAAAGGCCGTTTTTCACCTGCACAAGGGATAACGTTCAAATGGTAATTATCGCTGAGTGAGTGAGACTCCCCCTCCCCATTGGATTTAATCTTTTCAGGATCGATCGGGAGTAGGGAGAAAGTGACACTCTCTCTAATCCTTCACAGAGCCTCGGGATAAAGTGTCATCCTGTGAAAAAAAAATCAAAAAATCCTTGTCCTACTCCCCCTGACGAGGGTGGTGGCCATTAATTTAATAAGGCCCAATAAATTGAAAAAAGAGGAAAACTTGAAAATGATCAGCAGGGAAGCGAAGGGTCATGAGTTTGGTGGGAATGTTGGGAAGCTCCCAAACTGGCCGTTCTTCGGATTTATAAGAATTCTCATTTTGTTCAATTGCAATGTTGAATGTGCTCAATAAAGAAACCCCTTCCTGGTCTTTTTTCTGGATTAATTAAAGTCCGGGACCTGTTCATAGCCCGACTAAGACCAGTTTTTGCCGCGGGAAAGAAGCCCAGGAAAGACAAGCTAGCCAAACTTGGCAGACCCTAGAAAGGACGAAAAACTAGACTAATCCCTTTACTCCGATACTGGAGCCCTTTCTTTGTTTCATACCTCTTAAATAGGCGAAATAGGCGAAAAAACTTACTTTTACTAGATATTCTGACCGTAAAATATGAAGGCTGGCGTACCTCAAGTTGCAGTGGTTCAATGGCGTCCACAGCTTATCCGCTCTTCCACATTCGCAGAACAGTCAGTCCGAAGAAACTGGCCAAAGTATGAAATCACTGTGATACAGCTACGAGAGGCTTCCTGGAAGGAAAATGACTATGATAATGACAAAGTTACAAAAAATGAGGTTACAAAGAAGTTCTTGGGGAAGCCTACCCTGCTCTGCCACTGTTAATTATGATTAGTTCACTCTTGCCACCCTTTTCTTTCAGTAATGTAAATAAGCGGGTCAGAGCAGATTTGAAAAATCATTGTACTGAAATAACCATTAATAAGGATAGTCTGCGAGACCATAAAAAGTTAAGTAGGAGATGAAAGGTGTCTGGACGACGGAATAACCGTCAGAGCTAGTATGGAGCTGTTCCAAATAGGGAAAAATTGAGAGTAAGACAGATAGAGTTCAGAAACAAAGGTTTTCTAGAAACAAATCGTCTCACGGAGAGACGAAAGGAAACAGTTAGTAGAAGAGAGATATACGGGAAACTCGAGGAAAGCCTATCCACCTCTTGCCTACTTCAAACTGGAGAAGCGAATTATCCGCTATAGTGAATAGGGATAATCTAAAATATTGATTGGACGAAAATATTAGAAAAAACCGAGTTTACAAAAAATCAATTACGAGACGAAAGGCGCCTGGCCGAGGGGATGGCTGTTAGGGTGAGGGAAGTGCAACTAAACCAGTGGTGAAATCGTGAATAAAAAAAATAGTAGAACAGATATGATTTGAATAAATACAGTGATTTTCCAAAATTGAGTATATACGAAGAGACACAAAGAAACAGCCGTTTTTCACAAAAAAAAGTTAGGCAGAATATGATAATTGTATGGGAACCCTTAATTAAACTTACTCACCATTTGCCTACTTCAAGCTGATCAAGCAAATTCTTCGTAAAAGCAGCTACTGAAAATTTGAAATATGGATTGGGTGAAAACAACAACAAAAGAAGCGATTTTACAAAAAATCAATTACGAGACGAAAAGCGCTTGGCTTACGGATTGACTAGGAAGGGGCGAAAAAAATCGAAAACTTTTTGACCTACACGATAGTGATCGGGCTTGCTCCAGAGATATTTGTAAAGTACACTACGACTCATGTACATGTATCGCTACCATTTTACTAAGTCCCAGTAAGCAAAGTCACAGATACGAAGGTAGTAAAGGGTTCCTCCAAGGCAGATTCCGATACCGTTTTAACAACTTTACCAAAACTCGATCAACATCGTCAGGTTACCCATAAAGGTAGGGATTAATTTGATCTACGGAATTAAATCGATCCAATGGGGATTGAGGTCTGGCTAGCCAGAAAACCTTCATATACGCCCCCTGAAGAATTATTTCGGATATGATGGTCCCATACCAAACTTTGAGAAAGATGTCAACGAAGCCTTCTTAACATGCAAGTAGATACCAGTAGGCGAAGGAGATTAATGGTCATTATTTATGTGATAAACATCAAACAACACTCTTACGATGATCGTGAATCGACATTCTCAATGTTTTTTCACTCTTGTAGATGTGGGTTCTTTTTGGCGCACGCCATGCAACCAGTGCCCATTCATAAGTGCGATGACAATTGAATGATTATATGGCCTATACGGCGTCTTAAAAGTACGAGTCAGAGCACAGTTTCAGTTTTTTTTTTCGTGAGGGCGAATTATGTGCTCCGGTTAGACCGAAGGACGATTCAATTCTCGGGAAGGAGTCCAGGTTCACGCAAAATGCCCTCGATCAGCACTTCGCTTTAAGTAGATCTATACTTTTCATAGAAGCTTTCAAGTGATTACATCCCCTTCCAACAGCTCACGGAGTCTAAAGCCGTCCTATTTTACTCCGTAACGTCATTCCTTCTGTCCATTTCTCTGAAATCTTACAAGATACTCGATAGGTACAAAACCAAAGAATATGAGTCAAGTTGTGTTCACGTCTCATATTAACGAGTTTCTGGAAAGAGGACCATGAATTTCAAGGGCTTCCTCTTTCTAAGTAGAGTTGGACTGCTATTTACTGCTCTGTAGCGGCACGGAGGCGTCGGAGACATCGGTGCACCGCCATCGTAACTTCAGGGTGGCGTACTATCCTAGAGCTTTCTCTTGGTTCGCTTTTATTGAGGCAGTAGAGGGGGCAATATTTTGGTTAGATAGAATGGGTTTGACTTGGGAATGGGCGGGGTATATAAAAAAGGCCAAAGGTACTTTTCTCAGTTTTGAAAATAATGGACTATGACTAGGAACCACTATCACTTCAGAAATGGTTCGTCTAGGCTTTTCATGTTACTGAAAAACTGGAAAGTCACCAGAGCCATGCCAACAGGTCGGGTAATTCTAGACAAAAAGTGAGTAATTGCTCACGTGTCTGGAGGTGCTGGTCAAAGGGCGTGGTCTCGAGCCTCATTAAAAACATAAAAATAGCCATTTTACAAAGCCAAACGACAACAGAACACCATTACAAACGATCTTACGTCATACGCCCAGCCAAAGAGCTGAATCTCGCTCAGGGAAAGTACTTCTCAGTGTCAGGGAGATATAATCACAGGAACTTTGAAAATACAAAGAAAAAATACTTGCAAACCATTTAGCCAATCAATTAACCATTTAACCATTTAGCCAATCAATCAACAGTCAATTTTCAACACGCTATCTATGCCTGATCCGATCACCGTAATCATATAATCATGAGTCTATGAAATGGGCAGCTGAATGCGTGGCGCACTCCAAGGGGGAATAGCAGATTTGTGCCTCGATAGCCATTAATCCAATCTTTTCTGATCAGTTGAAACGATTTTTCAAGGACTTTTAAATAAGACCAACGAGCTCAGGGAAGATTCGGCTCGACCCTTCGAAGCAGAAGCGGAATTGAATAAAAAAACAAGTTTATACTCCTTCCTTTCTACCAGTTCTGTGGCCATGGCTGCCCGATGTGAATTGTTTTCGCTCAATCAAATGGCAGTAAAAAGACCACAAGCTCACATAATTGCCTTTTGAAAGCCCACATTACTCGAAGGCAATTCTATTCCCAGCTCATACATCAACATAAACAACTCCGGACCTTCCTATGAGGATATTCTTGGGGACTGATGATCACCCTAGCACGGAAATATTTAGTCCAGTTAGCTCAAACCAATCACTGTTACATATTCAACTAGACAAATCAAGTGAACTAATAGAACGCTCCTGACATCCTCGACATGTGAGGCTCTATAACATTCCCAGAATGTGGGACTCTTTGATATCATCCGCATTCCCCTCATCTCTAGAACTCCAAGAGCTGGTTTTTCCGGAACAGGAAGAGATTGGCTGGGCTGTTCAGCTGGTACTTTACTGCAACTTATCGCTTCTATTCGATCAAAAATAGAGAATCGTTCTTGAGTTCAGTGGACAGAGGTGAATGATCATGTGGGTTGACACGTGAGGGTCCTCGAACAAATAGCAGAACGACCGATTGACATATACAGATGGGCCGAAGCACCTGGCGAGACATCTAGCAATGAAGCGTTACGTTCAGGCGGGACAACTAGCCAAGAATACAACCAACTAGGACAAAGCACTCGCAAACTAACTGGCTAATGATAAATTGAGGAATGTGTCACTATGTTTGCTGGTGTCCTGCTGAAGGCTACATCAGCATGGGTTAAAAGGACAGCTTTACCTCAGTCCCCTTTTACTCGACAATGTAATTTTTCACTAATCCTTCACAAACAGGATCTGGACTTTGGAAATATTGGCACGTGGAAATGATTGAGGACCTTTTTCCTAGGGGAAAGGGTATTAAACTAGCCAGGCTACTTAGCATTTTGCAAACGAGTGTTTTTTTTTTAATACAAAGTGTAAATGTTGGCCTATTTTCTGGAGGGAAAAACAAACAAACAAATCACCTGAGTGCACAGAGCTGACTCGATTGACAGAGTAGAGGAGAAAGTGATAGGGGACTCTAAAAAATATATGAATGAATTGGTTTACCTGAAGAAAATGAGAAAAATTAAGGAATTGCATTTTTGGTGATGGCACCTGAATCGGTGAACAATAAGTTCTTTACGATGAGTATTACCGAGCTAGAATACACCCCGCATTCGATTGCCCCTAAAAATTTAGTCAATCTTAGATCATTTCTATGTAGAGCATAGACCAACCAAGCCCTCAATCCCTCCAAGGTTGGATAAGTGGTACGGGACTCATCTGGGAGGGTAAAAGCACTGAACAACGACTGGCCCTGCAAGTCATTATATACGACAACACGCATTCAATCGCCACTACAACTTAAAACGGAAGTCGAATACAGGGCGCACCCCTCTTACGGGATTGCTAACGCTAACAGGCTTTATCCCTTATCCTTTATTCTTCGAATAGCTATGTGTCTTGTACAATGTCTGACAAGGGCAGGTCTCCGTTCAGGTCGAAATTTTCATCCTTCTAGATCTGTATGTCACCGAATTACTGGTTTTCGTGGAGGCACTGCTTAGGAATAGACAAAATCGGATTTCTTATTTGACTATCTTACTTCATAGGCTCATAGAGGTCACATCGTTGCTGTGAAGCTCTTCAAGACCTTGAAACAACCCCATTCACCTAATCTTCAAAAATTCAAATTTAAGATCTTAGCGTTGGCATCGGGCCCCTGAACCTATCTTAGTTCTTGTCTGAAAAAGGATCAGCTCGATGGATTCCGATCCTGAAATCAGCTGAATTCCAGTCTTTTCTCTCGTTTATTTATATCGTCGTAATGCAGCATAGCATGCCATCAACCTCTGTTCGAGCTGTACCTCAAGACGAGCGTCCATCTAATCCCCATGCCAATAGACAAGGGAATGGCCGAAAACGGACTACGTCACTGGCGGAGAATGCCGGCCCAGTCAATCACCCAGCTGGCCAGCGCATGCAGACTGCAATTTCGTTCTCGCCTCCTGGGGATGCCCTCGCCTTCCTTTGCTATTTCATTACAACGGATATTGCTGAATTTCAATTAGTATTGACCTATACAAGACCTGGACCTGAATTTCGAGGTCTCCTGCACTTTCTTTTTGCAGCACATTGATTTCCCTGCCATCTGGGATTCTGCAGCCATTAAAAGAACACGAGCCATAAATTGATCTTTTTTGAGTGGAACTCTCTCCGGAAAACGTTGCAAAACCCACTTTTTCCCCAGAATTGCTCATTTTATATTGGGGACAAATGCAATTCGATTGGAAACTTAACCACCGATTCGATGAAAGCCTTAATTGTCAGTTTTTCTTTGTCCTTCCTTTGAAAGCTGTTTCGGATAATGAAATTCCGGACATTTCTATAGAAAATTTATTAAAGGACTTGACGTATTACTCCTTATATTTCCAAGGATCTATCGACTATCACGTTCTCTCCGCTATCTTTGCCCTATTGTGCACCATAACTTTCATTACCTCACCTAGACTAAATCCCCCATAATTAAGGACACAGTTCACGGTAAAAATGGTTTCTGAGATTCCCCACAGGATGAATTCGAGGCCCTCACGTATACCATATCTGGCACTATTAGTTTAGAAAACGGCCTAGCTAGGGAGTTACAAAGGCTCAAATATCGGCCCGTGTGAATCCTCGGACGAGTTTCACCGGCACTGCAGAGGCTACGCCGATCACAAGGGAATCCATGTAGGAAGTTCAAACAACTTGTCATGACCCATAGAGACAGTGAAAGGCAGCTCCACACAATTTTGGCTTGATCTAGTCAGCTCTTTGTGCAATTGCAATAACCGAAATCTCGTCCGAATACCCCTTCCATGTTAATTCCGTGAGGCAATCTCGTCCAACTTCTATTTTCCTTACTTTTGGAGAGCCATATTTTTCTAGAAACCGTCTTCTTCACCACCGATGAACTATTCCCAATCTATACTTCCGCTTTTCGAATAAAAACGGGTATCTCAGAATTATCGTGAACTGTGCCTTCAACTTGAATGTGCCTTCAAATGAGCCGTCACACAGTGCCCTGCTCTCGCTCATTGCGCCACTTGTAGATTCTTATGAAGGTGACCAGAGGGTCTGAAACTTTACTAGGCTGTCATAACCATCCTAAATTAAGATCGATTTTTTCTTGACAACCAAGGTGACTATACTGCAAAAGATATGGGCAATGCTCTGAGAAGCTGAAGCGGGTGAACGGGTTGCGAATGAATGGTCTCTCGCATAGCTCTTTGATGAGGCGTATTCGTTGGCCTTTCTAGAAGGGTAAGACCACTAATTAAGTAGGCAGGAGCAGTTTGGTTTCTCTGGGAAGGTGGCTGGCGGTTTTATAGCAGTTGTGCTGAACGAGAAAGAATCAGATGAGGAATTGAATAAGGGCATGAGGAAGTGGATCTACCCACTTCATCTACCTCAACCGGTTTAAAAATTCCTGGTGTTGCATGATCATTTATAGCACATTGATTTGCCATGCAGTAACCCTATTTTTTTTAGACCAAGATCATGTTTCTTTCCTCCTTCTCCTCCGAATTCCCATGCTTAATCGATACCTATGCTTAGCATGTATACTGGAAGAGGGCGATTCTGAGAAGCAAATTGCTACTCTGTTGACTATGCCGAGCGGATTTACAATCAGTCTGACTGTGATTTTGAGCTCATTCCAACGTCGTCTGGAGCTCTTGGTTCAACCCCTTGAGAGAGGCGCCTCGTTCCTATGAAGACCTTCGAACTGGCTCTTCTCTAACCTTCCATTACTGGTCTTTTCCCATCAATCCCCTCTGCAATATTTCCCATCCCAAAGGAGCCTCATGGGAGGATTGCTTGCTCGGCCCAGACCCATTCATCTTCGTATAAAACACAATTTCATCGGTTCTTGACCTTCGTACTATGAGACCAAGCATGACAACACCAACAACCATTCCACCGAGGATGCGCCGTGCACTCAAGTTATTCGCTACTGACGGTCGCCTGTGGCGACAGCGGATTTTCTTCGCGTAAGCGGTGGGACCTTGGCCTCTGAAGACGACGATTACGTCGAAACGTTAGGACGTTTGACTGAATCAACTGTTCCACCTTTGGAGACTAAAACAGCTCAGTTCCATCATAGTTTCCGTGGTTTCATGATCGCTACCATTATTCCAGTGCCCATTCCAGGATGATTCGTCCTCAAATGCAGTCGTACACCACGACGACCGGTCTTCCAATCCTTTCAATTGTTTTTCACCAACGCCTAACCTCATGGCTCATTAAACCGGGTATCATCCATACTTTTTTGTACTGCTATCGTTCTTGCTCCCATTGAATCGAGCTCTTAGCACCCCGAACAAATGAAATGGGTACATTCCTCTTCAGCTTCAGCCACTGTGCTCGTCAATGATTCTGAAGTTCCAGTTTTTTCGATGCTGACTTTCAGTCAACGTAGTTGTGAAAGAAGAACTCCGATGCGATTTCGAAGCAATGGCAGGTGGTATGCCTTTCGATGCCACTTCTTCGGTTTTATCGCCTGTCTTCCCTGCTCACCACCAAAGCTCAAGAATCTAATCTTATCATTCCATCTATCTGTTTATCCCCTCCGGCCAATCCAACCTTCCATATCCCACGCATACCTCTGGTACCAGACCTACTTCGGGAATCGGAAGGCTCTTTTGTACATCGACAGCCTCTATTATCCATTGTACGTATAGACCCAGTGAGCATTTCGAAGCCATAACGATTCTGAACACGGACCAAAAGCAAGGCTCTTTTTAGACACAGTTCGATTAACACCTACCCTTATGTTACTCAAATGCCCCTTCAGTTCCTTTCACTCCTGAAATAACGACCACTGGAGAGGCAAGTGGTGATATCTAGACTATATGTGAGAAAAGCCCAAAGGGGTAAAGCCTTTTGGTGATAATCAGCCCCATTTTGGGATGCACCCAGCATTCGACATCCATTCAGAATCGTAGTGGCAGTTTGATTGAGCATGTGTCCCATACAAACTCTTGCGGTGACAGTTGATGTACAAGTCACTACTGTTATCCTTTTAGAGAGGTCTGGTACCAAGTAACCGACTACAGAGGGACAGGAGGTTTTGTTGGCCCGGCAAGAATCGGTCCAGAAATTGATTTCGGGCAAGCATTCGGGACCTGCAAATACACTTCCTCAGACCATTCCTATCTGATACGACTCGCTGTGAAGTTCAAGGAATCAAAGAACAAGTTTCAGGAACTCGTCAAAGATCGACATTGGGCCAGTTTTTTCCTAATTTCACACCCTTGCCACCAAAAACATATAGGTCTCTACCTGTTCCTACTAGTTGTCCGGCCTAGCTGGATATCCCGACAACCTGTCCCACCGCTTCCACCTATAAACAACCACTTATGCATGTTCCTAGCTGTGTATCCACGAATGCCGAATCGAGCCGTATTTGCTGAAGAAACTCTTCGTTTTCATGGTTTGGTAAGTGGACGAGTTTTCCACAATTTCCTTTCTCCCGATGTCTGACAATGGCTTCTCAGCAATCCAGGGATCTTAATAACCGTGTAATGTAATGCTTGACTAGTTTAATAGCTGATGGTCCTGACAGATGGGTGGAGTTCGCATACGAGGTGGCCTTTATTAGCCTTAAGCGAAGTTCAAAGTAGCAACCGTCAAACAACGGAGAAGTTTCAATTAGATTAAATTACCTACCATTTTCTTTAGGTTCAATCAAATTTCAACTTTTTTTTCCCACAGATGGGGATCTCTCAAATGCCGTCTCTGCACTTCATGCCAGTTGCAGGTCTTAGGGATCAGAGATCCTCAGAGATTTGCATGGCTTGTTTGCTTCTCACTAGCCTCATCAAATTTCACTTTTTCACCAGCTTTTTCTGTGTTTTCCCGTAGAGCCCGTCGTCGATTTCTCCTTCACCATACTGCATCCCTACAGCTCTAAATAGGGAATGAACGATAGGAGTTTCTAGCGTTCATCATCTAAGACAACTAATTAGGACATTAAGGGTAGCAAGACAACTAGCAAAGAAAGGATTCTGAGGATTCTGAGGCAAAGTTCCCAGACAAAGGTGTGCCATTACAATGTAGGGGGTGGGGGAAGGGCTACAAAGATCATAAACCACGGGAAAAGGGGAATTCTCGATTGAGGCGATCAGCTTGCGACAAAAAAAAACTTTGTGAAGTATTCTACTATGAAATAGAGAATGGGATTTGAGTCGACATGGGAATCTAAGGTACCACGGGTAATGGCAGCCCGCTTCCGACTTCAGGAACTAAGGTTCTTTGGGCGAAATCGGAAGTGGAGGTGCTAAAATGGCTCGGCATAGGTGAAAGAACCCAAGGGGTCTGTGATATCCCGTGAAATAAGACCTAGCTGGATTGATATTGAATGTTATTCGTTTTATCATTTCATATGCTGAGTCAGGGAACTCCACTACCTTGTCAACTCGTCCATTTGGGGGCGGAATTGCAAATGAAGACATCAAAGATCACTTTTTATTTCTATTGTGTATGCTGGTAGCATGAAGATCAATATTTCGAGCTACCTTCCAACATAGAACCTAGCTCCTTTATGGTCTCGAGATTCCTCTTACAAGGAAGGTCTTCCAGGGCGTGGACGCTTTTTGAAAATGGTTTTTTGCATGGTATAGGGGCATGAGCACTGGAGTGTGAAACTATGGTCCATTTCCGCTAAATGGCCTTCTGAATGCCAAAAAATGACTGAAAACGATTTTATCAGAAATCGCCGTTCTAACCCACTCAACGTCGTTTGTTTCATTCATGCCGCCGACTGTCCGTACAGAAGGCACCAGTTGACTGCGCATTGAAAATAACGTGAAAGGTAGCCAAAAAGGGGGCCACATGTTGAAAAGTGCGGGGGAAGTTTCATATAGCCTCTCCACGTTAAGCTGCCATCCGCGTCGGATGGTGTGGTGGATAGCGATGTGGACTTCGAGGAATGACGACTAGGATGGGTTGGTGGTTCGGAAACGGGGGGGGGGGGGTCCGAACCCCATTATATGGTTCCTATTTGATGGAAGCTGTCCTCGACCTCGTTCGTCAATGGCAAAGACAACAGGATTCCCGATTCCGACCTTCCTCTGGGAGTCCACTGCGGACTCCTGTGGAAGAACCAATCAGACTCTCCTTCAATTTATCTTCTTGCTGAGGCATCCATGAGATTAGGCTTGATATGAAAAGCTGTCAGCCCTGAAGGAAAACATTTCTAGCGCCGGATCACTAGATGAATACTAATGTAGGGTTTTGGCGATACCCGTTCCCAAACTTACGATCCCCTAACTTGCGTCCGTGGGACAGGGCGGGCAGGACACGAACAAGAAGGACATCGGTGAAGTCGAGGTGACTACAGAAGATGAGTGACTGATCGTGAGGAGAGAAGGAAATGGAGATGACCAACCAGAATAGTGGATAAAAACCCTTCAACGGCGCGAGATCAACGCTAGGGTAAAAAACGGTGAAAATCATCGGAATTAGATGAGCCTTCCATCAGTTTTGAAGGAATTCCGGTCCGAAATAGAACAACAATAAACCATCACTGTCCATACCCTTCAAAGAATTGTATGGACTGTGCAATGTCCATACAATGTCCGAAGACCAGATGATGTGATATCGAGTTTTTTGACTACAAACTACGTGGGGAAGTTGAGGAGGGGGGAGGGGGGTAGGAAAGGAGGATCGGAGGGTAGGAACGGAGGACTGAGAGTGTTGAGCCTGGAAGCTCCTTCAAGCTCCTTCACTGATCACTGATAGTGCGTCACACAAGAAATTCCAACGGCTTGTAGAGGTTATGTGCCTTGGTGGTCCTGGTCACGGCCATGACCAGTCAGGCACTTGCTTTGGTCCTGGTGCAATATGGAGCCAATCTGGAGGTGGCAGCATAAAATGCAAAAGCGAAAAAGCCCGGAGATTCCGAACCACCAACCCATCCTAGTCGTCATTCCTCGAAGTCCACATCGCTATCCACCACACCATCCGACGCGGATGGCAGCTTAACCGTGGAGAGGCTATATGAAACTTCCCCGCTCTTTTCAACATGTGGCCCCCTTTTTTGGCTACCTTTCACGTTATTTTCGATGCGCAGTCAACTGGCGCCTTCTACTGTACGGAAAGTCGACGCCATGAATGAAACAAACGACGTTGAGTGGGTTAGAACGGCGATTTCTGACAAAATAGTTTTCAGTCGTTTTTTGGTATTCAGAAGGCCATTTAGCGGAAATGGACCATAGTTTCACACTCAGTGCTCATGTCCCTATACCATGGCAAAAAACCATTTTCAAAAAGCGTCCCACGCCCTGGAAAAGAACCTTCCTTGTTAGTTCAATTCAGCTCTATCTAACATTTCAGCCCCGATTTTCAGCCTCTTTTTTAGTTTTTCTGATAAATCGACTCTGACCCCCTTAAGTTCTCCTCCTGCTCAAGCTGTGAGGAGGGGAGGATGATAAAGTTTTGATGGCTGCCAATGATGCACTTAGGAACGGAGTTCCTGCTTGTCCTGAATATTCAATAGACATCCGCTTTCAACAACCTTCGAAGGGCTTCGGAGCTGAGCGCCCTTCCAAGTTACTTTCTACTGCGCTCAGTACTTTTAAAAACAACTTCTTGGAGCCGAGCAGTGCCGAAGGACAAAGTTTCATGTGTAAGTCATTCCGACTCTGAAATAATTCGAATGTACGGCGCAATCCGAAACGTCAGGTGCTTTGACGTTGCTATCAGTGCCAAGAAATCGATTTTCGCAAAGCCTGTTTGCCTTTTTTCCGTTGTCTGTTGCAAGAATTCCTTCGTCATTGGTTTTTTCAAATGCTGCCCTAGTCAGTTGTTGATTGGCCGTCAATTCTCGATGTGAGGAGGCTAATTCTGATTCTGCCATCCTCACGTTCGATCGCCAAATCATCCCTCCACCCTGACCTATACAATGTCTTGTGGTAGCCAGCCGATGTACAAATCAATTCTTTACCCTCCCGGATGAGCTTAGCACCAATTAATCGACCCTGGAAGGATAGAAGCTGTGTTGGCGGATATCAATCGAGGATCCGATCACGAACTATGCGCGTGATACGTGACTTCGCAATACCTTCATTATCTCGGTGTGACATTTGGTTTGGTGCAGAGATGGCGCAAGCCGTAAAGCATCACTACTACCCATATGATCCTCTAATCAAAAATCAAAGCAAACCCCACCCAGGCCATAAAAAACCTCGAACAAGCTGAGCCATGAACTGTCCTCAGCAAACACTGGGAACCGGTCCCATGTCCGTTACGTCATCGAATATTGAATACTTGCCTGGCATTTACCCAATTGGTAACGTTTAGCTCAATATTGAGCACCTTGCCATTATTTTTGATTTAGGTAACTATGTGAATACTCTGTTTTGTCAATAAATTTATTTGCTTGGCTTTGCGCCAACTGGGCAGATAGAAAGTGATATGGTCGACTGCACAGGGTCGGAAGCACATCAACAGTATCAATCTCTGAGCTCTCATGAGCTCGCGTCACCTTCTGAAAGGTAGAGAGTTCCCAAGTCAAAGAAGTAAACCCTCCAAGTACCGTACCTATTAGGAAACTGTTTGGGACCTGAACAGGGGCAAACTCACCCGTTCTTCTGGCGCTCCCTAGAAATCAATTATTCACTGAGAGTTCATCAGTGAGCAAGCGGACTTAGGCGAACCTTCAGGAAATACGGAGTTTTTTCCCTGTTGAATTTCAATGGGCATTAAGGGAGTTTCGGCTGTCAGCGGCGCTTAACGGGCACTATCAGCTACGGCTAATTGTCGAAGAATGACGTAGACGACTGGCCTTTCCATAGTGCATTTGAAATTACCAATAAAATTATAAAAATAAAACAACAGAGAACGCCTCCTTAAGTCAGCTGAGCATATCAAAGCCCATAATGGCCAGGTTTTTGTTGAATTTTCAATTCAGCCCTTCTCTGGTACTCCCTGACCTGAAGTTTCTTCTTCGGTACTACTCCCCTGGACGTCTGCCATCTGTTCGAACAAACAGTTTTTGTTATTATTCATCTTGCTGAGGTTGTTTTCTTACTTTTTTAGCGAGGCACATTCCTTCATAGATTGTTAGACAAACATTGATTTCCACCTCATCGATATTTTCCCACTAGATTGTCTGAATATGGGAAATCTTAGGTCTCTGAAGCACTTTCTAGAGCACCGCAGTTAAGTTTCTTTCAGAGGCCTAGAGCAAAAGGAGCATATACCTTCCCAGTCTGGGATAAGCCCTGCGCTTCTCTACTCGAAATAAACCCAAATCTTCTGTGACTGGAAGAACCTCAGTTGCCGATTTCGCTCTGCGTGGTTCGTTTATAGGAAGAATCGAGAGTATTGCCAGGAGTTTTTACCCCTAAAAATTCCATGTCGATCAAAAAGGGATAGGTTCGAAATGGATGACGATTTTGAAGAGCATGAGCAGGTTCACCCAGTGACGTGAGTTCAGTTGGAGGAATTTCTTAGAGAACAGTTCTTATTTCACAAAAAGGGGCCCCAGGTTAGAATGAGCGACGAAGTTTCGGATTACTATTTATCACTCAGCCACTAGGCTCTTCAAAGGACTGGGTCCCCTGAGTAAAAAGGTCCTTAGTCAGATCCGTTTCACGTGCCGTCTACCTTCAGCTCTAACCAATAGAGGGACTGAGCCCAGAACCACCCCTACACACCTTCTGCACCATCTCTGCCTCCAAAGAAGTTAAAAATCATCGATCAAGCTGATGGTCATCGAGTTTCAAAATACGAATTTCACTTAAGCTAGTAATGACGTTTTAGCCCTTCTCACCAATGGGTGCAGCCAGGGTACCTACCGAAGAGCCCACGGAGATGTCCTCCCCCGTTCCCAGCTTTTGAACTGAGGTGAGATTTGGCCATCAAGCTCGTGGCCATCATGGCCTTCGTTTGGCGTCCCGAGGGATCGTGCTCGGCCAACCTGAACTTCGAATCCTTTGCATGTGCAACAGCGTCTCTGATCTTTGGTTCTTTGAAGATACTCAGACAACGGGGATCTTATCGCTTTTTGCGTCTATTGAATCACTTCAAGCATCTTCCTAGATCGACTTGGATAGCGTTGCGATGTGCCTTCTTGCCCGGAGTGGTTTGGAATTCTGAAGCGTACGTCAAAGCATTGAAGGCCGTGGAGTCGAGCGGATGGACGTTCTTTGCCTTCTTCATCGCTCCCTTGATGTTCTTAAAAGCTCCTCAAGACGCTTGTTTTCGTCCCACACAGCTTTGGGGATGGTCATTCATCATATCGATTCCCCGACCAGAATACTCGGAGCATTTAGAGGTATTCGTTCCATTGAACATAAATTGGAAACCGGTTCTTCTAAGAAGTCAATAGCCCATTACGATGTCCAGGTGAACTCTCTGGGCAACTGTCCATAAACTCAAGTTTTGGGACAATTTCCAATCCCATACGTCGCCTCATTCAGCCTCAATAGTCCCCAATTCTCAAATCCTTCAAAACAACTGCTCATGGAACTGAATCACGATTAGACCAATGGATTATCAGCAAACCGGTCTTTCCAATGATGATTTGTCGCATTTGCTTTTTGATTCCGCCCATCTTTGTTTGCATTCCCATGTCCACACGTTCCCCTTTTTTTGGGGGTGATGAGCACCGATCGACATCGGCCGGAGAGTGCATTCCGGGGGTGTGCCGTCGGTCGCCGCCTCGTTGGGCTGGACGCATTTGGAATGTTTATTATGAGTGTCTTGTCCGTCGCAGAGCCCGTGTTTAGACTTCAGTTGAGTCACATGACCTGCCCGAACACATCACCAACACTTTCCTATCTCCTCTGGGGCCGTAAGGTTTGCTCTCTGTTGGGGGCTGGGACGCCCCGCTTCGGGTCTCTCTCTCTGCTCTCCCCGAGAGCATCTATCTCTCTGTTCTTCCCGAGAGCATACTTTACTGGGAAGGGGACCCTCCCCTGTTCGGGGGAGCATACCTTACGGCTCCTGACATCTCCCACATTTGTTGCCTAGCCACAAAGCCGGTTAGGCACATCTGGGGTCCAGCTCTGGGGAAACGGTAGTCAAGTGGCAAAACCGTTTGTCTACGATCCGATTTGCTAATGCAGCTTAATGCTATTAAGGTTTCATCCTATTCATCCCGGACCCTGACTAGCTAACCATTCCCAAGCAAATCCTTTCTCGGAGCCGCTCGTAAGGGCCCTGTACTTTCAATTGGTACAGTATCAACTCGTAAGAACGCAACACTCAACTTTTCTCAACCCAACCAATAAATTGCCGAGCCAAAACGGGAATTTTTCAGATTTTTTTTTCAATATTAACTGCTCCCAAGAGAGTTCTCCGGAAACAGTTTCTTCAAATCTTACCAATTTTGTTAGAGAACTTTGATATTTCACTTCTTATTCAGCCTGTCCAAGTGGGCTCCTTATTATAAACTTAATAATAAGGAAATTAAGTTGAAAAAAGCTGACCCACTTGACTGCCTTCACTTTCTTGCGTCCAAAGTTGAATGAAACAAAGGTCCACTTAGGTCTGGCCATTGAACAATAGCGCTTACAGTTTTAAAGCTTCTGACTCCTAAACTAATGAATGTAAGTCAGAAACAATCTCATTTTGGAAAACGACTCACCTCACCGACTTTTTGCAGTATTTTTTTAATTACTAAATCGAAGAAATCAAATTGAAACCCAATAAGGTCCGATTTTTAAATGATAGCCCTTGCATTTACAGACTTCGAAATGCTGACGCCTAAGTTCCTCGTTTCAAAAGGAACTTGATAAAAGACCCATATTTTCCTAGAGGTCTACCCATATGAGATTTTTGGGCCCATCCCTCCTGTTGATAATCATGCCCTGAAGTTCAATACAGGGATTCAGGTGGCATAAGGTCCGAGTTTTCAAAGTATCCAAGCAACTCTAGACTGATTGTTGACTATTTGTAAACAAGATTTCCTACGCATTTTTAAGAGTTTATAGAAAGCTTCACAATGTGCTTATGGACGAGGTTGCATTGGAAATTGAGTGACTTTGAGGGGATTCAGGAGAAAGTACCATTTCTGCAAAGATTCCGACCTAACATCTGGGGAACTCATACCATGTGCTCTCTACTCTCCACTTCAACCTTTCCATCGGTCAGGACAATCTGGTTTGACCTAGAAGTGGGAAGAAGTACCACGGGTAATCGAGATAAAAAGCTGAAACTCGCCCCAACCCCGCCTCCAAGTGGACTTGTTGACACGGTCGGCAGTGTGCGCATGTATGTAAGCTGGAGCGACGTAGACAAAAATTAAAACAGCTATTTGTCTACATATGCATGCTCATTAGCCATGATATTTGCCACCCATCTTTGTAAGCAATGGCGTCTCACGTCCCCAACATCGATCGTTCATGTTTAATCGACTGAGGAATAATTTCGACATGACACGCCCACATAGCCACTGTAAACTCGTACAGCCCTCACAACCATTACATTCCTTGAGCTTTTCTCCACACAAGCCACCTAGCAGTTTTTCCAAAGCTAAGCCATTTAAACACCTCTTTTTTACCCAGAAAGATGAGGTAAACCAAGTGTCATGGAAGGGTTCATATTACAAGGGTGCGTCCCTAAACTACTCCGTGCCCTTTCTCCCCCAAAAAGCCCTCTTCATTAACTCATTTGCTTCCCAGTTGCCTCAAACATGTACTCATTCTCACCACATTAATAATTCCCAGTCAATTACTGATGTCCTCCTGAGCCGTCACTGGCAGAACCCCAGAATTTCCGATTTTGAACTTCGAAACACATTTTCAGAGTCACGAGATGGCAGGTTTAGTATGAACGTCCTTTGGATGTCTCGCCGTTGGCCGTTCTCCCTCCCCTCGTCTCCCCATGTCTCACATGCACTTTGTGCTCGTTGCCAGCTGATTCACTGCATTCGCCTCGTCGGCAATAATCTCAAGCACTGGGCCGATCGGCAATGCCACCTATAATCCAACCATTTACTTCTACTTCTACCCTTTCAAACCTTTTCCGCGGTTCCTCGGGAATCTTGTTCTCCCAAACCTCTTAACGAACTGAACTGCCACGAACGCTCCAAATCTGTGGGGAAGTTATGCCCGAATGTTCATATATGCCTTTTCCCATTCGTTTCGGAGCAAATCTACCCCATTCAGGTAAGTTTGAAGTAAAAATCGAAGTGGATGTCAAGTGGCCTTTTGTCAACCACGTGGCTCCTGGAAATATTCGGTAAACATGCCGTCCTCCAGACAAGTGCGTCTACTCATTGGTAGTTCGCTCCCACTTGGTGAGCAAGTCCCTAGTAGGTAAGCCAAGGCCCCCACGCTATTCTCGTGTACACTATCGGGTGTAAACCGTGAAGTCCGGGAGCGATTTTCAGCATCTGGCTAGCGGCACATCTGGTGGCAGAATAAATTCCTGCAAAATAAACCCAGGACGGCACTCCCATGCGAATTTACCCGAGCGTGAAAAATCGCCCTCCGGTCTAGTCTTGCACACCTTTCTCTTCCTCGAATACCTGTGAATTGTCAGTAAGATCAAACTGTAGTAATTCAGCTATTCTAACGTGGCATACAGATTTTATTTACTTGTTTACTGTTCGAGTTATTTGGCATAAAAATCCGACGTATTACGGTCATTTTGGAGTGACTGTGTCTGGCTGAGAGTGCCAGGGTAAAATTTCAGAGGAACTTTTTCCAAAAGACCTCGAATGCTCCATTTCAGCCGAATGATTTTTGTGTACTTTGGTCATTGTCCGTCCAACTCTTCAGAGGTGTAAGGGCTTGTTTACTCTACTGATGCCCATAAAAAGTGTCACGCACTCCATTTAAACCATTCTCTGAACTTTTCCCCTTCTGTACACGATTTTAGGCACCTTTTTTGTACTCTCACTGTACTTCGAAACTGCTGTGTGCTCAATAGCTCAGCTGTGGTTGTCGAAAGGTCAAAGGATGATTCAACAAAGCACTTTGTAAGTATGGGGCTAGGGTTGGAGGGTGTGTACCCTCAGAAATACTGAATGTGCAACCACCCCCCCCCCCCCCCCCCCACACACACACACACAACTACAGCATTTAACAGTATTCCTGAGGACTCGATTTCGTGGGAGGGTGTCCCAGAAAGGTGATTCAATGTGAAAAGCAGTTAAGGGAAGGGCGCTGTGGTACACGGTACACAGATTGGTCTTGGTTAGAATTATTCCCACTCTTTTTTCGGTGGGAAAACTTTCATAAAATTGGGCATAATTGGACACCAACAGTAAATACTTACTGACATTGCTAAACGAAGTAGTAAACTTAGGGAACAGAATGCTCAAAAGCCAGATCAAGCCTCTACCTTGGTTTCTATGGTCGGGCTCCGGGGTCGTCCTTCTCTGTCTTGCAAAGTCTAGCTCAGTCCATCTTCAGATGTGACAAAGAGAATTTTCCTAAAAGAGTAATGAATTTCGCTCACCGAAAATGGCTTTGGGTTATTTTTCTTAAGGATTACAGAGCAATTGAAGTCAAAATCCTATTAGAGTGAACCTTCGAAAGTGTCCATCTACGGTGTTGAACCACTACCCTTTTTTATCCTTGATGAGTTCTTCGAATATGAGATATCTTCAACCTCCTCCGCCCTTGGCAGTTAAGCTATTCCTAGGCGTCGCCAGGTATCCGAAAGTACATGGAGAGCTCCTCTGTGAAGGTAATTCAGCCGTAGACGTCAACATACCTTGTGATTGAAGCCCCATTATGTCACGTATGCCCGCTGAACAGTTGTCTGCCCGTATTGACTTACAATGTTCAACATCTTGTCACACATTTGACAGCTGCCCCTTTTTTCTGCTGAACTTTTCCACTTGGGACCTGATTCTTATTGACTTTTTGTAGTCTTTTCGATGCCATTGTGTTTATTTGTTCATGTAGAACGTCATAATCCTGTTCACAAACACTTTACACACTCATGCTATCATATTCTACTGATCGTATTACTTCCGTCATCAACCCGGTCAGTTCGAATAGCTTTTTCCTGCCTTGTCTTCATAGTAAAAAAAAGAATTTTTGACATCCCAATGACTTTAAATCAAATATTCAAACGGATTAAAACGTTTGATTACGGATTAAAACGTTTGTTTATCATTTATCAGCGAAGCGTAGAATAATTATCTAAAAATCAAATCAACTATTCGTATAGTATGGGAGTAAGTATAGAATAGAGTGGACGTGGGGCAGCGACAAGTGGCGCACTATCACACCAGCATGGTCACGAGTTTGGATCTTAGATCGATATCCGCCTAGGCCATCCAAGCCTTCCATCTTTTCAGGGTTGGTTAATTGGTACCGAACTCGTCTGGGAGGATGAGAGCACTGATTTGTACATTGGCTTTCCACAGCAGGTCATTGTATGGGCCACATCCGCATTCAATACGCCACTACGATTTTGAAAAGAAGTCGAATGCGGGGCGTATCCTTCAATCGGGATTGATGGACGCCCTCTAAGGCCTTATACTCAATTATTTATGGTTGGGAATTAGTAATGCACGTCGAAAAAAACTAATTATCCATACGGTACATAAATAATTTATGCACATTTTAGATTGGATCCGAGCCGTCTCTTCGGTCCCAAAAATCCTTGGTACTTCCCATTTCTGCAACTTTCCTGAGCTTTTACTCCGAAGTAACTCATTACTGGACCCATTCTGACGGCATAAGTCATTTACAATTCTGTTCTTACTTACTGTTGCTTACCTTTTATAAACTTATTAGCTTTGTCTGTTCTCACGATCTCCTTTGTAGGTTAAAAGGCTGAGCAAGTTGTCCCTGTCCGCAAGTGCACATCTCCTGTGGGAACAACTACTGCTGTGATCAAGTTAAGCCCGTCCTTTTATGTCTGTCGGCTGAATAGTAATGAGTTTTCACGAAAGTGGGTTCGTACTTATATGGGTGGGCTCCCTAGCCAGCCATAGACTTTCCCGTGCATCCTCTTGAAGTGGTCATCTCTCTGCTGGTGGCTCTTGAACGTCTTCAGTAAATATACTACCCCCTAGACCTGTGCGCATATTCTACGGTAGGTCGCTCCCACCTGCCGAGCAAGTCCAGTATAGGTAAGCCATGCTTATCCTGGTCATTGTCTACAGGAAAAGTTCAAGGGTTTGAGCTAAAATAGCTCAGGGTGAGCCTCGCTCTCTTGCGGGAATGGGAGCTCGCATGCAGCCCCATTCCGAATAACGCTGCTGCAGCACTCTGACGATCTTATTTCATCCCTTCTAATCAGTTTACGGGTCTTTTTAACGAATTCCGGCTGTCCATGGGCAATTTATAGGCTTTCGCATCGACTCTCGGAGCCCACGCAGCGGCATACACTTCAGTGTTCGCAGTGATTTCGTCCCAACTGGGCGGCTTTTATCGTTGTTCGATCTTTTCCATCATCTGTTGACCATTCCTTCTGATCATCAACCACCGTGACCTACTCAAAGAGCTTTTTCAAGGCGACACTCCCCTTGTGGTCACCTTCCCAAATTAGCTTCATTCATTCGTTCCGCTTTGTGAATCAGCCATCCGGCTGTGTGAGCAATAAGTTGCGGTCGAGAGGAGGGCGAGAAAGGGGCGCGGCTTCACAGCTGCATTGGCCCGCCTGTCGCTTCAACGGCTCAATGATTTCTGCTGCCCAGCGATACCTTTGTTGTGGCTCTGTTTAGAATATTTCTGAGCGAGTAACTACTTTTGAGCCAACTCTAGGACTTTACTACTCGATTTACTTCACTCAGTTACAAATCGTGCTCATAGTTCCTTTTAATTTAGTTCCTTTGAAATTAAAATCAGGTTTTTTTTTTACGTAAGATTCACTCAAAATTACTTGCTAAACTGTGTTCGAAAAAAATTTGAAGGTCAAGAGTTGAGTACTCAATACTGAGTCTTTCGGTGTGCGCCAGGCGCTTGACTCCCACTTGAATTCCAGTGGGGTTGGATAGCGAAAATTCTAATTTCATCATTTTTAGTCGTTGATTGTTGTGTTTGCTTCTTTTGTTTTGTTTATTTTCCCTCGATTTCTCAAATTGATTGCAAACTGAGCCTCCCGGGTTGAAAAGCCAGCAGAGCTTGGAATCAGCACTATTATCCCCGGGGCAAATTAGGGATCTGAACCATAGACCAAGGATAGGACGATAACACCCTTCACTGCTGTCTATGTTTCCCAAAGCAAGACAGAATCAGGAATGTTCCATGGGAACAATTCCCTGGCAAGTCCATTTTCTGCCACCCAGGGAGCCTTCCCTGCTTTGAATCGAGGGGAACAGCCTCTTCGAAGAGGGCTTCTGGAGAATTCGATTATTTTCCCATACGAATTTTTAATACCATGCCCTTTGGGGAACTGAGTGAGGTAAATTGATGAATTACGTTCGACGAAGCTGAACTGAATAAATTCCTTTTCACGGAACAAAAGCTATTTCATTTAGTGAACAGCTCCTTCATAGGACAAATCGAGGGCAGCCTTGTGCCTACTATAAGTGGGCATTGGGCCTCTGGGAACTGAGTTATTACACCATCGAAAGACTATCAAGGATATCTCAGAGCTTTGTCGCGATAATTTGTTTTGAGGGACGAACTTGTTGTTGTTTACCGTTGGTTGTTATCGCCTCAACAAGCTTTACTATACGTTATCAGGGAATCACTACGTCGTAGAAGGGATGAATGAGCTCCTGGGCAACAGAAGGAGCTCTTGCGTCATCATAAGCAGTACCAGTTGCTTACGGCTGCTCTCCTCTGTAGGCACAGTAGTTGCTCCTTTTTGAGATCACGGTACAAATGGGAAGAACGGTCAAGCCACTTGCTAAACCCTTCTAATTCGGGCGCCGGGTAAAAATCCCAGAGAGTTTTTTCGATTGGGATAATCAGAGCGAGTCGTTGAAATTCCTTTGTCTCGTTTAATATTGCAAAAGTGCTTGTCAGCGGACAATCTGGACGATGATGTTATTTGTGAGGAATGAGACATCACCAGCAACAAAGGAATCGCATTCCGATATCGTCAAGATACGTCTGAAGACCTCCATCCCATCGTCCTCTGTCCAGTTGTGTTGGGGCAGTTGCCTCTCTGCGCTAAGCAAAGGGAGGCACGACCCGGCTTTTCCCAACTTGTAAAGGCGAGATGACCTAGACTCCTTCCTACTTGTTAAGATGGAAGTGGGTCGTGACGACTCGAACGAAATCGGTCCCTTTGATGGGTGTTCCGCTTCCTTCTCAATAAATATGAAGTTTTATTCTCAGAAACTCGTTTGATCCAACTCGTTCTGCTGCAAGAAGCAGAAGGAACCCGGTACTTCTTGATAGATTCGTCACGTTCCATCGAGCACTTTGAATCCTAGACCCTTTGAGTAGTGACGATTGATAGTTACATTACTTCATTGTTAGTTACAGTTAGATAGATTCATGCCTATGTCGTGAGGGATCTTACCGTCCATAGCGAAGTATACCACTCATTTTCTACAGCTTTTACTTTTTTCGTTATGATTTTTTTCGTGATTTGTAATTTGTTTACTTCATTGACGCCTGTGGAACTCTTGCATCCATCTCTCAGCCCATGTTTGAATGGCCCAGGAAGCTCTCTAGCCTAGGAATGCATTACCATACTCATGTCACCTGAAGGACTGTAAAACGAAAGAAATTTTCGACTTTAACCTACCCGGATCGCCAACTTGAAAAGGCCAAGAGGACTTTGGGTCGGACCACGTGCAGTGCACCTTCAGCTCCACGGTCCCTCCTTTGGAAGCCTAATTGAAAGTAAGTGATTGACATTTTGCACGCAACATTCGAATAATGCTGTTTATTTTGGCCACATAAGTAGAATGGAGAAAACTCCCCAATAGCATATATCCAAAAAAATAGCCCCCTTGCGAATACCAGCACTTCTCGCCCACTCTATGCAATCGTTGTAGAAAATTGGAAGCCTACTCAGATCGTTTGTCAAGATTATGGGGAATGCGAATCTACTTCCAGCCGCACTTGCTCATTCTCTCACTCCCCTAGCCGGCGAGATTTTGCCATGAGATCGAGATGGCCACTGTTTTGGAGCTCCTACTACCTTTTTCAGCTGTTGAACTTTGATGCCGACTAATTTTCCTTTCACAAAAGGATAGAGGCTGTGGTCTCGGAAGTGGTCGACGTAGAATGCCATGTATTGCATGTAGGCACAGTGTCGTTATCCTTCATCATCGCCTCCAGACGCAGAGAGCTGATGGGTTCCATTGGTTATCTCCCCCTCCTGCCTGCTTCTTCATCGCATCAGGTGTGCTGCTCATATCTCCTGTCCCCCGTTTTTTATGATTTTATGCCTTATTTATGGTAGGAATTGAAGGAAGAGGGTCTTTAGACTTTACTTTTCTCTCCATCTCCATAGTATGAAAACCGAGAACGACTGGGCAAGCCGAAGGTGTTCTCTTCCTTCCCTGTAACCGCAGAAAGTAATACATCAAGGAATTTGTCCGCCAGTAGAAACCCCAGTTTTCCACAATAATACTCGTGAACGAGTGGACGAAGGGTGCTGAAAGTGTGTCGGTAAAGGTAAAGTTTACCAGCGCACCCTAGCGATCTACAGGGTCGGGCTCAGTCAGCGTGGAAGAGGAAGAGGGCGAAGGGGGGAGGGGGGATGGCAAGGGAAGGGGAAAGCGTAGAGAGAGAAGGTAATTATCCCGCTGTAGGGGAAAGGTTGTAACTCCATACTCCTCCCTCCCTAGCCATCGTTCCAAAAAAACGGAAAAGCAAAAAAGAAAATGAAAAAGTTGAAGGGGTCCTGCCCGGTGAGGCCCGTCTTAGGGAATGAAGGGAGCAGGAAAGGGGGGAACTATGGGAATACTGGACCATAATTTCCTTTTAAAGGAGGAAGGAAATGGTGCTGGTGAGCAATCTCCCTCAAAACACTCCGACATGCATAGTTATCGACATTTTTATGGCAGTGCCGGTGCGAGGTGTTCGTTTGCCGATGGTTCACACAGGATTCAAAACTGGTTTCCCAGACATTGTCAATCGGACAATAGACTGTTTACTGTCTCAAGAACAGTTACACTTTTCTTCCCAGTTTCTTTCGATCCAGTAAATCCGATCAGAAACTTTCCGACTCAAAATTCTGCAAACGTGTCGTGCACAGATTTTTTTTCCTCCCTTGCTTGACGAGGCGTCATCCATGCTTCGTAAACACCGAAAGAAAAGCAGAAAAGGTGGAAAAGAAGTGTCTTCTTAGAAGTGAAGGGTCCACTTCATTAAAACCTTTTTAAAATATTCATGAATGAATTGGAAACAAGCCGCTGAGAGCATGTTGGGATTTGACCAACAGTCTGGAAATCATTCGCGTTGGGACAATGGGTTACTTCACACAACAACGACGAAAGGTGCAAAAACGTTAAACGTGTCCAGAAAGATTTCAAGCCCCGCCTCTACGATTGACAGCTCCAAGGCCCGTTTTTGAAAAGATTTTCTTCGAGAACAGAGCATCCTCTTCGCAAACCTCCACTGGCACCAGATGCTTCTTCTAGCTATACGTCCATTCTGACTCATTCGATGAGTTCCCATTGACTCTCTGGCTCATGCCCAACCCTATTCGGTCTTGAATAGCTCTTATTTGTTATGCGGCTTTCTGGACATAATCTGTGGGAGCTCATAAGCCTCCCGTGTGATAGAACGACACTCTCGGTGGTTTTTTCTCGATCGTGCCATGATCACGTGAATTTCAGAATCCCACATTTGGGATTGGAACAGTTTTTCCTACATCGTTCGTTCACTGACTTCTCAACGACAGCGACGACTTTGACGGCCGTCTGCCCGTTGAAGAATTTAGGCTATGAGAAGGGAAAAAAGTTAGCGGAAATCACATGTCTCCGTTGAATACCACAATCCCTTTGTCCTGCATTTAGAACGAAGAAATTTGTTCCCAAATAGACGTGGGAGACAAATTTCAAAGAGCATCAGGAACCTTTTGTGCCTTATATTAAGCCCCCATAGACCAACAGTGAAATAGTAGTTTTCAGACCCAAATATCATCTACTTATTTACTATACATGGATGCTGTAGCGGAAACCTCTGATCATTTCTGTACTGTGGTGGGAAGGGAGATACATTTCGATGGGTTAATTTTAGAAAGAAATAAGGATGGGTTAGAATAGGCGACGGCGGCAGAGAGATGGTATGGTGACCATAGATATTGATTGAATCGAAGTGGGTGTACCACAAATCGTAGGAATCGATCCAGGCGAGAAGTGTGTATCGGTAGGTCAAAACGACCCTCTAAAGCTTCTTATCCTTAAGAGAAGTAATGAATCCAGATTATCCTAGATCTTCCAACTTTTGCAAACGACCCTACTTCCCAGTTGTCTCTCATACCTTCCTTGGCCCTTCATTCGAGCCCATAGCGCAGGTCTATTTTTGCACCTTACCAGGTTGCATTTGCTACCCTTTGATGTTCGTATCCTCTTAAGAAGACCTTTTTGTGAAAGTGCAATTTCCATATCCCTTCAAGGTGCCCCTCAAGGTCATACGCCCTTTCTGAATAATTTTAGGCATAAAGAAGGCTTCCAGAAAGTCAATATCATTCATCAGAATTACTCCAACATTCAGTTTATAAATTTCTAAAAATTGGATTTAATATGCTGCTGCAGAAGGACGTGGTGGTAAGCTGGGAAGTTTATAATGGCAATATAAAAAACACAAAAAATATTCCTCTGAACAGCTGATCCTGAGGTCTTTCAGAATGACAGGCGTTGCTGAGACAGGTAGTTGTCGGAATTATTTTCGAAAAAAAAAAATGGTAAAATCAATTTTGTGCCGTTACGTATCACCTGGGTAGCCTGCATTGAGTAGAACTGGAAAATGTCAACAACCCCTCGGTTAAGGAGTTCTCACGTTCGATAACTCGATTCTTCACTCTGGCCGCTGTTTTGGCAGGGTGGTAGGGAGGTAGAGCAATGGCCACTCGCTGGCCTGTCTACCTTAGGCTCGAAACTCCTCCGGGAGTGGAGAAAAAGCGAGCCCATTTGAAGAGTGAGACAAGCCAATCTGGAACGTGGGAATCCCCTACCCTTTGCTATCACATTGACCGGAAATACCTTCCAAAAGTGGTATCTGACCGGCAGGCAGCTAATTCTCCCTCCTACGCCTTTCTTCGGACTTGCCAGTTCTGGCGTTCACCCAGCTGACAGCTTAAAATCGAATTTCGTATGTTCTTTAGTGGGTCGCTTCGTCCCAACTACACAGACAGCTGCAAGTCCACTGTTGGGACTTATGGCTTCGTGTTGTTTTTTGTTGATGTGACGACCTGACGGCAACCAGCCAAAATAAAACGATGAATGTGCGATTTATGAGTCGTTGCCGTTCGGGGACAGACGTTGACAAATGTAGACTCTCTGAGAAAACGTTGCTTTCAGATGACGCACATGATAAGAAAGTACGAAACACTCGATCAGATTTGCTTCTTGAAGATGCGCCGTGTACTCAACTTCCATTGCTGGGAATGCTGGAGGCACTTGAAGGTGTACTTACTCTATAGTGTGTAAAAGGATGAACTTTTCACTGGTTCACTTTCTTAGAGGGGTCGGTCACTGACAAGGCAACCGTGGAGGAAGAGAGGGTATCAGCTGGCCGAAGGGGGTGGAAGAGAGAGGGGGGGGGGCGGAAAGTGGACGAGAGAAGGGGTATTTCCGAAAGAACCGCATTATCAATTTTTTTAAATAAATAATTTTCAATGAATAATTTTAGACGAATAATTTTTCTATGACGTTTTCATTTCAAAGCAAACACTTCGATTTTTCTGATACTACATGGTCTCGGTCGTAGCGTTCTTCTTGGGAATTTTTCTTCTACAAAAAGCTGCATATTGAACGTAGGTGGTGATAAATAAATATAAATAAACAGCTTGTTTTTGTTTATAATTTATCGTTAGCATAAAGAGCCCCATGGGTCTTTATTAGAAAGTTATTCCATTTGAAATGAAAAGGACATCTGAACATCAAGCCGCCTATGTGAAGGGGTGGGAGGCATCAGCTGGTGTTCACATGATCCTCTTCTGCCAACAGGCCTTCACCTACTTCTATACTCACTGAACGCAGTAACCTTCGCTTGTTTTGATTGTTTATTTATTTGTTTACACAAAGCTCCGCTGGTAAAATTTTTAGTACTAATTCTTAATATGATATAATAGTCATGAGTAATATAATAAATATCTTTTTTTGATTCTTCAGTTCCCCTCGCATTGGGTGCACATATTAAGGCAATAAATAAACAAGTAAGTAAACAATCGAATAAATCAATAACAATGACGAATATGCAGTTTTAGGTAGCTTTGTAACAGATTAACCCTTACACATGGCTATTTGGCAATCGTTTTCACCCTCCTTACACGACACCCATCTCCTCCCTCCTCGATCTCCCTCATCTCTGTCCAAGATCTGGTTTGGGGCTTATGGCTTGCATCTGATAAGTTTGTTCAGCTGGTGTCTATCACCCGAACGAGATCGGACGTCTAGGAAGGTCGTCGTCAATTTTCTTCGTTCGCATAGAAGGACGATTCATCTTGATGTATTTATTCCTATTCACAAACGAGTTTTCCGGTGGCCGGCGACCGCCCTCCCGAAGGCCCTCCTTTACACCTGTCGCACTGGTTTCTACAAGTTCTCCTTTACACAAATCTAATTCAACCTTTCTTTTATATCTCGCTCCAGCTAGCCTGGGAATGATCCAGTTTTACACTTCACCCATCAATTCATCAGCCATTTCTTGGCCTTCCACTTCGGCCCTTTTCCAATCCACTTCTTCCTTTTTCATTTCAACCCCCACGCAGTGGTTCTCGCTATTTTTACTGATCACAGCTGACAGGTGTTCGTTTGGCACTTATTTCCATTTCTCACGAAACCGTCAGACACAGGAATTAACCCTTGGGAACGCTGAGGTAGCTCGGACAGCCAACCAGTGAACCCTGTGCTTGACGCATCCTGAATGTTTGCTGGGAATTTATAAGTGACATATCTTTTCAAGGGATTTTTTTACCCCTCTGAGGTCACTGAAAGTGGATTTGGCAGATTTGGAACTCGTTCTTAAGTTTTTTTATGGATTCTCCTTTATGAGGGAGCAACTTCGGTAATCAATATGGTATATTCAGTACCGAAGTGGTTTGTATTGAATTTGTCAGATTCGGGAGCCATTTCCCAATGATGGATGGCGCACTTATGACGTGCTACCCACATCACCCTATCATTTGCATAGCCTTTCACCCACAGTACAATATGTCTTCATATAGTACGACACATGTGGTGGAGGTGGTACGGTACCAAATGGCACCCCCGGTTGAAATATGCAACGGATTTCTATTACCAATCGTTATCCGTTTTGGCTAATGAACGCTTCGATTCATTGGGGGTCTTCGAGATCTGTTCATTCAACAAAACTCATTTAAGAAGGTAGATGCATCGACTTTGACATTAGCTGGCCCCAGTACAGGAAGAATACGCATTAAACCGAAGCCATTCCCACTTCGAATAGAGTCGTGGCGTGGGCCTATTCCAACATGGGTGATCTAAGTTAACACAAATGTGCCCGGAAAGGCCATGGTTCCGCTCTTCAGCAGGAAGAACTGGGAAGGAGGAATTTGGGAGAGGGCGGAGAGTAGGATGGAGGCCGGGGTAGTATGGGGAAACGGGTCACTGTGCGGATCACTCATTTTATGTTATGCAGAAACTGAGTCCGTCACCATAATGCAAGTAGAGTGGTTTGGACAGAATGGGCGGTACAGAAAATGCTACCCGAATGGGAAAGAAAAGCTCCATCAGTCAAGGCGATACTTCATTCACCCCATTTTCCTTCTAAAAATGGTCCCCTTTTGAAGCAAAACTAAAATAAACTTTGGTCTCAGGGAATTTGATAGAAGGTGTTCCCACATCTCCACTCTGAAGAACTTTATGACATTCATGAAGATGAACTACGGAATACCCTCAGCCTGACCACCAAGTCACCCCACACTCGAGCGTTTCGAGAGCTTTCCCTGCTTACTCACTACATTTTATGAACCCCACAGGGATGGAGGGCTTGTGCTCCTAAAGAAGTGTCATGTACTTGACTCTTGTTTCCGATTTCGCCTCATTCTCATCTGTGCTCGAAAGGTACACTTCCGTGCCTTTAAGGTCATGTTCTGTAGCTCGCGCCTTTCCCTCATCTCTCTAGCCCACCCAAGTACTTTCTCTTCGCGGATTTTCTTTTGTGACAGGAAAGGGAAGGACACAACAACGTAATCATTTACGTCGAGTACCAGTCAATACCAGCAGAAGGTCATGCGGCGGAACGATTTCATTCTGATGCATATTCATGGCCTCATTCTTTTTCAGAACGTAATGCGCAGCCGTTCTTCTTTCACTCTGCAAACAATGTCCATCTGTTTTCGTTCGTTCGCAAATTTGTCGTCATGTTCTTTCGATTTCGAACATTTGTTTCTCTTTGAACGGAATCTCTATTCAATTTCAGGAAACGAGTAGGCATGGCGGAGGAGGCCAAAGAAGAGCTGCTCGAATTCGAGACAGTACGTTTTCTCGTTTGTTATTTCGCTTTTTGATCAATACTCGATCGATTTTCTGAGAGTATTTTGTCTTCTTTCAACGGGCCTTTTCCTTCGACACTTGTAAAAATTTGTTCCCGATGGTATCACATTGTGGAGGGATTCCACTAGCCGTACGGGTAAATAATGCTAGTTTAGGGAAAGTTTGAAAGTGAGTAAGTTGGGTTACATCTGAAAATTCACTCACATCGCAGAGTGGAAGGACTTGCGTGATCGGGTCGGAGTTTGCCACAGGATTGAAATGAAGAGCCGTTTTGAAACTTCTATCCTTCACTTCAAGCTTGCCGACTGTTCAAACTCTACATATGACTTTGTTTTACTCGTTAGGTAAGACTAAAGTGATGGAATTCGAGTTTACTTCTATTTGAGCAAAAGTTCGAGCGCCACATATCTTCGTGCTCATGTCAACAAATGGCCTGGGTGCGACATTAGGTCAGCGCGAAGTGCAGAGCCCTTTTCGCTCATTATGCATGTTCAAGCTTTGGTTCAACGGTTATAAGGGCTTTAGACAGTTTTTGTTCAGAAAAAGGAATGCCATAAGAATGTCGATGAGGGTTGGACATCAGTGGTAGGGCATTCATCATCGTGAGATTCGACTGAAGTGATTGTGTCGGAACTTTAATGACCGTATAAACCTCGAAATGATTCATGGAAACCAGTAAGATCACATGAAAGCAATAAGAAAAGTGAGTTTCATGAGATCGTAACCTCCGAATGACCTTCTCTATGGTTACGGTATACGTTCCGAAAGTTGATCCCGTAGTGGACGCGCGCTACATCGGCAATTTCGAGGTACAAGCTCTAGAGCATGAAGGGGGACTAATCATTCTGATAAGACTCATGTTCAACTAACACTCGTCTGGTTTATTTGGACCCACCAAGAGTGCGATTTAATTAAATAAATAGTAAAATAAGAGGCTCGAATTCAATGTCCACCTTCCATATATCACTTCAAAAGCTCTTTTATCAGATGAGTGTCTTGAATGGGTGAGAGATTTACCACCATGCCTGAATTCAGATCCCGGACTGAATAGCTGGCAGGGACACCTGCTCCGTCCAGTCTGTTCCAGGATGGGACCCGCAGACAAGTAGAACTGAGTTCCAAAACTCGTTTTTTCAGGCGATGAAGGACTTCTCGATGATGTTCCCATCGATATCAAAGGAAGAAATCGAACGAGTTTTGAGAGCGAATGACGGCGACGTTGCGAGGACTATCGACGACCTTCTACTCATTTCTCTTGAGGTTGGGGACCCACTCGAAATTTTCTAAGTTTCGTCGCCACGGAACATTTTATAGGCAACTCAAATCTCAACAGCACCATCGAGCTCATGTCGAAGTCAAAGTGCGCCATCCCCTGCCAAGGTAAGAGACAAATAGGGGCACAAAGATTATGGTGCAGAGGGGCAAAAAAATGAAGCGAGAATGAAAAATATTGAAAAAGTCCTAACGATTTTTTCGACAATCTCATTCCTTCTTTATTTTCCTTCTCACAAAGCTTTCCGTTTATCTGAACAACTAATTCGACGATACTTTTTCCGGTGTCATCAAGCCGCCGATCAGCCGACGATGCCTGTTCATCTTCTAGGAGCTTACTCAGGTATGAACTAACGTCTTTATGATGCTTTTCAAAAGACTTCCTTTCATCAAATCTTGCATGGACCATGTACAAAAGCCCATTTCGTCGTCAGGTACTCAGGGACACGGTCATGGTATGTCACTGAACTCATTCTGCAGAACATCTTTGAAGGAGTGGGACAACTTGAGAGAGCTACATTCCTTATTTTTTGAACGAAAGCGCCCCATGTTACTGCCATCGTAGAAGTTGAATCTCTCTTTTCCGTACCACTTAAATTTGTAACTCGATAGACCTACTGTTTGGAAAAGCCCCGCCTCATGTGGTAAACAGTCGCTACGTAAATAGAGGAAATTACTTTAATATCCCTCTCCTTATGCAATTATCCCTTCAAATACCTTCCGTCAACCACTCATCCAGTGAAAACAAAACAATCTCAAAATAGAAACACGATCGACGGCACCTCACCCTTACTCTTCTGGGATTACTCCGTTTATCGCGAAAAATCTGGAATAAACCCTGAACTTCTGCAATACACGTCGATTAAGCAACGGAGCTTAGCGTTCCTCTGGATTATTGAGAGGAAGGAAGTTAGCAGAAAAGAAATTCAATACATTTGCCAATCCATGTGAGTTCGAGGACTGTACTCACCAGTAACGATGCTATGAACTGTTCTACCAAAAAAGTTAGCGGTGGCACCATTTTAAAAACTCAGCAGTTGTGAAAAATGCAGATGCTCCAAGTCCAAAACTCCGGCATTCCCTTCGATGATTTCTCGGTTTAGGATCTCCCGCTTGAGCGCCGATGAATTGGTACGAGAGCGCGCATATATCGAGAAGATGAAAAAAGAAAATGAACGACGTTTAGATGTCGTCTGTGATGAGAAAGAAGCCAGGTAAGCCATAACCAATAGCTCCTAATGCCCTATACGTAAGTTAAGAGTAATTTTTACTGCGAATATTCTTACAAAAAAACGATAATTCTCGAGAAACTCTCCAGTCTTGTCCAAAAAATTATTGACTCGTGTGAGTCTCTTTGATCGACTTAATCCTAACCTATTGAGGAAGAAGGGATTGATGGTCCATTTAAGCATTAAGGTCGAGTTCGTTGTTGTTTATAGACAGGAAAAACCGGGTAAAATCTGGGTCAGTTTCGCTTTTAAGTCGATCACCGTAAAACGTCGCCCATGTAAGTAACTACAAACATGGAAAATGGGGCAATCTCACTCACGACTGAGGTCTCTCGTCAGCCCAGAAGTACCGGATGCAGGATCCGATCCGCGAACCAGGGGCTCGCAGAGATGTCACCTGTCTTTGTACCACCTTTGTGATTTCGTGCTTCTGCTGGTTCCTCGCCCTACCGGACACAATGCAATTCCGAAATTCAAAGGGACATAAAAAAACCCACACCCACAGGGACATAAAAAAAAATCCCTCCTCACCTATACTCGAGTAACAGGACCCACAGGGACTGGAAAATATCCCTCGTCACCAACAATTGGGTAACCGGGCCCACAGGGGCTCAAAATTATCCATCTTCAACAATACATCCATCTTTTACAATATATCCATCTTTGAGTAACAAACTCGCTACTGATTCATAGATGGCGAGATTCTACCGCCTATTTCCAAGGTACCCAGTAATTCCCAGATTAATCTCAGTAAGCTTTCCTGATGACTTATTTTTATACCCAAAATGTGAGCTCAGACCGAAAACAGTGGAAAAAATAGAGATTTCAAATTTATGAAAGATCATGAGTTCAGAATGCTCGAAGACGAACAACTAGCGCTTCTAATGCAAAACAAGGAATTCTTACGTTGGATTCGACGAGAACAACTACGTAAGTTCATCGGACCGACCATCCTTCAGTCGACCAAACTGTTGCCCAAAAAAACCTTTTTTTTTTCAAAAAATTTCTTTCAGCGTACACTTCCTCATCGTCTTCTCGATCATACAAAACCCACAGAAAGAGAAGTTCAGGAAAGGAACAGGGTGAGTGAAGAACCCAATGGGGTATCCTATTAATTAAAAATCTTTGTACATTTATCGGTCACCTTGTGCTGTTACTCATTCACGTGCAAGATAAAGGTATGCAACGATATATCCATGCTCGTCATTCCATCTGGGATGCGCCATGCATCTATCACCTATTAGAAATTACGGACCTTCGAAACTCGACCTATTCTGGCTGTGTAATCAATTGAGGGATCAGCCTCACGTTCCACTAAGGAAACGCGATCACAGCGAACCTTCCGATCTAAGGTGGTGCAGCACCCCCTTACCACTAAGCCATTCCATCCCTAAAGGGAACACCACAAATGTCTTTAAAAAGTATAGATGAGCTCTTCAAACTTGAAATTTCGATTTTCTAGAGCATTAAATGATATGAAAAAGCATTCACGTTACTACTTCTAAGAAGTAGACCTCGAACTTTCAAAAGTCGAATTTTCTGATTTGTCCCAACTTTACTGCGGATTCTTAACGATTTTTCAGGCCCACCCGTTCCAGAAGGACCAGTGGTCGATGAGCTGATCATCAACGCTGAGCCGGATCTTAAGGATCGATTAAAAAATGTGAGCAAAGGTAAGAGTCTGACTCATCGCTTGGAAGCACTAGTTTTCACCACACCAATAGCATGAAATTGTTAAATGCATTAGTAGTGACGTTTGCATGAGAATAACCTTTACATTTATTTAGGAGTTTGTGTTCCTTCAAAGCGCTGCTCTACAAGTGCCCTCTACCCTTTTTTATTCCTAGAGGGATTCAGTCGATTTTATAAATGACGCTCACGATAATACTCCGTTACCATGACCAGGAGCTCATAAGTCAATAGCTGCGCTAAAACTGGCACCTCAGTGGAGTGAGAAGATCCTTTAACCCCGACTATGGAAGAAGAACTTCTGTTTCAAAAGGAAATACCTTGCCCCAATAGGAAGAAATAGGGTAGACCTTCATAACGAAACACGAGAGAGATTTTGGACTTTTCACTCTCTCACTACACACACCCTCACTCTTCACCCCCTATCGCTGTTTCAAACCGATTACAATGAAGAATAAAAGTTTAAATTTCAGTATCTAAGGAACGCCTTCTCCAACTCGCCGCCCGCTTTCGACGAAGCAACGCTCATCATTTAAACGCTTTCTAATCATATTTTACATTTTATTTGGTAACGATTCCCTTCATATCAATGAATCTTGCGATTATTTCTTTGTTTACAGAACAGGTTTCAGACCCATCCACACATAAACATATCGCTTACAAAAGCTAAGAGTACAAATACTCTGTCGAATACCATAAACTACACTTACCTTTATGGGGCTTCTGCTGGTAGCTGAACTACAATGAAAACCGCTCCGATATCGTCGTTAGGATTAACTCTACCACCACTACTTTCCTCCATTTCAAAAAATTGCAGAGTACAAGGACAATAATCTAAGATTTCATTTGATGCGACTCAGTACACTACAACAAAAGAAAACAATCAAAAACAACCTAACCTAAACAAACATTTCCGTCATGATTCTTTAAATAAATTTTCTGCTGATATCTCATTAATCCTTAGTACTGTGACTTCCTCGCTGAGCCCTGAAGAACGTGAAATAATCGAAGAAGGAAACCCGACTGAAACTCATGAATTGAAATCCAACTCGAGAACATTCATGAAACTCACAGTTAATCACTCTGACGTGACTGTGGTTATTTCGGATATACTCTAATTCGGGATATTTGGTAGTCTTTTCAACGACAGTCGCCTCTACTCTTACGGAATCCAGTAACGGCCTGCCAAATACCGAAAACCGGCTTCCTCCAACCATTAAAACCTGGAATGGCAGGAAATGAGCAGATAGGTAGGCGATTCATTGGCTATATTGTTAGGAAAAGTGAACAGTCACAATAAAGCACACATCATGAACACCACGATCACTGCCTCGTGTAAAAAAAATGAAAATGCCTACATAGAACATTCTCTCAAAAAAACATTCCCACATCATTTCCCTCACATCCTAACAACAGCTTTACATATAGGCAGCTGAGGAGTGAAAAAAACGTGTATGCCCAATTGCTTTGATGTCAATTGATGTTGAACTTGCTTGAAACTCCCACGAGGTTGTTATAAAAATTTAGGGTTGTGGAGACCTTTGATCTAATGTCCGCAAATTGTTTTGATCCACTTTCAGGCTCTGAAGAAGGCGATATCGCCGAAACGTTAGCAAATAAATTTTTATAACAACCTCGTGGGAGTTTCAAGCAAGTTCAACATCAATTCACAACAATGCCGAGGTTTATAGAAGCCAGAACGTGGAGGCTTTGATGTCAAATTACGCTCAAAGCAGTGCTTTTATTACGGAGTTGGACCACGAGTAGGGCAAGTTTTTACATTCGAATTTTCACAACAAATCAACTACATAGTCTTGGATAACCAAATTAAAATGTGAAAATAAATGAAGAAATGTTTCTGAACTATCTGCAAGAAGAATCCCTTTCTTACAAAAAAACTCCTAGAGCAATCCAGAGCTATAATGTTCATACATTATTTTCTTACAACCCCAATGAGCCTAGAGGTGAGAAACAGACAACGAGGGGTCAACTGAGGGACAACTGCATTTCATTTCATCTCACACCGAACTTTATATTAGGATAGATACAAAACGTACCTTTTCGAGCTTAATCTTGTCGCCAATAGCTATGGGTAGACTTCCTGTCAGGGCGATGAGATCATTTTGAGAAACCTTCCACTGTCGCCCATTCACATATACGACAGCAAAAAGCCGATTATGTGGATCAGAAACTTCGGAAGCGATCGAAGAGCAAACCTTAAAGGTTATTCGGTTACTTCAATTGCAGCGCGATGACTCTCAAAGCAAAAAATATACCTTTTTACTGATAAAATCATGAAAAAGAAAACTAACTTGTTTCTGTGCAGTTTCGTCAACGACTTCCGCGACTGTTGCTAACCGGCGAGAGAAAAGTCGTGAAATCGATGCTAATCGTAGCATGTTTGGCCAGATCTGGTCAGAAAATCGTATAATAACCTATCACAAGGAAAATACAGAGGTACACGAAAAGAGTAATAGGACTCAACGGATTCGACCGGGAACTCTCACAAAAACATTGTCATCATGATGATTTATTGAAAGTGAGAAAAAAACTAAAAACGTCATTTTTTCTTGAAGCAACTCTCAGATAACCCGCTTGTATCGATATGAATTTGCTCGGCTAGTTGGGCGAAAGCGGCACGTTCTTCATCGCTCAAAACTCCCATCAATTGTTCCACTTCTCCTCCAATGCCCAATCCCTAGAATGCAATGAATACACAGTTCTTTAAGCACGAACCATGAGCAATGAAAACCCAAAAAAGGAAGAAGCCGAAATAGAGATAGTTATCAGTAAAACACCTAACGACGTGGGTGAACAGCAGACTTACCAATAACCTCCTATCAATTTCGTCCTCATCAAGCAGATAATCGTCAACCGTGTCGGTGACAACTTTTTCCAGATATTGGTCGGCTTTTGGTTGGAAACCACTCACAGGCTCTTCATCATCAGAATCGAGCGGATCAGCATCGTCAGCTGTGGATCCTTGCGCACCTAAATGGGGAAAGAATAGCACCAAGTAAGGCAAACGAATGAAAATTGACACTTACCTGGCATCTCATCCAATTCACCATCCAGATACTTCTGCATGCGCTCTTCAAACGTATCCTGGCCTTTTCCATTTCCTTCGAAATGACGACCTTCCAATTCTTCTTTAACACATTGTTTGTAGAAATCTTCTGAGCACTTGAAATGTTCCTGGCATTTATAACACCTGGAAAACAAGCTACCAATCGCATCACAGGTGGAGAACTTATACAGTAACCCCTACAACATAAAACGATAGCGGACTGAGGGAGGAAAGACCTTTTGATCATAAACAGCGGTAGAAAAATGGTCAGAAATTTCCCAGAAAACCGAAAGCAAACTGACCTTAATGAGCAATAAGTGGCACCACACCGAGGGCATTTGTATTGTTCTCTTCGTTCAGTTGAACAGAAATTACACCTGAGCATTGACCTAAGTGAGAGAATCAAAAAGAGCAAATATATCGAAAAAGCTAGTTCGAGAAGAAAGTCTGAATCAGAGGTATTGTGAGAAACACTGCAATCAATCCATACAAAAGCCATCACAATGATGAGGTTCATTATAAATGTTACCGCACTCTGTAACACCAACGAAAATAAATAAAGCTTTTCAAAATACATGCATGCACAACCAAAAAAAAAGTAACACCGAAACCTGAATGGCAAGAGAAATAACAAAAGAAACCAGGAAAACAATTATGCGTCGTTTTCAGAATCATCTTCCTCCTCTTCATCATCCTCTTCTTCTTCGTCGTCCTCTTCTTCCTCGTCATCTTCATCATCCTCTTCACCCTCATCTTCATCGTCAACATCAGAGTCATCGTCCGATCCATCCTCAACCCCATTCTCCATAACATCATCTTCTTCTGCTCTCCTCTTCTTTTTCGTCTTATCCATGAGATCGTCAAAAAACCTGCAACGAATGACGAGTGAGCAAATTGGCTTCTACCTATAAATCCACCATCGAAGGCAAATTAGTTTAAATGAGAAAGACAGAAAGCAGATGAATAAAAAGAAACCCCTTAAAACCCTACATTCCTCGTTTATTGTGACAGTAACGTCAAGAACGTCTTACAAAAAGGGAACCAACTAACCAAAATGGAAGAAACAAATTAAAAAAGGGTAAAACGAAGGAAATAAAAATGCAGTAGGTATGATGTTCTTCGTTAAACAAACTTACCCCTCTTTGACAACAGGCTTGCGCTTCTTGATATCGACAACCCGCAGCACCGGTACATTTTCCAATAGTTTATTCAAAGGCCAGAATTTGATAGAATTTGCAAACGACGACATCGATATTAGCGTTGAACGATCCGGCGATACCTAAAGAACTAGATGCTATCTCGTGGGTATTTGGACAATGAAGATCATACGTCAACAAAGTCCATACCAAAAGCTGATCGATGCCGTCATCATCTCCGTGCGTCCCTGCGGTACCTAACTTCTTTGTAGGCATAACGTTTATAAGCCTGTAAAACCGTATCATACAAGTGAAATAAAAGATGTAAGAGAAACAAAGTACTTCAGCTTGTCCGACGATCCACTGCACGTCAGTAGGAGACCCTTGCGGAGTTCTACGACATCGTCTACTCCCTAAAAACCTGACTAGCGACGAAAAATATAAATTCGAGCGCTTTGCTCTGTTCAGGTGAAGGTAAAGAAAAATTAAAATAATTGTAGAAGAAGCCTCAAACCATTTCGAATCCCGATTCAATGCGTTCCAAAATGTTCCCATAATCTCCATGTACAAATACTTCAAGATAACCATCCCGACCGCCAGCATAAACATACCTGACAAAATGAGGGTTTCAATCTATAAAAAGGTAGACTCGATCAACCCAGACACACTAAAATACTCCAAAATCTAAGAGAGCAGATAACTTTGTAAAAGGTTTGTTGGGAAAATAGTTCTGAGTTACGGAAAAAGGGATGCAAACAGAGCGACGGTAACTAAGCACAGACAAAAGAGATTTTACTCATGTTCTACTGGTTACCTGAAACAATGAGAAAAGGTAAACTCACTTCTCTGTAACACATAAACTGACGAGCTCCGAATGCATAAGCTCGCTCTTCATACGCAATTTTCGCTTGCGCACTTCATAAGCTGCGAGCGTGCCATCCGACGAGGCCGACAATAAGTTATGCCGATTGTCAAGCTTCAAAGCGTTTACGTCCTTTAAAAAAAGCTCATCAATCACCATTTGTGTTAATCAACGCTACGCTACGTTCGAGTGAAGGCTACAAATCAATCGATATCGATAAGCCTCACCGCTTCCTGCTCTTTCCATGAGCATATCATAGGAGAATTTACTCGAAGATCCCAGGTGCGAACCTGTGACATAATATTATATGCATTTTTAAGTTCGAATGAGCGAAATAATAGATAAATCCTAAACATTAGAACATACTTATTCCAAATTATGCACCTCGCCTGACTCGTCTCCAGTAGCGAATTGTTGAAATTTACTGGCGTTTGGTTGCAGAAGACAAATAGAAGTGGGTTTATCGTCATGTCCATGTACGAGACATCGCTTCCTAAGACATTTCTACACCATGTTTTTGTAGAAATCTGCTGTAAGGAACACCCGATAGGCACCTGACAGAAACGCCACTAGAAAATGGAAGAATGCAATTTCAGCAGTAGCAACAAACTTTGAAACGTATTCTAACTTCAACAGAATTTTTAGGTGTCTAATTATCAAATGTGGCCCCTCTATTTCAATGGTTCACAATCTTACCAACAGTCAATGCCTCTGAGAATCCACAAAAAGAAAACAACACGATTGTTCCCCTTTTTTGATCGATAAGCATGTTATCTTGTTCAAGAACCACTCGATTCTCCAAGACACCCACACTGAGCCATCAATCTTGAGGACTGCCTCGCGAAAAGTTGCACACATTTCTCTTGGTAGGCTTGCCAATGTCCGTGCCAATGAAGTGAAAATAAAGGGAGAAAATAGGCCTTTTGACCGCGCACCTTCGTCCCGTTTCCACATCAAAACATGACAATCCTCTATTACGGGTTACAGCGTACACTTCTGAGAGCTCTGGATTGAACACTAATCCTCGAACACTTGCTTTCGTTTTGAATTTCCACTCAGTCTATAATGTTCAAAAAATGTGGTATTGATAGGAAATAATCCTCAAAGTAGAAATAACTATATAATCAATTGGAAGAAATGCGTACAATAAAACTAGATCAAAAGCAGTAGAAAACTTACTTTGAAGGACTTTTTCGACAGATCATACTTAGCGAATTGCACAATACCATCGACGAATCCTACCGCAATGTTGTTGCTTTCGTCGGTAGCAAAACAAGTTGGAGATGTCAAGAAAATTTCTTCCATACTGAACAAAACACCATAAAAATTGAGTTAACTCAGAGCATACAACCATAAAATATCACATCATCAATACCATATACCAATCAAACATCTTGAAGATGATTAGAAGCGACAATTTTGGTGTACCTGGTTACGGGAGATAATGGAAGTAGAGGAGCGAGATCTCTATGCATGCATCCCAAGCACAAGATGATAAATTCCTTTGAATAAAACTTTTTATGAAGGGTCTGTTGTAGCAGAAAAAACTTCCTCTCAACGAATTTAGGTGCAGCAGTGAGCTATGCACAATAAGAAATGGCCCTCTGCGAAATGACTAAGCACCTAAACGAGTTAAACTACAGGAAACATTGTGAAAAAAAGAGCTTTAGTATATATGTCAACAAGGCTGGACTAAGAAGAATCTCAATTCGAAAAATGTGATAAAAGCAAAGCAGGGACAAGTGCAAATTTTCGGCGTAATTTCAAGCGTTTTGACCGCAACTTGCACACATTTCTATTGAAAAAACTTTTTGAAAATAAAAACATTGGAGGAAAACGCAATTATATCCGATTGAAATTCTCACATGAATACTGTTCCAAGAAACGGAGGCTTTATTTTTGGTAGGGGTGGCCAATCTTCATGAAGGTTTCTATTCGCTAGAGCATACGACTACATGAAGTAGAAGTCGCTGACGGTAGGGCATCAAAGATACTAGAGATCCAATGAACTCAGAAAACAGAAAAGCACTGGTTATGATCAATTTATTCTTGTAGCCCTCTCTATTAGTGATATCAACCTGAAAAAATCACAAATAAGTACACTACTAGGTTAAAAGTCCGAAAAAAAATGTACAGGTAATCAACAAACCAGTAGTTTTCAACATCCAGGAATCCCCTAATTACAGCTACGAGTAACTTTAGTGAATAGTATTAATACATACTGTATACAAAGTAAATCTCAAGCTCTGTAAGTAAATCATAACATAATCAGATTCAATCCTCATCCGAATCACTCAAAACGAGCCGACTTCGTTTTGGCTTTGTCACGATGGGCAATTCAGAAGTAGCTTCGTCGTCTTGCTTATCCTCCTTATCCACCGCTTCTTCTACATTATCTTCTTCATCGGAGCTAGTTATCACACGCCTCTTTTTGATACGACCCTGAACAATTAACAACTTTTATAATCAATTTCATAAGGCACCACGCATTTCTTTAGCGCTGGCGCTATGCCCATTGCAACTCCCCACAATTAGTGCCATACAATTTCGATGAATGAATTGAACGCAGAAAGTCTGTAGACATATATTGTTCGGTTACAAACTTACCGTATGATCCTGGGTATTTCCTGAAGAAAGAGCATTTTCATCAGCTTCTTCAACATTTGCTTCCGAGCTTCTACTAGCAGGACGGTGTTGTTCTGATTCGAAATCTCGTGTAGACTGAGCTGTCGTTTCAGCACTTGGCTCCTTGCCTTCATCATGGTGATACTAAAGTATGACTTATACCGTAATGTAAGTGATACTCCCTACATATCTTTTACAAATAGCACGGACAGGCATTCGAAATCGAAAGAGTATGATAGATAGCCCACTTTTAAACTCATCCAACTCATACACATACCGTTTCATCTTCAAGATCCAGATCAGCGTCACTGTCTTCACTAGGAGCTTTTTTCAATTGGTTGCTGGCGCTCGAAGATAAACCTCTAGGCTCCAAAACATCATCGGGTTCGCTGTCACTTGCACTTGCGCTTCTGGGCCTCGATCTTGAAAAATCACAACATATGGTAGACTTTTGATGACATGCAGTTCATTAATTTGACTTACACTCTCCTCTTCCGTTTCTCAGTTGGCTCAATGGCAGCTCCAAGTGCTATCAGCTCATGCTCAATCTGTCGACGCGGTTTCTTTTCACTCAACCGACGTGCACAGTAATCAAGCAAAGAGACTGAAAATTACCATCAGATGCAAAAGCTAATAGGTTCGTAAGGTTTGGTATATTCATACTCATCGAAAACTTTCGACAAACATGTGGACCTACCAAGCTCTTGATCTTCTGCATCCATTTCGTAGTATTGCTCCTTAAGGGCAGAGAGTTCCGTTCGTAGGCCATCTGACCATTTGTAATTTTTCGAACTGAATAGACTATAGTTCACTCGATTTTGCACAAAATTCTAGGCCCATGAAAATATTGAAGGCGATTTTGCTTAAGAACTTTGAGGGTAAAGGCACACTACACATCTTTCGAAGACGTCGGCTTAGTTACTAGAGAATAAAACGTTGGCGAATTCGGCCCTGACTGCACAAGTGTAGGCAGTGGTGCCTCGTTTTGAGTGAAGAATAGTAAAAAGCAAAGAAAATGTAATTTTAATAGGTGAGAAAAATCAATTACGCTGTCTTCTTCTTCTCATATACGATTCCCAGGTAGCTGATCTGTTTAATGATCTTTTGTCGAGAGAATTCACCATGAGTTTCAGCTAAGTTAGTACGCAAGAAGTCCACCATGTCTTCTGAAAAGCCTAAATTTTATCCTTTCTCCGCTAGAATTTACGGACCAACAACTTACCGTTCTTATCTGCCAACTCATTATACTGTTCGATTAGCTCTTTAGCCCTGACTATGGGGAAGTTGCGATCCATTATCGATCTGAGAGTAAATTGAATTGGACCAATAAGCATCACTTCGATATATATATTATTGTTGTCTCGAAGAACCAGAAAACATCGAGCAATAAACAAATCGTACAAGTTTCCAGAAAAACATAGGCAGACTGTATGTTAATCAGTGATCTACTGGGACCCGAGGTTTTGAGGATGTCTCAAACTTCGAAGGATTTTAAAATTCACAATCAGCAGAATTCTTGATCCTTTCTGTTTAGGATACACTCCTCCATTTCATCTATCTGCTCCCGACGATGCCTTTCTAATCCAGATAAATACTCGCTTATTCTCGAGAAAGCTCAATACCCTTTAGAGCGCCAGCCGAACGGTGTTACATTAAATGACTTACATTAGTTATGCTACGATCACCAGAGTTAAGAATATCCCGCTCCGAATAAAGTTACATCATAACCTCCACAGTAATAGCTAACCGAGGACAAATATTTCACGTGTTACAATTACTTGTAACCGAGCTGCGTTCACACTTGTGTGCACCTCTGAAGTGCAATTGACGTCGAATGGAACTTAGCTGGCATAATACCGAGTCCACTCTCAGTTATTTATGCAAAGAAGGGTGAATGTAGGAAAAATATGAGAAATTTTTGAAATATTAAGTTACATAAATGCAATTGCTTGCTTGCGATTTTTCACTATAAAAACTCATACCCTTTGTTAGCCTTTGCTCCAAGTGGATCCAAAGCAAATTCTTTCATTTTCTTCAGAATCTGCTTCCGAGTACGGGGTCGACTGAGATTCGGTTCAATAAAGTCGAGCACATCCATGCCTCAAAAATACCGAGTTACTCATCATTTTATTAATCAGTGCAATAAATGAAATAGTTAACGAATACCGTCAGGTCTTTCATCCATGTCACGGTACTCGTTGTAAAGGGATCGAAGCTCATTTTCCAATTCTTCACTCCATGAATACGGGTCTTTTTGATGTCTAGATTCCCTAAATGACACAGATACCCTTTATAAATTTTCATATTGAAGGCACCCAAAGTCCTGACTTACTCGTAGCCATCGCCATTCTCAATCTCATAACATTCCTTGGATCCCTTCCAGAAAAGAAGTTCAGGGGCGAGCATGTCTCCTTTCTCTTTATAGAACAAAAAGAAACTGAAATTTTAGAAACATTGATTCAACAGGAAGCGAAGTTTAAGTAAAAATAAGAAAAAAAGCTAACCGTTTCAACAAATGATAGCCAAAAGTGTAGAGCTCAAACAATGGATGTTTCTTCATTTCCTCCAAAGTCATCCCGTCCAAATGTTTTCTGACTTCAGCGAAAATCCGAAACAAGGACAACTGAATGAAATTTTGAGATGGGGGTTAGATCATTGTATCCAGTCTTGATGAGTTATTATTTTGAAAAAAAGGTTATTACCCGAGCATATACCAAACATGGAGTGCAGGACATAAAGGACCTTGACAGAACCTTATAGATTGGGTGACTTGTCACAAATGAGTAAGTAGGAAGACAGAGGCAATACAATAACCTGGTATAGGCGTGTTTGCATCTTCAAGTCGAACGCCACGCGATGCAAGAGCTTCACCAATGCTTTGTTCACTTCAACAGAATTGGTTGCGAAATCCTTCAGCAAGAAAACGTACCTAAATATTGGAGCCCCTCAAAGACGAAGAAACTTGACTGAAAATTCCTGAGGATAAAAAAGTAGACTAACCATCGCAAGACATCCGTTCGAGCATAGAAATTGACGTACTCTTGAAGATCGAATTTAACCTAACAACTGGAAATTAGGAAGCAGAAATTACCAGAAACAGATATGAATACCTCTTTGGTCTCATATCTAGCTTCTTCTTCCTCTTCACTACTGTAAAGATCTTCTTCATCCTCACCATCAATCATCGATTCGGAAGCAAATTTCGTTTGAGCGGCTATCTCAGCTTTGAGAAGTTCGTCGGCCACCTTAAGAACAAGCTACTTTTCAAGTAAACAGTCTAAAACTCCCTCGAGCTCTACCTCTTTCAAATCCGTGAAGAATATCTCTCGAATCTCTTCAACTTGTTGATCAGTGCTGTTTTCAGGGTCACCAAAAATGCCTAAAAAGGGTGATAGAGGACAATGTGAAATGCAGGGGAATGGAACCGCAGACCTTCGGTAGACCACATAGCCCTCGAGGCTCGATACAGTCCCATGGCATCCTTTGGACGACATTCGCGCATAGCTCTTTGAATTTTTAACATAGCAAATTTTCTGAAAACACAATACAACAAACTAATAAACAGGAAATCCGCCTTTAAGATTTTTCTAGAATTTCTACAAACTGATGTTGCTCTTCTTGCACATCCAAAAGCGAATTTATAGGAATCTGATCCACTGATGGTTCCACGTTGCCCAAAATAATGTCTTTGATCTCGTCAGCGATTTGAGACCATTTTTTCTCCATGTCTTCAGAACTCATACTATCCACTACTGCAGGAAGCGGCTCGGGACCGAATGTATCCTCTTAAACAAACTCAGCTCGACCGACTCGAAAAGAAAAGGAAATAGAAAAGTTAGGACGAGGTACTAACCTGGGGTCTTTTTTCTACGAGCACGTCTTATTTTACTCCTCTTAGTGACTGTTGTTAATTGACCAGCTTTCACACTTCGCTCGAGGAGACGGAAGTAGTGATGAGTTGCCAAGATTAGTTCTCGCAAAAATGTTTTCGATAAGAAACCAGGCTGAAAAAAATAACTTCCGCTGAGAAAGTATTCAATCAGAATATAAGGTTGAGAAGAAAAGAAAAAATACGGTAAGGCCGTGAAGGAATGGCTGGAACACTGTGAGAAAAGGTTAGTGGGTTTTCCAGTGTCTACAGATCACATCTCAGAAAGTGAGCAAAAAGCTCTTAAAATTCTAAACAAATCCAAGAAAGAGAGCAATTCTTCACGATCGCATTAAAACGAACCTTGAATTTTCTGATGAGAACGATTCCCATCTCTCGATATTCTTCAACTGTCAAAATATGGTAGCATGTTCGCTTTGCAAACTCCTTTTCCTCAGGAGATCCCTTATCAAGAAGGTGCAGGTGGCTAAATGACCCTTTATTGGTGTCAAGCTTTCTTCAGCACACTTAAAGAACTGCTTAACATAAAAACTCACAAAAGAATAAGCTCCTTGTAGGCCGACAATGCGTGCTGAGCCCGTAGACCAAAACTCTTTGCCTCTTTGTTCAATGCTGCCGCACTTTCAAGGTAATTATCAAGGTGCACTTGAATATGATGGAACGATTCAACGGGGAGACATACAGACACCTGAATAGCCCATGGCAGTATGCTGTGAAAAATAAGCAAGAACAAAGCGAATAGAGTATACTGAACATACGATTGATGAGGGACGTCCTGCTAAGCGCGTGTACTCAAGCATAAACCGCATAAGCAAAAAGAAATACATATCAGCGTTTTTTTGACCAGCAGAAAGCCGCGTGTCGAAAGCCTAAAAATAAGAAATCCTAGGAATATTTACGAACAAATAGATCAGTGTCCACCGACCATCTCTCTACTACTTTTCATCAACCGATTGAAACACTTTGATAAGTCCTCTTCAAGACATTCCTTCAACTTGATTCGAAGCTCCATTGAAGATAGGTGGGTTTTTAGTTCGGCATCGAATGGCCTACAAAGAACTACGGCATAAAGAGTAAGAGGTATACACCACTGTACTTACCGCCTATTCTTTGCAATGGTCTTTTGGTGTTTTCTTTCGGCTTGAAAAGTCAACTCGTTCACATCCTTGAGCGGTCTTAAAGCAATGACTTAATTTTCGATATTGAAGCATTAGTTGGCACCAATTACTTGAGAACGACGAGGTCTTTTTCTTTGTTGACGGCAGACAATCCCTTTACGACGTATGAACCGAAGAATCTAAACGATAAAAAGTTTTTCGTGGGTTAGGAATGTGCATGGGAATGTTTCCTAGACATTCATTCTTTCGATAAAGAGTGAGCCAAATTCAGAAGTGAACCTTTCCAGCTTGCCAAACCCCTGCAAAACACTCCGTAGTTCAGGAAGAACTATGGAGTGTTTTGCAGCTTTTCGCAAAGCTCCACATCGCATATCCACAGAGTCGGATAATTAAGTGTTGGATCCCATACAGAGAAACTTCTATCAACCGATCAGATAGTGAGGAAAGAGTCGACCCCGCAACACTCACCTTGGATGTCTGCTAGCTAGTATTTTTCTTCTTTGAGCGTTGAGCTTTGCTTTCTCAGTTTCCACTACTTGGCGCAGCTCTTCTTCAGCCTGTTCTTTCTCAGCCTGTGTTCTGCCTCGACCAGCAGAGGCGATGTCAGCAGGTTTCTAAACAAAAGTCTGTGAACAAGAAATGTCTAGATTCATTTCTGACACTTACATGTTCTTTGAGAATCAGCGCAAAAATGACCATGATGGATAGATGGAATTCTTGTTCTTTAGACTGCATAGCAATATGTGTCAACACCTTAAAAAAGTTTTGAGAGTCCCAAGAATTCCCTAGCAAAAGTTCCATCCTTACCTTATCTATGCCGGACTCCAAAAAGGCCATTATTACTCTGTCATGACTATTCGACTCAGCAGCTGTTCTCTAAAAAAAGTTCCAACATGAAAGTGAAGAATAAATCAATACTAAAATAATCACAGACTCTGCCATCTCCCTCAGTTGGCGAGATTGAGAAAATATATCGTAACAAGACAATGATTCTTTCCATCACTAAACGGTCTTCTTCGAGACGATCTTCCCAATCCTGCAGTATGCATGATAACAAAACACTTTGCTACTGGAGGGAAATATGAGTAAGAACTGTCACCGTTTCTATGAAATACTTCTCCAACTTTTTCTTCAAAACCGCGAAGAATTTCACGTCAGCGAATGCGAGCTTAGCTCTTCTGAGGTTTTCTTCCAACGTCCAGTAAGTTTGCCATTCATCACGATCTTCTGGCTGCTTCCCTTGCAAACTTACAATAGCTGGCTGAGTGAGATTCGCCAACAATCTGAAAAACCATATAAAAAACTGGGTCAGATGGCCATACGCCAAAAACCAGTAGGTTTGTTACTGCGCAAATTTTCGTAGAGTCCCGTACTCGTACCAAGGAAGGATTTCGGCTTGCGTCTAATTCTACACAGACTGAGGGAATGTTTTCAGCATCCTAGCTAAGGACTGTTTGATTTTGCTTGTTGCTAAGGACTTCTGTCCGAAAATAGCGTTGCGTTCGCCACATCCGTCCGTCCGCGTGCTAAGAGGGGGAAGGTTTGAACTTCAGTGGAAGGATACTTAGACGCCGCTGAACCACTGCCGCTTGTCTTGGTAATTCGGGGGAAGTACCGCCACTTCGAATAGATGCATGCGGCGGGATGTTGAGAATACTACCTCAGGTGCTGACCAAGAAAGAGTGGCAGAGAATTGACAGGACATCACAAACCCAGTTCTCAGAAATTGAAACCAGATCATCCGGTTGAAAAAATTCTCTTGAAAAAACACCGCTGTGGGTATCGGCTGTGATCGAAACACAATCGACGTTGAATGACTACGTAACTACCACTGATTCAATTATTTCAGAGTTCAAGTATGAAGGTTATCGGTAGTACACAGTAGAATAACCACAATTCCACAGAAACATGAAAACTCAACATCAGTGCTTCTTACCTAAGTGTAATGTCGAACATGTTGTCCTTGAGGTCGTCTGATTTAATAATAGGGATGAGATCATTTTCGATGATATTACGCTCTCCACAAATTTTACGAGCCAACAATAGGTTATTGTCGGTTCGAAGAAACCGAATCAAAATCACGGATGGTCTCTGGAAATGAAATATACTTCAAAGTTTTTATCCGGATCGATCGTTTTATTCCAGTATTTCAAAAATTATCTACGAATCGAACCCAAAGGGAAAGTTCAAGTGAGAAATATGCTGAAGGTTGAGATCGAGCATTTCTATCGCTAGTGCTCACAATATTTCGTACCACTGCTATTCATTTTTCGTTGTGAAAGGAACATAAGGTCGAAGACTACAGTTTTACTAAGGCAACAGATGGATTCCCGTGTAAAACAATCATACCATGGATGCCATATAAGGAACTGTGAGCAGCATAATTTGAAAAAAACACACCATAGCAATCAGGCTCCTGGTAGTAGACTCCATCTTCGAGATATCCTAAAGCACTGATCGTCCCTTGAATTAAGACCTCCATTTCGTGCTCTGAATATAAACGCTGTTATAAGGCGTCAGTTTTTTTTTTCTGGAAATTTTACAGAGACCAATAATTCTCGGGAAAACACGTTTCAATGAGCGACTCATCCCAGATGAAGTGTGTGATAGCGGTCGACAAAGACACTAAAGTGAAAATTCAGTCCGGCACTCGGCTCTTACAGTAACCCCTGGCTTACCCGACCACCCACCCCCGTGTCCTTGCCCAAAGCCTCTTTCCGACGCGTCGTATATGTGACGGGTAAAAATTTGCGTATTAACACGTGCCGGATTACTGTAAGAACCGAGTGCCGGATTGGATTTTCGTTCCTGTGACAAAGACAGGGTCCGCATCATTGAGGGTGAGAGATGGGCCTAAGCCTAACTCAAGTTCAATCCAACTCATAATCCATTACTCTTGCCTAACATTATTAGAGAAGTGTTTCCACCTCACTTAAATGTGAAAGCTTATGGAAACAGAGAAACACAAACAGAGGCTAGTCTTCACTGTGGTGGATGGTATTCAAAACTGCAATACGTTGATGAGTCATTTGAAGATCACTATTTTCGATAGCATTTACTCATTCAACGGAAAAAAACGTTCGAAAATCATGGTGATTAACCGAACAATCCTGAACTTTTTTTTCGAAAAATTCTTGCCTTAAAAGCCACGATCATTATGTCATTATTTATCGGGAATAAAAGTGACTTCAGCTGAATAATGGAACTTTTTACATTATGAAGATTGTAGAAGCAGAAGTGTCCTTCATGAAAGTAATGACGATGCAGATGAAAGACAAGAACAGGCTAGCGGCATTATGTACAAGTATCACAACCTTCTAAACCATAGGATTAATAAAACGTTTCCTAAAAAAAACCCATTTATGATTACTTATTGCACCGTACTGCCGTGAAAACGCTTAAGATTGACTGCTTATAAATAAGAGTCGCTGATTTTAACTCATCAAAATTTAGTAGACATAACAAATGTGGAAAAAAATGAAATAATACCCATCCAGTAGAAAGAAGGGTTAGTGAGCTTTTAAAACTAAAAATTTCGCGCCCTTGCCGGCGCATTTGCACCATCGTGCCGTCACTACCGTAATGGCTGCAGCGAGGGGCGGGGGACGTGCGATTCGTGCGATTCCGGGTGCGCGCGGCAAATTGCGCGGGGAAGTTCGCGATGGTTCAAACAAATCCTGCGCCTATCGTTGGAGCAAAAACTTGAAGTAAAGTACTTCAGTAGGGTCGGACAATCATACTTACCTTCTTCATTTCAAATTTGGACCCCAATGATAGGCGCAGAAGTTGTTTGAACCACCGCGAATTTCGCCGCGCTATTTGCCGCGCGCACCCAGAATCGCACGAATCGCAACACACCCGCGAGGGGCTGATCTAGAGAAGTACTGATTTGTTCGATGGTGGGAGAGTCGTGGGTGGGCGACAGTACAGTGTCTTACTTCAATGTGCTCGAAATTCCGTCCTCCGAATACTAACAACCACCCCCTATAAGTTTTCATCATCTAATCTTCATAGGTGATCGAATACTCCTCACTCGATTACAGAGTAAACTACGAATTGTAATACAGTGTCTAAATTGCCATTTTATTTGAGGCCACAAAGAGTTGGGGATGCAAGGTGATGCAATTTTTAGGCTTAGCTTCTACTCAGTGACTTGTTGATCCCTCTTTTAATCGTGCAAATTCCACTCCATGAGAAAACTGCCTGAAAATGGAAATGGAAAAAAAGCAGAGAAAAATTCAGGGGCTGAAGCACGGCTCATCCCGTCTCCCACATTTGGGGTGTGGTGCAGTAGGAACGAAATTGTCGCGTCGCGGCGAGAGAGACGCCGCGCGCGAAGGAATGTAGCAGAATGTAGCAGCAAGTAAGAAATTTAAGAACACAAAAACTAACAATAGAACAATGTCTAAATAATGATCGCATATCGATTGGACTGTATGAAGAATGCTAGAACTGTTATGAACAGGCGAATGGTCCGCGACAGCCGCGTGCGGCGGATCGATTACACAGTACCGTTCCTACTGCCCGTCTCCGGGAGACGGGCGTTAGGAACGATTTTGAGTAATCGATTCGCCGCAGACGGCTGACGCGCACCGCTCATTCGCCGTTATTACAGCTCTACTGTTGTTCATACAGCTCAATCGATTACGATCATTATTTTATGCATAATTCTACTATTAGTACTTTTGTTCTTGTATTTCTTACCTACTGCTGCATCCTGCTACATTCCTTCGCGCGCGACGCCGCTCTCACCGCGACGCGACCATTTCGTTCCTAACGCACCACACCCCCCATCTCCCTGACATGTGTATTGATTCCATGTAGGACAGCACGTTTCAGTGGCATTGCAGAAGAGATTAGCATCACTTCTATCTACAGTATACACGCAGCTACCGTTGGCTTCACCCAGTCTTGGTTTAAGATCGTTTTGAATCAATCCAAAAAAATGAATAAATTATGAAAATGGAGTGCCCATAGATGTTCCAAAGACATCACAGAGACTACCCAAGCCTTATTGCACTCGTAAATCGCATCGAGCTAGGAAGTGGGAGGGAGTGAGAGCTGATACTACTTTGAAGTACATGATCAGAATTCCGTCCTCCGAATACTACCAGCCTTGCCCTGTAGACCACACAGGAATCCATTCCTATGAAATCCTTCCAATCCCCTTTTTTCGTATCATCCACTAGAGAGTGAGCTTTTTCTCGTTGTAGTCTTCCGCGGATTGGTCACTGGTGCTTAAAAAGCCTGCACGAAGAGGGTCAGGCGAATTGATGTTCTTCTTGGGCAGCGGGCATCAACTGGATAGCTTAGCAAATCCTTTTGTTCGATGGAAGTTGGGGATTTAAAGCTAACTGCGAGGTATTATTCGTGCGATCTTTGCTTTCCCGTTTGGGCTCCAACGAAATTCATGACGTTTCCGGGCATCTTGATCGTTGATGCTTTCCAATATGCAAAGCTTTCCCGACTTCAAGTAACCAACGAACACAAGGGCTCCACGTCACAAAAGTTCCTTGAATCTTCGAATGGCCACTTATCTTCGCTTTAAGTTTTCCCTTCACTTCTGAGCTAGCAACATCTAGCTTTGCCCTACCTTCTCCTGATAACTTCTCCTCCTGATACAGCTTTTGTTGAAAACGGAAGGTCCCGGGTTACAATTTTCGAAATAAAGCCCCTTTCCATCACCCTTTTGGGTATAATGTGGGTGGCGCAGAGAAATGAGCCCCTTGGTGGTGGTTCCAAACTATGGGGCATTACATCCGGTCCCCGTTAGCTGCGATTCCTTCCTAGTAGTCAACCCACGTCATGTCTCTGTTGATTTCACCACTTGGGTGTATACCGTACCGCTTGGGCACACCACCCACTGCCTGTGGTATCCACTGATTCAGCTAGAAAACCCCGCTAGCCAGGAATTAACTCAGCTTTACTGGATCCGCAAACACCCAGTAAGTATAGGAGCCCCTCTCACTGCTCAAATGCTGGTCCCACTCCTCGTTGAAGATGTTCAGCCACAAATCTCAAACTCAACCGCCACATTCTTGAGCCTCATGGACCGGTCCATGGAAAGTGTAACGAATGTTCCTTCCGTCGTTTTTTTCTGCTGCCCCTTGTGAGGGCGGGTTCGATGGAGGACGGGTTATTCTGGGGTTCTAACAGTCGTTAAGTGGCTTCTCCCAATGTTATCTTAACAGCCTACTCTAATGTCATCATATTTTCTCCGTTGTGTTTGGAAACCTATTGAACTTGTTTTCTTTCACATTTGCTGAAGATTTTTATAATCGACAGCAGCTGTTATATTAATCCTATGGGTCCCGTTTTCCACTATTACAATGTGATGTATGTTTACTCGATACCATTGTGTTATTCACTGTCTCTTGGGACGGATAAATTGGCAGTCATTCATTTGATATGTATTACTCTGCTCATCTTCTGTTTCATTCCTCGTTCCCACTCACCCACTTCCGTTTCCACATTTGGATTCCGATGTAATTGTACCCGTCTAACAAGTAGCTACTTAATATCAAACGTTTTGATTTCCTTATAAAAAGTCTAAAAAAGGGTGAAGGAGGTTGTTCTTCGCTTTTAGCCAAGTTTCGAGGTCATGGATTTCATGCCGGCATGAAGCCAGTCAATTTCTTTTTTTTAAGTTCAAACAGAGACTGTTCTGAGCTAATGGAGAAGCCTGAGCCCATTCGGACGACTTCAAGACCTCCAAAGAGATTCGAATTGTAGTACACTTAATGAGACATTTTCTCCGTGAATTGGCCCCTTCCGAAGGAATGAAAGGAGAGAACAAAAAAAAAAAAAGGATTGCAGTTGATGCTTCTATAGAACGCCAGTGGAGTAGGAGGGAGCTACTAGTTACCCAAAGAAGGCCTAAAGTAGCGATATTTCCAGTAGAGTTGCATTCGAGATCCACTTATCACGTGTCGTCTCTCTCTCGTTGAACACTAGTTTCCCCAAGCTCGCGCCAGTAACGTCTCCATTCCTCCCAGTCACGAGCCGTAGTGGTCCAGTGGAACGCCCTTGCTCGAGAGACACTAGGCATAACATTCATTTTGCTCAGAGCTTTGGTGACGATGTGTGACCGTCACGCTTGCTACCGTACTGTCACTTTTACCGGACTATTTGTGACACAATATTTTATCTCTTATATCTCAGTAAATGCCATCTGTGTCAGACGAATAGCAAATGCCGGGGGTTTCAGCTGACATTTTGAGCTTCTTGACCTTCATAGTACTAAAGGAGGTCATGCCTGCTGATGCAGAATAAGTAGGTGTAACGTAAAAATTACCTCTCAACAATTTGTACTCTTTTTTAATCTTTCACATATGCCACTATTTTTTTCATTGAACTTACTTCACCTTCAACAACGGTATTTATAAAGTTCTAAAGTCCTCTTTCCGAGTCGCTGACTACATGAAGTGTTTCTTCAACTTCCACTTACCGCTAGCTGCTTTTTTTCAAATTGACTATCTTTCGTTTGCACCGTTGCAATTCGCCACGACTCTTATGATGGCGCTTTGAGTACACTCCGAATAAAAACCGAGCATTTTTGTGTCTTTATCATCTATTATCACGACAATGAACTTATTTTTGTTTTCTCCGCAAGACCTTGCTCTAGCTTTTCTTCTGCTATCTAAAATGATAATTAAAAGCTGTCGCATCAACTGTGAACCACGACGCCCATGCCGTATTCTGATTTGAAGACCTTTTTCATCTGACAAGCAAGACTCACCCGAACAAGGCGCGAGAAGAGTTGAAATGAATATTTGGCCCTCTCAGAGCCCCCTAAAGATAGCTAGCGAAGTTTTTTGTATTATAATTTTGTTGTGTGTTACCTGCGGAAATTTAAATGACCATATGAATCTCTCGTATGTTCGTTAAAAAATTAATGCGAATATAGAGAGGACTTCAGAGCACAGCGCACTTCGTGCTCTCCTTCACAGTTTGCGAAGCTGCGAAATTTCCACTTTTTTACAGAAATTTCTGCCAATTTTTGTACTTGAGTCTCATTCATTAATCGGCCTCTACCCTTTCGATGATCGTTGCCTTTTGGCCCGAAGCAATACATTCGAGCTCCTTTCTGGATGTTTTTCATGACTTCCTGTGTGTATCTGGTTCATGGAATAAAATTTGAAGAAATGATGATCTAAAGTAAAAAAATTATGAATCAAAATCACAGTTTTGATGTATTACGTGTAGATGCAGCTAGTAATCCAGTCCGAGGTAAGGAGTTCATTTGGCAACTGCTAAATGTGAAAGGAGTAGTTATAAAATGGTGGGAACTGACGCTGAGGCTCAATTTTCAATTTCCACTACCCCCTTTTTGTCGTTTAGTGGCTGTTGATAAAGTTATCTCACATTTGCGTTGGCTCAGAGAACTAGCACTGTTCCAAATTCTATTTTTTTTCTTTGCCTGCTATCTTCTCTGGATCTTCTCTTTCATCAAAGTTGTCACTTCGGTGCCAAGCTCAGCCTTCCCTATTCTACACTAGCGGGGGAACGCGTCCTAATACTATACAGTAATGAATTACTACTTCTCGTAGTTATAAGAGGCTCCCATTTCACATTTGATAACTTCGATGTTCTACTCATTTCTCTCTTTTGGGTTATCTCAAACAGCATTGATTACCTTCGGAACATCAAAAGTCGTACTGGTATGGCTATGGTCTGATATTGCCAATGCGGAGGGCAAAAGAGACTGCGAACGTAAGACGGTCATTGGGCTACTATTGAAATTTCTGAATTATCAACAATAGGGTCTGTGTGGGTACGCGGGTGTGTGAACTCCAAAACTGCCTTCAGACCTTGAGGGATAAGATAGGGATTTGATTCGCAGGTATGGACCAATCTGCCAATTTGCCGCTGATTTTTTGAATTCGAGAATTCAGGAACAAATGGCTCGAAAAGAAGAATATCGAGGGAAAGATTGATGAATGAAAAGTTTATTCAAGTACTCTCTATACCACTTTCTTCTTGTCTCAACATTGAACTATAGCAGACTGGATGAGATTGGGGTTCTCCATTTTGAGCACCGAAAGAAACTCATATATCTGAAAATCGCTACTTTATTAGCTGTTTCCAGTTCCAATATGAACGTACATACATATGTATATACACCAGTCGGATCGCCCGGCTATCACCGTGCTCTCCTTTTCCCTAATGAACTCGGTCGCCTCCTGTAAGGTTGCTTTCATAGTCCGCGATATGGCCGGCGAGCGAACGAGCGACGGGGGTGGCGCTTGCCCCTTGTTCACAACTAAATCTTGATGGATACTGCCGGCCGAGTAGTCTCCCGTCGCTCGCTCGCTCGCGGACCAAATCGCGGACTATGAAAGCAGCCTAACCCTTCCGATTTTGGATGTTCTGGTACAGAAGAACAGGAACTGACAACTTCCTTCCAAACACATACACACAGACAAACCAGTAGATACACTGCGTTATATATAGTGGGCTATATATGTACCTCATCACAATCCTTGGCAGGAATGCTGTAAGCAACGGCCACAAATCCATCAATGTTCAGAACTCTCTCATAGATAGCCTCACTGATATAGTTAACGCCGTACTGATCTTCGGTGAATTTGGCCTGAACCAAAATTTTAAAAATTATTTTTGTAAAATGACCCATTTACATTAGTGAATTAGAAACTTAGGGTTGGAACCTAACGACTTACCATCGATCTGTATACCTTCATGAAGTCGGGATTCGTCTTAGGGTTGAAGTATTCATAAGTGATGATGACAGCTTGTCCTTGGCCTGCTTGGATACTCCCCGGTATTAGGCGATAGCGAGTTTCTCTCTTCGCAACTTTCTCAATTGAAATAAGGTTTTGTTAAGTGGAAGCATCTTGGGAGCATCTCAGTCACTTACCGCTGAGGCAGTGACTAGCAAGGAAAGGAAAAGAAGCATGAATTGGGTCATGACGCTGAACTGCGCTGGTACCATCAGATGATCGACGGTGGCTTATATTCTTTCTGAAAAGTAATATAGCCGTCACAGAGCCTTATTTTGGGCTTTTTGTTTGGGTTTTTGAAATGAATCACCTATTGCTCATAAGCAATTATCAAATGCCAATCACCATCATTCAGCCGAGCATGCAATCAAACATCAAATGATCTGCGGGGCAACGGTCCCAAAGAGAGAGCCTGGAATAAGCGGAACAACCTAGACTGGGCATTGTGTCAAGGAAACAAGAAGCATTCCCAGACGGGAGTGTGCCAGCAAAGTCACCAACGGAGTAAGGAAAATTTGTTGAAAGAGTGTCAAATAGTGGGGCTAGGAAACCTCGTTACCTGTGATTTTCATATCGCGTGATAACTTGAACCCCGGTCATTGCTTTAATAAACAGAAGGACCTACCGTACCCATCCATCACCCGATTTCGGATCAAGGGATATGTCCCACTGCACATGTATGTGAGGGGGGGGCTCTGACGTTAGGGTGTCGTCAGGAAGTCCTCAGAAATGACTGCGCACCTACTCTCCCCATCAGCTTAGGAGTTACAGCATAATTCCAGAGGTATGAAGCAAACGACGAAACCCTTCCCTACCCCTAAGCTCTACCAGTCCTGGTTTTGCCGTATCCACTCTAATACTCTGCTAGTTTAGGCTTTGAAGGTACTGTGAAAATTAGCAGCTCGATGGAATGAAACAAATACTTTGCCAGAAACAAGGAAACAACATTGAGAGTCGAACATGGCAACTACTTTGCCAGAGTTTGAGATGGTGTCTAGAAAGACATCAGAAGGCACTATCGCAGCCACTTCAACACTGGCCAGTAATTACAATTTTGGTGAATTACCTCTAGCGAAAAAGGTCCCAAAGAAAATTCAACGAAGACAGAATTTTGTAGGAACTTTCTCATGACGATGATCTTGAAATAATGCTGAACGAAACAGTTCGGTTTGTTTTCGTTTGAGAGGAAGTCGTTCGAGGAAGAGTGGACCTCAATGACAAAGTCCTTACGTGTTCGTCTCGCATCATTGGCGTTTTTTCGGTTAGTAGCGGTGTTTGAAAGAAGCCTCTTTCGAAGGGGTGCGGTACTCCGTCAAACAGACTACGAAACCAACTACCTCTCTTCTGTTCTAACATTACACCTCCACTGGGACGCTTTTCTGGATTACCGATATTTGTAGAGGGATAAAAGCTCCCGTGCCAAGCGATCTTGACCCAGTCCTTCAGGACGCTTCCCTCCCGAGACTCACTACAGATTTTTAACATAACCTTCGGAAGAATGGATAAATAAATTTGTAAACAAACAAATAGGCACAAAAGCAAACAAAACGATAAATAAGTAGAAAATAATTAACGATAGGAAGCTCTGCACAAAGCTGCCTCTTGAGCAATGATTCGAAACAGATGGCTTCCAGAGCAGTCTTGACTGGGCCATCCATCGAAATACTGGTCTTTCACAGGCCCTACCTCCTGCTCTTGCTCCGACACTACTGGTATATGTAGGTACTGGCAGAAAGAGGCGTAAGTCATTTTTGTGGCTCGGTGTATCATTCGTTCGCTAACTGTTCCTTCTGAGAAGTTAGACCGTTGGTACCAGACCATCTCGATTAATGACTGCATCGACTACTAACTTTGTCTCAAAAGTTGCTCGAGCTGATTTTTTGCTCATCACAGAATTTCAATCCGGTGATTAAGACACTGTCTATCATACTGGTAGAATAACTGTCATCATGAGCTTACTCGTCTTATTGGTATTCGCCTTTCTGCTTTCTAGGATTCGTGCGCTATCAGTGAATCCCAACAAAGTCGCAAGCATTAATGACCTGGACCTTTATGGGGTGACGGAACTACTTCGCGAATTTCCACGGCCTGCGGCAGTGGTTACGCGGTGACTTTCCGTATCCTTCCACTGGGAATTCGAATTTTTCCCCTCTCAACGCTCGATTGCGTGCGGCGAGCACGACACGCCGTTCAGGGAGAAGATCCCAGACCCACCTTTATGTTCTTCTGAGGTGACAAGCTAATTTGAACTCAAAGGATCACTCTCTCGAATGTAGTACTGAGCAAGCCATTTCAAATTTGGTTTTTGTGGAATGAAGTTATTAGTAAAAGTTCGGGTCTCAAGCTGATCCTCCTCATAGAATCCTATGAAAAATTATAGCGCATTTCTCATATTTCGTTCTGTGGCAAAAATGACTTCATCGAAAGAATACGGTAGTATGACTAGCACATACCAATGATCCAATAAGTTGCTCTATTGCAACTTTGTTGTCTAAATGGATTGCTATATTTGAATGGAATGCTAATCTAGCCACACGAAAATGAAGAAAACATTATTGCTGCTCCTTTTCTTTGAGCAATATAAAAGCTTCCCAAGACAGTGCCTTCTTCATTAGGACACATCTCTCATCATGCTTCGTCTACTATTTCTATTAACGATGGTCGGATTTGTGGCCGTAAGTGCAGTTAGCCGTTTAGCTTGAGAATAGGTAAAATTCGTGGAAAACTAATGTATAAATCAGATTTTAAGGGCTGTCGGCCAAGTTTCATGAATGTTATACGAAATTTCTTTTTCCCTTCTCCGCCACCTCCGGCACCAACTAAGTCACCGGAAACTGTAACTGCTGAGAGTACGATTGTGTACTATAAACCATGGAATTCGACGGAGACTCAATCCTTGAAAGATAAGTACGAAAAAACGGTCGGTCACAGATATGGAAATGAATTTCTTCCGAATTCAAGAAAATACTGAAATTGATTCAGTTAACGCCAAAACTTGAACCCCTCGGTACCGTGAAGAATGTACAAGCAAAGGACGAGGATCGTCATTTTGCGCTTGTATACACCATCACTCGCACCGATTGCAGCAAGGTGTGGTCTCAACAGAATTTTTCTCAAGCATTCTGTTCGGATCATGCGTTTACTGGGCTACCAAAGTTGCATAATTATAGGTGAAATCGACTCTGAAAAAGTATAAAGAGGAAAACTCGCGCACCGTTTGGAAGACATCTACGAAGTGTTCTTGATAACCATTCTCATGATATTTGTGTAATTAAATAAACTCTGCAAAAGGAAAGGTCCTTTGTACTACTGGGTGATGATTTTGAAAATTTATTTCACCCAGTTCATTCAAAAAGTCCAAAAGGCAAATCCTCAAGTAATAAATTGTTTTTTCTATATCTGTGATGGAAAACTAGATAGTTCATTTGTGCAGAGCTGTTCTCCCAAAATGGGTCGGTTCGGGTTCGCAAGTAAGGAAATGAGTTTTAAAAAAGACAAAGCCTATTTGCGTTGTTCAATCCCGTGGAGGGATGCACTCGACTTTTACTCAGAGTAATAATGGTGTATTGAATGCGTATTTGGCCTATACATTGACTTGCGGTGGCCAGACTATGAACAAGTCAGTGCTGTTATCATCCCAAAAGAGTTTGGCACCAATTAAATGACTCCGAGCGGATGGAACGCTCGGTTGGCCTAGGCAGATATCGGTTTAGGAGTCCGCCGCTTGGCACTCACCGCCTGACACTGCCTTACTATCAGCCGTTTTTTAATCTTTAATCAAGAAGAAAAGAAGGGATTCCGAGTAATCGACGCCTGTCTGTCCATAAATGTACTGGTCAGTTTTGCAATTTCACCTTGGAAGTTTCTAAAGAGTTTTTCTTCTGAATTTCCCAAAATGCTGGGTCTTTCTCATCGAGTGCAGTGGCCCTAGAGCAATATGTAAATAAATGGGTATGTAAATAAAAAAGTGTATGGACAAGAAAATAACACAACAAATAAATAGAATTAATCAACAACAAATTATTGTACAATGTTGCCCTTCGAACCATGACTTAAAACAAATAGTTTCCAGAGCAGTCTTAACTAGGCCATCCATTAGTGTGCTGGTCTTTCACAGGCCGTACCCACTGCTCTCGAAAACTCTGAATTCCGTCACTTGACATGGGGCCAATTTGGAGCCCTTATACAAGTGCAACCCCTACAAGATGGATCAGCTGCCTATGAAAGTGTCAGACCTACCTGCAAACGATCCTTACATGCGTGCATCCATGGTACCGTGTAAGTTTTGAATCTGACTGTGAGTGGATGTGGGGGGATTGCTCTCCGTTCCTCGCAAATTTCTGCCGTACTGTCTTAGCCACATCCGGAGCCTACAGCTTACAAATTGGGTCACGCTCTCACTAGGTTAGTCAAATTCAATTTCCATTGAATTTTACAGAAACTATTCAGGGCGGCTTATGGGATAGAGGCATGTTTGATTGGGCTCGGAGCTTTCACTGGGAGATGAAATGGGAACCAAAAATCTCATTGGTTTGGCACAGTCTAACGCTTCATTCATTTTTGCAATGTATAGAATAACTAGAGCCTCCTACGAAGTCTAGCCTGTAGTTCCTAGCGAGTGCATATGAGCTTCATCTAGCAATTCCAAGCTTTCCTTCACTCAGAGTACATGGAAAGGTCTCTTCATCCATCACTTAGCGAGTAATTAGGACGCAATAATCTTTCTGTTAACAATTAATATCAATCTTTTGTTGTTTGACATAACAACCAATTGTTAAAACACTACCTCACATTTGATGATGATCATCTCAAAGTTCAGATGCAATGTACTCTGCGATGTGCTTCCAATCGAATTTGCACTTCTCTCATCCTCCATTATCCGCTTGATGAGACGTAAATGTTGTTGATAGGACAGGCTTTCTCACACATGTACTTGCTCAGTAAGTCGCCCTTATTCTCCTCTTCGATGACACTTTGAGTATGTTTTGACAGGCTGTACTTATACTGCCTTTCATCTGCTATCTCGCCTCTTGAATCCATATTGATATCCTATGTTGTAACTTTTACGTACGGTTTTCTTTGAAGACGTTGAATTGAGAACTACCTCAGCTGAAAATGATCCCTTGCTATAGGTTTATTGGTGGTTTCAAAGAATCCACAAAGCTACGATGAGTAGTCCTTCCTTTCATCACCTACCTGCCGCCCGAAGGTCTCGAATTTTTGATTGCGCGAAGGAGACTTTTGATGGGATAGTCTCATATTGTTACGATCCTCTCGAGCTCTGAAGAAGACGTCAATATGATGGATAAATGAAAGTCGATGAAATAACGGAAGTTATGGTGCAGAGTAGTGCAAAATTAGCGAAGAAATTGCGAAAATCGGTGGATTTCCGAGAATACAGGGCATCAAAAAGGTAGCTGGGAAGGAAGTTTTACGAGATTATCCGTATGTAAACGTCTGGGTGCCTCCCCATGAGCGAACTACTCGTTAGCGTCCCAACGATTCATTGTGGATAGTGCAGCATTAACAGTGCCGTCGTAACAAGACCACTTCAGGCTGCAGACATCTACCAAGCCGCTTTTGTCGTTTTTCAACACGACGATGTCACTCTTGCTATCCTTTAGGTCGTAGAGTGAGAAACCATTATTTACCTTTGATCTATACGCCTCAATGATACAAGAACTCGTTTGGAGATTGAAGTTGTGATTTGTTTTGTTTGATATATCTTTGATGGAAATTATTTTTTCGAAGGAATGCGTTATTCCATCGAAAAAAATGACACTGATTCATTGGCTTTTTCTTTGTTGTAGCTTTGCAATCTCACTGATTTGCCAATTATGAATAGAATACAAATGTTATCTCTTTTCTTTTGTGACGTATAAAAGCTCCCGTTACCGTACGTTCTCCATCCACTCACAATTTTCACAATGGTCCCTCTACTTCCATAAATAGTAGTAGTCGGATCTGTAGCGGTGAAGATAATTAGCCTTTACATTGTGAGCAACGTAAGATCCAGGGGAAACAAATACACAAATTCACTCCTGAAAGAATTTTTCAATGCCACGGTTGCAGGAACTGGCTGCTTTCATAGTCCACGATTTGGCCCGCGAGCGAGCGAGCGAGCGAGTGGGGCGGCGCTTGTCCCTTGTTTACAACTAAATCTCGGTCGATACGCGGGCAAGCGCCGCCCCAATCGCTTGCTCGCGCGCTCGTGGGCCAAATCGTGGGACTATGAAAGGGGTAACGAAATTTCTCCGGGTCTGGAATCTTCTCCCCGAAGACGGCGTCGTGCACGCCGCACCCGCCGCCTATCGCAGGATTGCGATGGAAGATTGGAGCGCCCAATTTGTGAGGTACCTTTAATAATTCGAATTGACTAGCCGCTCTCTTCAATTCCAATGCGGTCGTGATTGTCGCTAGTATAGGAGGAGACACTCTAATTAATCAAGACTAGTAAACATGAAAACAAAAAGAAACAGAAAAGGGTAAATCTAATAAAAAAGAAAGGCAACCAACGAAAAATGTTGCAACTTATCGATTGGCGCGGGGTGAGTACGGTAATTGCAGAGACATTTGCCGCATGCCGCAAGGGAGAATGCCACAATCGGGAGAAGTTCCGTCAACCGAACTTTGGTTGCCTTTTTTTGTTTGATTCGATCGTTGTGCGGCGTGCGCGACGCCGTTCTCGGGGAGAAAATTCCGAACCCCTATGAAAGCAGCCATTGAAACGGCCCAGAGTACGTTTGTATTGCTTTTCAGTTGGGATCCATCGCAGAGTCGAGTCTATTAGCTAACATACGTGCAAATCGTTAGTTGCAAACACGGAAGAGAACGATTCTACTCTCATCGATTTTCCAATTTTCACGATGACGATATCGAGATAGATCCAAAAAAATTGTTGCAGAAAAAATCCTTCGGCATAGTGATCATGAGCCAGGACCCTTGCATTTAGCTGGCCCCAAAACTCAGGGAGCAGCCCTTCGATGTGGACGAGTGGGTAGTAGCCCTGTGCTAGGCTCTAGGATTACGGTAATCAGGAGGGGATACCAGAAAATGCAGTCACGGGAGTTAAGGCCCTCTCCTAGCCTACTATGGTACGATGCGCAGAGTGGTTGGAAGCTTGTAAACTTTGCAATCGTCCGCGACGAAGGCCGCTTGCTTACGCTTGGCATGCGGAGTACAATACGATTCCACTGTAGCCATTTCCTAGCAGGTACCCCTCAACTTCTTTTTCTCCCAGCGTCGATCCATCGCAGGGCCAGCTATTCGTATCCACCGTTTCCACTTCATTCTATTTGCGTCATCCTCTGCCGTTACTTTAGTTCCAACGAAGGCCCTTTTTGATCATGTCCACTTCTTCATTGGAGCTTACAGTGGTCATTACATCCAACCTTGAGTTCCATTGCCTCCCTCAATGGATGATTCTGTGCTCTTCTCAGTACATATCTGCACAACCGTAGACGTTGTCCTCTCGCCTTTGCTGGACAGGAGCTGTTCGCATGAGCGCTATGATCTCTTCGTTTCTAATTCAGTCCAATCCAGTAGCAGGCTCATCTGAGCATCCTCATTTCAGCGGAGTGAAGCTGTCTTTCATGATTCCTACAAACGGGCCAGCACTTCTTGCCTCATGCCGTAGAGTATCGTCGACTACCACTGTCTTATCTTTGTGCGTTATGAGGCAGTGCTGGGTAACGGAACTTCTCCCCTATCGCGGCATTCTCCCTTGCGGCATGCGGCAAATGTTACTGCAATACCGTACTCACCCCGCCTCCCAATCGATAGGACGCGATACTTTTCCTTGACTGGCTTGCTTTTTCATTGGATTTTATCGTTTTTTCTTCTGTTTCTTTTTATTTTTCCTTTCTTATTAGACTTGATTAATTAAAATTACTCCTCCTATATAAACGACGATCAAGACCGCATTGGAATTGAAAAGAGCGGCCAGCCAATTTAAATAATTAAAGGACTCCCTACCTCACAAATTGCGCGCTCCAATCTTCCATCGCAATCCTGCGATAGGCGGCGGGTGCGGCGTGTGCGACCCCGTGTTAGGGGAGAAGTTCCCGGACCCAGTTCCCGGCTGGTTGCAGAGCGTACTAGTTGGCTCTCTTCACCTTATCCATGCAATGCTCATTCTAGAAGTCCTGTACTCTTTCGATGACTTTTAGAAAAAAAATTGCATTTAAAAAAGGAAAAAAATCACTAACTTTAGTGGAACAAAAACTGTTGTATAAGCTGTGAACCACGCCTTTAACGCCGTATTATGGATAAGAAGCTTCCCTAAAAAAAAAAGGGGCACATAAGGGCAAAATAAGGGACACTGACCAACTATCAAAGTACGGACATTTATTCGGCTCCATTCATCGTTGAGAGGTGTTTAGATGGATGTTTGACCACATCTGGACCTATTGGAATGGGATAAGTTCAAAGTGAAGCTTTTTTGTCCATGAAATTGTTAATTTTGCTTCTGCCTCGAGGTTGTTAGGTGGGAATCTTTATTCTGGCCAACGTTTCGACGGACTCATCGTTTTTAAAGGCCTCACTTCCACCGCGAAGTGTACCAATACGCTACACGGTTAGTACATTAGTAGCGAGTTTTGTTCAAGAAAATTTTTAGATACTAGTTGAGCTCTACACGACACCGTGCGTATCGCATGGCTGCAGATGAACGTGCTTCTAGGGCAACCTGTATCGGGTTCACATTAGCAGTGCCATAAGCGCCGTATCCTCGGAAGCTATGAGTTTGAAATTCTGAAGTATTTGGCTCTGGTAGATACGTGCAGTCGTTCTTGCCCGTATCGGTTCACACATAGGCAAATTGAGGCTAGATTTACGGCTTAAAAACATTCTTTTCATTCTGCTAAAGCCGCTCGCTTTTGGAACGACCCCAAACTTCCTGAGGTGCCTTAGCAACTATAGGAGTAGGGAAAAACAGTTTTCCAAACATAAGTTTAATCTAGAAATTTGTTCTGGTATTGAACACAACTCTTGACCGATTATTTAGAAGGGGAAATAAATACGATTGAACCCAATTTCATTGGGGAAAGTATTGAGCCACCACATTGAACGGCAGCAGACGTTCTCGTTTTTCAGCGTCGGAACCATGGCACAGTCCTTGGAAAGAATGATTAAGACAACGGCTAGTTTTCCATCATTGTTAACCGCACTTACCGCAACTATTACGGATAGATGTAGCGGCATTCATTTTTTCGTAGTATGCAGCCTAAACGAAAATTGTCAAATTCACCCGTTTTTAAATGACCCCTTGTTGAAGTACTGAATACAGAGTACTTGTTGACTTACAACCGATCTGTATACCTGCTTGCAGAGGTGATTCGTTCCAGAATTGATTCTCTGATAAGTGATGATGACCGCTTGCGTCTGGTCTAATTCATGATCCCACTTTTTTATCACTGCCATCTCGTCTTGGAATGGGGGCCTTGATCAAAATTAGACTCACTAACTGTAAGCAGTTCTCTAGTGCAAAGGTGTTTCTACTCCAGTGGTCTCAAGAATGATTTTTGTATCACCTACCCCTGAAGCAGTAGCGAGGCGAGTAAGGAGAATTGGTGTAAATGGCATATGAAACAGAGTTGTGGTACTCTCATTGGAGACCACCCATGACTTCCATCCAAGCCGTCGTTACAAGGTCTTATTCTGCAATTTTTAGGATGTTTGAAAGGAATCACACCTCTTGCTCGTGGCCAATTATCAAGTGCCCATGACCAACATCCAGTCGCTCTATAGGCAAGCATGCCAAAAGATATTAAGAGCTATACAAATGATATGCGGGAAAATGGATGTCAAAGGAAGAGACTGGAATGAGGTGAAAACTTTCACTGGGAATCGTGAACAATAAACCTTGATGAGAACGGAGTCGTTTAAGTGACCTTGATGGATGGGAGGATTCGTTGGTACAGACGATGACTCTAGACGATGCTACAATTCCCTAATTTTCATTTGGAGTAACAACCAGGATATAGCATAGGGCCTACCCCCTACCATCCGATTCTGAACGAAGAAACACACAGCACAGGACATGAACAGCAGCATCGGTCAGGAAGACGGTACAGGTTCAAAAACACTGCTGTCGAAATTTTGTGCTGTCGACGTCAGGATGTTGCTCAGGCAATTTTTATGAATGAATCTTAAGCAGAATTGCTTGCTCATAAAATTCAGAGTAACTTCATTAATCTAAAAATGTAAAGTGAACGGCGAAATACCCCACCGTCTGTCAGGGTTTCATTCCTTGAAGTGAATAGAAATCTATAAAAAGCGAAGCATTCAAAAGATTTCTGTGATAAATATTATTAATAATGTATTATGCTAATATTATGCTCGTTTGAGCATTGTGAAATTTAACGGCTTGAACGATTCGAGCGAATAATTTGGCCATTGATTGAGACTTTGTTTCGAATCACATTGGAAGGCACTGCAACGAAGGGTTCTACAATGAATACCTTTCGTTCAATCGGATGTTGGTGTCATCTCTATGCACTGCCGACAAAGGTTTCCAAAGAGGACTAGACGGAAACAGCACCGCGAAAGACCTTCTTGTTCTTAAGCCGCTTATTTCAATTACGGTTCTTTCGGAGATACTGCTGTCTGGGCCAGGCCTCAGTTTCGATTTCAGGTTTCTTATGAAAAAGTGCCTTCCTTGATTCCATTGAACTGTTAGGGAGAAACTATTTTTCTGGAGGAAAACGGTAATCTATCAACATAGGATCAACGTAGGGCAAAAGCTACGACTTTTATTCCGTTGTAGCGTTACAGTCACATTGAAATACTTCATTGAAATGCAAGTATTTCCACCGAATAACGACACGAGCGGGAATCGCTATGGGGGCTTTGACCATTACGATGACACTATCAATGCTGATCGTTAATTCTGGGGAGGATAAAAACGCTTGGCGCATGTGATCTTCACCCAATCAAGATTTTCACAATGCTTCGCCCAACCATTCTGGTAGCAATTATCGGATCTGTGACCGTGAGTACATGTATAATATATTTTTCCTCGAAGGCGGCATGATCTAACAAAAACCAATGGAAAAATATGCTTTAAGAGCTGTAAGCCAACTACCACAACTACGGCTGCAGGAACTGAAACGGCTGAGACTACACTTGTATCTCTCATGAATTGGAACCAATCGGCTAATCAAGGCTTTCAACAAATGTATGAACGAGAAGTCAGTCATACATTTGGAAGGGAACGATTCTGTTTCCCGTTCGGTATCCATTAAAGTGCTGACATTGATTCAGGCAACGCCGAAACTTTCGCTTACCGGAGACATAAAGAGTATACAAGCGGAGGATGTGAATGGCTGGTACGCGCTTAAATATACCATCGCCAACACCACTTGCTCCGAGGTGCGATTTCTTCAGTCTACAGCACTGAATTAGTTTTATAAAATTGTGCTTTGAGCACAGTTTACCGGTTTACTGGAAGCTTATAAGAGTACAAGATGATTGTAGGTGAAATCCACTGTGAACAGAAGCATCATCGGTAATGGAGAATATTTTCGAAACGCTACTACAACGTGCTCTTGAATACTTGCTCGCTATGTTCTGTGGCTGAATAAACTCTGCAGAAGAGAGCGGTTCTTCGCACCTCTGGGTTCTGATGATTTCAAAAGATCATTTAGCTCAGCTTTCTAGGAGGTACAACACTACTTTTGAGCAATGGATTGTTTTTTCGGCTTTCACATCGCAAATCATTATAAATCAGTCATGCAACGCTGGCCAACCTGAATTGGACCTGCATGGGTTTGCATCCTGTCGAATGAATACTCTTGAATTACGAAAAAAACCAGCCATAATTCTCGAACTCACAACATAACATCAAAAATGCGACTTACAGAACTAACAATTCTTTCAAGATAATTTGCTGTTCCTTTTCCTGACTCTCACCTCGGATAATATTGCTTTCTTATATCACCTTGGAAGTTTTTGAAGTGTCCCCCTTTTATACTTTCCTAAAATTTCTGGCTTTGTAGTAGCTGCACGGAGCTTTGAAGAGTTGAATAGATGGATATGCTATTGATCTATTCCCTCCTTTGGACTTCTCTTTAACAAGTTTCCTAGACTGTTCCACTTATTTTTCTCAAGCTTATTAGGTTAGGTTTGACTTGACTTAGGTTACACCTATTAGGTGCAGGTGTCTGCGGCCGCACTGCCTAAGCTCCCGTCGCATCGGTGATGGTTCTGTGCGATTTGTGCAGAGATTTCGAGCGAACTAGCTGACGCTTGATTCCCTCTGTCATGCGGACCTGCTAGACTTTGCTGCCCGGGTCTCCTACGCTGCTTCCTATAACCGCACTGTCTACGCAGCAACACGAAGATCTACGTGTCCCGTGTAAAGCTCCCTCCAAGCATGGGACTTGCGATCCAACTTCTTCTGCGCCTATCAATACGAGTAGCGTCTCAGGGTGGGATAGGAAGGTATGGAACGACAAGCATAGCACCAACAGACTAAGCACGCTGATTATGATATACTAGTTGGGCTGCGCACGCTAACGCATGCAAAACATCACGAAGTTGTCTATATTGGTTAGTTGGATCAATACTAACATCTGAAGAGACTGGGTGTGGTGCACTAGGAACGAATTGTCGCGCAGCGGTGAGAGGGACGTCGCGCGTAGGAATGTAGCAGAATGCGGCAGTAGGTAAGAAATACAGGAACAAAAGAACTAACAGTAAAATCATGCTTAGAACAAGACCGCATATCGATTGAGCTCTATGAAGAATGTGGGTGTGCCTATTAGTGCGATTCTGGGTACGCGCGGCAAATTGCGCGGTTGGGGCACAAACTTGAAGTAGAATAGTTGGGTATCTTCAGCTGATCCTACTAACCCACTCTACTTCAATTTTGTGCTCCAATAGTAGGCGTCAGAGTCGTTCGAATTATCACGAATTCCGCCGCGCACTTTGCCGCGCGCACCCAGAACCGCACGAATCGTGCGTCCCCCGAAGAACGCTAGAGCTGTCATAACGGCGAAACGAACGACCCGCGACAGTTGCGTGCGGCGAATTGACTATACAAAACCGATCCTACTGCACTGGATCTTCCCATATACATAGATTTATGATTTATAACGTGCTGTCACCGAGTAACGGTACAGAGCGGAATGTATCAGAGAGTATCCTCCGAATTCTGAAGAATTTCTGTAGAAAATACATTTTACTTCACGGCATATTATCATTTGAGTGCCCAGATTTTCACCCGCCACATACACAACGCATGAAAAAGGGACTCTGGGCAAGAACGCGCGTCGGCTCCCGGGCAGCCTGGGGTCACGTGGTGCATTTTTGAAATTGGCGCGCAAACAATATCGCGCTCCAATGCTAGAGGAACAGAAGGCAAATAACTGAAACCGCTACGCAGCCGCACGCGGGTGGCGGAGGATGCTCTCTGATACATTCCGCTCTGTAGCACACTCGCTGTCACCCACGTTCACATGCACTCAGTGGATTTCACGATTCTCATCGCGCCTACGTGATTTTTCGCAGACAAACGCACAAACCGACATACAAACAGACACAGGACGCACAAAGTTAGCTCTTCGTATATAGACGAATGCTTATGAGACCAAGACGATGGAGTGGAAAGAAGTGGTGATCAAAAAAGTGCGGATAAATAGCGAGTAACTAAGTACTACTGAGGAAATACTACAACAAGTTATTCCACACAAATATATAAAATCATACATAACCTGCGAAATGTAGGATCCCTGCTCGAGCTACCAGATTGTCCGAGACCTCCAACCTCCGCCGGTACTTCGTCTTCCGACTGCGTTCACGTAGGCTGTGAGTTAAGCTCCAAGATGCTCGTATGGTTGGTTTATTGGCTCATCGGCACCAAAGATACTTAGAAGTAGTGTAGATACGGCGATGATAGGTGGAGTTGCGACTGGAGGCGAGGTAACGAACAGTGATGACACTAATGATGTAATAACTATGTGCCAGAGTCATCGTTATGTATGGCCACATGGCATCCTCTGGTTCGTTGCCGGTGACTGTACCTTATTGTTGGGGTTGTACGGTACATTCACCTAATACTGGATGGACGCGGCAAACTGCGCGGCGAAATTCGTGGTGATTTGAACGATCTGTTGAACATTTGAGCCTATCGTTGGGGAACAAATTCGAAGTAGGATAGATAAGTAGCATCAGCAGGCCCTACTTATCCATTCCACTAAGAACCTGGCCCCAATGATAGACTCCGGGCTGGTTTAAATCCCCATGATTCGCCGCGCAATTTGCCGCGTTCCGTCTCTCTATTGGCGGCACTACTGCACGCACTACACTGATGTCACCTCAAAGTCCTTAAAAGGCACGACAGTTTGTACCGGAAAAGAGAAGCAGAAACGAATCCTTCAGAGAAGCACAGCTTTTTCCTCCACCAAAAAAATATATGAATACATGGCCTAAGAACCTACATTGAGTATTCCAACCCTTGGAGATTCTACGTGAGCTCACAGCTCCGGACAAGGAGCTACCCTGTTGCACCCAATCGGTCATTCATTTTTTCGCTCAATTTGAGAAGTAACGCATCTCCTTCTTATTGTTCGCCCTGCAGTGTTCCCAAACTTTGGCCTCTCATTCTTGTTCTCACAGTTAAACCATTCGAATTCCAACTCCTTTTATGCGTCGCAACTTATGTAATTGCACATCCGAGTACTTAATTTGCCTTTACAGTTGTTAGGATCCACTTTCGTCTAGAAATTGACCGGCTCTTCTCTTTTTTCCGTGACCCTCTATAGTTGCTGGTGCCATGTTGAGAACGTTTCAAGATGACAAGCTCATTTGTGGCGGGTTCAGAAAGGTCAACACAAGTGACAAATGTATCCTTTAGGAAATTGCTAAACATCAAACCTTCCATTCCTGGGTATTTTATCACTTCTATCGGTTACGGTAATGCGGGATAGAGCCATAGGGAGCCCTACTACGCCCATTCCATTGTCTGTGCATCGAATTACGTCTCAGTATTCGTATAGTCCGATGAAGTTTTCCATGCCTCTCCTCCCTGCTCCGGAGTTGCCACCGGGCTCATTTCTGAGCATTCAAACCTCTGAATGTACATATGATGGCCATCCCAATTTACAACTTAGGACATGCTTGCATGCGAACGCCCCTAGATCTGAAAGGGAGCCGAATACGTGAGCGCATTCTGGAATGTGACTGATTAGTGGAGGAAAAAGCTGTTTCTATTTCCTTAATACTTGGAAATGCATCTTAAAAACACTGCTTCTCATTAACTAGAAGCTTTGTCTCCGAAACGAGTGGAGTTGATTTTCAATTACATTACTAATCCCATGATAGCAAAAAGTGATAATACAAGGTCATTCCCAAAATTGAAAAAAAAATTGTAAAATTATCTTGTGTAGAAATAGGAATCCGAAATCCGGATCTCTAATGTAGCCATGAAATGGGCACGTCAGAAGTGCATGAGAACTCTGAACGAATGTCTGCATGGGCCGACAAACTTTCGAACATTTCTTGAACTAACTTTTCCAGAAAATACACTGAAAGGTCTTGTAATAAAGTCATATGAGCCGATCGAATCCCTTTTGGGATACCCAACTCTTTCAAATTCTGAATTCTTGGAGTTTTCTGAGCGTACATTCAGTTCGTTCTTGAGCTCGTGGGAAGCCGAAAGTGTGAAGGTCAAGAATGAACGGTTTTCGAGATCTCATCCAAAACTGTAAAAGCTAGACCTCATGTATGAAATCCACATGAAAATTTGCTAATTTTGAAAGTTGGGGTGAGAACATTATCCGTGTGTTACGTTTGGAAATGCTTGAAAGATCCTCTAAAATTAGCAAAGTTATTAATTTTGTGTAAGCCTCACATATTATCGATATTATTGATTCTTTATTCTTTTCCTCTATTTTATTAATATCATGTATTAGAACGTGTGGTTGTTCGTTCGTTCTTTGAAATTTCATGATCCAATAGAAATGTTTTCCCGCCTGTGAAATGGCTGTTTCCACGATTGGCATTCTGCCACAAAGAGCTCCATATTTGGAATCAGAATCATTCAGCAGCATTAAAGTACATGGAACCGTGATCAAAATTTCGGATTGGTATAGGAGGGGAGAGGAGGGGGGGGGGATAAGGAAAACATCGCCCCCACTGAATCAAGGTATAGATTTGTTTCTGTGGAGGACTAAGGGAGAAAGCTGGTGGCGACAAACTTCATGAACGGCATTGACGATAGATTAGAAGGTATAGGTGACCACGATGGTCAAGGAAATTTCGGTCGGGGTTTTATCTAAGGATTCAGGATTTCTATGTGCTTCCATTCAAAACTGCTTGGCTCAAACGATGACATTCCATCTCATTCCTACAAAGGAAATTTCAGCCGTAGATACTAATAATTGGAGTTTAGATGGTAATTTGTGATGGTTTCTGCTAAATGGTCTATCAATCTCCAGTTAGAATCTATTTTCAATCGTCTGTCGTCTTCTTCAACCTGTCTCTTTATAACAAAGGATGTCGTTCTGCTCATGAATGCCGTGAATCGAAAAGCCCTAGCGTGAGCACAAAAGGTCTGAAAATCAGAAAGCATCGGTACCCCTGGAGGGAGACGAGCGGTAGGTTCGGTTTTGTGTAAACGATTCGCCGCACGCGGCTGTCGCGGACCATTCCCTTCGCCGTTATTACAGCTCGAACGCTCTTCATACAGCTCAATCGATATGCGGTCATTATTAAGGCATGAATCTACTGTTATTTCTTTGTTCCTATGTTTCTTACCTGCTGCTGCATTCTGCTACAGCCCTCCGCGCGCGGCGTGCGTCTCACCGCGGCGCGACAATTTCGATCCTACTGCACCACATCCGACACTAGAGCTCGTTCGGCAAACTGACAATGTACTATGTATAAGGGGCCATTTCGAGATCTCTTTTAATCCCATATTTCCACCTTTCCACCTCTAAACTAGACCATCAACCGAGTGACCTGAAGCTCTCACGCATTCCCTCTGCACGTCATTGGGAAAGGGATGGGGTACAGTACAAAAATCTTTTTCGAATCACTCTATCCGCACTGTCATTTCTGGTATTAGTTCCTATTGTTTGGCTATCGTATTTGGCGATAGTATATGACTAAAATGCACGTACAAGTCGAAAAAAAAAGCAGCAATATGTGCGCTGATTCCAAATCCCACTTTTTTTTCTTGTTCCGCCGAAATGACGACAATATGTCATATGTTCGCCCTTGAAATGAGTGTAATTCAATGCCCTTCATTGGTATTTATAGCAGCTCAATGACAGCCTTTATTTTCTCATCAGATCAAATTACTTCGCAGTAATGTGACGACACACAAGGGAGCCTAGAATAAAAGGATAATTTGCTTGGAGCTGACCAATCTACTCAGAACCCTTTTGGATTTCGTTTTTCAAAGTTGTCGCTTCAAAAAACGTATTCTGCTATACAACTGGCCAAAAACAAGCCTTACTACTTACGGGACAACATCAAAGTATCATTATCTTTCAGCAAAAACACTGGAGTAAATAGCCTGAGCTAAGAGCTTTGGGTGGTGTGGGCTAGATTAGATCCGGATTAAGTTTTCGAAGGGCGACCATGATCACGCGGTCACTTGGTAGTGGCGGACATTTCTCGGTGGGCAACTTACCCTACAAGGAGCACTTGTAAAACCTGAAAGCCAGAAATATTCTGAATTCATCTGTTCAAACACCGTTTGAGCCCTCAGCCCAGTCCAAGAATAGCCGATAGAAATTTATAGCACCCGCAAGAAACTTTCCCGCGAAAGGTGAAAGATTTGTACTCATAGTACTAGTAACTGCTCAAAGGACATATGCAAATATCTTTGGATGCAGATTTAGACATGCCTTTATGCCTCGGAAGTCGGGTTACCCACTCGATGTGTGCAGTTTGGTTTCGTGCTTCTTTTTTAACTCAGACATGAGCCCATCAGCTACCCTGAGTAGGCTTGATTCAATAGTGGCAACAATATAGGGCTAATTGATCACAATTAATCGCCTAACATTATCCATATTTGCTTGTTTACTACCAAGTCAACAGTGAGCAAGGTTAGCTTCAGATCAGTGGAATATTCAGCAAAGTGTTTGAGTTCATGTGTTCTCTGTAGAATATGAGCAGGTCTCTACTTGAGCGTCTTTAGTTCCCCTTCTTTTCGACGTCTTCCATTTTTGCGGTTATGCCAGCAGCTCCGAAGTTGATCTCTGGTCAGTTAACAACGGATCATGAAACAGCCCTCTTAAGCTTCGTTAAACATGCCACAGGATTCTTGTTTGCCTTGAGCTATGTCAGAGGAGCAGCAGTCCCCGTTACCACATGTGTACCCACACTGTCAGCACTTCCTTGGGTAGTAGCCCTGTCTCAGAACTTCAATCTTAAAACTATTTTCCGAAGATAGTAGATGAGAAGATCCCGTTGACTCGGTACGGAAATTCCTAGTTCAGTTAGTTCAGGCGGTGCAACAGGCTGGGTAATCACTCTGTAATCAACCAGTGTTGCAGTACCAGACGGGTTTCGGAAGCACGGCGCATCACAGAAATGAGATATATTACCAGATTTTTCGATCTGTCTCATAACTTCATTGGCGATTACTTTACTTTTATACTCCTTATTCATCTTTGCCCCCCCCCCCCCCACTCCCTTTTGCCTTCTAGACCCTACCCTATAAATAGGAATTTTCCGACGAAAGCCTCTCAAAGAAGCCTTTGGTCTAGAAAAACCTTCAAACTTTCTCGAACACAGAGTGTCCTAGCAATTTTCTACAGTGAATGGAAAGAAATCGGAATAAAGCAACTTCCATGTTCGCCTTTCTTGAAACCTGGGCATCGGTATTAATATTATTTTTCAATGCTTCTGTGCCACGCAGGTTTTTTAATGGTGGAATGTTTATTCGCCTGACGTTTCGACAAGATCGTCGTTTTCAAAGGCCTGAAAGCGTATCGAAACTTCAGGGTGTTACTTATCACGCTTGACGTAGGCCAGTTCTTAACTAGTTGCAATTCAGACCGCTGAACTTACAACTAAGTAGAAACTCCAATAAGTCACTTACGTCAACTCCACCAACACCGAACGGTTGCTCAACTTTAGAGAACTATAGAGCAATTGAGACAGCCCGGTCAACCACGACCCTTTAATAGTATCGTGACATGACACGTATCAGTCTCTACTATCAGAGCTCGCATAGAAAGAACAAGTGCATCAACATAACTGGTGACCTCTTGCCTTTCATCCCTCTATGCGAGCTCTGATAGTAGAGACTGATACGTGTCATGTCACGATACTATTAAAGGGTCGTGGTTGACCGGGCTGTCTCAATTGCTCTATAGTTCTCTAAAGTTGAGCAACCGTTCGGTGTTGGTGGAGTTGACGTAAGTGACTTATTGGAGTTTCTACTTAGTTGTAAGTTCAGCGGTCTGAATTGCAACTAGTTAAGAACTGGCCTACGTCAAGCGTGATAAGTAACACCCTGAAGTTCCGATACGCTTTCAGGCCTTTGAAAACGACGATCTTGTCGAAACGTCAGGCGAATAAACATTCCACCATTAAAAAACCTGTGTGGCACAGAAGCATTGAAAAATAATATGAAATCGGAATAGTTTCGCAGAAAAGATTACGACGGATTTTATTCCCAGCAAATTCTATTTAGTCTATCTGCAGACGCTGAAAAACGCCTGCTATTTCTGTGGTTTAATTAAAACACTTCAAGTGCGAGTGGCAACTTACAGTTCACCGTGTTCCTTTTCAAATTGGCGATCTGCCAACCCTACCTTTATTGCCGGTTCCAGGTCCGCGATCAATCGATCGATCTGCATCCACGTAACGTACAGGCTCTGCCCAATATCTCAAGGGCCATTTTGAGCAATTTTCGGAGTCTACACGTTATTGGTAAAAGTAAAAATTTATCAAAGCCATTGAAAAGGAAGCAAGTTACAGATTGTCTTTTGGAATGTTCCATAACTCTAAAAATGGGTGGTTTACAGCTCGCGACCGTAAAGACCGGCCCATCGGTATGGCTGCTTTCATAGTCCGCCGGCACACCGGCGGACTATGAAAGCAGCCTATCAATCGATACAATTCGACAGCGTATAGCCTCAACAGAGTTTCACTTCCGATTCTTTTATTCATAATGTCTTTATTCATAATGTTATTCTGTATTCATAATGTCTCTTTTGATGTACCAATAGTTAGAAGTAGTACCATGCGACCAATCCATGTACATTGAAATTACAATTGAAATACCAAAAATGGAATGCTGGTGGTCTTTAGATCATCCAAATCAGGGATGTAGGAAAAGCTGCTTTGATTTCTGGCATCGATGGGCAGGGAGAAAAAAACAAATCGGCCTCATCGATGTCGAGGGACTGGCAAAAAGCCAGAGGCAACAAAAGAGCACGAGGAAAGTGGAGAGCGCAGACAGGCAGCAAATGGCGTCGTCAAAACGAGGGACCGACCGTATTGACTGTAGGTCATCGGGGCGATAACCGACGGCATTCATGGGAAGTGAAGATCAAGGGGAAAGCCGAAAGGGATTCTCAATTTATTTATATACACAATTATGCAAACCTCCCCCTCCCCCTATTAGCGAAAAACCACAATAACGGCCTGATCTTCATGGTATGAACTTGTGCGTTGCTATTTTGCTAACGGCAATTAGAAGCTGATTTCCCAAAATCCTCACATCTAGCATTCAGTCGAGCATAAAATCGTCCTTGCACTCTTTTCTGCAACATCCTTCTGTGACGTCTTCGATGAAAAATTAATTCACGGTGGATAGAATTTGGCGAAATTAACGCGACAGCTTCTTCCTAGCACTCAATTTGAATAATTCGCAGTTATTCAGTCTGTACTTTTACGTGTTCGTGATAAAATCCACTTCGCTTACGTCAATAAGGGAAAATCTTAGCAAAAATGTCAGCTGAGACTGCTAAATATTAAGCTAATAAGGGAATGTGAGCGATTTTCGAGTTTTTGATGAGCTTTTCTTGAACTGGTACTTTTCTGGTTTTTGAGAGCTTTCCTATTCCTCCATACTGAATTTCTACATATTATATTACCGTTACAGGAACTTTATCTCTTCTCTCAAGAGTGCAGCATTGTCGAAAGGGCGAAAGAGGGTATAAAGCATTAAGGCTGACTGCATACCCGACGTAAAGATCGCTAGTTGCTTTAATGACTATTTTTTTTACAATTTCGACCGAAGAAGGATGTAGTGGCAAGCGGCGCACCTCCAGGCTCACATGCATGGTCCAGGGATCGAATCCCAAGTTGATGCTCGCTCAGACCAATCAAGCCTTTCATTCCTATAGAGCCGACTAATACCAGTATCGGCTGACAGAACAAGACCATGTTTGTACATCGGTTCGAATGGAAGTCGAATGCAAGGGCCCCAGCTCCCAACTTATCCTATTCTATGGGGTTTTCCCCAAACACCATTGGTTACGGATTATGAACAAAACTTCGCATCTCTATCATGGATGGAAAAAACAACCCGTTTATTGATAAACAAATAGCCAATAAGATAAACAGGGTAAGGCCCTCTAAGGAACTCATCAGAGTAGCTATTCTCGATTAGGCAATGGATATGTGTCTGGCATTACCACTCAAGCTGTTAGAGTCTGGTGCTAAATAAAGGGGGGCGGAGGTAGGAGAGCCCCTGTTGGCTTGGGTAAACTGGGAGTTTTCGAGCTATGTAGTGGAAACATGTGTGTCTGTTTTGGAATCCCACTTCGATGTAGAGCTGTTTGCACGTATTCACACTGAAAACATATCATTTTTCAATGTTTTACATCTACCAGGCAATAGAGGCAGTCTACGTAACAACGGCTATGAATGAAAACATCCAATGAATCGGTGGTAGATTGATGTTCATAATACACGCTGACACACGAATTCATAACCCTGATCATCTATATAATCGTTGTATTAATAGATTCCCAAAATAGGGCCCGGTTAGCCTCTTAGCAGCTAGTTAAGTATACGTTCCTCAATCATCCTGTGCTTCAATCGTTTGATCCTCTTTCACAGCGTACCGACGTTTTATCCCATTATCGCTCAGTGGTACCGTTTGGTCCCCTGTCACAATCATCTTTGGTCGTCTCACTATTTTTATAACTTCTTGTCACGCTGATACTCTCTGTGTTCCCTTTAGGAATACAGGCAGTCAAATCGGCTTTGTGTAAGCGATCCGCCGCACGCGGCAGTCGCGGACTAGTTGTCCCGTTATTGTAGTGCTAGCGATCTTCATACAACTTGATCGATATGCAGTTATTATTTTTGGAATGGTTCTACTATTACTTCTTTTGTTTATGCATTTTTTACTCGCTGTGATGCTTTTGCTTCATTCCACTAACTTCCTTCACGCGCGACGTCGCTCTCGCCGCGAAGCGGCGACTTCGGTTCAACTGCACAGCATTGCTATTGCTTTCGTAGAATTGCTTTCATCTTACCATCTACAGCATGCAATAATGTAACTCAACCGAATTTCAGGCAAATATATCGATCGTATTGATATAAATCATTTATAATTAATATATTATCATTCATTATAATTCCTTTTCCAAACTTAGTCAAATACATTATATAGAACTTGGAAAGTCATCTTATCTATATTTCCATGATTACTTCAAAATTATTAGGGCAATTACCACATTAGTACAGTCTGGTCATTTGCTCCTTGCTCCTGACGTTCTTCTCTAATTTTTTCAAAAAAAAAAATAATAATAAAATGGAATAAAACCAATCCGAACCTTTGAAAAAAATCTTATACTAAAAACATTAAACACATATGTTAGTGTATACATTATATTTGAAAAATCTCAACGGAAAGCCTAATCATTTGCATCAAACAAGTACCTTTTGATTTCCACTCGATACCGCAGACCTTTTTCCAACTTACATTACTCATTTTCCTTTTTTTTTCTGCATTTTTCCTTCGAATGTCAGATACTCGCTTTGGCCACTACCGAGCTGCGAGCCAGTGTTCTACCAATCTGTAAATCTCTCTGCAATCACTTGTTTCGCAAACCGACTAGGGAGAAAAGGTGTTAAACTGCCTGCTTTTAAACGTTCTCTGGAGTCCTTTCTTAGAGCAATAAAATAAGGCTAATTTTATCTGCAAATAATAATTCAATGCCAAAAACTTTCCTGTGCATTTTTTTGCAAAACTTCTGTGCTAAGAGAATGGATAAAATGAGAAATGTCCGATTCTATCGTCAACGAAAATAGGTCACGCTGTACACGCTCTCTCGTCGACGCTCACGACGCACACCCGCTCGAAACAATCACATTCGAATCGTCAAAGAGCAATTTATTTTCCCGCGCGCGGGCATTTGAATACAGCATCTGGTTCATTGGTGTTGCTTCCATTGTGTTCCCGGTGAGAACTTTTCTGCAATACACCAGCTCACTGCTTTGATTTCTTTTTCTACTATTTTCACCCTGGAAAGTTACCCACGCCCTACTCTGAATTCCCCCTGCTCCTTCTTCTGCAAACAAGTCTGAATCATCATTTCAAGTGGTTAGTCAGTCGACACGGTATTCCTCTCGAGCTTTACACCTATTGTCTCGAGCAATCAACGACACGACTCTTATGTGGTTCATGTGGAGAAAAACCGAAATGTTTTTTGATCTGCCTAATTTCTCTGCGTAAGTATGTTCATAGGCAAGTTTGTTGTGCAGACGTGTCTTCACTTTTCAGAAATTCTCTTCATTTCTCATTCTATACGTGTGTACATATATCAATTCCTAATATATTCAAAATCTTAAATCTTAAAGTCTTTTGGCGTTAATCAAATCCGTCTAAGGGGTGCGCCCCGCATTCGACTTCCATTCAGAATCATAGTGGCGTGTTGACCGCGTATCTAGCCTACAGAATGACTTCAGGGACCAGACGATGTACAATCAGTGCTTTTATCCTTCCAAACGAGTCCGGTAACAATTTACATAGCCCCGAGGGTGGAGGGCTTGGCCTCCGAACCCTTCAACCATGCGTGTGAAACAGTGCACCACTTGCCACTACACCACTTCCGCCCTAAAGGCATGTACATAAGCAAGTATGTTATTCAGGTTAGCTTTACTCTTCAGAAATTCTACTCATTTCTCATTCAACTCCTAGTATATTATATATATATATATTCTCACTCTTAGTATATTTATTCAATGCTAACTAGGGTGCACTAAGGTGCATACAAATATCGTGCACTTGAAACGAATGCAAATGAAAGGGGGGTACAGAATCCCATTCAGGCTTGCTAAAGAGAAGTGGATGACCTTTTCACATTGATATAAGTCAAAAATCACTTATAGAGATTGGTTGCGCTCAGAAAGCTGTCTTACAGCTCCTACTGCTGTTGAGGATAGAAGCGATGGGTTAAAGGCACAGTTCACGATAATTCAATGGGCGTGAACGCCAGTGACTTTCCCGCCTCCCAATCGATTTCACGTCATCACGTCAGACGAGTGTCGAGGCAATACAGATTGCAACTATTCGTTCTAGGACCCACACACAATCAGCTAGTCGCCGTGTGATGAGGCGGTATTTTTCTCCCATTCATTTTTCCTCTGTTATTCTTTTTGGTGCCACGATCCCTTATTTGATTTCCTGCTTCTAGAGGCTGAAAAAGGTGAGCTCTCTTGCTGTGACTAGGGTTTCTTTCTTTACCTATGCTTATAAGTGGATGAATTTTCGCTCACCATTATCTGTTATTCGCACCAGGACCCACACGTACGCAGTGAGACACATTGTATGGCGCGTCCAAACGCCCCACTCTTCTTCACTCTTCTGGTCTCATTCTCGTCCAGCCCCCTTTAAACGGTTTTTCGGAGCCTTTTTTAACTTCGGGAACACCGATTCAGTTCCTTCACATTCATCGCACTATTTCCGATCTTGTTTTTCTTTTTTCATCATAATCTGGATAACCCAAAATTATCGTGAACTGGGCCTTTAAACTCGCGAACCTTTCTGGCAATCTACTAACAACAGCTCCATGAGCTCGATTAATCACTCATTGTTTGCAACTTCTTCATAATATTCATGCGAACATTAATTCTGGGGAGAAGCTCCAAATCTACTTTTTCTTGAAAATAACCCTTTTTCCCCCGAAGTTCTACCGTACCTTTCATGACTCGCAGACTTGGGCGTGGTCGGAGGGGTGTGGTCAGGAGGTCGGCTCCTCGAGTGAGAGGGTATACATGACTTCGTTCAGGCGCTTCGTTTGCCTCCCCTTGTACACGATCGTGTTTGTTCCCCATCTACTTTACTACGAATGATAAAAACTAATTCAAAGAACAAAAAGTTATATGAAAAGGTCATACGCCCCAACTTGTGTGGTTACTGTAGGTCCCGTGCAGAAGGTTGGAGAAGAGCGCTCTTATGTAAGAACTACATAGCATAGGGACTGCCTACCTAAATGACTTTCTAAGTTGGCACGTGGCCAATTGCTCACAATACCAGTCATTATTCTGTCATATCAATCTTCTCTAACTTTTTTCTTTTGCAGCGCCCTTGCAAATTTTTGTTGGATGTGCCCAGGAAAAATACGAAAATACTTTGAAATTCCTCAAAAATTAGGACTGTAAAGGCCTGTCCATTCCAATTTTTCTGCTTTCTTCGTTTTGTTTGCAGCGGCAGTAATTCCAGGTAAGAATACTGTCTCCATCAAATTATATTACATTTATTTGTGTAGATCTGTAAACGCGTCTGCAATCCCACGACTTACCATACTAATCGGTCTAACCCTTTCTTACGTCACACGTATAAGTACTGATTATGATAAGCTATCCTGATAATTTGTAAGCTATGGTCTCACGTTATAAGACTCTATTAAAACCCCCAGTCCCATGAATAATATTTTCCTTGATGCTAAGATTACGACATAAATCTGATAAGAAACATCCCGGTTATATATAATCGCTGGCTACATATGTCAGTCTCTTGATGTGTGCGTCTGTATGTAGTAAATATTTATTAGATTTCGCAGAAAATATTAAATCTGCCTAAAATTTTACGAGAGTCGAGATTTCTCACTTCGACGGCAAAGAAGTGGGGTATTCTTGGGAACCCTGGTTTGGGCCTACTTGAACTGGTCCATTTCTAAGGATGGCGACAGTTATGAAAAGCATTATCTGGGTGAAAACAGAGCCGCCGCTCCTGATCTAACACAGTTGCGCACTCCTGTGACTCTTGCCTTGGGATTTCGGATATACCGCCCCGAACCCCCAGTCCCATGAATAATACGTATAGGTGCATTGCAACAAACGTGCTCTATTTTCAATGTCATCTGCCTCCACAGTGCCGCTAAACTCGCCCTTTCTTGAGAGTGTTGAAACGGGAACGGTTTTTGCGTTCATATTGAGCCTTATCTAGGTCGGTAACGCCCTATTTGATCTTGCCTCCTCAAGAGTTCCAGATATGACATTCTTATCGAATTATGCTTCCAAAAGCAATCAGTCTTGTGAGTGCAAACTCGATCTTTCTAGAATCATTAAGCATTAGTTATCAGACATTCGCGATATCTTTTTTCAGCATTTTTTATTCTTCTTTTTATGTTACTTTTCCATTCTGATGAATAGATAATAGATTCCTCTACAGATGCTAATGAAGGCAATTGAATTTGCAAAGGGAATCCTATTTGTCGAGTGGGACGAGGATTTCAAACGTTCCCTGCAAACCATCTCGGAAAAAGGGCACCAAAGTCCAGTCCACTTCAAAACAAAACTTCTTGAACTTATTTCGAAATGCAAACTTTCCCAAACTAAAATTTTAATCGCATTTTGCCCTGATGGACATGTGGCATTCATTTATTCAATATCTCATTAACAAAAAGCAGCATAAAAAAGGTCTGCTAATCAGCAAATGTCGTTTCCCAGAAAAAAATCGTCTGTAAGATGTTTTCTGATGATTCTATGTAAACATCGGACACGCCCTTTTTTATTTGCACCCAGAAAGAGCAGTGAGAGCTTCTCTTTGTATGGCAAGCCTCCCAATGATGATAGGCCTACACTTGACTTCAAATTTCTATTTTTTCTGCATTTTTTTCTCTGACGCACGTAATTTTTTTTATCGTCTGGATATCCCGAGAGAATTTCCGGTGAGTCGTAAAGCGAGGCGTATGGCCCTGTTGTTGATGATAAGAATGGTGGATATCTCACTCAAAATTCAAATCACTGAAATTAGCAGTAAAATCGAAAACATCTGATCGAAATTCGTGGAAAATAAATTTATATACTGGCTGCAGAAATAGTATGTTGGTTATTGGCTTGATGGATACCAATCCTGACTTCTGAGATCTCTATTTTCCCCCTTTGATCTTAGAACCTCTTTTCTTTCCAACCTAACACTTTGGGACTGAAGTCAGACAAGGACTTCCAGGACTTCTTTTTCGAATGCTTCCCCGAGCATTCATTCAGAGAGACTTCTCAAGGCATCTTTACTGTGATGTTCTCGGAATCCTGAACAGTCTAGATCGTATTATCTAGATCTCTCTACTGAATGGTTGCTCAAATTTTCTCAATGTTCCAGTGGAAATCGTTGAAAAATCCAGTTGCTCGCTTTGGAACAGTTTGAGTTGTTCACAATGTTTTCCAGCCAATCTTTGTACGTTCAGCTCCATAAAGCTCCCATTCCAGTGGCTCAGAGCCGCTCGTATCTAAGCATTATTCGTTTTCTCAACTCCATCTGTTACTTAAGAGAACCAAAACTCTAGTCAGAAGATAAAATTACGCCTCTGGGCCTGATTTGGAGCCTTATTCTACCTCTCATACCTGATCTAAAAACCAGGACTTCGGGAGTGCTTCTGAATTTGAAATGAAAGAACTTTTAATCAAAGAAAAAGTAAAACAATGTTAACTTCATATGAAAAGTGCAACTCGCTGGATAAATAAGCTGAGAAATCTCGTTTTTCGATGTCAGCAAATGAAGCCTGCAATAATAGTATATAGGACAAGCCTGTTTAAGCCACTAAGAGGACAGAAACCTTAGAATGCCCCTAGGCATATATGCTAATCGTACTAAATGGAAATAAGACCTTAATAAGTTCAGTTCCGTTCACCTCATGCACTTGCGCTCCTCATGCAGATGCATAGTGGCAATTGAATGTCCCTCTGGAAGTGCCCTGTAGCTCAGAAAGGAGGTGGTTGATATCCAATGTGCTTTGATTTTTTGAATCATCCAATCGATTTCAATCAATACAAATCGTCGGCCTATAGCCTTAGTAGGGTTTCGTTTACGAATCTTATATTCAAAATGTACGTTATTCTTTTTGATGTCTTCCTAAGAACTTATAGTGGGAAGTAGCACGCTGCGATCAATTCGGGTACACCAAATTACAATTGAAAAACCAAAAATGGAATGCTGTTGATCTTCAGATCACCCTGATAATGGATGTGCGATAGGCTGTTTTGATCCCTGACATCGATGGCCTGGGAAGAAAAAACAATCAGCCTCATCGAAATCGAGGGACGGGCAAAAAAATCAGAGAAAAGAAAAGAGCATAGGGAAGAGGAGAGCGCAGAAGGCAATAAATGGCGTTGCAAAACGAGGGACCGACCGTATTGATGGTAGATCAACTTGGGCGATCGTCGACGACCATCATGGAAAGTGAAGATCAAGGCGGAAAATTTTTTGGGATATTTCAAAAAATATTTATATATCTATGTAGAGATTTTTGTTTACAAGCATGGGGTCCCTTTGGCATTCTTTCAAGGTTGGAATGAATAGAACAAAGAGGCTCCGATTTTGGTTTTCAATATCATGGGCTCTCAGAAAATTCCTCAACGAGTTGAAGATCTCCAAAATCATGATTCAGGAGCGAATTTGAGCCTCTAATTGAAGGTCAGGTGCTCAAAAGGATCGGAAGGACTGCTGCCTGCTCGATCGTTTTCTCAGAATACTTATGAAGCGGTTTCTATTTTTGAGAAACTTACGGCATTGCTGGAGTGCATTTCTATTTTCAGTCGAATCAATGACGAAGGTCTTGAAACGAAGTGGACAGCTACGGTCAAAATTGCGATTGGCGGCTTCTTTTCTGCATGTTTTGTTGACACTTTTTCACTGAAGGACTCGAAAATTGACGATTAAATTTGTGCCCGTACCGGTCAGTCCTAGTCTCTCACCTCTAACGAAAGTTAAGGGGTTTTCAAATTGGATTCCTTTCTTCGCGCTTGTGTTTTTTGAGCCTCTGAAGGGCAAGAACACTGAATTGCATTTTCATGCAAAACACCCTCGAATCGTCATCACCCTGGCGAGCAAGGTCTTCAAATGTTGCCACGACTGCTCCCTAGAGCCCAAAGAACAATTTTTTTGCAGAATCCTGGCAGTCTCTCTTTCCTTGCTGCAATTTTAATTTTATGTTTCTTCAATGTCACGTCATAATTGCAGCACTGCAATTATATTAATAGGCGGTCTTGACAGGAGGAGCTGTTCCGCTAGAAACATAAGCATTTCCAGTCGGGATCAGAAACTGGAGCTGATTAAATTTTTGCCTCACTCCCTTCAACCATTTACTGCCCAAGACTGTCTTTGTGAAAGAACGCCGTCGAGAGCAGAATTCCACCCATAACTTGCCATATTTGTGAGCAAGGTCGCTCTATCTCCGATAAAGCGTCGTGGAATCTCGTACATTTTAGGGAGTGAAGAACGGATCAGCCGATAAATGCGAAGCTTCACCACCTAAATATAACCTGGATCTAACTCCGACAAATACTGAATTATTAAGTTGATAACTTTCAAATTCAAACGTCAAGCTTCTGGAAATGAGGGACAGCTCATAGCTGTTCAGTTTGTCGTGCTCGTAGTTTTGACATTCCCAATCACGCAACTCTGATTTCCCACCACAGCTTTTTTTCAGTTGGCGAATTATCTCTCCGATTGTACTATTTGTTGTTGTTCTATCGAATTTTATTATTTTTTCTGACAACATTCATATTTCGACGATAATCAGACAGGCGTACTCGACGCCTGCCCCGCCCACATTGTCACCTTTTTATTATTCCTGGAGAGGGGGGGGGGCCTGTTCATCATTTCTTATCTACGGTCCGGATACTCTATTCCAGAAATGATTGTTATTTATTAATTTAATTATTATTGTTGACATCTGTCATTTCAAAAGACGTCTGGTCCATCGCAGAGGGTATTTCTTCATTTTTGACATGGCCTGCCCGCCGCTGGTCTCGCAGCGATTCTCCCATTCGAGAGGGGGTTTATCGTCCTATGGATTCACAAACCTCTTACTGCCAGCCTACTTCATAGTCCTTTTACCTCACTCCAAGAGCATCAAAGAACGCCATCTATTGGACGTTCGGTCCAAATCGTAGCACAATCAAACCACTGATGTTTTGGGGAAGGCGCGGCACATCTATCCTTCGACATCTAGCATACGGCTTACTATACTACACGTTTATACTTTAATTTTCATATGGTTCCTAATCTAATATCCTATTCAAATGTTTTTATCATGTAATATTGTACTTATGTTTATTTCTGAATATCATATGATATCGTGCCTTATAGGGCAAAGGTGATATATGCAGGGGCAATCGGGGCGCTGTCGCATGCGCACGGTTCGCCGTTCGAATCCCATGTGGATATTCGCCCCGACCATCCGGGCCTTCCATCCCTTCGCTCAGCAAATTGGTACTAGAATTGTCTGGGAGTGCAACTGCTAACCACCCCAAGTATTGTATAGGCATTTACGTATTCAAAACTCCACTACAATTCTGAATGGAAGTCGAACGCGGGCGCTTCCTGAGTATGGGACTGATCAATGGCGTATACCAGCTCTCGCCATGATTTGAATGACTTTCTATTCTTCAAAAATGATACTGAACTGATATCCAATCCTTTGCTCGAACAACTGCCTTTTCTTTGCTCACGAGACCGAATATCTCCCATGTCAGCCAAGGTTTTTACTTTTGATGGACAAATGGATTTCATGCTCATTCGAGGAGGTGAAATTACGAGCTCGAGGCATTCCGGCCTTTCAAGTAAACCGAATAAACATTCACATTCCGTAAATATTCTAAACGAAAGCCTTCTATGTGACATATTTTAGCGGGAACAACCCGGAACCTCTTGAGTGTTCACTTTTTCTTCCTACTTCCTTGTTTTTGTTGAAGAAACACAGCACTAGACTATGCTGAACACAAAAGTTGCTTTTCAAACGGCAGTCCAATTATTTATTTTCACTTGACAAGCTCAAGCTTACACCTTTGGATAACTTGTGTTATGATGTGATAGACAGGTGATTAGAGTTCATTAAGCGCTATTTTCGAAATGCCTCCAATCTAGGACGACTACATGTCCTGTACTCACCAGAATTTGCTCGATTAACACCCTGAAACCCATTACTTGATAGGATATTCGTCTTAGGACACGTCTAGGACACTAGGCTGTCTGCAAGAAAAGCGGTTCAGTCAGTCAGTCATTATCACCTGTATTACCACTCGTTCCCTTAATCATCAAGTTCCTTCAGTGGGCGACAGTAAATTCCCATTCGCCCCATTCAGTGTATAGACCAGTGCAGTGGATCGCCCTAGCTCGAGGAACGCGAGGTGCAGCATTCCTTTCGTTCCTTTGGTTCAGGGCTTCCGTAAAGAAGTCTGACCACCTCGCCCACAGTCGTTTTCCTGTACTTTTGACGTTCCCGATGGATGAAGTTAGCAAGCGTCCTGGTCCAGCGGTCATCACAATCTTGCATAGGATGTCCGGCCCGCCTGATCTTTATTCCTTGGCGTAAGCACTAGTCCCTAATTTTTCGTTCCCAGCGAATACCGAAGCTCCGGATTCCTATCTGCACCTGCGTGTCAAGGAGAATTTCCTAGCGTCGTTCTCGTTCAAAGACGTTATCCGCATGCTCATCCTGCTGTCACTGATTCCAAGACTTCAAGGTGTATGTCCAGGCAGGTACCACACTTTTCCCTCGCCCAAACAAGATAGGGTGTTATAAGGGCATGAAAACTGGTCCTGATGTCCACTACCGGGTCATAGTCCAAGAAACAGGCATGTTTAACGGCTCTGCAAGCACCACGTCTGCACAATCCCGAATGTAGCGTTTTTTTTGCAAATGTAATTAGCTTGTATACGCTAATAGCTAACACATGTTGCTCCACAGCTGCTGAAATCTCATCTCAACACCTTTTCTTTGTCGTAATCTCCTACAGCCAGGGAAACGAACTACTTAAAGAAGGCCCTCATAGGATCCGACATTTCCAAGAAGTATCTCCTTTTGTTCCTCATCGATGTACCATACTACGTCAACACCCCCATCCTGTGACCGAACATATTCGTTTTGCCAAACTTTGTCTCTGAAGGCTTCCAATTAAACTATGCCCTTTTCTTCAAATTAATGGAAACTCGGAATTCGGAATATTTCAAACTGTGCCCTTTCTGAACTTTATTTTACTGGTCATGGTGTGGGCTTTGTTATCGAAATTGGTAATTTTAAGAAATGAAATCATTCGTTTCTTGGAATGCGCTATGCAAACATTCCCAGTATGCAACTCCCCCTCCCCTCGCCCACACATCTTTCTCAGGGTAAACCTGCTACAAATTAGACAATCTTAGGGACCAAAAAGTGTTGGGAATCTCGACAGATTCAGGGTAGGATTAAAAGGTTAGAACAAAAGTAGGGAGTTATCGAAGGAAACATCTAAATCTCACCCACCCTAGTTGAGCAGCATCAACAACAATGAAGTCATATAGCCCGGCGAAAGTGTAGTGGTGTACTTCATTTCCGCTTCAAATCAGGTCTGCCCAAAATGGCATTTAGAGGATTTGGGATGTCCTGATGCATTATTCATGTCTTGTTCATTTACTTATCCTTTTCAGACGTGGTGATGTAGTGTCAAGTGGCGCACCATCACACAAGCATAGTCAAGGGTTCGAATCCCTATCGATATCCGCAAGGCCAAACAAGCCTTACATCCCTCCGAGGTCGGTTAATTGGTACCAAACTCGTCTGGGAGGATAAAACACTGTTTTGTACATTGGATACTCGTTCAATACGCCACTACCATTCTGAGAAGAAATCTAATGAGTACCAGGAATGGGGCTCATGGACTTATCATTTATCCTCCTTTTTTATTCGTGTATGCGATCTTTTAGTTGGGAGATGTTTTTTCTTCCCAACAAAACCTCCAACGTTGTTGTAAAACTTTTTTTTGTTTTTTTTTTGTCTGAAAGTTTTGCAGACTTTATGCTTTTGCAGACACTCACGCCTGCCCTATTAGATTTCGACGAGTTCGTTTTTTTTCGCTCGTTCTTCTCCACTGCAAGCCCTGCTTAAGCTTGCAAATTTTCTACGATTATCTCTACGTCGGTTTTTCTCAGAAGCAGTTGATGAATGACGACACATTCTTCGCTCCTTTACGAAGAAATGAGAATCCCTTTTCTTGGAAACGTCCTCGAAATGAATCATCTGCAAAAACTTTTCATAGACAACCCAATGGGCGCAGATGCTGTCTGAATTGCGGAAGAACTATAAGGTGAAAATGTGATTGGAGGGGGCCACTATACTGAACTCTCCGTCTCTGACGCTTATTGGTTGCTTTCATAGTCCGGCGGCGTCAACCGCCCGTCTGCCTCCCCCCCCCCCCCTCCCCCTCTTATTGTTAGCACTACCTTGGCTGGCACGCCGGCACGCCGGCGGACTATGAAAGCAGCCATTGCTAGAACCACAGTGTTATCAAAAGCCAGCTTTGCGGGCCTCTAGTGGTCTTTGTAAACAATTCTTAGTCAGGGGATAGAGTTTTGGGCCCAAGCCCAAGGAGAGTAGGAGCATCGGGACGAGTGAAATCTTGACTTCATAAGAAATGTTGGAATAGAAGAAGAATCGGCCAGTAGGACACTATTTCTATTAGAGAGCGCAGACAATTATGCAAAACGAATTGCTCCGTCCAACTACATTTTTGCCAAGGATAATTTTAGATATTCACATCAGGTTTAAGGATTTCTTTTCAAAATTATTCCCGAGAAGCTCGAAAGTATAAAAGAATTGTAAGCGAGGTTTATTTCAAGGTAGTAATCCACTTTTTCGGTCCCCTATTGGTTTCCTTCCGTGTTTCCTCTATATCTTTCTCTTTCCCCTTTTCTGTTTTGTTCCAACCCCGAATGTTCACAATAATGGTTCTTATCGGAATTCTCCCTTCAGGTAGCCATGGGGAACAGATTGTTGCCTGAAAAAATATGATGAACGGTTAGAGAGTAGAAATAACAGTGTTGCTGGTCTGACTTATTGACAGAGTGGAACTTTCCTATTTAATTATTTCACTTTTAATTTCTTATTTTTCTCACGTGATGGGCGTCGTAACCCGTTCTCAATGAGTTTGTGCAGTTTAGAGTAAAACACATTCTTACGTCATTCCTCAGCTAATATTTGTGCAATAAAAGTACAAGTGCATATGGAAGGTACCAGCTCTACCTTTGCACTCTCTGACGGCCTGGACTTAGTTTTTGCAGGGGTGCCTGTGGGTCAAGCCAACAGACTGGATGAGCTCATTTTTGTGGGTAGGCGTTGTTTATCTTGATGTTTTTCTTGTTTGTTTATTTGGTTTCCGTCATTTTTTTTTACATTCTGCAAAATTGGTTCATTTTTCACGCAAAAGCAAGCGTACGTCACATTTAAAATGTTTTTCTCACGGATCTCAAAGTAATTGAAGGCCTGACTCAGAGTAGACAATACCTGGCGTTTCCGATTTCCCCATAGAAACGTGAGAGCATTATACCCAACTTTTTGCCTGCAGTGCCTAACATGCCTATTCTGTTATTCTTTTTGCTATCCTTTTAGGAATTCAATAACCTTGGGAAAAGTTAGAAGAAACATGGTGGTAACAAACAGCGTCGCTACCAAGCTCCTGCTCCCTTGGCCCAGGGCTGTACAAGGATTCTGTCTCTGGTGCAGCCTCCGGCACCCGGCTAACTCCCTCATGCGATCAGTGCGTTGCTTATGTTAAAGTTTCCAACTTACCGAATTCATCTGGTTGGATGGCCTCTTACCGGATCTCCGTTCAATGGTTGAAAGGTTTTAGATAGAGTTCATTTTCTGATGTGTCTCTGAGGATGTTAGTCAGAGCCGTTCCCATAATTCATGTCCACCCAACCTCTGGAGGTAAGTAACTAGTTCATGCTGGTTTGAAAACCGCTTTTGTTTACTTCAGCTGCTCCTCCTGGTTGTCCGTCTTCACAACTTGGCATTGTTTACTCGATGTTTTGCATAACTTTGCACTCTTGTTGGATAGTGCATACCACCTATGTTCCGCCTCTAAATCAACAGAAGCAGGTCTCCTTTTCTCCAAAGGTCTCACTAGTTTCTCTCCCACGACTTCTGCTCTTCTTCAAAACCGATCTATTTGTGGATTCTCCTTTCCATAGAGATTCCGTGATTCTAATGTTGCAATTTTCGGCCATTCTCTGTTCATTATCTAGGAGTACATTCCTGTAACCTTTTTTTTGTTTTTATTGAATATTCACGCTTAATCGAATTACCGACCAATCATCATCGTTCGGGGAATCGCTCTGGTCCAATTAGCTGCTAGCTGGTCATTCATACCAATAAATTGCAGTGGTTCATTCTGGATGTCAGAGGAATTCGATGCTGAAAATCCACGTACGGTCTTTGATGTCAGCAGTTTCTATACGGTAGTATTATGTATCGTCTATCTCGCGATAGGTTAGTGCTGTTATATTTATATTTGTAATAATTAATGTCAACAAATCATGTCAGCAATTAATGTCAACAAACTTCGGCCACCCTTCTGGTTGTTTGTAGTTTGCAGCGAGTTCCACTTCCACACTGACCGAATACCTCATTCATACTTTAACGGGTGTATTCGGAGTTCGACAGTTCAACGACGTGCCGACCGACGGCGTTGCTGACCACTTGTTGACACAGCAGGACAGATTGCCGCGTTCAGCTCCGCGTGAGCGGTAGCGGTACCGAACGTAAGCTGTCCTGGGCTGTCAACACGTGACCAACAACGCTGTCAGTCGGTCGGCCAGTCAACACGTCATTGAACTCTGAAAGCACCCAACGAAAACCGTTGTCCTCAATAGGCCCGACTACATTAGCTAACAACTTAGTTACTATTTTTAAAAGCCGGGCATCGGTAAGTCGACATTATCCATACCATGGATACACGCGGTCAATCGAGTCTGCTGAGCTGTACTTCGAAGCTGTGAATGAAGAAATATTCCCCTGAAACCTCTTAAACTGCGTAGCTGAATCAGAAGTATGAATTTAAGTGCATCTGTAATTTGCTGTTCAGGTTCCACTTCTATCCTATTCAACATTTTCAATATATACGTATTTGGTCGACGAAAATCACTCAGAAAGAAGTATATTGTGTTTATTTTTCTTGAAGCTGCTGAAATTGTGAATGGCATCGCCTACATAATGACGGGTATATACTATTTCTCACGACTAAGGCGTTCACTTCAGTTTTTTTCTCACAACATCATATTCCTGAGAACGGCTACGAAAACAATACAACACCCAGCTCTAATGAATAAAGAGCCTTCTACGGAAGTCCATCCAGGGTGCACTCGTCTTCTTCTTTTACCAGATGAACCAAGCAATGTTTCGGCTAGTAACTTATTTGTAAAATCAGGAATGACAGAACATTGAGAAACAGGCATTGTATTGTAGCGGTGTGCCGCGCGTACAGACGACTAACTATAAATCCCCACATGCTGTAAGCGCCAAACGCCTAGACCAGTAGCCAACTCTAAACTCTATCATTTTTAGCAAATGTTTGTAGGACTACGGGTCAAATTTTACAAAATATTTCGCTTGAAATTGTGAAAATCTAATCTTGTTTTTGGATGAATGATGAATTACAAAAAAACTATTCAAAACAAAAAGAACAAAAGCATAGAAATCTGAAGTACCATATTCCTGTATGATATGTCTTTATGGTAATTTGAGGTCTTGGTCGATTAAACGCGATTGTTACTGATCATCTGAGGACGCCCATCTCCGTAGAAGACTGTTTTTTCACGGTACGTCCAGTTTACTGAATATTAGCAGTTCTACCACGAGCACGTCTCAATCTCAGTCGGATTAAAAACATAGCGAGAAATATTTTTAACCTTTTTTTCATTTTTCATGTATAAGTAGAGATAAGACTATCCTACTATATATAACGCGCTAAGTGTGTCTGTTGGTTTGTCTGTCTGTGTGTGTGTGTGTGTGTGTGTGTGTGTAGTTGTGTGTTTGACCGGAAATTCATAACTCCGGTTCCCGTCGACCTAGAAAGTTCAAATTTGGTAGGTGTAAGGGGGGCAGGATAGGAACACTAATGGCGGGTGGTGGGGCCGGACTCCGCCCACAGGGGGCGGGGTTTGTGCAAAATAAATGTTTGAGCAGAAAGTCATAACTTCTGTCCCCATCGACCTAGAGAGCTCAAATTTGGTAGGTGTAAGGGGGGCAGGATGGGAACACCAATGGTGGGTGGTAGGACCGGACTCCGCCTACAAGGGGCGGGGTTTGTGTGAAAACTTAAACTTGGACCTAGAACGTTCAAATTTGGTAGGAATACAGGCGGCAGGGTGGAAACACTTATGGTGGGTGGCAGGACCGGACTCCGCCCACAATGGGCGGGGTTTGTGTGAAAAACTTAAACTTGGACCTAGAGCGTTCAAATTTGGTAGGAATACAGGCGGTAGGGTGGAAACACTTATGGTGGGTGGCAGGACCGGACTCCGCCCACAAGGGGCGGGGTTTGTGGGAAAACTTAAACTTGGACCTAGAGCGTTCAAATTTGGTAGGAATACAGGCGGCAGGCGGCAGGGTTGAAACACTTATGATGGGTGGCAGGACCGGACTCTGCGCACAATGGGGGGGGGGGTTTGAGCGGAAAATCGTAACTCCTCAAGGGTGCAGGGCTTATAGAGATATGTCAAAATGGACCTAGAGCGGTCAAACTTAGTAGGAATACAAGAGGCTGGATAGGAACACTGATGATAGGTTGCAAGACCAAACTCCGCCCCAAAGGACTGGGCGTGAATAAATACTGTTAGTTCGGACCCAGACCGTTGAAGCTTGAAGGCACAAGGAGTTGGCTGGGAACATTGATGGTAGCTAACATAGTAGGCTCAGCCGCGATGGAGTGTCTGAATACTTTTTTCTTTAAATAATCGCCTTTGTGATATAATGCGATGTTCTATTCGGACACAGCGAAGATGGCTTACAGAAAAAATCGCTCACAGTTTGAAGCTATAGTGAGGGTGTACAGCTTTCAAAGAAAAAGTAGAATCCGAAGTGTTATTTGCGCATCATGGTGAGCGCCCGGCGTAGCCGGGCGAACCCATTAAAAGGAGGGAAGCCCGGCGTTAGCTGGGCGGCCCGACTGGTATTTTATAAAACATATGGAGTACAGTAAACATGGGGGACGGAACATTCACCCAAAACTGAATGGACGCGGCAAATGGCGCGGCGAGATTCGTGGCGATCAGGACGACTTTGGCACCGATCAATGGGGCGCAAACTTGGAGTGGAGTACATTAGTGTGGTCAGATAATCCTACTAATAGGCTCTACTTCAAATTCGGACCCCAATAATAGGCGCTAAAGCCGTTTGAATGGCCACGCTTTTCGCCGCGCGATTTGCCACGTCCATTCAGTTCTGGGTGAATGTACCCATACCCCAGTAAACACCCGTTTAAAATGTCAATCGATTTTTTTTCATATTTTTCTTCTTTCCCTTCTAGTCGTTCCTCTACTTTTGCCTCTTCCAGTTCTCTCAATAGCCCTCCGCAAACTTCTCTCGCCTGAGAAACCCTGATGTTTCTCGATGTTTATACCATCGTTATCACTACCTACCCCTACTGACTCTCCTGCAACGGACTACTTTTTTCCATTAGCTGCTTTCATAGTCCGCGATTTGGCCCGCGAGCGAACGACCGGGGGACTACTCGTCCAGCGGTATCGACCGAGATTAGTTGTGAACAGGGAGCAAGCGCCGCCAAGTCGTGGACTATGAAAGCAGGCCATTCGGTTTTGGAACCATATGGAAGAACCTTTTTTAGCCGCCAACCACACTTTCGTGTCAGCCTTTTTACTTTGGCTTTAGTTCGCATCACCGCTTAGTTCCGTGTACTGTGCATCACATTGACTCAGCATACCTTGATTTTTGCAAACTCTTACTTAACAAGTTGATAATGAACGAATCCTAACTTATGAAACTACTAACTTTCCATGGCATAACATATTATAATAATAAACTGAATCTGATTATTTTACAGAAGCCATGGCCAGCACTGATAATTGTGGGCACACAGCTACCAGCATTGGTGGTGATATTTGCCTCAGTGGAACGAACAATAGCTGTTTATCAGCCTAGCAATTACTATCGTACTTGGAATTGCACCTACAAGTTGAAGCGATTGTTTCTGGTGCTTGTCGTTCAACTGGTTAGTCATTCAATTCGTCAAGAGAACATAGAATTCTTCCACTTCCGCAGATGTTCAAATGAAGTTGAAGAAAATTGAACCTGATTAAAAAATTAGGTTTCAAGCATGGAAACGAGGCGGGGTTGCACCGCGACCGCGCGCATCCCATACCTACTTTTCTCATTCGTTTTTGGATGAACACGAGTTTTAGTACGCCAATAGTATCTATTCAGGTGTCCATTTTGATAGCGGCTCGCACATCGGCTGGTCTAGATTCATTAAATCCAACACAGCACTGCCCTGTGATTTCTTCCACGCACATCGCATACTGTACTGCGCATTTCCTCTTCGTCGTTCTTGCTTATATGATCAGTTTCGTTACTCTGCTCTCCATATTTAGAAGTAGACAGGTACGTCAAGTTGAAATTGAACAGAATTATATTTGTTGCCTTAGTTTTATTTAGTTCTCTAAAGTTCCAGCTCTATTTTTCCTACCATTATCCCTCGCCTGAGTAATTACCAATAAAACTGAGCTACAACTGTCGTCCACAAAGTTCGTGGTTTAGAAACAGTATAAAACGTATTCCTGGTTCTGGAAGTGGACTTAATAGGAGGACAATTATCTGGAAACTTAGAGCTGACGTCAATCTCAACTTAAATTGCAGCTTGCATAGGCTGAATGCGGAGCTTCCAATTACTTTCCCTATTATAAGTGCAAAATAGAATGCATGGCTGATCCCAGAGGGACTGACAGCGTTGATGATTTTGTCGACCAAGTACCACTGCTTCTCTGTAAACCAATTTCTTCACTTCTCGCTTGCCCCATGGGTGCTTGCGTCCTGCCGCACCCGAAGAAGTATAGGTGATTTTAGCACACGGCGGTGTTGCACCCTTGCTATTTACCTGCTGGCCTCTGATACCCCTTGTCCAACACTTGGTCTAATTATAATAAGATGGAAAAACGCCGCGCAAAAGCGACTAACCGATTCGCCACATAGCAGTTCATTGAGTAGTCTTAATACCCACCTTTCTTTGGGTCTGAGCTTTCTCCTTAAGAACGAAAAACCGAAATTCCCACAATATTTCAAGCCGCCACAATTTGTAAAAATATCGGTCGAAAGTTGGGGGTAACACGCATCGCTTTTGCGGCATTACTTTACGACTAGAGCTATGGTAGTCGCTTGAATATGAAGTTTAACATTTCATTCATTCTCTCCCTGTTTTTCTTCATTGTTTAAATTTACTTTTTAGCAGCAAAATCACCGAGGTTCAATCGTTTTTGCTTTCAGAGCTACGGTCAAGTAATTTCATCGTCTCTACGACGATGTCATAGTCATAGTCGACGCGAATCAAATCTCAAGGTATTCATGATGACATCGCTGATGTGTATTGTCTTCATGTCGATACCTGCTCTTGCAAGCCTTCTGATTCGATGGAACTTCATAGAAGGCAATGAAATCGTACTTGGAATATCACTAGTACCACCAGGGTATGTGCTTACAATTCTCTAGAATATTTCCTTATCAATCACAGTATTATAATGATTAAGTTGAAAGAAAAAAGAAAGGTGAGACAATAGAGAAATCCAAGCAGAAAATGTTTAGAACTGACCATCAAATAACGGGCTAAGGTGAACAAATCGTTCCCAGTTAGCAACCGATTTCCGGATAATTTCCATGGGGTTTTCCCAGTAGATTATCCGGCACCAAAGAGTACTAAAGAAATGCGGAGAGGGATAAGTAAGGTGGCGAAGTTTATAGAATTTCATTAGAACGACCTGACCTTCTCCGTATTCCCACGTCGTGATTAAGTCCCATATTCTAGGTAAGGGAATGACCATGAGAAGATTCAGATAAGTAACCAAAGAAAATAAATTAAATAAACTAGTTAACAGCTTTATAAATCAATAACATACCTATTTAACAAACATCCATTCCAGGTTGATATCGATTGGTACAACGATGGTAAATTGTATTTTCCACTGCGAATACCGTAGTAATGTGCTAAGGATAATGTATTGGACGTCTAAAGAAAAACGATCAACGGCACGAAGCGTTGATGGAAGTGAAGTGTACCCCGAAAAACTGTCACCACGAGCAAGTTCCCCCATGACAAGTCGAAAAAGCACTTCCCCGGGGCATTTCCAACTTATGGATAATTCGGAAATCATGTTATAGACGAATCATGAATTTTATGAACTAATTTATGAGTAAACGGTAAATCATAATAAATTATTTTCAAGTGTATTATTGTTGTATCGAAAAGATTCATCCTCCAGTTACAATTGAGTGCAAAACTTTTAACTGGTACGACCCCTTTACTTTGTATAATGCAACTAGGGATAAGCCAAGTGAAGTTGGTTCTTCTCGCGCGGTTATGACTTCGATTGGCCCATTTCATAGAGAGTCACATCTTTTCCCGAAGCTTCTGTCACAAGAGGAATGTCGCAGAGGTCGCCGTACACACTCAGCAACGCGCGCTGCTCCTGCATCGCGGCGATCCCGAAGTATGAACGCTACTTTGCTGAAGGGTGATACTTGGTATAAGGGATCCATTTAGTGTGGTCGTATAAAAGCTTGAGCGCCGGTCCACAGTACGCACACCTGGTGAATGGATCGCAATTTGGTGATGTTGTAATGATAATGTAAGGTAATGTTGTAATGTTTTTTAGACCGATCAAGCATCAACTTTTAGTGTTTCTTAACAGTATAATCGTACGATACGAAGGGATGTAACGACATATCAGCCTAAGTTAAACAAACAAATAACGTTTATTCAATTTATGTGAATACAAACGTAATTCCCGTACTCTACTGAAAGTGAAAACTTTAAAACTTGATGATATCGAACAATCAAAAACTCGGCGATGATGATGATGATGCGTAACCCCGTGTAAACAATAAAGAACGCGACGCGTTTGTCATAAAACCGTATAATCAAACTCATTTGAAAGGAAAAAAAACTTGGAAGCTCTAAATTGTACAAACTGATCCGGAAAACGAGTAGCCTTAACCTTATAGGTGGATACTCGCAAATAACTACGTCACACTTTGTGTGGACCAATAAATAAAACGGTATTAAATAATTATAATTAAATAAATAAATCAACAATTACAAACAACACGCATAATCTACACGTACAGGTTGATTACCGTGAAGGCAATAAATAGGCTTGAATGGTTTGATTATCAGAGAAAATGAGCATGTTGATCAGTGCAACACAACACTAAGTACTACTCTACCTGAATTCAGGAATTGTTGGAGCGCCCCAGAACGTCGACAGTGAATTGAGCTGCGCTATACGGTTCATAAGCTCCGCATCGTGCGTACCACTACGAAGTCGCGCCAGAGACTCTTCAAAAGAGGCTGCCAATGTAGCTGTTGTTGATGGCGTCGTCGAGGAAACAGTCTGCTCGGCAGTGACTGGGACCTCTGGTACCAGATGAGGCGGTGATGAATCCACTTGTGATGTCGCCGAAACGTAGTTTGGCTTGACTGCTACTGGAGCGGGAAGATCGTTTTTTGAAGAGTACTGAAACATCATCTTATTTCGGCATACTCAAATCCTAAAAACAGAGCCAAAATCCAGGACAATGCTTGTACATCTAACAGTAAGTGTGGACCGAGATCCTGTATAAAGGTTCTCGCTCTGGTCAAAGAACCTGCAGACTCATCAAGCACTATTGGAAGCGAGCAAGCGCCAACCTATCAGATTTCATCATGGATCTACCCAGTCATAAAAAGCCTTCAACAAAGAGAGTAGCTGCGCTGCAAAGAAAATGGGGGTACTACAACCTTCACTCCTTACATTATGTAATAAAAGAAAATTTTCAGTAAACAATTCACTTACTCTTTGCCCCGCTTCCCTATCCAAGACGTTTGGTTTCCCCTCTGAATTAGGGATGGATTGGGCCTCAGGTGGCGAGGTGACTTGTTGAGTCAGTGGAGCAACCAAACCGTAGGCTGGTTGCTGTAGAAGTAAACGCTGCTGGAGACCCATCATACTCTAAAAAATGTGCAGTAAACCTTCGGACAAGGTCATCGTCAATACCCTAAGGGAAGGAAGTCAACGTACTAGTATATTAATCATTGATGGTTGCGGTCTTGGTATACCAAGCGACGACAGTCCTGTGGCTAGATTGATATTCTCCTTTTGCTGATTCAACAACGATGCCATAATCTATCAAAAGTTACTATTTATGTAAATAGAATGGAATAGAAAGTGACAAAAATGACAAGAAAAGCTATCAAAGTAAGTTACGAAAAGAAGCTACCTGCTGTTGCTGCAGGGCAATCGCCATGTTCGCCATCTGATTCGACTGTGACAACGACATCTGAAGAAGAGGACGTTTGTTATGGTGAAATCAATGATTAACTGCTGTATATACCTGTGCTAGCGCGCTGGCTCCACTGGTCGGAGTATTTCCATGAAGAGGTGGATTTGTTGCCAATGGAGTATTCTGATTTAAAGACGAATCCTGGTTGTACGGCGATGGCGCTGGGGAATCCATCTTTTGTCGCTTATTTGCTGGAGACGGAGCTGAAAGCAGAATGTTTAAAAATGATAAGAATTCCTATAAAACGAAAAATGCGCGTTGGAAAGATCAGGTAGAGAGCTTACTTCCTATCGATGACCTCTTCAGTTTAGCTGACACCTTGCGGTACATCTCGGCTGAGACCTCGTGATTCAAATGCTCATCGTGGAGCGTCGTAATTTTGAGCAGCTTAAATAATAAAACTTCTGGATACAGTCCTAGCTATACAAACGGGTAGTTCAAGTATGAATCGTAATCCTTTTTGCACAACCCCTGCTTAGAACTCAATTGAGTGATAAGAAACTACCCGCAACTGCCCTATCCAGCACCGTAGTAACAAAAGAAAGATTCACCAAGAAGCAATAAAGTGCTCACCTGTTCACTGAAGCTGTAGTTCAGCCGTAGCATGGCCCTACATCCTGACGGTAGATAGTGTTGATTGGGACGTTTTCCAATTCCTAAACCTATGAAACTTCAGAATGCATGCCATAATGTTCACTTAGCTTGACAGCTTCCGAGCCCCGCGCATAAGTACCACCTATTACCAAACGATGGCCCAAGCGTAATAAACTTTAAAGGCTCCTCCCCGGAATGTTCAGTCCACTACGGTGGGACAAATCGCCTCACATAGTGCACACAGCTGTGTCGCGCATTATCGTTTATTGCTCCCTTCGGACGCGATTTTTTCCTTCCAAAAAACGTTTGGCACACAATATCGAACAAACGAGCCAACGGCACCCACTAAATCGCTGGGTTCCTTGAAAGGATAGTGAAGGATTGGGACGACGGAGATCGCGCTAGAAAGCGTCAGAGTCTGTCAGCTGGTAATAGCATCTGTCTATGCTAATTGTGGGCCACCGTGCAACGAACAACGCGCGGATTATAGAGAATACGATGAAAACGACAATCGACCAACAGCTGCTCAACGACATACTCCAACATCCATCGAAAGCTCTCAACCCTAACACGTTTGACAATAAAGAGGAAAGTCTGCAGATTGATTGTAGGCTACCCCCATAACGCTAACTGGAACCTTGTGGGGGAAACCATGCATGCGAAGGTCCGCTTCATGATGGAGATCCCGATTCCAATCCATTACATATAGACCAATCCCACGCCAAATCAAGCCCGCCAGTTTCCCTAACAATCCCTTCCCATTGCTCCGGGTCAGAAATGGAAATGGGAGAACTGGCATTCACATCAGCTTTAATAACATTACTGCTCCATACCCGAAATCTATCACCAATTCGCTCTTGAGACTTCCGCTTTCCTTTCATCTAGCTTTCTCTCCATGAAAAATGTGACCTCGTGCGGTTAGCGCGGGACTACTGGGGCAAATTTGCGGTTACAGGTGGGCGGTTTTTTCTGTCGCGTGAAACGTCGTCCAGTCGTGCCACATGTTCACCGGTCCACCTAATTATACATGCGGACATGTCTGTTCAGACGGCCACGACGGCGACGACGACGATTGGAGGGCGAAGGGCCGAGGCGACAGATGGGTGAATGCGTCAAGTTGAGACAAACGCCACCACAACAGGTGATGAACGTACGTAGGAGACGGATTGCTCACCTCGCATTCTCGGCTCTCCGTAATGAGCACAGTGAAAGACGACGTATCGGTACTTGAACCGATGATTTACTGTTCCGTCCGGTTCTCGAAGAGTTTCCGAAGAAGCAACCCGGAACGGGTGCAAACACTTTCTCTTCCATGCTTCAAACGCGTCTTCGAATTCCGCATAGCTGAAATACGATGCTATAATCTCGTTATTGTGAATATATTCCTGTATCCTTACCTCGAAAATCGGGCATCATGTGTGATTTCAGGCCCATTAGCCCCTGGCTCCGCAGGAGTTGGTGAAGGGCGAATAGGTACCGGAGCCACCGGAACCACTGTATCTGGGGCAGCCACTGTGTCTAACCCTGTTTGGGTTGAACTTGGGAAGGCTGATAACTGAGGAACTTCAGCAGGGAAAGCAGAAGTTGACACAACCGTCGTATCAGGTACTCGGGTCAATACGCTCACTGCTGTACCCGATTTCGGAGCAACTGAAAGCAAAGTTACATTTTCGTCTACAACCAGACTTATGCTGATTTCTTGATAAACGGCGGCATACCAGGCTTTAGATCGGCAAATGTTGGTGATGGAGCGACTTCGCCCTTTACATTTAGTGTGGTGTCAGCAGACGGATGTGACGCAGTGCTGGTAGACGCAACAGACGGTGTCGATGAGTGTGGGATGTCCTAAATACAAATACCACTAATATTCAAAATTTGCTTATTTACTGGTGTATGGTGCGGTATAGTCTAGTACTGCACTCAAACGTAAGTGGCGGTCACATCAAACGCCGTATTGGATAACGACGGGTCAAATGCTTCCCAATCCATCACGTCGTTATGACAGATGAGATCAACTTTCAGAAATGCTTGAGTAAAAGTCAAGTGACGAAGAATGTCAATCAAAAAGCCTACCACGTGAAGCTCATCCAGGTGATTCGGACTGCTGCCACTGCTGCATCCACTGCTACTTCTTGTGCTCCATGTGTCGTAATGTGCCTTCTTAGCGGGTACGTGCTAAATTCAAACTATTCATGGAAACATAAGAGTCTTCATAACAGTCCAATCTCCACATTGAAGATTCAACAGGGAAAAGAAAATGATCTCACCACAAAATCTGGGAATCCATACATTTCTACGCCGTAGTTTTGATCCGGCTTTCCGGAGGCGGCCATTGTTTCGAACTGAAAAGATGTTTAGTAATTCTAAGTGACAGTCCAATCTACAAACGCTTATCGTAGCAGCCTAGATAAATCGTCCATGACAGCAACAGATGGCATGACAGCCTCAAAGCTTAGCCAACATTTCAAAAACATGGATTACGAGGAGAGGATCGAAGGAAGAGAGGTCAACATTCAAAGGCCTCACAGAAATCGAGGTGTTGTCATTTCCTGGAAGGGCAGAGGTTGGCTAGAAGATTGAGAGTGCTGCATTACGCAACGCGACCCCGTCACGACCCGGCTGTGCGCAAAACAATTCTGAGCCTTCTCTGTCTCCGACATGCATTACTCCAATGCAGCCAATGGCATAGCCAAAAGGAAGCCCACGGATGAGCACTTATCAAGAAGATGACTCCGTTCGTGGGTAGCCATACTGGACACCTTTAAAAGATCCCGACACCACTGCACCAAATGCGCAGAAATGGAAACTTCTAGAAGATCCCGACACCACTGCACCAAATGCGCAGAATACACCCGTGGAACAAACTGGCACAATACATGCGATCAGAACACGAACTGATGTGAATATGGGAGATAGAAAGCAGGGACTTTAAGTGGTCAGCACAAAGCTTCACCAAGCTGACCTTGGTGTGACGCCACACTAGCAAATCTATTTCATTGAGAGGGAAATAATCTGGCATCACAAAAACTCTCACAAATCGGAACAAGATGGGTTGGCGAAAGCGAACAGAAAGTCAGCAAGTAGAGAAGGTTTTATCCCGAGTAACCGACGCCAGCCTTGACAGGCCGGGATCAACGGTGGGTAGCTGGGTGGGTCGGACCACAATTGGCAGTTTTTGGCGAGACACAATAGTCATTTAGCTACTGGATATGCCCGCCTACGCCAATGGCACTTATCGTTGAAAGTGCCGACACTGCAGGATGTGATATGGGCCGGGATCTGGCCATAGATACGCCAAGACGGTTGCACAAGGTCATCTGCAGAGGCATCAGAAGGCTGCTATTGGCAAAACATCACAGTCGTTCCGTGAGCAGGGCCACATCCACCGTACAAATGTGAGAGAATCAGCTCGGCGTTCCGCCAGATGCTCGACCATTGTCGACGTTTCGAAACTGAGCGTTTCATAGAGGTGGACACTAAGATGGTCATTAATAATTCCCGATTCTCTCGTTTAAACCACAGCAGGGGCCAAGAAGGCAGCAATTCACAAATGTTCTTACGACGTCCATATGGCGCGCACGCATACCGTAACCACTACGTGCATGCCAGCACGGTATGCGAAGCTATTGTAGCCGCGCATGATTGAACGACACGCTTCCATTGACCACTGGAACAAAGAGTGTGCATCGAGCCAGACTTTCTGCAGATCCCTCATCTAGCTTGATGGAAATGCCGTCGACTGAAGGTAATTAGTGTATTCCTCATCATCCGAGATGAAACTGATTCTGAGGGGCTTCTGAGGTGCTTGCTCATCAGCTCAACAGTTCATTGTATGTTTATTCTGTGAATAGATCCCTCACGGTGAGATTTTGCTTGACTGAACGGACTGAATCCGATTACTGCTGTCAGCGTGACTCCATCAACTTATCAGTAAAATCTTCTTCTTTGTTGAGACTTAACGAAAGGCTCTTGATCTGTGTAGCTGCCTCTGCCGTCGCCGAAGACGAATCCTTTCATCTAGTCCCTCCAGCATTATGCGTAAGGTTAGTGAACTCCGAAGAAAGTCTTTCCTTAACAATAAACGAAATCCTAACAAAGCATTCTCAAATTCTCAATACGACTTTTGCTGTGAATTTCCTCCAGCCAGTAAGAGTCGACGAAAGAGTGAAGATGAATAGAGTACGAGACAGTTTCGCTAAAACAAGGAGTACTGCACAAAATATCAGCAAGCATCACCTTCACAGAAGCTTCTGAAGAACGGCTGGATTCTTGTTCACTGATGCGCACGTTCGGAAGATTACGTCAACAATACATTGAGAACTGCGCAGATATGTGTTGACTGCTATATGCTGATATATGTATGCCTCAATTCTTTCTATAAAGGGGTGGAGCAGCGGCTGGTCAGAGTCGACCAGAGAGCATGCCGATGGAGAGGCTATCAGCGAAGGCGGTACAACCTCAGCTAGACGCTAGGAAAACATCTCTGAAAACCGAGATAGTGCAGAGCAAGGGTCAGCCCGAGACCATCTGCCGGGATATGCAAATTGCCGACAGCGGCAGAAGCCGAAAAAATCGCTCACCCAATCTGACTGTAAGCAAAAAGAAGAGCGTAAATAGTGCAACATAAAAGGCGCACAACCTGAAAAAGGATCTAAGGAATTCGGCGACTGCTGTAGAATCTACTACCAAATATCCAATGCCAGCGAACTATCCATGAGCCATCACGCTGTACTGATGCCGAGCCAGAAACGTGGAGGAAATGTGAAGGGGATCATAGGCCTGCACGATCGGAATTTTACCAATGAAATATCGTAGAACGCCTTCGATTCCAAGGGAGGACTGCACACACGCACAAAACACAGCATCACAGAGCAGCACAGTCAAGTTAGTTGCACGTGTTTGAGATTTCCGAATTAGTGCTACAATTATCGTAACTAACACAAAGACTCCCAGGCACCCTTTCCCCTCCCAATCAATCATTCACTAAGTAGTTAATCTATCGATTTCTCCTCTATAGGGCACACCTCAGCCCAACAGCGACCTCTGTCAGCATCCAGAGGGTCAGCCATATATTATGTAACCATCATCAACTATCGATTGGGTCAGATTGGTGGCACTCACGGTAAACAATGATCAAAGATTGTGGCGACCGTTACCCTCGACCCACTCAACTTACACCAGACCCGAAGGACCGGATTCTGGCAGTCACTTTCTAGGAAAATCCTTAATCGCCTCAGAAAGCGTAAAGACTTCAAAATCATGAGTGCATCCAAATATAATCTGTTAGTAGAGAGGCAGAGCCCAAGTTCTAGGAGAAGACCAACAATGGGCTATTGCCGCTGAAATGAGGAAATAGCTCGAGCCAGAGAGTAGATGAGGCAGCGGGGATGAGTAATGTGGACTTTTTTGAGTGGCCATATTGCGGAAGACAAAGAAAGACGACTAAAAACCAAGCTCTAAGCGCATATTGCCAGCGTCAGCTTAGCCACTCTATCGTGAACACTGTAAAGGAAGGGTCGAATGAGAAGCGAAATCACAGTATCACGTCACCGTCAGGTGCTTGAAGCCTTGGTTGAGCACGGTGGTGGAATAACTCTGTCGGCAGATCAAGACAGCTTCCAGTCAAATTCGTATCGCAGTTTTTCCAACGGAATTTCATCGGATGAGAATCGGAAGAATCAAGCTCGTTCCTCAGAAGAAGCTTTCCTGGATGCGTAGGGCCTTTTTTAAGTTGAACTTTGAACGACCACTCGGTTGGAATTAGATTTGCGAGACAGCTTCATTATACCTTATGCATCGGTGCGTAGGAACTGACAACTACTGGCGTGGACGAGAGCCATCTTTGCCATCCTTCCAATTGATCCTTCCAATTGCGGAGCAATTCCCAGTTGAAAATTAGAGCGAATTACTGCTGTCGTGGTGTTCCTCCTCAGCCATTCTTCTCTTGGAATGGTTCCACAGCAGCTTTCATGGCTTCTACTTGCTTGCAAATGTTCCGTATTATCCCACCGAAGTTGACGGAAACAGTTGTGTTTCATGAAGTTTGAGAGAATTGCTGTTTTTGTGTAGTAGAAAATTAGATCATTGAACAGAGCATTATCTTGCTCCTACCATCTTTCTTCAAGCAATTCGAATGTCTGTACTGCGAAGTGTCTTTGAGGTTATTTATGCACTCCAAATTGAGATGCAGTACTGTAATTTTAGCTTAACGATATTCTTGCCACACTGCTGCATTAGATATTAACTTGCGTGTTAATGTTTGATGGTGTCTTCGATATAATTCTCATGGTACTGTTTGATCCTTGATTTTATTGCATAGGCGTAAAAAGCTTTGTTTCTACATTTAGAAGAAAGAAGCCTCACTGACATATGTGGTATACATCTGGATATTGAACATCCAGATGAAAATCAAATCCATAACAGCAACTAACTCACAGTAATCAGGAAAGTAACTATCGCTTCTACCAGTCCCTTACCAAGAACGTTTGCCGCAAACGGATGCCAAAGACACGATCATTCCATCTTCTCAATTTTAAGCTTAGTCGCAAAATCATACATCCTTATATATCCCATCTAGGAATACGCCACTTCATAGCTGAGTTCTGTGACCATCCAAAGTCAACCATAGAGCTCACTTTTTCATATTGCCCTAGTAGGGATGGAGCGGTGGCAGGCGATACTAGCACAATGATAGCCCACGAATTGAACCCTGGACCTAACTCCACCCAGACAAACGAAGTCCTCTACCCCTCCAGGTCGAGTGCTTGTCATCAGACACTCATGGTCAACGAGCAAATCGCTACAACCTTTTGATTCACAATACCTAGGAGATGAAATTGCAACCGGATATGTCAGAGGATAAGCGATAGTGAAATTTGAGCGCCGTATTGGATTGAAATGAAAAGGGGGAAACGAAAACGAAATAGGTTATATAAAACTTTAGTTTGTTTCCCATTACCAACTAGGTCATAGCCTTTGAAATTTTTGACAGTCGAGCTGTATTAGTTTCAAACTTTCCCACACATGTTGTAAATCACTTAACCTAGGTATTCTGACAGGTTGGATTAAGCAACAGCATTATACGACAGTTACCTTAGCAAATATGCTGTCATTTGTTCTGACCTTACATATTGATTAGTTAAACGATACTTACAGAGCTGAGCATATGCGCAGCCAGATTAGGCCACTATTTCTCTAAAAGCCCACTTGACATGAAAGGGGCCGAATTTTAAGTAGGTTTTGGGGGTGCAACGCTATTGTCAAAGCTCTGGGCCACTACTAATGCGATTCATCTCAAGAACCATCAGTATTTGGCTTCTCAACTTCTCAGCTCTCCAGCAAAGATCAGCCTGTAAGAAAGGGGAGCGTCAGGGAGACATTCTCGTTTTGCAGCTGTTGCTTCCCTAATCCCATAAAAGAAGATCCGATTCTAGGCACGTCTTAGTAGCGAACACGCAGTTTCTGACTTGTGGACGGGAATTTGGGTGTTCACCAGAGGCCGAGGTACGGTAGTTGAGGACCGCTGTCTGTCAGTGTAGTGATTTACGGTTCGACCACGATTATGACGATCAACAGCTGATCGCAATTGATGCATGACGACGACATGCATAGGGTCGCACATGTTCGATAGCTCTGCGTAAACCCAATCAATTACACCAATCGATGCTCCTTGGCAGCTGAAATCTGACAATTGGAAGGTTCTGGGAAACGCCAATACACTATATGACATGTGCGCCAATCTGGTCGAAATAGCTAGCGTGAACCGATTCAAAATGGGTCAGGACTGACTTCATTTGATAGAAACGAATGGAACAGAAGTAAATTCTCCACTGAGGAAAGAAGTTTCGACTACCAGTGCATCTAATCCTCACTGGTTCAGCTTCACTCCCAAACACTACGACTTACTACACCTTTTGACGCTGGAAATCATCAATCCAGGATCAAAAAGTAACCTAAAAATAAAAGTAAAAGTAGAAAAAATGTTGTGGCAGGGATTAAAAGCCAATCTACTATTATGGAAATAAAGCCAATGAAGAACCACAAAAAAAATCCGCGGTGAGGGACTTCAACTCAAACTAAACGTTCACAGACAAATACTTCATTCGAATATCGTCGGCATTATTTGAAGCTTCTAAAATACCTCAGCGTAACTATGGAACCGACAGTTTCTATGGACTTTCTAATTTCCCTCGTCATGACGTAATGTTCAACGATAACCAGCATACAGTGAGCTGAAAGAAAGGTCGAACCAATAAGGTCAGAGAACAAAGGAATAATCGATCGGCGGCTTCTTATTCTCACACACTAGTAACAAACCATCTGCATGCTGCTTCCATTGTTTAGCGTTCAAACTTTTGTGTGTGTACAGAGGCTGAGCAGGTTTGACACTACGTTTTTTCTGCTGGTCCCAGGATTTGTTTTCATCCTTAAACTAGCTCAGAGATTTAATTTTCCTCATAAAATCATTTTGTTGTGCTTCGCTTGAGCTGTACCTGATGTAAAAATTTCATTATTAATTTCATTTATTACATTTGTCTAGGACGAGGACCGCCTTACGCTGTACCTCGAAATGGGGAGAATAATAGTCAGGCAACCGAAACCGTTAAAGGTTCAAAAACAAAGATGGACGGCTTTAGACGTAAGGAATGGGTCTGGATTTGGTGGGGAGAGGTGATGCTCTTCACTATGCAGTGGGGAGTCTGGGAATCAGGCGAAAACTTTCTTTCACAGTAAAAACAGTCTTTCAAAAATTAGTTTGCTCTGCTGGTCCACAGTCAATTGAGTCTGTTGCGTTTCAAACTCCCAGACACTCTTATAATACACCCAACAACTAATAAATAAAAGCCGAGTTATCAGCCACTGACCCAATTCCTAATTTAAACATGCTACCGTCTGCGTGCGACAGGCAATAAGCGAATCAGCATCGCAGCGGGTATCATCACCCGTTGTGTATTCGCTCATCATCTGGTTCATTAGCACATCACACGGCACAAAAATGACAGCATGTCAGTCTGCTTGGAACGATTAATTTCGGATTAAAGTGGCAAAGATTTATACGGTAGGAGTAGTGCTGATGGTCCCTGGACTGTATTCAGCTGCTCGAAGGTTCTGGTGGAGCTATCGCTCTCAGACCTATGAATCCGGAACACTTGAGCGTACACTACGAAAAATTAGACAGCATAAGACAACCGCAGACGGAACCGTAAGCAGTGATCGGAGGCAGTAGTAGAGTAAATATCCGAGTAGCAGCAGCCGCCCTTGGTCATTCCCGCCAAAAGGATTCGAGAACACCAGAGAAAGATGATGGGAAAGAGGTCGCACAGTATTGCTTATTTATGCGTTCTGCAGCCGCCTAGCATCTAGTCGACTTTTTCTGATGAATAGGGACTATTCTGGTGCGATTCACTCATTCTCAGCACTATCAAACCCAACAGTCTCTTTTACAACACCTGTTTGGCGCATGAGCATGGGTCAGCAGCCGAACTTGAGCGTATAGGTCTAACATCTGGACCAAACTCTGTACTCTCACACCACTTGAGCTTGGGCCTGTTAATCAGAAAATACAGTAAATAATTCATGATTCCTTTTCCCATCATGCCAGAAGCTAGCAATTCTAATTCTGAGCAAACCTGCAAATCCCACTCGTAATGTTACCAAATGCCGAAATGCACAGCAATATTCTCCTAAAAACGCATCCCCGTAGTGGCTATTTTTCGAAAAATCAGCGTGATTCGAAGAGGTGTTAAGCCTTAATAAGCATATACCATGCTAGATATAACACCAACCACTACTTGTAAAGGGAAAGTATGTACTTTGGAAAGTATGGAGACAGGGAACCTAATTGACCACAAGAGGCGTGAAGATGACTGCCTTTAATGAACATTTAAAAATTTCCTAAACTCAGTCAAACTGAAAAAAGTATAAGCAAAAAAAAAAGAAAATGTTCAAGCAAAAGCAAAACTCACAAACTCGGGAGCATTTGGATCAGTCAGCACCTGCGTTTCGGCCGCTTCAGCATCGTCGCCAACAACATTTCTTCGGCGACCTCGTCTTGGGCCCATTTCACATAAACTGAAAGAAGTCCCCTACATTTTTTGTGTGCCGAAATTGAAAGAACAATTGCCACCCGTCTACACACCCATTCACACAAGACAGACAAGTTCCAAGCTTCTTAGACTAACTGAAAGGAATGAATAAGAAAAGTGAATGCCCACTTGCCACGCAAAATCGCCAATTGTAACTACTCGCGACTTTCCCCATAAAAAAGGAAGGGTCGAACTGGGCAACAGTTAGTTTGGAGGGATTCGCAACCTGAGACCCAAAAATTTCCTCCACCTGCATTTGAAATAGACACGCATTTCAAAACGTACTTAATGGCTCCCGATCCACCGAAGCAATTTGAAGCTAAGGAGGAGAAATAGACGAGAGCTTCAGCCAAGAAATGTTCCTACAAATTCGAAAAGATGTTCATACTCTGCGTATAGAGATCGGCATGATATGCTGAACAAGGTACGTCGCCTACTCCGCTCCTACTTCAAAAAAAATGGCAAGCGCTTTGAGCATAATTCCCAGGTATTCAAGTCGTTTGCCTACAAGCGCCTACAAGCTGTAAGATTATTACGGATAGAACAACCCGTTTAATGTTACTCTAGAAATTGTTTTACAGCCAGTTCTACAGTAGGAAACGCTTCTGGAGAGATCAATCTGCGTTCTTGATTCAAGAATCAAAACTAAAAGCAAACATTAAAAGAGCGTCATGGTCAGTAGTGATGAAATCATTTCCACTACCGATTCCATTGTGTAACGTGGGAAGCACATTCACATTAAGTCAAGTAGACGAAAAAATTTCTTGGAAGCAACAAACAGGCTGGAGGATGTTTGTCCCTCTGATGACTATAGAAGCCGTCCATATTTCCACGGACAAGAACTTTGGAGGACTCTTTGGGAGAGAAAGAAAGGTATCAGGAAAGGTGGGGAATAACAGCGAAGCAAATGTCGCATGTGAATTCTGTCAACGTCACCCACCTTCTGTCCTACGTCGACCTCACCAACCGAAAATTTTTCCACGTCATCAAATATACAAATTGACAAGAAACTACGAGAGTAAACAAGAAAAGCTACAAAAAAATCAAGAAACTCACGGGTGCAGAAGTGCGGGTAGTCCCCCACCCGTCGAGCGCTCATGGTTCGATTGGCGCCAATTTGGCGATCTACGGCGATCACACCATCACACTGCTGGACAGGAACGAAGTTGGCGAAGTGCTTGTGGAAAGGTGAAAGCGTCAGACAGAAGTGACGTACTGGAAATGGAATAGATTTCTAATTATGTTCCATTGTTTTTAAAAAATCCCGACTACGTCCAGAGTGCGCGACTTCAGGGAAAAATCGATAAGCGTCTCAACCACGCATTTCCTTAACGCTAGAAATCAGATCGACAATCAATACAACTTAAAATCGCAATTATAGTACCTTCCCAATGGCTTAGCTGAGTTGTTCATACGTATACAAATAGAACAATTGAAAAAACATTCCAAACTTCTCGTTTATACTCCCCTGAGACTATAATTTCACACTTTGTTACGGATTAATGTGAATGGTTTACTCACCTGTCCGTAAAAATCCCAAAGCCCACTCAATGTTGTCCTTCATGCACAAGATGGGACATCCTAATTTGTATATTTGGGCACTAAGGCAGCTTTTAGAGCTTGCGTTTCGCAACAGATGACGCCAATGCCGCGTCGCAGGTGCAAGACGCGCGCCGCGGTTGTCGATCACTGGCTGCTTTCATACTTCGACGAGCGCGCCGGCACGCCGTTAAAGACGCCCGTACATTTGGGAAGAGCCGTGCGAGCGGCTATGCGACGGCGGCTCTATCCGAGCGTGTGACAGCAGCGGCTACCGATCGATACCGCAAATCGAGGATGGCTGCTGTCACACGCTTGGATAGGGTCGCCGTCGCATAGCCGCTCGCACGCCGCTTACTAAATGTACGGGCGTCTCCAACGGCGTGCCGGCGAGCTCGTCGAAGTATGAAAGCAACCAGTCGTCTGTCACACTAATATCCGCAAATATAAGAGATGAGGAATCAATCAATAAAGAGGATCCGTAAAACATTTTAAAAACTAATAAAATGCTCTTAATGAAGCACAATTGTACTATGAGGAAGCAGCTACCACGCCAAACAGAAGCTTTTCAAGACACAAATGACTACTATTATATTGTGCCCAAATAGGCTCGGCTATGAGATACTTTATGCCACGCCCCTCTCGATGTTGTGAGAGTTTCCTGAAGTCCAATTCATATAAAGGGCTCGTGCTTCAAACGGTCTGAACCATTTGCTTAGCACGGAACTTCAGGATTCCCGGAGGGCAGTCCCAGTCAATTTAACGATTCGTCTGAAAAAATCTCAACAGCCCCACGTAGGTCTTTTATGAGCTATCCCTCACTGGTCCGATTGAGCCCAACTCACGATCAAAGCGCTCAACACTACATACGCCCACTTTCCCTTTCAACCCCCGGAATATACAGGGAATTATGTATGTGCATGTTTGGTCACGATTCAGTCCCCATGTGTTGTCACAACAAAAATTTGCATCATACCGTAGTTATCCGACAACTACCGTAGGTCGGGAAGAATTATTATAACAGCCAGGTGACAGACGTGAAAGTGGCAGGTGAAAAAATAGCAAACAAAGGGGAAAAATTCATCAACAAATATCGCAGAGGTGGGTAGAGTTGGTGCCTTTAGCGAATAAACAAGAGAGAGCTCAAAATCAGCCCTTTTCCGGCCTTGAAATCCAATGAAAATCATGGTCATATGTTGAGGATATATATCGATCATGTAGGGTATAGACAACATCCATACTCTTTCATCCATAATTATTAAGTCTTTAACTTGGCATTCAGGCAAGTGCCATTCTGCCGAAAACTGTTTTTTACTTTCACAATTACTAAATTCAAAAAAATAAGTTGAAAGTTGAACTTCTTGTTGTCATCATCTAGTGTAGTGCCAAGTGACGCACTATCGCACAAGCTTGGTCACGGGTTCGAGTCTCGGAGTGGTACTCGCCTACATCGACCAAACTTTCCATCCCACCGGAGTTTACTGGTACTAGTCCACTGGGGATGATGTACATGGCTGGCTTGTACATCGACTCGCCACTGGCTTGTACATCGACTCGCCATCGTAAGACACTGTATAGGTCAGATACGCATTCGAATGGCCACTTCGATTCTAAATGGAAGCCGAACGACGGCTCATAGAGCAAACGGAACCAGCTGATGTCAAGAAACTTATTCTTTTCCCTTTTTTTGGAGGCAGGACAACATCTGTGTGCATCAAAGGATCTCTAAATAGAAAATCCTTATTGACAAGAGCTGGTCTTCAGTCAACTGGTAACTGACACACGGTTTCTTCTACAGCTACCTACCACTACAGTATACCTTCTCTGTGTGAGGCTGGACCATGAAAACAGAAAACCCCGTCTTCCATTACACGTAGGAAATCGTTGTTATGCCAATAATTGATTTATTCCACCAGAATCATCATATGACTATTTGAGTGACAGGCAACAGATAAGGTGGGCGTATTTGGGTCGCGTTTATCTCATTCGGCATCGTAATATCCGTCTTGGCCAACCGTAGAGCCAGTCTATTACGTGCCTTCGTCTCAACAGGCTGTCCACCCAAATATCTTTTCACATGGCGATGGTGATGGGGAAATAGGTAGAAGCTGCTTGATTTATAGGATTTCAAGCCGTTCTTGGTCGGATCAGAGTTCGAGAATGGGAAACGTCGGTGTTCTTCAACTCGCTTAACAAGGTAAGTCATTTCAACGGCTTCAAAATGATCTATGAAATGTACCTGTAGGATAATGTAATGTAATGTAGGAACACAAGAAAGTATTGATAAATTATTTATTACCAGTCAGGTCGCCCTGCTTATGCTGCGCCTCATTCCTTACTTCTACAAAGTAGTTAGAAAATGTGGTTAGAGGGGGAACTCTATGTTATGTTTGGTGGCCTTAGTTAGTTGTCCCAACCTGCGCTGTACCCTCCATGGATTATTCCCGCTACCGTAAGTCTACTCCGTCTACACGATCCGACTTCTCAGACACCAGACCTGCAGGAATAGTACTATTGGAGTCCACCACAGTTACGCCCTCACAGCAAGGTTCAAAGAGCAGAGTAGTGTGTTAAATAACTACTCTTGAGCGTGGGTTACCCTGTTAACCATCCATCGTGGAATTCCCACGCAAAAAATTACCACCTGACGCGACAGTGAATTTGAATAAGCTACCACGCAGAAGATTTAATTTCGTGCAAAAAAACATGCTCTATTCATGTGCCTATCCGGCCTACCATAACCAGAACACCAGCTCGATACCAACCTACACATATGGCTTTTCCAGGTCGTTGCAGGTTCCCCAAAAGGAATTCCGGAGTTGCATTCTCGAAATAGGATACGAACATTTTAGCCGAGGCTGAAGAAAATGCAAAGACCGTGACTGGACGAAAGGGTATCACCTACGGGGCGTGAGTGTCCCTATCTGGGAAGCCTCTGACCTCACAGACGAACCTCCTATCAACTAGCCGACCCCTGACTGGCTTTACAGCCACACGGGGTGAATCTTTACAAAGGAATTTCAACGAAAATCCAATTGAGCTCAAGTAGGTATAGATAAGTTGGTATTTTAAGAAGGGCTGATACCATTAGTATGTTCAACCACAAGTCAATCGCTGGATCGATAGTAGCCCCGGCCAAGCATTTATGCACCACTGCTACGTAACATTCATGTAATGCTACAGAACCTCTAAGTAATTGGGCCAAACCAACGAAGTCAATCCTGCTCTATTTTAAAAGCCCTCGTTGATTTATTATCCCCTTCTTGCTTCTAAGGCGGAGGTGGTGTAGTGGCAAGTGGCGCACTATGTATCTCACTTGTACGGTCAGGGGTTCGCATCCCGGATCGGTACCCGCCTAGGTCAACAAAGCCTTTCAACTCTCCGGAGTCGGTGAATTGGTACCAGTCTCTTCTGGGAGGATAAAAGCACTGACTTGTACATCGGCTGGCCACCGCAAGTCATTGTATAGGCCACATACGCACTTATTACGCCACTACGATTCTGAATGGAAGTCGAGTGCGGGGACGCATCCCTCAAACGGGATTGATTAACGCCAGAAACTTTATCCTTTTTTATCCTTCTTTCCCTCTATTACGGTTTCCCTGAATTATTTCACAATGCATTCATTAACCTCTGTAGTTCTTTGTTTTGAACAGATGTTTTCGAACCGCATGATATTTTTCAAAACAAGTGAGTAGGCGAGAGATTAACATTACTTTTACCATAAACATGGATTTAATCACTTTAAACGTTAAACGTGCATATATTACAGCGCATGCATTACCGAGCCGTAATGTCGTGCCTTTTGAAGAGCAGCGGAAAAAAAATGATGTGAATCATTTTGATGATCTGAATCGACTCGAATTTGATATTTGGGTCGATTCAGGTCATCAACATTATTCACAAAGAGTAACGCCTCCTTGGTCATCGGCTGACTTTTACGAAATTATTCACGATAATCGCCGACTCAGGAGTACGGTAGTAACAAAAAAAGTATTTAGATGGGCTCTGTCGCCAATTAAAGACTAAACTGGGTTTTAATACAAAAATAAAACCTCATTTTCAAAATTCTACAGATGTTCGTAAGTTGTGAACTACACATCTTTGAATAGCCCTCTAGGTAAACACGCTTATGCACATTCTTCCTTGGGTTGGTAGGAATACAGAAAATTCGTATAGGACCTCCACTACTACGTGCTAAGGCTATTCCGAATAATTACTATAACTCGAATTGAAAAATGAAGGATGAAGCTCTGGCGTCGAACAATCCAGTCTTTGGGAAACGCCATGCATTCGACCTCCTTACAGAATCGTAGTCCCTGCACTTATATAATAAATAGGGGTGACCAGCCGATGCACAAGCCAGTGTTCTTGTTCACCCAGACGAGTTCAGAAGCAAGCAGGTGACCCTGAAAGGACAGAAGGTCGAATGGCGTGGGCGAGTCCAGGATTTAAACCCCGAACAAGCATGTGATAACCGTTTAACCCCACGCCACCCCTCTCGGTTCCTTCACACGATTCCCGGATGCAAAATCAGACTTGCTTGTTTTTGATACAGAAGCTGCTCCGATAAAGACTGCTTGACTGCTTTTAGCCTTCGGAAGAGGCACAAGCCCCTCTTTATGATCATGTTTGTTTACAAATATTCTTCCAAGGAAAATTTAAGTTGTTGGATGTTTGGTGACGTCACTGAAATAAATTGTATATCTAACAAAGGCGTGACGCTTCCAATTACAACAACCTTGGTGAACGGCCGTCATTTCTGATTGATAGCAATCATCGTGAGCGAAGTCCATGTGACCTAACCAGACCGACCGAAAACGTCACTCCCTGATTTAGTCATCAAATGTTCGCCAAACGGATGCGGAAGAAGCTATTAACAAGACAAATTCATTGATTATGGTATTTTAAGGTGAGATTAACTAGAAAAATCTGAACAGTAACATTATATGACCTCTTCATATAATTTATTCTCATCTTTTTAAACTATTATACAATTTTATGCGCTTTCAATGAACTCCTACACCATTAGAGTGCTCTTCAGAAGTATTTTTGTAAAGTGTTTCTTCCTCTATGGTTTTCAAAGCTGAATTGTTCTACACTCCCTGTATCTAAATGTTCACCAAGAGAGTTTATCGAGATAAATATGAAATTCAATATGTATTCGATATTATATAATTCATTTCATTATATTTTATTTCCATAACTATAATTACTAAATTATAATAGAATTCAAGCTTACAAAATCATAACTCAATGATTTTGGGAACCAGGCAATGCTTAAGTCGCATTTTTTACTTCTTTCAACGTAAATAATTGCAATTAGCAAAATATCAAATTAGAATAGGCTTGATATGCCTTATCAAATTCCGATTCGGCGTTTGATTTCCGAACTGTTAACTTGACGGTAGCGGCACTTTTCCCTACTTACGCAGGAAACTGGCCGATAACTTCTGGATTCTCAACAATAAGAAGGGTTAGGATCAAAGAAAATAAGAAAGATTCGAAGATTCATCTGAGGTTGACCAGCTCATTTTCGAGGTAATTCCAAGGCTTAGAATTCCTTGGTGCTCAGCTCCCAGAAAGTCAGGTGTAAAGAAACTTACTCTGCTGCAATGGAGAGCTTGAGTAACTGAGGCAGTCATCAGTCACCGGTTGCAGATATCAGTCCAGGATTCTATTTCCTGGCCGTACATTAGATATCGTCTCGTTTGCCATTACCTGAGCCTTTTTATGAGGTATACAAGTATAATAAAGAAATAAATTGCAAAAAAGATCCATTTCTTCAGTTGATTCTTTTCCATTAGTACATTACGAAGAAGAATGGTCCGAAGAGAGCAAGTAGAGAGCTGTTTGTTCATTTTTGATTCCCGATTCGAAAATGGTCAGTTGAACTCTTGGAATGACTATAAAGCTCGGAAGCTGTGAGCAGAGAACCAAAGGATCTGATACTAAGCTTGGGATGACTTGGAGATGGTACTACTCCGGAAATGACGAACGACACCCGATCCCAACATGGTCCCTGCAAGCCCACTGATACGCCAAGCTACCAGCTAACGTGCATAGTAAACGAATCTCGTTCACGAACAACTTATTACTATTCATATAGTGACGCGAATGACGTACTCGGAGGGTATAAATAACAGCACGAGGGGGTTCCCCATCCGTAGTGTTCTGCTAGTCAGCAGAGCACTTACTCTGGACTTCCAGACGAAGATTGTCTGACAGCAGTTTCTTAACTGACTTCAGAAATTTCTTAGAAGAAATCGGTGTTCTGCTGTTTTCTTGTCTCAGTACCTTCGTCTTCTTTTTTTCTAATTTTATAGGTTTCTAGGATTTCTGATTTTCTGTCGTTGATCATTACTGTTCCGGGATAAGCCGTGCATTTGATTTCTACAATGTCGTTACGCTTTCCGAGTAGCCTCTTAACACGCTTATTTGTGTGGGTGAACTTTTGTATTGAGCAAGGTCTGCATTTCGAAAAAAACATTTGTATTCATACGGTAGACCAACTTGAGCACCCGATAATCGACCCAAAGGCAGATCTACTGTTTGACATAAAGAAGGCAAGAGGATCCTGACCAAATTAATCTGCGTGAAGGGATATACGCCGGTATCCCACTCTTCAACCTACTCCTACTCCGAAACTCGATGGGGAATCGGTCCCTCTTGCCACACTTAGGACTTAAAGTCAACTTCAACAATGCAAAAAAAAAACTTGCACCAATCAGATTTCAACGTTCTGCTTTTTTCTAGGGGGACTAAGAATTCACAGTGAATTGTGACCTTCTGAACGCTCTTAAGGCTGCACAATAGGGACTAGAAACAGGAGACAAAGGCACAAAAGTTCCCATGCGTTGTAATCATAGCACCCAAGTGTTGTCAATACGGTTCGCTAGGAACATTCCAGTCTATTTCGAAAGCAGCATTATTTAGCCCGTTTATTTTCAATGTAGAAAATACTGCACCAATGTTTTGCATATTATGAAATAGACGCTAAACGGCGATGTTTCCACTTGGGCAGTTAGTTTTTGCTTTTTGCTGTTTGCTATTTGGATGCTGATAGGTTTTCGATCATAAACGGAACGACATAATAGTCAACACCTGTGGTCATCATAAAAAACCTGTTCACTTTCATAATGTTTAGCTTTCTTCAGTGTTAAAGTTTGCTTTACAATTGTTTAAAAGCAACAGGCCGCCTGTCATACTGTAGTCAGGCGCGACAGGGACGGAGGCGTGGCTTCCGCCGCGCCCTTCAGGGATGCTTCAAAAGGACGAAATGTCGTCAAGTTTTTCTTTTCATCAACTGGGGAACCGCGATTTGTTCTGTACTCTGATCTGTTTCTTGTCCTCAACGACCCCATCGGTTATCAAAGAACGACTCAGTTCAATCGAACTCAGCCCGAGTTATTTTGGCTGAAAAATCTATTTACTACCTTTTTGGTTCACATCAGTCCCTTGAATTTATTTTCGCTCCCATAGGTACCTGTAGTAATTCAATAAATAACCAGGCCTCAATTGGCTGAAGCTCTTATCTCAATCTCCTTCTCTTCTTCTTCGATGTATGCCCTAACCAAAGCATCGAAGATATCCAAGCCTTACCTTCTTCTCATTTTGTTATTACTGTTCAGTATTCCTGGAGAAAATCCGTAGAAACTCGTCCGTTCGAACTCGTCCTTCCGAAGGCTTTCATTCTTACTTCCATCATCATTTTCATAGCTTTTCGGTTGATCTTACCGTCATCCTCTCCGCCGTCTCGTCCGTTCTCGTACATGAGTGGCCGGCACCGTTGAGCGGATGAAAATTTAGTTCTTTCCAGAATGACCTCAGTAAAGGCATGTTCACAAGAAATACGTTTCCAAACCGACGACGTCTTCTGACTGGAAAAATATCTACGTCGTCAGTGTGTTCGCCTTCGTTGATGCCTTACAATTCGCCTTCTTCGTATGGACTTTCTGGCCATACTGCCAACAGGTAATACGTTTTCGAAAACTACTCTTTTTTTGTAATCTTTCTCTCATTGCGCTCTGAGGTGCTCCATGGGTGGGAGAGTTATTAAAAATAACATTGGTCGAGCCTGATCAAGGGATGATTCCCTACTAACGATGATGAATTCCCAATCCCTATCAAATAGTTTCCCCTATTGAGGCTAAACTTTAGGGGTAAGATTGTACGGAAAGGTAGCAAATTGTATAGCTTGGTAGGAATGCAAATCGCTTAGGGAAGCTACGTAATCGGCATGAAAAAGCTGTGGGCTTCCAAGTGATCCCAGGGGTCTCCTGATTTTCAGTTCAGACCCGAATTTCTGACGATTCAATCTTACTCTTAAGCATCCCCTTAAGATTGTCCTTGCCTCTATAGAGGACTAAATGGGATACAAAATTATTTTTCACACTTTTTGTGTACCTAATTTTTTGTCCCCTGTGCTAGGTATGCAAGGTACCCTTATACTCCTGATAAAAACCTTACCATTCTTATGCGGGGCTCTCCCAAATCCTTTCAGTATGAATCACACCCGGCTAGGAATGATGTCATAAAGTCGCGCTTATGTAGACATACTTACTTTATCATTACCAGTTTTGTTTACGTCGGAAATTGATGGCAATCAATCTTACCCGAACAAAAGTCCACGTGGCTGCCCTAAATAGGGCGCATATGACATTATAACTGGTTCTAGAAAGTAAATGATATCATAGAACTTCATCTTATTGTTAGCACGGGATATCACTTGACTTTGGGGTGTTCTAAGACTGCTTTGCCAGAAAAACTCTAGAAAGGCTATTAGGGAGGGTGCAGGGTGTTGCAGTGGGTCGAGGTCCTCATTCGGTTCGAACTGTGAGGTCGAGCTCCACCTCGAAACTTCATTTGATCGGAATCTTGAGAAGGTTAACCCTACTAGGCACCGTATGGGAGACGGACCAAGTAAATCGGTTCATCACGGGACATTTTGGGTCTATCTTTTGTTACGGAAAGTAATTTATAATGTTCAGCTCGACCCCACACTATCAGCCTCCTTCATCGGCCTCATCATGGCCGTCTCGGGTCTGGGAGAAGCAGTTGCGGCACCGATTTTTGGTTGGTTTTTCTCCCTGGCTGACCCATTCGGCTTAATCTGAGCTCCTCTACTCTCTTCAGGATACTGGACGAATTGCACTGGTCTGATCGTTCCTCCACTGATCGCCTCCATTGTGATGTCAATTGTCGGTAATGTCATCTATATGTGTCTGAATGAAGTGCCGCTAGGCCTAAGAACCTATGGACTTCTACTTTCGAGGTTCCTGAATGGAGCTGGAAGTGGTAAGCGTTTTTTGATCAGAAGCCCTTGTAGGAACTTGCCAACTGGCCTATTTTTTTTCAGGTAATCGCGGTACATACTTCGCGTACATCGCAGCCGCCAGCGACACAAGCGACAGGGCACGCTCGATGGCACTATCTGGTGGTGGCGCTCTTATCGGACTGAACGTTGGCCCAGGTACAGCGCTACTATTTGATCATAAGACTACCGTGTGATAAGGAGGAATTTCAACACCAACGATCATTGTGTAACGGCCATCAGTGCGCTCAGAGAGACGGCATGATTAATGAAGATTGTCGGGATAGTGCGACGAGGAAACCAGTTTCTCTCAAAAGTTCCATCAAAGATCAGTTTTCCGAGAAAAGAGAAGAGAAATATGACCTTTTCGGTTGAATGTACTGATGGAACGACCCTTAAAATTGTTTCAAAGATCTGAAGCAAGGGTCAGCTACCAATTGATTTTTTGCTTCCGAGCGAACAACTGTAAGAGTCACGCGATCTCAAGTCGAGTACATGGCGCATCCTGTAAAAATTAAATACTGTCGAAAGAGCTGTTCATATGTCAAACCCCATAAGCAAAACACAAGGAAAAAGGGTGGTGTGGAGGTCCCGAACGGCATGCCCCTGCAGGGCAACTAGCTAAAAATCGCCGCGCGGCGGAAATATCGCTATATATGCCACGTGGCATCTTCTGAGCTAATCTTAACTTACCGATATGTTGTCAATTTAACAATAATTTTCTATGATAAGCCAGTATCATTCTAAACCTGCCATTTGTAGCCGCTCAAATGCTGTTCACATGGATTGGCGGTGAAGGAGTGGATGTTGGCTTCATGCGAATTTCCATGTACACAGCACCAGCTATACTGGCTATAGTAATCAATATCTCCTGGTAGGCGGAGTTGCCCACGATCGTTTTGACTGTAACCGCTAAACCCTTCTAATTTCCTATATATTTCAGCATCATCTTCCTTGTTTTCTGTTTGGAAGATGGGCTGGATAGGTACAATGCTCCCGATTCAGACAACGTTTCCACATACAGTATCGCCGCTGCCAGTGATTCTGATCTCGGTTGGTTTTGCCCTTGATTGCGGATATTGCACAAAATTGATGGAAGCATATTTCAGAGAGAAATGCGGTGAAGACTGTAAGGATGGATGTGCTGGCTGTTGTTGTCTGTATGTGGACAAGGGCTGCTCGAATGCTGATCACCGCCAATGTAGAGAGGTGAGCATTCCTATGTTTACCCCTATCAATTAGGAAATAAACAGAGTCCTCAGTGACATTTTGCTCGTCGAAGACCTAGAAATTATATGGCATGAAGGTTGTATGGGAGGGATTCGAGAAGTCAAAACAGAATTTGATCTGATTTACTGGCTCTGATTTTGAACTGACCCTGTTCCAGCATTGGATCACCATTCTCTGAGGTGATGTTCGGTCTGGATAACGAGCAGGTCTTGAACTATAACGCGATGATGCAAGGTGCTGTTGGTGTCCTCACAACAGTGATGTTCGTTGTCTACGCCTTTACCGACTACTCGAAATGGTGAGTACCCGAGTAAGCCGAAAAGTGGAGTCAACAGAATCGACTGTTGCAGGGTGTCCGAACGTCTGAACTGTCTTGGAGCAATGATCGCACTGTTAGCCTTCCATTTGCTAACATTTTCATGGCCATTCCTCACAGGAGACATGCCCGGTTGCGACAAGTACGTAGCAGGAAACGGTAAGTATTCGTTTTCTGTGCCCTGAAACTGCACACGTCCACTGCAGATACCGTAGTCGGTCGCCACACGCGGCTGATACCGTAGTACACCGCGTAGCCAGACGAACGCTGCCATTCGACTGCTTAGGCAGCTGTAGCAGCTAGAGTACTGACTCACTGTAAGGTAAGACGACGGTGTGTAACGTGTACGTCCAATGAACCGATCAATCGATCGCCGATACTGCCTCGACCGATCAATAAAAATCGATTTTTCAGGAACTACACATGGATGGGATTGGTGTGAAAGCCTACGTCCTATCAATTTCTGGGTGTACTACATCGGATATGCGGTCATATTCGGAATCGGACTACCGTGTCTGAATAATTCCTTGCAGTCTCTGTACAGTCAGATCCTTGGCAAAGGCAGACAGGTGAGTATCGTACCAGTAATGGTTGAAGGAGGGGTCCCACACGGAACAGTAGTACATTTAAAAATTACAGGGAACCATGCAAGGAATAAATCAGGCAGCCGGTTGCGTTTCACGTATCCTGGGGCCATTGCTCATGTCGTAAGTTGATTTTTTTATTCAAGCAGGGCTAGTTGTGACTACGAAAGACCACTGGGACTATTGAAAGAACAGGTTGTGATAAAGCGGTTCTCAGTACTCCATCAATTCTATCCCAGGCATGGGTGGGTTGGTCTGAAGTGATGCTACGACAAGTAAGACCTGGGGATCAAATCGCGGATCAGTATTCGCTCAGACCAACTGTACCATCAGTGATCTTTGGGGAAAAGGGAGATAAATATCGACTTGATGATTCCAGACCTTTCTGGGTAGTAATAGCCCTATCGTGGCATCAGCCACTTTCTGAATTCAGTGTGTAGACCCACGATGAATCTGAATGAAGGCCCGTATGTTGGACGCATCCCTAAACGGAAGTTCATCGCCAAGAACTTTACTTTTACTCTAATAAATTTTATTCTCAATAACATACTCATCTTAACAATTCTATATATGGTAAATGAAGTTGCTTAAAAATAATTTTCAGGACCACTTTTGCATCGTTTGGACCACGAGCTACATGGCTCATTGAAATTGGACTGATCTCAATTTGTCTTTTCATCTGGTGAGTGACCGTAACTTTCAAATCCGTTGAGGAGGAATGGGGGCTCGCAGGAGTTTTTCTACATTGTTCAGCAGTCTTCCTTTTTTTGGTTCATCAAATTTCCGATTTACTCTCCGTTCAAAATTTTCAAAAGACTCAAGTAAGGATGGGTTGAAAAAGACTAGTTGGACACGGATAATTAAACGACTTTATGAATTTTAATTGCACTTGATTTCAGGTGCACCGTTTACCGCAGACTCAAGCCGGCTGGAATGGTTGAAATCAAAGAGCGCACAATCACCCTAGACCAAGGAGATCGTAAGGTTTCCAGAAGTGACAGTGTCAGCACCAACATCTCAGTGATAAGCGATCCAACAAAGGTTGTTTCCACCCCATGAGGCATTACACTCATCTAGATGTTGGAATTCCAGACAGTATTGTTGTATTACCATTTGGGGTTTAATAGGTGCTGTATACACCTACTACAATAATTAATCATTCTTACCGTATCCACTCAGGGAAATCTATATTTGTTCATATTCTACCGTACCATTCTCAAAATTTGAGAAGTTACATGTTGTGTCGCGAGATCTCTTGAGATTTCTACATGCGAACTCTACCTTTTAGATTTTTCACTTGTTGTCTGCCATTGGAGTACTGTAAAATAATTGTAAATAATTGTTTTGTAAATTTTGCATTTTATCACGTTGTAGTTAGATCGGTATCTTTTCACCATTGACGATATTCCGCTCATACAATAGGGAAAGACGCTTAATACGGGTGACAGTCCCTTAATTTCTATTCAGGTGCATTCATTGTTCCTTAGATTTGTTGTCATGCGAATAAATTTATTTTGTTGTTTGGTTGTTAACAAATCACTTGTTTGTTATGCTTGAAGGTTTAAAGTTTGGTCGAAGGGAGCTAGAACTTCCGAGTTATGTCGCTGAGCGAGGGTAAGGGACGCTTCGTCACGCCATGGATCTGGAGATCAGGTGAGAGCGGACGTGGGCTCTTGTGATGACAGTTGAACCAAGGCGATTACTGACTGCATTCTTTGGGGACGTCAAATTAACACTTGGACGGCCGCCAACGCGATGGTCATATTGTTTTACGAAAGCTCTGAACGAACTTTTCGTATCCGTTGAGTGAGGGCGATTCATTGGACCACTCCGAGAAATTCGATGAGCAACGGGAAGATGGGTGTTATAGGTCCTAGGTTCTGTTGTTCAACTGACTTGGGTGACCGGCGTACTTTGCGGCGTACTTTGTTAGCAGAGAGGAAGCTCAGTTTTATGAATAGGTATGACTGGTTTGAGTCGATGGAAACACATGAGCTGGTGACACTTCGACATTTTTGTGGGAAGGGGAAGAAAGGGAGTCTTGCCCATGCAATCTGCTTCCTTTTTGGAGGAAAAATGATGAGAAAAAATCTGCTCTTCTGTACTGCCTCAAAGAAAGGCCTCTCTATCACGCACTCTTACGTACCAACTACCAACCAGCCTATATCTGCCTTCATAAAGCCCCTGTGTAGGAGAAATCAGCAAGGTTGTTTTGTTGTTTTTCGAAGGAGCTATCGTGGCCCTTCGAACTCGATTAACTTCTTTACCCCCAAGTCAGCAATAATTCCTGTGGGATCATAATTTCAATTCCAAGGAAGAGAGAAGCGACTCAGCGAATATTTAATGGGCTATTTATAAGAACAATTTTCATAATAAAATGGAGGTATAGATGTTGAACTATTACATAATGGCACAAAAAGGACACCGTTTAGAAAGCAACGACGAGTTGATGGTCGATGATCAGTCGGAGCAGCACGAACTTGACCGGCGATACTGAAATTTTTCACAACTGCGAGTTCGTGCCGAAGCTCTATATTTATTTATTTATTTATTTATTTATTTATTTATTTACTCAGTCGTGATGTTCAATAAGGCAGGAGTAGGTGGCATTATAATGAAAAAGCTCAATCAGAATGTTATAGAGGCCACAGAAGTTGCTTTTCAGCTAGATGTCAGCCGACCAACACCTCAAACTCGAAACGGGAAGCTTCACAACGTTGAATAATCGATTGATGGGATGGGCCATGCATTCACTCGACCGTCTGGGATCATGGCAGCATTTCGGCAAGTGCATGTGGGCGGCAAAATTATTTTCGGGCTTTGGGTACTTACAAACCTGTCATTAAGAGGAGGGTCAAAAGAGTCTGTTCAAAATGGAAGTCATGTTACATGGAGGAACCCTTTCCATGCTATGTTTGTCGTCACTTTCTCGTCCAACCCATGGTTTACGACTTCTTTGGAGCTTTTAATTTTTTTTGAGACGTCACTTTGCCTTTTCTACGCCACTTTTGAGCTGTTTCGGACTATTGCTTCCTCTGTTCGTCTAAAAAGGAGCTCTTTATTCCCCTATGGCGATTCTCATCTTCCGAAGGAGGTTTGCACAAAAACAATCAGGGCCTCACCATACAACAAAATCAACTCACATGGCAGCCTGATCCATACATCACAGGATAATTACCGTAGTACTGGGGAGCATATCCTAAATATCCAGGTAAACTTGTAAATACTAACAAATAAACATACCTGACTAGCCATCCCGATTGATGCCTATGATAAGTGGGAAAGATACTACTGGATGAATATCGGTACCGAGATCAGAAGCAGGGGTTTGGGCTCATGCATTCTATGCAATGCCGCCAACCCCTCCCATTTCAGCCGATGGGAGGGTTGGCTGACCGACTTGATCATGAATGGTGCTGCTAAAGGGCCGGGCAGAACAAATGATTGTCAGAGGTGGCTACGGAGCACGCGGCTGTGGGATCCAGAATTCTGGACTCTAAAGAAGACTCCGAAAAGAAGACTTCCCCATTAGCCTAATTATATCCACTTTCCTCGAATTTTCATTCTATTAATTTTGATTCTAAAGGATAAAGTTTTTGGCGTTAATCAATCCCGTCTGAGGGATGCGCCCCGCATTCGACTTCCTGTAGAAATCGTAGTGGCGTATTGAATGAGTATATGGCCTATACAATGGCTTGTGGTGGCCAGCCGACAGACGAGCCAGTGCTTATATCTTTCCGAACGAGTTTGGTACTAATTAATCGACCCCAGAGGGATGGAAGTCCTGATTGCCTCAGACGGATATAGATTCGGGATTCAAACCCGTGGCCATGCGTGAGTGAAATGCGCCACATGCCACTACGCCACCTCCGCCCTACATACAAGTACAGGTGGAGAGTATGGTCACTCAACAAGAGCAGTACTTAATGTCATTCCATCTAAATTTCCGCCAGAGAAAGAAATCTGAGGAGAATCTGAGCTCTAAAATATGTATGAACAGGCACCTGAAGCATATGGTCCTTGCTGTACTGGATACTGGTAAGGAGCAGCTTGCTGGTAAGCGTTATATGGAGGCTGCATCTAGAAACTTCCGATCAATATCAGTCGATAACCGTTGGGCTATTCTATTTCATAAGTATTCAAAATCAGGCGATAGAAATGAAATTACCTGCATTCCGGGTACTGCCTGTGGGTACGGATTTGGATGCACATAAGGATTCTGAGCAGGGTAGGGATATTGAGCGTTGTATGGCTGTGGCGCTGGAATTACTTGTGCGATAGGAGTTGGGTTATAGGTTTGCTGGGGAAGTATCTGTGCCTGAGTGGATGGATAAGGTGTAATCGTGGTCTGTGGGCCAGTTGGGTATGGTTGGACCTGATATGGTTGCATAGGTTGGGCGGTGAACGATTGCGGTTGAAGGGGTTGTATTGAGGACTGTGTTGAGTAGGGGGTATTAGGAGGTAGTACAACACGATAAGGTGTTGGAGTTGACGAAGACGACGTGCTCTGAGCCTGTTGGAATGCTGTCGGAGTGTAGCTTGGAATATTCTCTGAAATATGAAGAACATTCTGGAAGCCCGATAAAAGTCAATAATTGATCGAAATTACCGTATATTGGTGGTTTATTCGTAGAACTGCTTTGCTCGAAAGGATTCCAGGATACAGAATTGGATGGTGATCGATTTTGTGGCAGTTCCGGGGTCTTGTCCAAGACGTCAGCGGGTTGTGATGGCAGAGGAACTCCAGGCATTGGATTGTTCACGATAGCCGATGACAATCCTATTTGAGGAGGGCCAGGAGTAGGAATGAGGACGGCGAAAGGCGATGGCACTGGGGCTGGCGTGGGCTTGGTTGTCAACGACGACGACGAAGCACCTGGTTTGCCTGTAACAAACAGTAAACTTCAGGTTGGGTAATGGGTTTCGAGTAATTCACACCGTACCCAAGCTCAATCGTTGCATATCAGCCAGGGGGATAGAAGCACTGGAGCTTGTCGCTTGATCATAAGAGGGAAGTGGATCCAGAAGGGAACCTGAAAACTAACGGATAAGTCCTAAAAACTCCAACTTATGCTTTCCATCAAAGGAAACTCAGTACCTTGTGGAGGAGTGAATACGACCTCTTCGACAATCAAAGGGCCTTCAATGAAGACTTCTCTGATCTCCGCTGGGCTAACTCGATGAACGTAATCTAACAAATGAGTGTCGTTGTAATACAGCTGAAATATGACAATTTTAAGTAGCTCAAGGGACTCAGAAAATGTGTTTTTCCGAAAGGAACCAGCAGCCGACAAGGAGAAGCTCCTGGTCACTCCCGAATTTTTATAGCTAGGAAATCATGCACTGGTCTAAAAAGCATAGCTGGAGCCTAATGAACGCCTTTTATTCAATTTTACCTTATATTACGACCGAATTTTATGACTTTTATGCATTTCCGCTATGGAGCACACATTGGCACAACCTTGAACACTGCTAGAACCATGGGCGGCCAATTTAGGGTAGGGATTCTCACGGTCGCAGGTAGGCACACGTCAGTGGTTTTGCGGCAGCGATCGTAAGCACCACCACAAATTAGAATATCACCTTTACCCTTTGACGTGACGGTAAGAAGTAACCTTTTGACGACAATGCCGATTTCGACGTGACGCGCCCATGGGATCAGGCTTCTTCCTCACGCGCGCGACTGTTACCCGCCGGTGGGTGGCACGGTGGGTGGTGACAGGAAATTCTTTCACTATCTTACTGATTTAAGCAATTGGTAAGAAGCAAGAAAGTATGGTGGCATCCAAAATTGGGTGCCAATGCCGCGGGCGCCAGTCACAGCGGCACCCACCTGTGGGTGCCATTGTCGTCAAAGGGTTAAACTGCGCCACCTTGAGGGAACGGGGAGATTCCACGTACCCAAACCCCAGGTATAAAGATTTATACTTTGAGCTTCGCGATTTTTGCCATTAGTCATCTCGCGCGCGTCACTGCGGTTTGTCCTATACTAGCACGAGGAAGGCGATATTTCCACACGGATTCTCACGGCACGCGGTAGTGGCTTCACTGCAATTATCGTCTCCTTCGACTGCACCCCTGACCTTTGGCCAATATGAAGCATTCCTATCAAAAAATGTCTTTGAGGGTGCAAAAATAAATTAAATACCTCAGTCACATTTGGTGTAATATGAAGTTTCATTGAGAATTTCGTATCCATTGGAACGAAAATTGATGCCTCGCTGTCACTTGTATATTTTCCATCAATTTGTGCGCGTATGGAAACCTTAAGGAAGGTGGAGGTCATAAGTTCTGTAAGCTGTACTGCAGGGCGAATTACCGTACATTTCCTCTTTTCGCTATGGGCACGTTGACGATAACAGCGATATCTTTGGCAGTCGCCATTTGTATCGTGAAACTTCTAGAAATAAAATAATGAGTTATTGATTCGCTACGGGGCAGCCCATGATGAGTAGTTGCCCTGCTGCTTCCTGGGATTCGCCTGTGATCCCTTCTGGGGAAGCATGATGTAGAAAATATAAACATCTATGACAAAAAATAAATAAAAAAAGCTGTGAATGGGTGGTCCAAATTTGATTTATTTAACTTTGATCTTGATTAACTGAGTTAAATTCTAGCGGAGACTTCATATTCTGGGCAATGTGAAGCTCCTTTCAAGAAGTATTTGGACACCATACGTTGTGTCTTCGAGACCATTCCGCCATGCATCCATTACAAACAGACTTTTGGCCACGCCTTAACACCCCCCGCATGTCCTGCTGGGACGGCTTTACAAGGGTTTTCGTTTAGAAGTTGAAATCCTTCATCAGAAATTCTTGTAAAGAGCCACCGCGACTATAGCTACCCCATGATTTCCGGAAACTACTTTATGATTGTAATTATGAGTAGGAGCAGTAAAAGATGCGCCTCACAAATTTCAAAAGTAATTCGGCTGTTTGAACAAAATAAGCGGAAATAAAAATTCAAATAGAAAAATAATTTCTGAATAGCATTTTTTTTGCCCTTCCAGACTTTTCTGGATAGAATCCTCTAGAAGGTAGAGAAGAGGTACTGATGAATCCAAATTGAAATATGAGAAATCGCACCTACTTCTCTTTAGCTTTAAATGCCTGGGCTGTGCAAGAAATGGACGTGCCGATGGCGCAGCCGCTGTGAACCTCTCGCCGGAACGGCATATTCTGAAAAAAAGTTCTATAGAGGATAATTAGGGCTGGTAGATGGGAAAGAATAGTATTTTCAATATTTCAGTGGAAAAATTTCATAATATTGCCTTGGAGAGGTAAAAAAACACTTTCTAAGTAATGGAAAGGTCATAAGTTAATACACATTAATAATGAGTGGAAATAGCGAAAAACAAGTAAGGTTTGTCGTCGGAATCATTTGTACCCAAGAGCCTAATTGCGATGAAATTCAGCCCCAGACTAGCAGCTTTTCATGGTTCACTGTCGAAGTGCGAAGAGAACCTTTACAGATAACTGAGGGAACGTGGCTAGTGGCAGAGGGAAGGCATTGAATGGCTACAGATTCTTCAGTAGTAGGCATCTACGGCCCTAATATTTCCACCCAAGGCATTACGATGCGATTAAAATGGAAGCAGAGATTCCTTATGGGTAGGAATCCATGACCTCTGCCTCATGGATCGTTGTCGGCTCAAGAAAGGGCCTGGAAAGGATGCAATAAGAGCCCAGAAACTGGTTCCGGCGTCCATTGCCAGCCGACACTTCTAGAAGAGGATGGTTTAACCCCAATGGGGAGGCTGTCCTTGCTCGAAATGGAGCATGTTTGTTGTGAATGCAGTCAGCCACAACACGCTAGCAGACATTGCAACGACCAAAATTCTTTCCAGATACTTCCTAAGCCGTCAGAATGTTGCCCAAACTTAGAAATAGATCAGGGGCTGCCTATCGTAGTTACAAAAGCAAGTAAAAAATCAAAAGCGAGGGACTGTAAGGGTTCCCCTCTAGGTCCACCCAGTACCCACCAGTAGAATATATTACGACCTATTCATTATATTTGTCTGAAATCGATCTGGGAACCGCACTCTTCATTTCCTCCTTGTCAGATACAATTCCCATGTATCGAAGAATTCTCTCCTTCTAACATTGAACAGGACCACTCTGTCAATTGTATCAAAGGGCAATAGCACTGTGAGTGCTCATGGGCTACTAAAAAATTGCAAATTGTAGAAAACTGGAAGCACGAAGTTTTCAAACTCCGTTAATTTTAGTTATATTGGGTTGTAACATAAGTCCGTAAAGTTTGTTCACAAGAATTTATTTTAAAAAATAATAATAATTATAATAATAAATCATTTAATAAATTATTATAATAATCAGCCAATTCACGAGTTGTTTGGCGACCATCTTCCTTCAATAGTGTCTCAGATGCTCTTCGTCGAATTCTGCAGCTCGTCCGCTTCGAGGCGTTCCTTCAAGGTCGAAGTCGTCATTTTTGAACTTTGCGAACTATCTTTATACAGTAGTCACCTTCCCCGTTCACACTGCATTGTCCGGAGCGGCTTCGGCTGCTTTTTGACCTCGATGAAAAGTAAAAAAGAAGATATCGAAAATGCTGATTTTCTCCTCGTGGATATTTCATTTCTGAGCCACAAAGAAGACGAACAATTAAATTATCCAAAATCTCAAATTAAACAGTTTTGTAGAGGATAAAGAGCTCTTTCGAATGAATCAATACACTTTGCTGAAAAAAGAAAACAAATCTCTGTAAAATAACTTTAACGCAAAACTCTACAAACTTTTACATCCCCTCAAAGGAAACATTTAGAAGTGCCGAAACGATCGTGACGGTTTCTTTACAATTCCGCGCTTTAATGATTCCATGTCTCTCCACCTATCATCAACTCATAAAATTGCCCATAATGAGGTAGCAGCATGTCGGAGATTCGGGAAAATGCGGTAAAGAATGATGTCGGAGCAGAGTCAAAGATAACCGATTCCCGTGATAATGTTTGGTGATAGCCGCACGCATGCTCACGCCGATTGTCAACATTCATAGAAAACTGATTACGCCTAATTAAAGCTTTTTAATTTACATGAAAGCCTTCCACAGAAGTAGCGGAGGTGGTTACGGTAGTTTTTCATCTCAAACCGCTATTATGCATTGGTCCTCAGGGTCCCGTTTTTCATTTTTTGTGATTATTTATGGCTGAACCGTAACATACCCACCGGAAAAAACGAAGTAATCTAAGCTCAGAGTCACTTAATTAGGAGCAAAGGTTGGTATTACATTTAGTAAATAAATAAACAATGTCTAGTAAAGGCATCGCTGCTGGGTAATTAGAAATCACGGGTGACAATGGCATTATTACTGAACAAATAGAGTAAATAGGTACCTTCAAGCAGTTGAGGCACCAGTACAGAGGAGCTTGGTAACATGGAAGGTGAAAAACAAGAAAAAAAATAGAAAAATTCGATTCCAAATTTAGAAAAACAATACTAAGAAAACAGATAATTGATGGAATAGCCAGTCAATATCAACAGTAAACAAACAATATCAACTATTTTCATCAGAAGCCAGTCTTTTTAGGGGAATTTGTATGAGTTCCAATTTTTTTTGGGATCTAAATCTTTTGTAAACATAAATAAACTTACCGGTAAAGGGAAACGTTGAGGAGCCGCCATCTTTAAGAAGTGACACTGATACGAATGGCTGACTGATAAGCTCAGCAACGCTCGTGAATTCACTATGAATCACTTTGATCATTCAGCTATCGATTGGAAGGTAAGTTGTAGGAATCAATCACGAGCAAAAGTAGGACATCGTCGAGAGCAAAACTGGAAATTCAGGTAAGAAACGATTAAAGCGAATGGAAAATGGTTGGTGATAGAACGAGGCGAACGAGGTGGTGGAAACCAAACAAAACGCGAAGGCTCCTTGGGTGGTCTTTGAGGTGCCGTGGGATGACCTGTGATCTGTGCCCGTGCACGTGCGTGAGCATAAAAATGACTCAGATCCACAAAAAACAAACAAATGGCTTATATTCCAAAACGAAATGGGTCTAAGCCCCCAAATGGGTGGGAAGAAGGAAGTGAGAAGATGCCGAAATCGATTTTCGTCAAACCACATGCCTTGACTAGAGAGTAATGCGAAGGAACCAGTAAATGGGTATGGATGTACTAGGGGAAGAGGTAGAAACAGGTGCCGGAATCGATTGTAGGAGATATTGCTAAGAAGTAATAAAGGCTCCTACAGGTAAGTTATGAACTACAAATCACATTATCAAACTTTTTCGAGACTGAAATTATAGTGAGAACCAGTTTTAGACAATGGGCGCCATCATTAAAAAGTCACTCAACACCTGCTCCCAGTCCTCCACCTAGAAACCCATAATTTTAGTTTTTGTCTTAAATACCTAGTTAGTGGCATGGGGGGCATGGCGCAGTATCAGGTGACACCACTGCACTACGTATTCCGCACGGATCAACCGGTCTAGATAGGAGCCCTATCAGGTACATGATTGGTGCGTGGTGTCATATTGGTCCATGTTATTCCAGAAACGCAATGGCTTGTCTAGCGGTTAGGGTCATTGTAGTAGACAAATTAGCAAGCGGTGTACTGGCAAGAGTCACGCATGGTCACGGGTTCGAGTCTCGGATAGATATCTGCTTGGGACAACCAAGATTCCATCTCCCCGAAGTCGGTTAATTAGTATCGGACTTGTCTGGGAGGATAAAAGCACTTACTTGTACATCGGCTGGCCACCGCAAGCCGTTGTATAGGCCACATAAGCATTCAATACGCCACTACGATTCTGAATGGGAGACGAATGGAGGGCGCATTCCTTTGACGGGATGGATTAGGCCTAAAGACTTTATCCCTTAGAGTTTTCTTTTATCATGAGTATGCTAATACTTAGGAACTTTCTAAGCCAAAGCTAGTCTAGTAGTGGTCTGGTCCAGTAGTTTCGAGTGAGAAAGTTTCCAAGTAGCAGATTGTAGAGTAAAATAGTATTATAGTAGAGTAAAATAAGGTTCGGTATACGGCAAGCAACATCAGACATACAAAATACATGCAGAAGAAGTCATATAGGAAGCACATAATAGGAAGTGTATGAATCGAGATTTGATAGCAGACGGGATGAACTGTGGGAACGACCTCTGACTCTACCCGAAGCCGGTCTGGCAGCCTTGCGGTGTCTCAGCTTGTCGCTCTGCTACCTCGCTTCTGTTGACGTTTCCTCGACCGTCTGTCCCATCGCTATCTCCGCTAGTCATCTCTAGCCTAATAACCTGGGAAACATCCTGAGCTAATTAGTCGTACCGTATCCTCCGCAAGTTTTCTTTCCGGGTGCTTCCACATCGATCTCGTCCGAGAACTTGAAAACCAACCATTTGTACAGCGAATTATTTCATGTAATCACTGTCAGAGTAAATTGCGGTCTTAGATGGGCCTGGACTGGACAGCGAAAAAGTAATCGTAACAGTTTTTCTCAGTTCCCACACGAAGAATTGCTTTGGAGGTAACTGTGAATGACTTTTCCGACCCTATTGGTCCCCACATCATCACACCACCCCTCCTCCGTTCCATCCATCCCTCTACGCCTTCTGTGACTGGATAAATAACGACATGTGTACATAGTAGGCCGAAGGACACGGGTTATAGGGTTAGTCAGTCACATAATTCATTGTAATTATCCATTGTCCGAATACCTCATAGGTGTTCGATTAAGGTCAAAAGAGAGGCACATCCAAAAGGAGATTAGAAAGCAAGGTCACAAAACTTTGGTCGTTTTCTAAATTATTTTTGACTCTTGTCTACTTTTATGAACAAGTTGTTATAGTGATTGTGAATTAAAAGTTCTCAAGTGGTCGCTTTGGAGGGATGTAGGAAAGACGGCATTCAAAAGAAGAAGACATGAATTAATGATGAAAAACAAAGTATAGAATCTTCTAGACGGAATTCTCTTGTATAATTCCATTGTAGGGTTTTCTGGCAGTTCCCAGTCTATGATTTGATCCCCGGACCATATGTCTGAGACTACGCCACTTGACACTCCACCACCATTGCTGAATCAATGTAGACACAAGGAAAAATAGCGATATTTTTGGTCTAACGAGACTGTCATATGAGCTTTTCATTCTTGTTTTCCCTGAAGTTTCGGCGTTCCCTTCTTTTTCATGTGTCTGACTATTGCTCGCAACTTTCAAACTGTAAACTGTTCAAGCACTTTTTAATGTGGCGCTTCCGGTGTCGTGTCGGCACCGGAATGAACAACAAATTGATAAACGGTAAACAATAATAGTCGTTGCCCTCTTGAATATTATGAGGAAGCCGAGGTTCCAAGAAAAACGTGACAGGGAGTAGAAAAAAATTCATTAGCCTTAACCAAATGTAGAGTGGACCACCGAAAAATTTAAAGACTATGGCAATTCATTTGATGTAAGGCTGCCAACAGAGGTATGAATGATCCATGCTCGAGCCTGGAGTGTACCGATTCAATCCTTTGACAGCCCCATTCTTCAGGACTCTTCATGAATGCTCTTCATCGCTTAGCTCGACAAGTTTTTGCTACTACAACAGCAAGTCGTCGCTTTTAGAACCTGAAAGCAGTTCGAAGCTTCTGATAAACGGTTTCTGACTTATATTTCTTACCAGGATGAATCTGTGACCCTCCTAAGCCCGAGGGCAGTAAAAAGACTGCACATTTGAATAGCTCGTCCAAATGCCCCTCCAATCTAACTCTCGTCATCACTTTCTCCTCCAAACCCTTACTTTACTACTTTTTTAAGCATTGTACTTCTCTAAATACCTAAATTTCCGGTTAGTTCCGGCTCTTTTGCCCTGTTTGATACTATTACCATGAACTATGCCTTTAATAATCAGATACTTCTAACTTAATAGTAATAGGCCCCTTCGTTATTTGGTTCTTTTCTTTACTTTACATTGTTTTCTAGCTGGTTATATGTAGCTTAGACTGCACATGAGAAACCATAATGGTAATCATTTTTATGAATTACTACTCGATTTCCTCTCCCAAAAGGTTCCCATTTCATATAAGAGGAATTCCATCTCCAATTGATTCCCCAGTGGCTCCGGAAAACTGAGAATAATATACAATTACAATCGATTTCATTCATTTTATTGAGCTCTCTCGGGATCAATCCGAGATCGTGATCGCTGGGATCATGTTTGTTGGTGTAACTACCGGGTTCAAATAAATCACTTGCTCGAAGACAACAGACACCCCAGATCTCGCCATATCTCTTGCTTTGAAAGCAAACTAACACCTCGCCGAAATCGCCTAGTCGTATTTACACTTCACAAGAAGTTTGGGAACAAGTGGGTAAAAAGTAGGTAAAAGAAGTTGTCGATGTACAAGTACATGATGTACTTCCTGCAGCCTTGCAGCTGCAGCTCAGATCCACCCGTGCCAATAGAAATTTTCAGACATTTTCTTTGACGACGAATGCATAGGAAAGTTTATGATCAATCCCGTCTTGAATGCATTTTTCAATCGTACACGTTCTAGAGTAAGCCACACTTTTGACTTTTACTGAGAATCGTCGGAGCCTTTGAATGGGTACCTGATGGTCTACAGAGCTTGTGGGGTTATCCGGAATATAAGGTGGTGCTCTGTGTTCCGAAAAGATTCGGAACCCCTTAACCCATTTTTGAAGGATCAATGATCTGGTTGATCTGGGTGGTATTGATCCAAAACTTGATCTGAAACCATGGGCATGGCAGCGACGTCATTTTGTGCCATTTTGCGTCCGCCTTCATTTTCGTCACGTGATTCAATTAGCTTTGTTTTTCTGATTATTTCTTTTTGCCAACTTTTCTTTTTCTTTTTTCTTCTTGTTCTCTATGCTCATCCTTCTTCATACTCCATCACGAAATTCACCTATTTACGTTATCACTTCCTTCTTGTTTGTTGTTGTTGTTTACCTATTACCCTTTCATACTGAAATGCTCTTGAATCGTTTTTTTCGTAGTTTGGCAGTTTTGCAGTGCTAGAGAGCGTTATTCCATCTATATTAGGTCTCAACCAGAAATAAGACTATCAGCTGAATTTTTGGAATTCGCCTCAGGGGATCATCGAAGACAACTTGAGGCAGGATCTTATTATGGAAGACTGTTTGAAGAATTATGTTGTGATTCGTGGAATATGTAAGTTTTGTAAAATTTTTTTCATTTGGTGGTGATATATTTCTTCCATTTGACCAGCTCTTCCTTTAAAACTTTCAATAACTCTGGTAAGGGAGAGCGTCGTCTTCTCTAGGTAGTGTAGAGAATAGACGTGCTCCACTCGATGGGTGCAAGTTCGGGTCTCTCCGAGACCAATCGTTTTGTCCTTGTTACAACGTTTTATTTTGACATTTTCGATGCTAAGTCTTTCACCTACACATATTCCGTATTAGCAGCAGTTTTCGGAGTGTTTACTATCATCAGAGAGAGTAAAATGTAAAGAACCTCCACTATAAAGCGCCATGCCTTCGACATCACTACGTAATCAAAAATTCAACTGAGTTTCTGCTTTTTCTGCTTTGCCTCTTTCTTATTTCTGTTGCTATCAACAGCTACTTTGGAAAGCCACAAAATTGAGTGGTTGTTCCGTCTTTAATATCAGGTCTATGGTTTGCGAATTTGGGTCTCCTCCACAGTATTAGCTTTTGAATGTTCACTTCTTGGCCCGAATTTTTTTTATCGTCAATGTTTTTTTTGACTTTTGGATTGGGTGGCAATGAACATTTTGGTCAATTGGTTTACTCTTGGCTCTCTTGGAAGCTCCGGATGTCGAAGTACTGCTTAGGTAATTTGTCCTAGCCCTGTTTCCTGGAAAGTACAAAGGAAGGCGCACATCATAGATGTGGCCGCCGGATAGGCAATCTAAACAATCATGCGAAACCTACTTATAAAATTCGGAGTACTTGTAGCATCCACCTGTGTTTTATTAGAAAATGGTCTCTCATAAGTCGTTCTTTTGAAATCGGAAACAAAAAATTGATTATAATAGTTTTGTTTGTAAATATAAAGGTGTCAATAACCTCATTGGACCCACGCTGCCATACTGGCCCCCTCAACTTGGAAAACGTGCTCAGGAAAGTTTGGAGACTCTCGTTCACCATCGACTTTTGTTGACTGGAAGTTAATCCCTTTGGTCCAGGTTCTAGACCTTCTCAATCATTTCGCCATAGAAATGTCACATACACTTTCCAAGCGAACAACACCACCATCGTAGTCTTGATCGCTGCTTTTCGGTAAACGATCTAAGAATCCCCTGAGCCTTGAATTCCGAACTGCCCAACCAAAAGAGCACAACAACCTTTCAAAGTTTGGTGGCTGGGGTAGTAGCTGGTAACCCATCCGTGATATTTCGCCTTTCCCATTTTCAGTTAATCCTTTAACTGTCAATGCCTAGGGATGCAACCAACCCTCTATCTACCCGGCATCTTCATAGGTCCATCACTTAAGACCCGTTTCCCGTGCATGGCCATTTCACGATCGGGTAATGTTTGCATTTCTCACGCCAAAACGGCTCACACGCCTAGAAAGCTTTCCGATCGCGCGTTTCCATGACTTCCTCCTAGAAGACGTTGAGCTCACAATGAGGAAGCTGGACGAGGTGCTATTTATAACGCCGATTAATAGCTTGAATTCAACACGTGTCACCCACCACCAACAGCAGCGACTTCTCTCCCGAGCCGTGCGTCATCATCCTTTGCACTCACCCACGTTTACGAGACGACGTATCCTATCGTGGTATTAAACTAACGACAGCTGCTTTGTGCTTCTCTCGGGGTCATCATCCGATCTCTTACGTGCACGTTGTCGCCCATTCTCGAACTCTATTGTCAACAACAACCGCTGCGTAACAATAGTGGTGGACAGCTCGAAATCATTCTTTTTCAACAGATCTTTTGCAAATTCTGAGCTTTTCAATGGACTTGTAGTAATACCTGTGGGAGGGCCTTCCCTCATAGTTTTCTATGTCTCAATCGTTTACGGCTCCCATAGGAATCAGCTGAGGTGATCAGGCACGAAACTTCTTCACAGGGCTTTGCTTTGTTCATTTTGAATTTCATTTTTTTATCTGTAAGCTTTCGAAGCTACAATTTCTGCAAGGCTACGTTTACATGACCCTGTGGGCGATATATGGAGAGCTTTCTCTTACAGAATACGCTGTGCATGCGAATTTTCGTGCGAAATTGGTATGGTCAATGATCTAAGAAATTGGGCTTGGATCAGTTCTAAGTTTTTTCCACAAACCATGCCAAAGTTTTTCAATGGCCGCTGAATCGACATCAGTCGTTTCCGTTGGATATGAGCAGTACTACATGTATAACATGACTCCTTTACTACATTGTACAGGCGAAAGGCAAAGGTATTGTAGTACTGAATGGCGCTGCTATCTCATGTAGGGTCCGGGGAACAACTCCTGGATCAATCAGGCCACTTTATGGGCCACATAGTCATTCAAAAGACATAACCGATCTGCGTAGGACGTAGGCGCATTTCAAAATAGCGTTTATCTAAACCGCTAAATTTAACCTTTATTCTCAAAAGACATTTTTAGAGGTTGCTCTCGACATTCCCAAAAATATGACTGGTCGAACAAAAAACAGTTCTCATTCAATTTTTTCCCACGAACTTTTCCCAGATGTGAGTTGACAACTCTCATAAATGGGTCATTCATAGAACTGGTCGAAAAAAAGATTGAAATTCAATAATCCAAAAGCAAGATATGCTATGGTGATCTGTGAGGATGGGGGCTGATTTGTCATCCTTACATTCCTGTCTCACGATCAGAACATTCTTGTGACAGAGGAGGCTTTAACTGTTTATCAATTCCAGTGTGCAGAGGTCACAACACGAGCGAATTTGGAGATTGTTATTTGGTTTCTGACAATTCCCGTCAATATTTAATTTACTTCTGTCAGTGGCTCTCTTTATCGGTTCGCCTTCGTTTACTCCCGATCACGGACTTACTAATGAGCAACAGATGTGTGACAGATCATCCCGTGGTCTCATATTCGTCCATATTAAGAAAGACATGGTATCGATTGGACCAACCGGTCTCATCATCCTCTCCTTTTGGCCTTTTTCTAGAACTGCACCTGCTTCTTGGCTTCTTCCGCTTTTTTTATTATAGACCTTCAAAGTTTCGGTTGAGGACTGATAGGATGAAACTATGTGCGGAATCTGTAGAAGAACGTTCGAGAATGTTCTGGAACTTCCTCAGCTTCTAGATCGGTTTTAATGTCTTACTACTTCAACGGGAATTCATATCACCGAAAAAGCTTCGATATAGTGCTGTAGTGGATTTTTGTCGACTTCGATTTAACCAGCTCGTCATTCTTCAGTATCTTCTCTTCAACTGCTGTTCCACCGATTCCTCTACTTCTTCTAGAAATTCTCTAGTACAAAACTGCGAGGTCCCCGTTTAAGGACTGGTAGGATAGGATCCGTTCACCACTTGCAGTACTAGCATGTTCTGGGTCTCTCTGGTAGTTTCTGAGCTTCTAAATCATTTTGTTGTTACCTCACTGCTTTATTAGGCATTCATTTAATGAAAAAGCTCCCGAAATGGTGCCAAGGGTACCCTTCGACTCTAGTTTTGTGTCGGGTTCGTGGCGCAACTTTGGCTATGCGCTAATCTTTTACAGCTCCTTTTTACTGTTCCAAATTTTTATTTTCTGTGCACTCACACAGCTATAATCATTCCTGAGACTTCGTCTATTTTTTCGATGCGTATTGATTGGTACAAATTGGCCGTTTTCTGTTCAATGAGCTCGTACAGCAGACATTTTTTCAGTTTTCCACTTTTTTTCCTATCGGTTTTTATGTATTGCCGTCTTCTCTAAGGCCTACTCATCTGTCAATGCTGTGGTTAACTCGGAAAACAAACAAAAAACTTTTCAAAAAACTCATTGGAGCAGATAGACGGCGCACGCTTAGCGATGGCCGAAGAAACTAGGCTAGGCAAACACGGTGGCATGTGAGACTACAAATCTCTGCCGTAATGGAGTTTGATCTTACGATTCCTTGATGAACAGAGTGGCCACGAACTTCGTTGTAGCCCCGGTTAGTTACTCCGGCTGACTGATTCTTGGCCTTTTCCTCACAGATTAATAAGATCACATCTTTAGAACCGGCTTTATAGAATATCCAGCAAGAGCCAATTGAGCTCTGGACCGAGCCCAAGCGACCAAGTTGCAGGGTCATTAAGCAACTCTAACCAGGGGAATGGGAGCTCACCCAAGTGAACCAAAATGTGAGGGTTCGAACGAAAACACGTGAATGGTCGCCTGTAATTTTCATGTAATAAAAGGTTTTAGACCTCCAGCCAAGTCGTACCCAACGTCCCCAAAAAGATGAGCTCATAACTGAGGTGAAGGCTGAAGCCTAGGTGAAAAAGCCTGACCCTGGACGTCCCCCCATTTGACGATAACAACATTATGGTTGCAGTTACTCTTTATTATATAAACAAAATAGCAGGTATGTTACTCCACCAATTAGTATAGTGGCAAGTGGCGCAGTATCACACACACATGGTCGCGGGTCTAAATCTCGAATCGATATCCGCCCAGGCCCGTCAAGTCTTCATCCATCTGGAATCGGTTAACTGGTGCCAGACTCGTCTGGAAGGATAGAAGCACTGACTTGTACATTGGCTGGCCACCGCAAGTTATTGTATAGGGCGTATACGCTTTTAATACGACGCTACGATTTCGAATGGGAGTCAAGTGCGGGGCTTAGCTCGAGAAAGAGACTGATCATCAACGCCCACAGTTTTGCCCCCATATCGGTGGTATTGGAACATTCTATGTTGAGCTACTGCACACGCTCGATGTTACTCGTCTGGATCACTGTTCAAACACCACAAATCTGTTAACGGCTGCTAAGAATCAATCAAAGTGAGCACGAATGTTTGCAGCCACGCGTACGCGTCGCATTCATCATACGAGCTTTTTACAGCGACAGCAACGAAGCACACAAAAAATGAAAGCTGTTTACGCCATGTATCCCAACTGGGGTCCACTGACTCCTACAAAAATTTGTAAAACTTCCATCAGGCAGGCTGCAAGCAATTTTCCAGCTGGCTGGGTAATTGAGTTTGACGGGAAAATCCAAAGTGGCCTTACCAAATTTTCCAGAAAACTCTAGTAAGGGCTCAGAAATCTGCCATGTTCTACTTCGCCACTCGGTCTGAGGTCCCATGCAAATTTCGACTTTGCTACTACCGTAATCCTACGATTATGCAGGTTCACTTCCATGCATTTGGACAGGAAAATTATTATATTTTGTTGATTAGAAAAATTTTAATTTTGAAAAAAAAGTGTTTTATCTGTATTCCTACATATCTTCTAACACTGGAGAGCACGAGCCAGAATGACAAGTTTCTCGCGGTGTACTTGGTGTGTGTTCAAACACGCTCTCCTTGAAGGAAATTTGAACCGCTCATGCTCACGATGGTAATTATTCTTTTATGGTCGATCTCAACAACATTACGATTCCCCAGTATTGAATTTATCCGCTGTAGTCGACTCTGCTAATCAGGCTCTTCCTCCTTCATCATCCCTCTTTTCTGTTCTTTCCTATCTACCCTCTTGCCATCCTCAAGCCTCTGACTGCAAAAAGACAAAGCGATTTTTCTAGCCGTAAACTCTGTCCAGGCTTTTCACGATTTGAGTGGATACTCCATCAATTTGATTAGGTTTTCCTTGTTTTCCAGTTAATGTGATATCTGGGCCGACAGGGAAAAATTGGCATTCCCACCTTTCGATTAGGGCAAAGGATTGTCCGGGAAGACGTCACAGAGTGTTTTCGTTCATTTGGGAATAAGGGGATTGTACTGGGGTAGGAGGCGAAAGTGTCATGCTCGACAAGTAGCTAAACTCCAGGAGCTTCTAAAAGTGACGCCTAACATTCAGTGAGGCCAAAAGCTCATAAATTATACGCGGAGCCTTCTCGCGAGCATAATTCTTTGAATTTCCTCATATCTGATTGTGAGTGAATCAGTGTACTGTATCATGGTACTGTATGATATAGTATACCGTATGATATCATAATATACCGATACGTTTGAATTGTCATGTATTTCTTTTTCACCTCCTTACGCTACTGTCTCCTAACCCTTTCCACGTTCTCCCAGGTCGACGATTTTCTTTGGAAGTCATACAGATAATGAGGGGCTTGTTTCAGAAATAAATGAGGAGGAAGAACAGTGAGGGAGAGGGAAAGAGAGGTAGGAGATAGTAGTACTGCTACAGCTATTATTCAAGAGGCTTTGCTGATTCCTTTACTGGAACCGTTCTATCGTTGAATTCCCATCACCCTGCCCAGGTTATCGTTTACATGCCCTCATTTCACGAATTGAATTTCTGTTTTCCTTCAGAATTGCGAAGTCACCCACTCGAGGTGTGAATGTATGCGAATGGATGAAAGTTCATGTTTCTTCCGCAGCAGACAGCCTACCAAATGAGGATGCGCCGAGAACAAAGCGTATGACCCCATGTTTAGTTGTACGATTAACGACGGCTTTGTGTACACATAGCGACACCAAGCCAACCTGGGTGGACCAACAGACACAAACTACCTGCCCCCTGTGACCTCTTCCACCTCGACCCACACGCAACCCTAACTTTGCCGTGCCCTGCTGCTGGACTAAACTTTACTGGCATAGATTAGCTAGAAAGCTCGACAACAAACTGTTCACTGCTGGCCTTTACTTTTTTGAAATATTTTGAACAAATCGATTTTTCGCGAGCGACCTTTTCTATCAATCGATAAGTCTATGTAAATTCAAAAATCGGAAGAATTATCTGGTAACTATAAAGATTTTTCAAGAGCAAGCGTTCTCCCTTTGTGTGTATCGTTTTTTGTTTGTTTATCTGTCCCTCTTCGTTCATTACTATTGTGACTTAATACATAATTATTTATTATGATATTTATTTTTATTCATGGATGCTTTGATGATATCAGTAAATATCTCAAATTTATAGGTTTGAAAGTAATTTTCGCATCCAATCCCTCGTTCTGTTTTTTTGTTGAGTAGTTTCTCTTCACTTGTCTCAAAATTGTTGGCAAAAAATGTCTGGCGATACGCTCTTGTGCTTGGTTGTAATGCTAAAATGCTGGCCATTTGTCAGAAAACCTCGTCAATTGCCAGTATTTCCGAGATGATTGTCATCGCCCTCACACATATCTTCAACTGAAGCCCACTAATCCTTTAATTTTACACTTTTTGTATTTTATGATGCTCATTTTCTTACTTTTCATGAAAATCCCCGACAGTTGGGATTTCCGAAGATATCTTTCAATAAAAACTTGTTTCTGCAATGCAAAAACTGATTGCTCCCAAACAAGCTGTGAGTGTGGTGCCTATTCTCGATTTTCGACTTCCGTAATGCCGTCTTGAGGTAAAATTGGCCATGGATGAAAACAAATCTCCAGCCTCCGTCTTTTCAAAGCCTCTTTTAATGAGATTGTCACAATTTGTTCTGTCTTCTAACAAAGTTGATTTTATTTTATGCCTCAAAAGAGCAAGCTTTTTTAGCCATTCTCCCTGTAGGATCTCTTTACACCGAAAGCTGTACATATTGACTCGAGAGATGCTAAAGGCTTATCCCAAAACAAGATTATCAGTACAGGGTGCGGTAGTTGACAATTGCCTCAATATCACTCTCTCAGCCTCTTCTTCGAGGTGATTGTCAACCAAAGAGGAGGAAGCCGTCAATGAGGAAAGCTCAGAAGATTTCCTCTCCACTCACAGGTTCATCAGAGCGTGTGCTTCCAAAGGGCTTTCTTTCAACTGTGAGAATGATAGGTACTGATCCTCTGCCTTTTGTTGAAGTGCCAGTCCATGCCTTTTCTTATTCATGGAAATTCTTTGACAAATTTTTAATACCATTCTTTTATACCGTATTCTTTGAATTTGAGGATTGCAGTGACTGGATTCAAGACTGAAGTACCTATTTCGTTACTCTATCGAAGAGACCCATTGCAAGGATTCATATTCGGTAAGAAAGCCCACATTTCACGTCGACGTTCCCCATTTTTCATTGGAAATGCCCTTTGAGAAGCAGAGAGTTTTCAAATTCGTCGATCATTTTTCATGAGATCGAGGGCAATGGACAAAGGTACCACATATGGACTGTCGGGTCGGCTTTGATCATGCAACTTGTTGGGAAAAACCATCCAGGAGAGCGACAGATTGGGCAACTTTTCGAATAGCCACGCTTAAACAGCAGAATGTACTAGAGATGCCTCTTGAACGACGTCAGTACCCCAGGCCGTCTCATATGCGACTAGGCAGGAACGATCTCGTATAGTATGAACTTGAATTTGGCCAACTGCTATAAGACAACAGATGGAAAGGGGCGTTGGATACGGTAACTACAATTGTGTGCAGCCATTTTTAGAATTACCCATTTTGATTGATACACCGTTCCATTAACTCCCGTTTTGATAACCTGCAATCCATTTTTCATGGTCTGAGAAATCCCCAAAACGATGTACTACGATCTTTCCTGTAAGCGATTAATCAATACAAGGGTAATGGGACAGGATCGATAATCGATAAATTCTTGACCCGCAAAAAATCTAAGTAGGAACGATCACATAACTTTTCTCCCGATTTAAAATCATTCTCAACCCATACATAATGAGGTGCTCCTTCGTATTCCGATAATAGAAATAGCGCATGGCGCAATTCAGAAAGTCTTTATGCTGTGGGAAGAAGGGAACGGTCCCAGTCCTTTCGGGAGTTTACTACCCTGTTGAAGAGATAGATTATACTCTTCAAACGTTTCTGATGGCATAGTCACGAAAAGATCCTTGATGGGTGTATTATTTCTGAGTCATTTCCTTTATTGTAACTGGATATTGTTTTTGATTATCAACTTGTTGGTTCTTCCCTCTTTTCTTTTTACCCTTTTCTTGTCTTTGTTTTAGCTCCGCCTATTAGCTGACTTATAAGTTAATATGCGTGGCTTCGAGCCTAATGAATGAGATTAAAGGGGATGAACAATAAAGCCCTTTGGCCTTGATCTCTCCAATTTTGGGGCACGCCTCACATTCGAGTTCCATCGAGAACCGTAGAAAGGGTTTGAATGCGTATGCTGTCTATACAAAATTGCGGCGGCCAGTCGATGTGCAAGCTAGTGCTTTTTTGCTCCTAGAAAAGGCTAGTACTAACTAACTGACATCAGAGTGATAGGAAGCTCAATTAATCTGGGCGAGTATCGACCGGGATTAGGTGTCTGGACCATGCATGTGACAGTGCTGTAGCCTTCGCTCACGTGAACAGATGAATAAATGTACTAACCTTCTTTCTTGAGAGGGAGATATGTATTTGGTTTTGGGCTGGGAAGGTGACACTGTCTCATAATAAGGACTTACGACTCCTTTAAGACGAGTATTCTGATGAAGAAAACCCTAGGCCTGTGTCTTGAGGAACGTTCGAACGGAGTTCATCCTGGTGATCGATCAGGGCCATTTTTCCGTTCGCGACAGCCCTGTACCCTTCCAAACTTTCTTAAAAGTTCCGATCATAGTCAATGCGTGGTAATAAGGTTTTTCGAGATGGTTTTCGAGAATTCTTGAAGATAGGCTGGCTTTCCTTGGCAATGAGCGTTTTCTTATTCATTTATTCCAACCTAGCCCCACGTCATCAAAGCGTAAACAGGCTATTCATTCCGGGAGCGGCTACCCATTGATGGAGCGTCGTATCTATTTTACCGGAGATACCGACGTCAAGACGGGGCTTTCGTTTTAGACCCATAGTCATTCATCAAATTTGTCCGTTTAGGGGGGATTATGCATTGACGGCTGCAACCCTTCCATTCAACGAAACCACTTCACAGCTCCTATTTCCATTTTGATACTTTTTGCAGCGATTTGTATTGAATGATCGATTATCGGTTCAGCTAGTATCATTACTATTCTTATTCTCAAAATAGTTCCACTCTTCTTTAAAAACCGATTTTTTGAAAGGTACGCTTGTTTTCATTTCCACAATGCTTTCCAAAAGCGGAGGACTGAAAATACAGTCATTGGAGACGAAAATCGCTGAATGGTCATCCTAAATCAAGCTTTCCACCTATCCACCACTTACCTTCAAAGAACCAGTAGGATGAGAAATGTTCGTAAACCAGGACAGAACTCTCGAAAGGGAATCCAAATTGGATGTTGGGGATGATGTTCTGTCCGATTGGGTTTTTTTAAAGACTCGCATTACCTAGATCTCTCTCTACCTCGAGTTTCCGTGGCTTTATTTGATGTTGTTCTAATATATAAAGGATGAAGGATAGAGTGTTTGCGTGTTAAACATATCCGTCTAAGGAATATGCCCTGCATTCGACTTCCATTCGGAGCTGTACTGGCGTATTGAATGCGTATGTGGCCTATACAACGACTTGCCGTGGTCCGCCGATGTACATATCAGTGCTTTTATCCTCCCAGACGAGTCTTTTGCCAATCAACCAACCACGGAAGGATGGAAGGCTTGATCAGCTAAGGCGGATTTCGATCTGAGATTCGAACCCGTGGGCATGCGTGTGTGAGGATGCGCCACTTGCCACTGCACCAACTCGCGCAGTTTTTATTATATATGCACATCCATATACTTTAAGAACTTTTTTGTAGTGACTCAAGGACACTTTCAATGCCCTACAGACTTCGTAGGACATTTTCAGGACAGCACCTGTATTCGAAACAATTTCCTCCTCAATCAGTTGAACAATTTGATACACCGAACGTTCTCTCCGACATTTTGGTTGCTATCAGCCATTCTGTGACTTAAATTCTTTCCGTTACCAGAAAACCAATTTTCAATTTGATTTGTCTAGTGCATCGAAAATTCCCATTGAATTACAAACTTTATCTCCACAAAGTCTAGGATGATCTCCAATTTTTCACCATCCAGTAGTGCTGAAAGGAGATTTCGTCATGTAGGGAAATGCCATTTTCACTCTCACGGCTCATAAGATCGCATTTTGTCAAATCCGCTCCAAATCATCCCAATCCCCTCACAATTGATGCTGGCCGTTACAGCTCCTGCAAATGATAGATGGGCAAATTATTAGACGGACCTCAGTATTGCCGTTCTGAATCATTATTTAGGATGCCTATTATATATTTCAAAAACTCATCAAATTCGAATAAGTTTTTTTGAAGGCATGCGGGTAATATATATCTCCGTTGTTTCCTCTTCCTCTTTTTTTCTCCTCTTCGGTGGTTCTTCGTTTTCATTTAGCACTCGTTGCACTGAAAGTGTACGAGTACCTCCAGCTTCTCGAATTACTAAATTGTTTGCATTGCCAGCCGAATGTAACCAAATTTGAGAAGGTCGTTTGGGATGGCCAGGAAGGAATGCCTGGTCCCCGCTGATCCATAATTATGGCCCTCAAATTCAGGTTAATCTACTTTTACTACGTGGAATCATTGGTTAATCCTGGAGACATGGAGGCATGCCCACTCGGATATCCCTACACGTCATATCTGATCGGACCATGTCCCTGACGTCTAGGTTTTCCCCCTTTTCCCTTTTCTGGAGTGGATTTTCTCCCTTTCCGGCTAAGCGCAGGGTGGTTGGAGTCGATTCTCGAAATGCCGATGAGAGGGGAGCTGCCTGGCCTGCCCAGCACGCTCGGCTGCTACCATTAAGTATTGCGGAAAAGTGCAATGAAATCAGTATGAAGTGAACGGCTCGTCTTCCTCCGCCCTCTTTTTGAAGCCGGTTCCTTTGACAAACCTGTTTTCCTAGTAGTAGACATCTCTAAGTACAAGTACTTCTGGGTTTATTTAAAGACTCGTCAGTAATGCCTATTTACGTCTCGTTTTGGACTCCAAAAAGGCGCTATGTATAAAAACGACCAATCAGTAATAAAATTAATGGAATTTATAGAACCGAGAGCCATTTTCACTTTCTTTTGGTCATTTGTGGACCGATGATTAAGAATGCTCCCGATCCGATACTGCTTGTAAGCCTCCTAGGCTCTTTTGTCCCCTTTCTGAACTTCCTCATTGGAATTTAATTTTTTTCAGCATGCTAACGCAAGGCTTTATTTGAGTTTGCCATGACTTTCGCATTTTTGGAGAATTAGTAATTTCATGGATTTATTTATTATGTATTGATGTATATTCCATGGGCGGCTGGTGTGTTGTGGGCAGTAGCGCACTAGCACATACACGTGGTCACGGGTTCAAATCCGGGATCGATATCCGCCCAGTCCAACCAAACTTTCATACCTCCAAGGCCGGTCAATTGGTACCAGTCTCGTCTGGAAGGATAAAAACATTGACTTGTACACTGCGGGGCCCCCGTAAGTCATTGTATAGGCCGCATGCACATTCAAAACGCCACTACGACTCTGAGGGGAACTCGTGTGCGGAGCGCATCCCTCAGATTCAACGTCTGAAGTCTTTGTCTTCAATTTACTGACATGTCCTCCATTATGAACAAAAATGCTGAATCATTTACTTACTTGGTGAATATTCAATGTCCCTTTCCCACAAGCAATTCAAGTTTGTCGCTTGCCTTTTTCCATCTCCACTTTTTGTCTGCGTGACTGGATGATAAAATAGTTTTTAGAGGAATTGTTCTCTGTTGAGGGGACGTAATGTTGATTATCATTGGTTACCATTGGTTATTACCAAATATCTTGAATGATAACCTCATGTGAAATCTGTTTCTGAGTGGAGGCGTTTTGAACTGCAGTCTCTAGGGACGTCGAGAGCACTCCCACTAGTTTTGTCCTTGCAACACACATCGACTCAGCACTGGACGACAAAGCAATTTCTCAACCCCTGATCGGTTCGCATACTTCATAAGCCCTAGGGAGATGGCCGCTGTTCCCGAAACGATTGCTACTCCTCTTTCAGAAGCGACTCCTCTTCGACTGACCATTGGATAGAGGCGGGCCCGAATTTCAGCGGCCAAACATGAAACAGCGACTTAGCCGGTGTCCATTACACTTCCTCATTGTTTCAAGATGTGTACGTCGATCGGATCGGTCACGAACCTTTCCAGCTGGTCCTGTTTGTGTTCATACTGTCAATCATTCCTTCTGATCATACTTGACAAGTATTTTCCTCACAGATCCTTTCTTTTCATCGGTATGTTTTAAAAACGGCTTTCTTTCTGAATGCGATGGTTTCATGGGGAGGGACCTATCATTCCCGTTCCCACTCTTCTGGTCCGAGTCCGGATCAGGACGACGCACCCAATCAAGCAACCCAAACATTTCACCTTTGTGGGCCTGCCTATCGGTAGTCCCTTGTGTCTGCGTCATTTGGGAGAATCAAAAAAATGAAAAAAAATCTCGTTGCAATTCAAATACTGGGCGGATCAATGAAGCATCTGAATGATTTTATGGCTTCAAATAAATCGGAATGCGTGGGAAGAACCCAAATGGGATTGTTTAGCCTTTAGAGACCTTCATGGCCAATTTTCCTTTTTCTAAGGAAAAGCAGACAGGACTTCTATATTGGTGCAAAAAATCACTTAACTGAAAAGCTATCGAGACAAACTTACTAGAAAACTCGTATCCCCTCAGCCTACGAGTCAAGAATAGAATTACCCCGTAAATAAACTGTTGGATGGGCTGTTCACACCTTGATGACCTCCATAAAATCCAAGCCGAACGGGAGGTTCAAACAGATGTTCCCAAAGTTATGGGCTTCTAACCTCCCACGACACTTCCGTTTGTAATTTAAGCGCTTTCTTAAGTGGCACTTCGGAAGTTCTAAGAATAGTGACAACTACCCAGCAGTTCTCGGTCCCAAGAACAATCCCTTACATTGTAGATAAGTCACGTTCTACAGTATGGCCAGCAATTAGGCTTCCACTTAACAAAACATCCCTGAAAATTGTTTCATCTGAAGCTGTACTTTCAGGATTTTTTCTAAAAAAAATTCTTGCTCATCGCTGTAGAAAATTATTCAAAAATTCATTTCTCTATTCAATTTTATTTCTAAAGAATAGAAAATACATGAAAGTAAAAAAATACGTAAAAAAAGCATAATTATTCAAAAATAATTTATATGGATGTATAAGTACTGAAACAAACAGTTCTTTAAAAAAAAATTCGTAATTATAAGGATGCTGATTGTGTCGAAATCTATTGTATAAAGTAATAAAAGTATTTGTTTATTTAATTTCATAATTTCAAAAAAAAATTACTGGAAAATTGATGATGTAACCTACTGGGGGTGTGTAAGGGATTTGAGCAATAAATTTGAATCCTGATGGTCGGAATAAACGGAACTGAAGAGAAAAAAAAGTAGGTGACTTTTCACCCATCGTGGTTTTGCCATGTCCTCTATTTAAAAATTTTTTAAGGAAATTTTCTATCTGATTCACCTTTCCAAATTCATTTTCTACCATACTTCTATTTTTTCTATTCCTTTTTCTCTGAAAAAGTGTCCTATCGAGCTCTTTCCATCGCTCGTCGGATCGTTTTTAGTTCCGAAGTGGTCTCACCAGTGATAGCGAATAGCATTGCAAATTGTTCGACAACCCCCCGCGACTGGTTTTTTGTCATGAGTCCTCTTCTATCCGATTGACTTGCTCGTCGACTGGTTAGCTCTTACCCAGTACTTTGCTCCTGTATGAAATCTTACTGGAAAGGCTTGCTCAATTCGAAATGGACTATTTATTGACCGAAAAAGCGATCGCGATTTGAACAAGATCCTGGAGATCTCTAACCCTATGAGGTTCATCCATGCCAGATGAGGTCAGCTGTTTTTCGCTCCTTCCCATCTCCATGGTCGATATTCTAAATCAAATTATTTTGCAGTTGTTTTCACACAGACGCTCTTGGGTGCATTGCTAGGTCTTTTCCACAGATATATACTGCCCCTCGATCTTTTCCATAGCTGAGAGCTCAATGTCATATCTGAATATCTCGACTTCTCGACTATTTTGTCCCTCCATCCTACTCATACTTCATCAAAAAATATTATTCATGATAAGGAGTGCTCGCATTCCCAGCCGGGATCAATAAACGTGCAAAGACTTTATCCTTTATCTGTAGGAGAGCTGGGAAAATTTCGTAAGTGAAGAAATTGAAAAATAGATTTATGATTTGAAATAGTCAGAATAAGGATAAAAAGCGAGCTTCCCGCAATGGGCGGGCATCGATCCTAGACCCGAACTTGCGACCATGCGTGTATGATAGTGCGCCACTTGCCACTACCACCGCCTCACCCCTTGAATTGTAAAAATACTCAGAATTATTCCGAATGGTATTCTTTCTCTTATTCTTGGTTGCAATCTCAATGTCCGCTGTGTTTCTAAAATACTATAGTTTGAAGTATCACATAATAATATTATATGTGATATATTATTTTTTGAAAAAAATTTAGTGTTCAAGAAGTAAAAACATTATCGAAAAACATGATTTTCTCAATAAATCATCGACAGAGATCGAAAAACACTCAATCTATCAATATTTGATCGGTCTATCGCCTAGAAATTATCTCGGAACATTTTTGCAGATGAAGCGATGCAATCTAGCATTTTTTATTACCCCTGTGTATCCCAGTTCTACAGATTTATGAGGTGAAAGCGAATAAATCAATTAGACCAGCACATTCCAAGGTAGTAATGGGTGGGAATGACTGTGAAAAGCACTTTGCTATTCATGCTGTGTTTTTTTCGTTCGCTTGTTGGGAACTTCCCTAATCGTTCCGGTCTTTTAAGTTCTTATCAATAGTCCTCATATTCTTTTTATTGCTTAACAATTTCCTCTTTTTCTGCTACTACTTGGGAGTTTTGTGAGATTGTACGAGTCTTCTTGCATTCTTGGTAAACATTCTCCGCTTATTTTCTGAATGATCTCTTCTTCATGGCTGTTCTATTTCTGTTACCAGTTCATTTCTACTCCTTCATCGTCAAGATTTAGCATTTAGAAGTACGAATACTCACGGAAGTTACTTAAAAATAATTTGGAAATTTAATTTTATAAAAAGCATTGAATGTTTGTAATACCATGTCATATAAATTTCTGTATTAACCAAATGTAATATTTGAGAAAGGAAAATAGGATTTGGAGCCCAATACTCTCAATGACAGTCTAAGTATTAATAAACATTTGTTTTATTGGCAGTAAATTTTTTGTTTTTTTTTTTGAGAAGTTTTTTTGATAAATTACTCTTTGACTTCATCGGATGAAGCGCTGCAATGTTATCTTCTCAAACAGCCTATTTATCTGAATTCTTTAGATTTCCAAGGGATGCTAGTGAAAAGGTCCATTACCCCCGGTCACCTGAAAATAACGGAAAATAGGTTAGGAATGGGATGATTGAGGAGAGCTCTCTGTTATCCGTTTTGTATTTTCATCCTTATCATGAGAATTCCTTAATTCTCGTTTTCGTTTCTTGATTTTTGTGTCTTGCATTCCTCGAAGATGTCCTTGTTTTTTATTGCTATTACATTTCCTTTTATCTCTTCTTTTAAAAATGATGTAGATCTATACGAGTCTTTGGCTCAACAGGCTTGATGGACCCTGGTCACCCTTCTCATCTCTTGATACTGGCCTTCAACACCAATCTGATCGGCTTTATCAGTTCTTACAAGAAAATCTTATTTCTCCCTCAAAATTTAAATATATCGGGATCAATAAATCGGAAACTGTTGATTTCTTCAAATCGAGTAACGTACCTACAAAGTGATCTGAGCGATTTCTTGGCATATAAAGTGAAGAATTTTGATTTATAGAGATTGTAAAGAGTGAGAGTGTACTTCATTATCTTTGGCCATAACCCGACTCTGCCTTGAAACCTGCCCCTGTTTTTCGCCCTGGAAAATTCGGGGCTAATCCTCAGCACCTACAATTTGCCGTGATTCGATAAGGGAGCCAAAGTTAAGTCAGAGTTCGCTCATCCATAGACCTCATAGATAATAAAGTGTTTTATTGTCTTTCTGGAAGAGGGGTTTTTTTTGTGGTCGAGTCCAGCTTAACGATGCCGACAAATTATCTGAGCCTTTGATTTATGGATTTGAATCGAGAAAATCTGCACCCTTTACCGCCTGGCAAAACTCGCGTGCCATTCTATATTTCGTTCTTTGCTTCCTAAACGTAGTAAATTTCGGCCTTTCGCCCTCCTCCCGGTGAGGAGCGGCGTTGTGACAAGTGGAGCAAGTGTCACAACGCTCCTCACAAAAATGTGTCCTTCATATTACCGAAAAACCAGATGATACTATCCTGCTTTGATGTTCCTTCCTTCCTTTTGCACTTTGTTCGGGTAAAAAGCCTCTTTGAAATTGGGTGAATGGTACCCCACCAACTCTTCAAGTGATGGGTGCAGGGAAAGGGGATAGGGGTTATTCCCACCTGCACAATTTAAGAGTCTACATTTCTATTCCGGCTCGTCATGCATTCTACCCCGCCATGGGTAACTATTTGGGGCCAGGAAATTTTGGAAAAGTCAATACAAAATTTTATTAAAATAAAATAACAAAGCTGTAATAAAGAATAAATAGTAAATAATAAATATTAAGCCATAAATAATCAATAGTATTGGACTTATTGTCTGCGTCAATAAATGAAATGAAATGAAATGAAATAGTGGTAATAATGCAATTATCTTTATAATTAGAAATGGGTACCACGAATGTATAGTATCCGAGTTTATCACCGTAAGTTATTATTATTATTGTTATTATTATTATTGTCATTATTATTATTATTATTATTATTATTATTATTATTAAATTACTACTACTATTACTGTTTTTACGAACCCATTATTATCATGGGCGTAATGGGGTGGCGCAGTAGTGAATGCTGCCCTATCACACATGCGCATGGTCATGGGTTCGGATCCCGAGTCGATAACTGCCCAGGCCAACAAGGACTTCAATACCTCCGGGGTCAGTTAATTGAAACCAGACTTGTCTGGGAGGATAGAAACACACTGACTTGTACATGGGCTGGCCATCACAAGTCATTGTATAGGCCATGTAGGACTCAATGCGCTACTATGATCCTGAATGGAAGTCGAATGAGGGGCCATCCCTCAGACGCGATTGATCAGGGCCCAAAGACTTTCTTGTTATCTTTCCGTAGAAACTGTTGCTGTTTATTTTTAACAAAGTAAACATCCAGGGCAAACTCAAACATGGTTTTTTGAGCGAATGAATTAGTGCGTGGCACATACCGGGTCGAAAAGTTTATGGACGTCAAAAGGGAGCGTATTAAGCAAGCAGTTGAGAACTTCAGAATCTGTCCAGAAACCGATTACTTCCGTTGTAAAGAAGACCACCCAGCTGTTGTTTGGGGTGCATTGTAAACTACATCTATAACATTGAAATGATTGACCCCCAAATCACCTAACGAACGTCAAAGGCAAATGTTCCTGTAGGAGGGGAGACCCATAAAAAAACTCTTTGTAAGGCAGTAAAACGATGTGATAGTGGCCAACGAATGGCGTCGGCCAACGTGCCAAATGCCTTTCGACGAAAGTTTTATGCTCCCGCATCCGTTCGATGTTGACACCAGTTGAAGCTGATTAGCAGTTCGGGCTCCCAGCGATTCGCCCCATGCAAACCATACGTATCGATCATGCTGAGAACAAAGCCGAATCAGGCAATATGGGCTGAAGAGCACGGTTTACTTAATGGACCTGTTTCATCAAGCAATTAATGAAAGAACCTTTTTCAAACTGACCCATTTGGGTATGAGCGCAAGCGGAGAACTGGTTATGGCTACCTTCAATGGCTCCAGCCTAGTTGTTGCTATTTCGTTTCATTCTATTTTTCCAGTGGGTTTCTAGCCGGTTCCCCCATTAGGACGTTCCCACGTCATGTGATGCATTCTCGGGTATAATTATGGTAAATAAGTATTTAAATAATTAAATATCAAGTAAACTGCTCGCAATAAATATGTTTTCCGAGGCCTCAGAGGCCTCTGAGGCCTCTTTTTTAAACTACCTGTGAAACCGAAGGTTGGCACGAAGGATGTTGTCAGTTTGAAAAATGGCTTGAAAAGGATATAAGAAGGGTCTCAAAACCGGCTTAGCCAAATTACATCCCCAAAGCGGACGAGTTGTACCTTCGCTGCAAATGCTTTAGGGTTTGCATAATTCGCACCGGAACGCACACGTGGCACGCAGGCAGCTTACTGTATCCAGCTGTACGCAATGGCACACATCTGGACAACGCGTCCAAATATGCCTTCCACGCATCTTCTGTCGTCACATTCTTATCCAACCCTTGACTTCACTTCTTTTTTAAAGCCTTATATTGCTCTAAATACGCCGAGTTTTGCGTTTCTTCTGCCACATCTCCACTACTGCGGACTATCACTCCCATTTCAATTTTGCATCATTCAAGAAGTTGCTTTGATAGATCCACAGCCAGCTAATTGCTCTGCAAATTTTTGAATTGTCTCATCCTTCATACGACCTTTTTTTCAGTGGGGTTTGTTCTTTTCTGTAAAAAATGTTGGGCGCGATACTACACCGCTTCGAAAGATATCACTAATTTTATTTATTATTCTTATTTATTGCATATCTCACAATGTTGTATGCTAGTCAATTAGGAAGAGCAAATTACCCTTCTTTGTCATTTCCTGAGCTCACTAGCCACTTTCTGTTTTATTTTTTGGGAATCTTTTGAAATTTTTGGGAATCGTTCAAGTTTCCTTCCGATTTTACTTTGCTACTTGAGTTCTGTTGGTTTCTTTCGAATAACGGATCGGATGGAGTACTGTAACACCTCATCCCTTCCCGGAAGTAAGTTCCCAAGTCCCTTCCAGATTTGAATGTTTTTAAGTTGTCAGTGATTTCGTAGTGTCATTGATTCAGTATTTGTCGACCAGGCGACTCATAAAGGCTCCTCATAGGAGCCTCAAGTAAACAATAAACAACTCTTGGCATCCATGAAGCAGAGAACGATCTAAAACGAGAGGCTTCGAAAGGAATTACCTCATTTGCGCTAAGATTCTGCTTTATTCTAGGACCGGTGCGAAACCGGTCATCTTCACTTCGTTAATTATTCACGGATCCGTCTCGGCTTTGTAAAAAGTCTCCCTCAATATACCCAGCTCGACGAAGGAGTAATCCCTTGTTGTTATTTATTCTCCAATCTAGAATCTCATGTCTTATACCGGATAGTTTTCTTGTTAATTAGTATCTCTTTATCAGCATTCGAAAATATTCAAAAAATAGTCTGAGACACTTTTGCAAGAAATTACTACTGTCTTTGTCTACTGCTGGACTCATGTGGACCTCCTTAAAAGTAGGGAAAATGGAGGTTGGACGAGATTACCGTGATGGAAATGACATGGAAAGGGTTTCGGACGAGATTTCAGTTGTTGTAATTGCGCAGAGTTGGCTACATAAGGCCAGAACTGACAGAACTGTCTTTCGCTGTCGCTATGGGTCATAACATATTGTTTGAACTTCCTACAACGGAGTTCCCTTGTGATCGGTGCATCCTCTACAATGCCGGTGAAACTCGTCCGACACACGGTGGAATCTTTGAGCCTTTATAACACCCTAATTAGGCCCATTTTCCGTCATAATAGCGGTAGATACGGTATACAAGGGGACCTTAAGTTCATCCTCCGGGGAAATCTCGAAAACCATTTTTGTCGTGAGTTGTGCCTTTAAACTTCCAACATTGATGTTCCATGTGAATAGAGTAGCTTCATTGAAACGGATATGCTCACCTTTCTTGGTATGTGGATCGCAGCCGATACACTCTATGAGCCCTTATAAAACCTAGCAAAGGCCGTTGCGCGACTTGACAGTGTCAAATATGGTATGCGGTGCGGTTAGAGATTTATCCTGGAAAGATATCTTGGTAATCCTTTTTCGACGCAAACTCAGCCTTTGAACTATTCGTAACCAAGCTTTTTTCCGTTTGATTTTTTAGAATTTCAGTAATTTACAGGCGACTTTTTGGGAATAAATCAATGTCTCTCAAAATTATTTCGGCTTTCACGAGAAGGCTGTCTATGTGAACCACGTTTACCGGCCGTTCTCACTGCTTTGTTGTCATGTAGGCATTTTAAGTGCTTATGTAGCCTGTACACTGGTTTACTGTAAACAGCCGCTGACAAGTCAGGGCTTTTATCCACCCAGACGAATCATTTAGCAGTTAATCAACCCATATGGGATGAATAGCTCGACTGTTTTGAGCGTGTCCCGATGTAGGGAATCGATCACCGAGCCATGATAATGGTGTGGCAGAGTACGCTACCTGCTGCGACTTTTAATCACTGTTACATGAGGTAGAATTCGGAATGCAGCATTCTCCTAGACTTATTTTCCATAGAGGAATGTTTTACGAGAAGCGGCACCTTGCTGATCTTTCATTTGAGAAAACTATGTAGCACCTCTAAAATTTACGAGCTCGAAGTTTTTACTGCCGTAGAATTGGACGAGTATATTCTGTCCCCCCCCCCCCAGAAACAGCTTTATTCATATGATTGGTGAAAATTCAGTTCGGGAAGGGGAGTGAGGGCATCACCCTTCTTCAGTACTGAGCGCTGCAGCGTAGAGAAGGGATAGCTGACATGCTACTTGTGGTTAGAGAGGAGGTTCTTGGCCAGAAAAGTATAGTTTTTAACTAAACCTCAGCAGAAGGGATCACCGGGGTGAGGGAGATGCATTCTTAGGGCAAAAGCTGGGATTAGGCAAGAACTATATACCCAACTGACTCATCCACCCCGGTGCTCCTTCCCTTATAAGGCTTAGTTTAAAACAACTTTGTTTTACGGATTTTGGTGGTTCTTCTATGAATAAAATGAAACCAAAGGTTTATCATAGATATGCTCCCAAATAAAGACAAGACCCATCTAGTCCTTTTCACATTCTGGCATATTGGATAACAAATTGTATAGATCCGGTGGAATTGGGATAGGTGAGCTTGCTATTGTTGCTGTTGTTGCTGCTGCTATCTTTTCTCTTACAAACGGTGATCCTTCGTAGGCGCATCTAGTATTTCCAATTGTGTAGTACGAGGAGCTCCGCACAATGCGATTCACCCACAGGTTCACCTTGAAATAAGGGGAATTATTTTGTGTAAACAAACATCAGCTGGCTACTGGTGTCAACTTGGAACAAAAACAATATTGTAAAAAAAAAACGGCCCAATCAGTACATATTCGCAAGCACTACGCGAAATTGCGAAAGTATAGGCGAAATTGTCGTTGACAACAGCATATCCTAGGTTTGAAAAGTCTCCAAGCTCATTAGCATATTGTTGAATCTGGAATGAATTTTCAAAAATCGAAAATTTTTAGTTATGGTCAGGATGAAATCTTTTCACTGACCTTTGTTTGGGGAAAGTAGTTCATATGCTGCTTAACTTTTGCTGGATCGTATGGCTGGTTGGTCACCAGTGTCACCTGCGCTGTATCGCGTCCTCGTCCATGAAACGGAGGTGGTGGCACTGGTTGGAAAGCCTTCAAAGAATTTTTTCCAAACGTTGTGTACCTTCTATTTGACATGCTTCAGGAGGTAAAAAGCGATACCGATAACCATATCACAGCGATACCATCATATCAAACATACCACAGTAATTTTAATGGGGAGGAGCATCGAGGTGGGTGAGAAGATTTCTCGTGCAAAAGCTGGGATTGGTCAAGAAATGGACACCCAGCTGACTCATCCACCCCGGTGCTCCTTCCCTTCTGAGGCTTAGTTTGAATGTACTTTGTTCCACGAATTTGCGGTGAGTTATCTATTAATGAAACGAAATCAGAGATTCATCACATATGTGCTCCAAAATAGAGACAAGACCTTCTAGTCTACCACTGGTGGTTCTTCTCCATATACTGGAATATATGGCAGATGTGCAAGATGTCCCAAAATTTATGCGCCAATTCATGGCGATGTACCTGAAGATTTCTGGCTGAGAATGGCAATGGAATCCATTCGTACTTTGCTTACTTTATGAGCTAAAACATGCACCAGTCGTATTCCAAATATCCCCAATGAGCACGGGTAGAGGCCCAAAGTTTGCTCTTGATTTCTCCTCATGTTGCATGCAGGTATCCTCTTCTATTTCTTTTCAATCGTTCTCAAGCCTGCTCTCTAGGACTTCAAACTGGAACTGCGAACTCTATAGGTCTTCTTCTAATCAGGGACCATACGAAGAAGTCATTTGAGTTAAGATCTGGATGCAGGAAGGTCATTCCTCTTCGCTAATGAAGTCGGGCAGCTAGCGTCGCCACTACTCCCGGGCGAGTTCGGTTCTGTAAGCTGGGGTACCGTCCTACGGGAAGGCCCACTATTTGTCTTAGGAAGCGTGGTTGGATCACTGCTTCATAACGGCCATCAGTAAGTCCTTTGCATTATGACCATCAGTAAGCCCTTTGATCACAGGTCCTTGTCAATTTTTTTGCCGGCACGGCCGAAACCTTGGACGTCTTACCCTTGCCAATGGCCCCCTCAATAAACATCACTTTGCTGTTCTTACAGCACCTTTTTGTAAAAATATGCACGTTAGATGTTCATTGCGAGAGCGTGAATGGTTTTTCAAAAAATTTCTGAGCTAGAGGAATGCAGGAATATGTGTTCCGACTTAAGCAAGTCAACAACCTTCCGCATTTTCTCACTCTCTACTATCTGATGAAACCGGAGATGAAGTGGGATTTCCGCTTACGATAGCAATGGCAATGAGGCTTTTGCTTGTCATTCTTACATCCCCACAACTCCGATAAGCGTGCCCGTTGACTTCTTTTTGATCTTTCAGATCACGATCTACCTGCAGACGGACCATTTTATGAGTCCTATCTTGAGAAACACTAGCGTTTCTACCTTTTTCCTTATTTGTCCCTGGTCGAATCTTCATCTTTATATCGTCTTTATATAGTCTATAGCCTCCTATACGGATAATGTAAAAATCACATAGAATTTCATAATGCCCAGTCTCCTTTCCCATGCCAATGTTTGCAAGTGGCAATGAATAAACCTCCTCTAACTGGAAGATATTGGGAGATCCACTACAGCAACCACGTGTTTTGCGTTTTGCGAACCCTCTCACGTAATTAATAGCGATCGAAGTGAACTTAACAAGATAGTACTTCTATCTTAGAAGTTTCTGAATTTTGGCGCCCATAATTTCGGGACTCCCTGTACGTGGTATATATGCAGTGAAGGAGGATAGATTGCAAATGGACGTACTATAGGTGAGCTTGCTGTTGTTGTTGTTGTTGTTGTTGCTGTTGTCATTGTTGTTGTTGTTGTTGTCGTCGTTTTGTTTGCTGTCCTTTCCCTTACGAATCCTTTGTAAAAGCATCTAGTACTTCCACCTGTGTAGTACTGGGAGCTCTGTACGATTTGATTCAACCACTGTTCCATCTTGAAATAAGGGTTATTGGTTTGTGTAAATAAACAACAGCGGACTACTGGTATGAACTTGGAAGAAAAAGAATGTAAAGAACGACTCAATCAGTACATATCCGCAAATACAATTCGACATTGTGAAAGTAAAGGCGGTATAGCCGTCGACATCAGCATATCTTAGGCTTGAAAAGTCTCCCAGCTTAGAAGAATATTGATAAATCTGGAATGAATTTTCTGAAATCAAAATTTCCAATTATGATCAGGAAAAAACCTCACTGACCTTCGTCTGATCAAAGTAGCGCATATACTGTTTAACTTCTGATTTACGGTACGGTTGGTTGGTGACTATTTTCACATTCGTCATATCGTTTCCTTTTCCAGTACCATAAGGTGGTGGCGCAGGTTGGAAAGCCTTCAAAGAATTTTTTTCTGAACATTGTCTTCTCTTACTTGACCTGCCTCAGGGGTAAGAAGTAATTCCGATGCGCTTGTCATAGCGATAGCATCAGATCAACTATACCAGTGCAGCCATGGTGGAGTAGCACCGCGATAGGTGAGAAGATTTCCTCGTGCGGTAAGCTGGGATTATGCATGAAGTGGACAACCAATTGTTTCATTTACCTCGGTGCACCTTCCCTCCTGAAGCTCAGTGTATAGGTACTGTTGTTGGTCACAAACAGTCTAGTTAATCACTTGGATTATTCTTCTGATAAGTCCCTCCTGAGACGACACCGAAGGCATAACCTATTGGTATATAAAGTCTGCAATCAATTAGGTTACATAAGCATTGCTGTTGACGCGGCGTGCCCTTTTATCCCGTTGCTCAATTGTTCTCATTCAGTAAATCAACGGTACGGTATCTGAGCACCGTCTAAATCTATCCTACTTTATGTAACTCGCAAGTGTCTATCTTTGGTGTGTCGGTGTGTGTTTGATCGGAAATTCATAACTCCTGTTCCCGTGAACATAGAGAGTTCCAGTTTGGTAGAAGTACGTGGGACAGGGTGAGAATATTCATGGTAGTTAGCAGGACCGGGCTCCGCCTAGGGGGGGGGGCAAGGCGCAGTAGAAGTTTTGGACAACAGAGTATTAAATCCTATTTACGTGGACTTAACAGCAAGAAATTTGGTAGAAGTATAATACAAGCGACAGGATGGGAACACTTGTGGTAAGTAGCAGGGCCATACTCCGCTCACAGGTGGCGGGGTTTGCGCACGCAGCGTAAACATTTGAGCGGAACTTCGTAAGTTCTGTTTCCGTGAGCCTGAAGAGTTCAAATTCGGTAGGATTACAGCTTTTTGTAATAACAGTGGAACCTCGGTACTTTATAAGTGATGTAGGGTATGACGGGATCATAGATACTCGGTGATAGGAGTCGGTGATAACAGAGAAGATAGGTGGTGCAAGAGAGTAAGAGCTACCTAGTGATCAAAATTCTAACGCATTCGGTATTCACGATGCAGCTTTGACTGTTGAGTATGTTTCAGTTGACGGGACGGGATGGCAGAGCAGGGTGACAAAAGTGGTAAATGCCATGAAAGGGACACATTAGAGGCAATACGATAGACAGATGGGGATTTTGTTTATTTCTTGCTGATGGATTACAACCGCTACCCGCCAAGGTTTGTGAGCCAATGAAGAGTAGACAAAACTTAACCGACCGCCGATTACTTGGAACTTTCGATTAACGATATCTCTGTTTAGAGAAGGGTCCATTGATAACGACATCTGATAATGGTGTCATCATCACACAAAACATTTGTGGGTACCGCCCAATTTGGGTTACCTGTCAGTTGAATCTTTGTTAGGTATACATTTCCGAGAAAGAGAGCAATAGATCGAGACTTCTAATTAAAGACATGGGCACCGACTTACACTGAATACCATTTGCAGTGCTAACTTTGCAAATTTATGTGTTTAGGTCGGTCAATAAACAGGTCTTAGTAAACGGTTGTACCTGTACAGTACAGTCCATTGGTTAAGTGTCAAAAACGCCTTAATCCACGGCTTTTCTGTGATTTATCTATGAATAAAAAGAAAGTAAAGGTTTATCATAAATGTGCTCCTAGCTTAGGACAATACCCTCTAGTCTACCACTAGTGTTTCTTCTTCATACACTAGCATATATGGTAGATGTACATGGTGTATATCCAGAAGAAGATGATAGACTGTGGCTGGACTTACTATAGGTGAGCCTGTTGTTGTTGTTGTAGTTATGGGTGTTGTTGTTGCTATCTTTTCCCGTAGAAACTCTTTTCCTTCGTAGAAACATTTAGTATTTCCACTTGTGTAGTACTGGGAGCTCTGTACGATTTGATTCACCCACTGTTCCACCTAAAATTAAGGGTTATTGTTTCGTGCAAATAAACAACACTGGACTACTGGTGTCATCTTGCATGCAAAAAATGTAAAAAAAAACGACTTAATCAGTACATGTGCGCAAACACAATGCGAAATTGTGAAAGTATAGGCGAAATTGTCGTTGACATCATCATATCCAAGGTTTGAAAAGTCTCCAAGTTGATTAGCATATTGTTGAATCTGGATTGAATTTTCGAAAAACGAAAACTTGTAGCATGATCAGGGGAAAACCTTCTTACTGACCTTTGTTTGGGGAAAGTAGTCCATATGCTGTTTAACGTTTGATATATCGAATGTTTGGTTGGTAACTATTTTCACGTTTGTTGTATCGTGTCCTTTTCCGAAGCGATATGGTGGTGGCACTGGTTGGGGAGCCTTCAAAAAATTTCTTCTGAACGTTGTATTCTTCTATTTGACCTGCCTCAGGAGGTTAAAGGCGACACCCATAATCTTATCATAGCGATAGCATCATGTCAACCATACCAGTGCGGTTCCGATGGAGAGGAGCACCGGGGTAGGTGAGATGACTTCCCGTGTAAAAAGCTGGGATTGGGCCAGAAATGGGCACCCGATTGGCTCGTTCACCCCGGTACACTCTCCCTTCTGAGGCTCAGTTCAAAGGTACTGTTGTAGGTCACAAACAGTCGACTTAATCACATTGGGTAATCCTTCTGATAAGTATCTCTTGAGACGACACCGAAGGCATAAGCTATCGGTATCTTACGTGGGAAATCAAAAAGGTAACGCAAGCATTGCTGCTGGCGCGGTGCGCCCCTTAATCCCGACTCCCAATTGTACTCACACAGTAAGCTAACGATACGGTACCTCGGCATCGCCCACATCTTTATGTGTATAACCTTGAAGATTTATGTATTTAAGTCGGTCATTATAGTGGTCGTCATAATCGATTGCACCCGAACAGTACAGTCCACAGGTCAACTACCAAAGGTACTTTGATCCACGGTTTTTCGGTGAGTCATCTATGAAGAAGATGAAATTGAAGGTTTATCGTATGTGTGCTCCCAAGCAAGGGCAAAACCCTCTAGTCTACCACTGGTGGGGCTTTTTCATATACTGGTATATGTGGTAGATGTACAATACATGGCGCATATCCAGTGGAGTAGGATAGACTGCATATGGACTTACTATAGGTGATCTTGTTGTTGTTGTTTTTGTTGCTGTTCTTTGAATTTCGATCGATTCTTGTTCGCGGAGGCATCTAGTATGTCCAATTGTGTAGTACTGGGAGCTCCGTACGATTTGATTCACCCACTGATCCACCTTAAAATTGGGGTTATTGTTTTGTGTTAAAAAAACAACAGCGGACTACTGGTGTCAACTTGGAACAAAAAAGTAACAAAACGACTCAATCAGTACAAGTCTGCAAACACATGACCAAATTGCGAAATCAAAGCCGAAATGGCCGTCGACATCAGCAGATCTTAAGCTTCTAAAGTCTCCAAGCTGAGAAGAATATTGTTGGATCTGGAATGAATTTTCAAAAATCGAAAATTTTAATTATGGCTTCCAACTTACCTTTGTTTGGGGAAATTGGTCCATGTATTGTTTAACTTTTGATGGATCGTATGTTTGGTTGGTGGCTATTGTCACGTACGCTGTATCGAAAGCCTTTGCAGTACGATAAGGTGGTGGCACTGGTTGAAGAGCCTTCAAAGAATTTTTCTGAACGCATACCCATAACCTTATCATAGTGATAGCATCGTAACAAACATACCAGTGTAGTTCCAATGAGGACGAAAGCGAAAAAAAGCCGTTCCATGTTGATTGTCTGATGAAGAATGAGAAATGCTTTATTTCAGTTTTCCTATTTATATGTTTCGACGCTCAAAATTTGGTTTCATGTCAGCCGCATTTACAGAATTTATATTTTCATGCAAATCTGTATGAGAATTCATTGCCATTTTTTTTTATTATTTTCGTATGAACCATTGCTTTTCCTGCAACCCCGAATCTTACGAAAACAAGCTCAAATAGAAAGCTTTCTCATGTAAAATTTTTCAATGTATTAGCTTCAGTGGCTTCTGAATTCACTTAGCACCTATTCAATATCCAAGTTCGACTCTCAATGAATCTGGCATTCATCACCATAAAAGAAGGCGCCAGGAAGACATTCAGTGAAATTATGAGGAAATAGTCTTCGGTTAGTTAAAGACACAGCCAAGGATTAAACAGTCTTCAAGTTTTTTCCTTGAGATTAATCAGTGACCTACAAGGGGCTCTGGCTTGGCCAAAAACTGCTTAGAAAAATCGTAGTAAGTCTAGCCAGCTGTACGCAATGGCACACACACTTGGAGTTCGTCCTGATAGCCTGCCCATGCAACTTTTGTCGTCACATTTTCTTCATTTTTGTTTTTCATTTATTTCATTCATTTTTTACGTAAAATTCTGGATGGCCGATCTGGCGCTCCGGCGATTTAGATCAAGATAAGCCTCTTACACACCGGATATGGGAGGTCTCCTTTTCTAGAGACTGTCTCGGTTAATATTGCCTTATCATAGAATAAATTTCAATGGTTTCTTTACGAAATTTCAATGGCTCCTCTACGTTTCTAACTTAAATAAACGTTAAAAAAATCAAAAAAAAATCAATTAAAAATTAAAACTAAAAACGAAACGTTAGGCTTATAAAGCTTGAAATCTTGGAAAGGTAGAGGAAAGCGTACATACTACATAGTTAAGCGTCCCATTCTCGTTCAATTCCTAACCTTACTACCATTGAACCCTTGTATTATACTTCTTCAAATACGCCAGATGTTTTCTTCGCTATTTTTGTACTATTATGGACAATCATTTTCATTATCCGTTCGAAACCATATGCTCCTGAATTATCGTGAATTGTACCTATAAGCTCATGCAAAAGCAGAATTTACCTTGAAACAACTCATCTCGATGATTGATTCCGCACAAGTTACCATTCCCTATTTCTGTCAGTTTTCTATAGACAGTCTTATGATCATAGGATCGTATTGAGGATTGAGAAGCAAGCTCTTGTTTTGCCGATGTGAAATCGGTCAGCCTGTTGCTGCTCTTGGGTTGAAGGCGACTGTGTGGTTGGTTTGTCCATAAGAGACGGACCGGAGCGGATACTGTGATACGCCATCCTTTCCCGGAATAAAGTTTCGCAAGTCCCTCCAAATTCAGTTGTTTTTGGGCTGGCAATGGTCCCTCTCATGGCTGCCGTATTTGTCGATCATACGACTCATAAGGGCTTCTAATCTCATTGGAGTCTCAAGTGAAAACTATTCCTGGCATCCATCAAAGACAGGGTTATCGAGTGGGATGGTTCCCATTTGCGCTAGGTTTCTGTTTTTTTTTGCTGGAACCGGCAAGAAGCTGATCATCTCCAATTAGTTCATTATCTCGGATCCGGTTCGGTACTTATGCTCTTTGAAAAGTCTCCTTCAATACAACCATAATGGCTTCCTGTTGCTTATTCTCTATCCTTACAAAATCTCTTTACTTTCAATTTTGATTATGTCGATATTTAGTCGTCGATCAATCAGAGTCTTGATTCTGTCAGAAGCATTCATTCAGGTCCTACTGTTTGCCACTTGACTCATGTGTGCTATTCAACTCAATTCAATTCAATTCGACTCAAAGGCACAGTTAACGGCAATTCTAAGATACCCTTTTTTGTTCAAAAATCGGAAGTATAGGTTGGGAATAGTTCATAAGCAGTGAAGAAATGTGAGAATTTTTCGATTTCAGAAATATATGACTCCTTAAAAGTAGGGAAAATAAAGGTCGGACGAGATACCATGACGGAAATAACATGGAAAGTGTATTTGGACGAGACTTCAGTTTTTGTGATTGCGCGAAGAGCTGATTACGATGAGCCGGAACTGTTCACTACTGTCTTTCAGTCTGTCATGACGTTGTTAGAATTCCCTACATGGGTTCCCTATGATCGATGCATCCTCTACAATGCCAGTGAAACTCGTCCGGGAATACACTCGGTACAATCTTTGAGCTTTTAGAACTCCCTAATTAGGCCGTTTTCCGACCTAATAGCACCAGATATGGTATAGGAAGCTACGAAGGGACCTCAAGTTCATCCCAAGGGGAAATCTCAGGAACCATTCTTATGGTAACTGCATCTTGAATGATCCATGCGAACAGAGTAGCTTCATTGAAACGGATAAGCTCATCTTTCTTGGTATGTGGATCGCAGCCAATACACTCTGTGAGCCCTTATGAAACCTAGCAAAGGCCGTTGCGCGACTTGACAGTGTCAAATATGGTATGCTGTGCGGTTAGAGATTTATCCTTATAGATACCCTTATAAGGCTTAGTTTAAAACAACTTTGTTTTACGGATTTTGGTGGTTTTTCTATGAATAAAATGAAACCAAAGGTTTATCATAGATACGCTCCCAAATAGAACAAGACCCATCTAGTCCTTTTCACATTCTGGCATATTTAGTAGATAGGATATATCCGATGGACTTAGAATAGGTGAGCTTGCTGTTGTTTTTGTTGTTGTTGTTGCTGTCTTTTCTCTTACAAATGATGATCCTTCGTTGGAGCACCTAGTATTTCCATTTGTGTAGTACGGGGAGCTCCGCACAATTCGATTCACCCACAGGTTCACCTTAAAATAAGGGTTATTGTTTTGTGTAAACAAGCATCAGCTGACTACTGGTGTCAACTTGAAACAAAAAAAAATATTGTAAAAAAAGCCCAGTCAGTACATATTCGCAAGCACTACGCGACAATGTGAAAGTATAGGCGAAATTGTCGTTGACATCAGCATATCCTAAGTTTGAAAAGTCTCCAAGCTCATTGGCATATTGTTGGATCTGAAATGAATTTTCAAATATCAAAAATTTCTAATTAGGGTCAGGAAAAACTTTTTCACTGACCTTTGTTTGGGGAAAGTAGTCCATATGCTGTTTAACTTTTGCTGGATCGTATGGCTGGTTGGTGACCAGTGTCACCTGCGCTGTATCGCGTCCTCGTCCATGAAACGGAGGTGGTGGCACTGGTTGGAGAGCCTTCAAAGAATTTTTGCTGAAGGGTATGTTCTTCTATTTGACCTGCCTCGGGGGTTTAAAGCGATACCGATAACCTTATCATAGCGATTGCATCAGTTCAAACATACCGCTGTAGTTCCAATGGGAAGAGACACCTGACTGGGTGAAAACATGTCCTCCTGCAAAAAGGTGGAATTGGGCAAGAAATGGGCACCCGATTGACTCGTCACCACGGTATTCCTTTCCTTCTGAGGCTAAGTTGGAGGTACTTTGTTTCATGTTTTTTTGGTGACTTATCTATGAGTAAAAGGAGATCAAAGGTTCATCATATATGTATGTGCTCCCAGATAAGGACAAGACCTTCTGGCCACCACTGGTGTCTCTTCTTCATATAACTGGTATATAAGGTAGATGTACATACATTGTATAAATCCCGTGGAGGAGAATGGGCTGCAAACGGACTCAGTATAGGTGAGCTTGTTGTTGTTGTTGTTGCTGCTGCTGTCTTTTCTCTTCCAAGCGATGATTCTTCGGACAAGCATACAGCATCTCCACTTGTGTAGTGCTGGGAGCTCTGTACGATTTGATTCGCCCACCTTTTCACCTCAAAATAAGGGTTATTGTCTTGTGTAAATAAACAACAGCGTCAACTTGGAACGAAAAAAATGTTGTAAAAAAACGAGTCTATCAGTACATATCCGCAAACACTACGCGGAATTGTGAAAGTATAGGCGAAATTGCCGCCGATATTAGTAACTCCGAGGTTTGAAAAATCTCCAAGCTGCCAAGCATATTGTTCCATCTGAAATGAATTTTCCGTAAATCAAAAATTACCTCTTATTGTCTTCCCACTGACCTTGGTTTTGGGGAAGTAGTCCATATACTGGTTAACTTTTGATGGGTCATATGGTTGGTCGGTGACAATAGCCACGTACGCTGTATCGTCTCCTCGTCCAACAAATGCAGGTGGTGGCGCTGGTGGAAGAGCCTGCAAAAACTTTGTCCTGAACACTATGCTCTTCTATGTGACCTCAGCGCCTCAGCGGGTGAAAGCGGTACCCATAACATTATCGTAGCCATAGCATCATATCAAATATACCAGTGTGGTGGCAATGGAGAGGAGCACCGGGGAGGGTAAGATGGTTCCCTTGTGCGAAAAGCTGGGATTGGGCAAGAAATGGACAACTCATTGACCCATCCATCCCGGTGCTCCTTCCCTTCTGATCAATTTGGAGGTACTTCGTCTCAGGGTTTTTGGTGATTCATCTATGAATATAATGAAATCAAAGGTTTATCGTATATTTGCTCCCAAACAAGGATAAGACTTTCTAGCCTACCACTGGTGGTTCATCTTCATATACTGGCATATGTGGTGAATGTGCAGGGTGTCCCAGAACTATGGGCGCCAAATCATGGGGAGTATTTAAAGCTTCTCGGGTGAGAATGCCAATGGAATCTACAGGGTGCACCATAAATATGGCAGAAAAAAATTGGTATACAGCAACCGCAGTTCTTATTGATACGTGGTGAATCCATGTGAATTATTAACTACGCATCGCATCTACAAAACGAACACCAAGTGATCTTATATAACCGTCTCCTGTACTAATTATATCTCGAAACGCTTCGGCTACTCATCGACGGTGGCACTCAGGGTTACTTGAGAAACTCCAGCCCAAGCTTTTTTCATTGATTCCTCAAAAGCAGCAACAGTGATGCGTTTGGATGCTCAGACCTTCCTCTTCAGGACGAACTGTTTCCAGCAAACCATAACATTGTGGTCCGGGAAATCCGTAGGGGGATTGCAACTGGGATAAAACCGCGTTTTCTCTTTGCTCGGCACCAGTTTTGACCTTTTTCCATTCGTGAGCGAGTGTGCCGTGGTTTTCAGAACGTATTCCTAGAGGAACCTTTGACCCTTAGCTGCATTATCTCGGAAAAATCCTTGATAAAGAGGTTCGGAATGCATTTTGTGCTTTTCTTGACTAAAATTTGCGATATCACTCTGATGGTAGAGATTCTAGCTCAAACCATCATGAAAGAGTGAAAAGGTATCATGAGTGTGGAATATACATATACTCTGGAATCTCAACCTTTCTTCCACGCTGAACACCCTTCAGTCAGGAACAAGTGTGGCGAAGCCCGTGTCGTGCGCAAATAGCGCACGGCACTTTTCCTCTTAAACTTCTTCACGTCTAGAAGCTTATAGAGCTTTTGAATTTTATCTGGATTCAGTGTATTCACTCGGGGTAGATTCCTCTTATAGGAGTAGAACATACAAACAAATCAGCAGTCTTTTTTTGTGTATCTGAAAGTTTCGCAGTGTACTCTTTCCCAAGCAATTGTATTGAGAAAAGGGGTAGTATGTGAGACAAGACGACCTTTCTGAGGTTTGTCGTTGACCTATCTACACATCGCGACTCAAGAGACTGTCATGTGGGAAATGTTGAAACGAGGAGCGATCCCTGAAAACTATGTACCAAATGCTAGCAAAGGCGTGACGGTTGTGGAGACCTGCGAGGTTCCACTGTTTTTCGAAATCTGACGACTCGAGAACACCAAAGTAGATATGTGGCCTAAGGTATAGCATTAGCATGAGGAAGGTGCAGATTTGGAGAAACCCTCCAATCAAGGAAATTACGAGGTTCCAAAAGTTGTTACTATATTTATGGCGCACCATGTATGTATAGGTTTGCTTACATTATGTGCTACAAAGTGCTACAATCACTTTCCTAATCTCCCCATGAGCACGGGTAGAGGCCCAATGCTGCTCTCGATCTCCTCTCATGTTGCATGAAGGTATCCTCTTCCATTTCCTTTCACTCTTCCCTAAGCCTGCTTCATAGGACTCCAAACTGGGACTGCGAACTCTACAGGTCCTCTTCTAACTAAGGACCACACGAAAGAGTCAAGTAAGTTAAGATCTGGATGCAGTATGGTGTTCTTCTTTGCTAATGAAGAAGCAGCTAGCGTCGCCACCACTCCCGGGCGAGCTCGGCTCTGTGCTGGGAGGACTTCGGGCTGTCTCAGGAATCCAATGACCCCCTCAATAAATATCATTTTGCTGTTCTTATAGCACCTGTTTGTAAGAAGTTGCACGTTCGATGTTTATAGCGAGAACGTGTATGGTTTTCAAAAAACTTCTGAGCTAGAGAAAACGATGCAGGGGTGGTCTCAACTTTAGCAAGACAATTCTGCATTTTTTCACTCTACATTGTCTGATGAAACCGGATGGAAACGGAAATAAAGTGTGATTTCCGCTTACGATAGGAATGACAATGAAGCTTTTGCTTGAAATTCTGACATCTCGACAACCCGGTAAGCCGTGTCCTATGACTTCTTTTTGATCTTTCATCCAAGATTACGATCCACTCGCAGACGGACCGTTTTCGGAGTCCTATCTTGAGAAACAAGCCTTTCACCTTTTCTTGGTTTGTCTCTAATTGAATCTTCTTCTTTATATCGTTTTATGGCCTCATATACGGAGAATGTGAAGATCACGAAAACTTTCATGATGCTCTTCCGCCTCTCGCATGGCAATGATTGCAAGTGGCAATGAATGAACTCCCTCCATTCGAAAGGTATTGGAAATTGCACTTCAGTGACCATGCATATTGCAACTAATTAATAGTGGGTGAAGTAAATTTAATAAATTACTTGTAGGATGGACTGTAACTGGACTTACTATAGATGAACTTGCTGTTGTTGTTGTTGTCCTTTCCCTTACAAACGATGATGATTCTTCGTAGAAGCATACAGCATCTCCACTTGTGTAATGTTGGGAGCTCTGTACGATTTGATTCACCCACTTTTTCACCTCAAAATAAGGGTTATTGTCTTGTGTAAATAAATAACAGCGTCAACTTGGAACCAAAAAAAATTGTAAAGCAATGAATCAATCAGTACATATCCGCAAATACATTGCTTAAGTATGAAAGTGTAGGCGGAATAGCCGCCGACATTAGTGAGTTCTAGGTTTGAAAAATCTCCAAGCTGCCAAGCATGTTGTTCCATCTGAAATGAATTTTCCAGAAATCAAAAATTTCCTCCAATTGTCTTCCCACTGACCTTGGTTTTGGGGAAGTAGCCTATATGCTGATTAACTTTTGATGGATTATATGGTTGGTCGGTGACAATAGTCACGTACGCTGTGTCGTGTCCTCGTCCAACAAATGCAGGTGGTGGCGCTGGTTCGAGAGCCTTCAAAGATTTTTTTCTGAGCGTTGTGTGCTTCTATTTGACCTGCCTCAGGGGGTAAAAAGCGATACTTACAACCTTATCATAACGATAGCATCATACCAAGATGCCAATGTAGTTCCAGTGGAGAGAAGCACCGGGGTGGGTCAGAAGATTTCCTCGTGCAAAAAGCTAGGATTGGTCAAGAAATGGGCACCCACTTGACTCATCCTTACCCAATGCTCCTTCCCTTCTAATCAGTTTGGAGGTACTTTCTTTAACCGTTTTTTGGGGATCTACCTATGATAAAATGAAATCAAAGCTTTATCATATATGTGCTCCCAAATAAGGACAAGACCTAGTCTACCAGTACTGGTTTTTCTTCATATACTGGTATATGAGGTAGATGTGCATGGTATTATGTACATCCAGTGGAGGAGGCTAGACTTCAAGTGAACTTACTATAAGTGAGCTTGCCGTTGTTGTTGTTCTTGTTGTTGTTCTTGCTGTTGTTGTCGTTTCCACCATGACTGGTGATTCTGGCTTGACGCATACAGCATTTCCACTTATGTAGTGCTCGGAGCTCTCCACGATTTGATTCACCCACTGTTTAACCTTGAAATAAGTTCAATGTTTTGTGTGAATAAACAACAGCGGGCTACTGGCAACTACTTGGAACAAAAGAATGCTGTAAAAAAAAACGACTCAATCAGTACATATGCGCAAACACAATGCTTGATTGTGAAAGTAAAGGCGAAATTGCCGTCGACATCAGTACTGTCTAGGTTTGAAAAGTCTCCGAGTCGCCGAGAATACTGTTTTATCTGAAATGAATCTTCCAGAAATCAAAACTTCCTGTTATGTTCAGGAAAAAAAAGCGCCCACTGACCTTGGTTTTGGGGAAGTAGCCCAGATACTGCTTAATTTTTGATGGATTATATGGTTGGTCGGTGACTATAGTCACGTACGCTGTATCGTGTCCTCTTCCAGACTTTTCAGGTGGTGGCACCGGTTGGCAAGCCTTCAAAGAATGGTTTCTGAACGTTGTGTTTTTCTATTTGACCTGCCTAAGGGGGTAAAAAGCGATACTCATAACCTTATCATAGTGATAACATCATATCAAATATACCAGTGTAGTTCCAATGAGGACGAAAGCAAAAAGTAGACGTTCCATGTTGAATGTGTGGTAGAGAATGTGAAATACTTGCCTTCAGCCTTCCTATTTATATGTTTCCGACGCTCAAAACTTGGTTTCATGTTGGCCGCTTTAAGAAAATTCTATTTTCATGGAAATCTGTATGGGAATTCATTGTCATACTTTTTATTATTTTCGTATGAACCATTGCTTTTCCTGCAATCCCGAATCTTGCGAAAACAAGCTCAAAACGAAGGCTTTTTTATGTAAAAATATTTGATGTATTAGCTTCAATGGCTTCTGAATTCACTTATCATACGTATCTAGTGTCCATAGAATTAGAGAGAATATTTCCATGTCCAATTTGGACTCTCATTGAATCATAAATCACCATGAAGTAAGGTACCAAGAAGGCGTTCAGTTAAATTATGAGGAGAATAGTTTTCGGTCTCTTATAAACACAGCTAACGATAGGATGGTCTCTCAGTCTTTTCTTTGAAAAAGACCTGTAACTCTCGAGGAACGCTGGCCTGTCGAAAACCGCCTCTGAAGGGTGTAATAAGTGCCCCAGTACCGCTCCAGCTGACCTACACACGGGTAACGGAATTTCTTCCCAATTGCGGCATGCTCCCTTGCAATTACCGTACCTGCCCCGCCTCCCTGCCAATCGATATGACGCAGTATTTTTTGTCGATTGCCTTTCCTTTTTATGAGATTTGATCGTTTTTCTGTTTCTTTTTATTAATTTATTTATTTAACGGACATGTTGTAAACATGTGAAATGAGGAAAATAGCATGACTATGAAAAAAGGAAGTAAAACAAACAATAAGATCTTAAATATAATGAACTCAACTCAGTGAAATCAACCTGTCGATAGATTTCTTGAAAGTACAATAATTTCGAGGGACGAGATTACGACTTAAAAGCGAATTGGAGCTAGATCTATCTCTGTTACTGAAAAACTGCGCTTTAATTTGAGTTCTTGCTGGCATGGTTGAAATCTTAGCGGAGGAGCCTCGCGTGTTGGAAGACACGATTGTAAAGAACTTCGAAATATCCACGGTGGTTATGCCATTTAAAATTTTATATGCCATAAGAATATCAAATTTCTTTCTTCGCCATTCAAGAGACTTTAGACCGAGTATCTGATTACGCTCACTTCCACTAGGTATTTCATTATAACTTAAATGATGACTTCGCATCATAAGTTTACGAGTGAAGCTAATTTGAACTCCTTCCGAAGCATAAACATCTTTTTTCTTATAGGGTGTGAAGACAGTAGATCCACATTCCAAAATGGGGCAGACGTAAACCTTGAAAGCCCTTAGCAGAGTTTTCGAATCATTAGTGCGAAATCTTTTTCGTTCTTATGTTTATTAAACTTTATTAATTAAAATGATTCCTTCTATATCAACGACGCTCAAGACCGCATTGGAATTGAAGAGAGCGGCCAGCCAATTCGGATAACTTAAGGATCCCCTACCTCACAAATCGCGCGCTTCAATATTCCATCGCAATCCTGCGATACGCGGCGGGTGTGGCGTGCGCGACGCCGCTTTCGGGGAGAAAATACCCCACCCACCTACACACACAAAGGCGGACGAGTTTTACCGGCATTTTAGAGGCTGTGGAGGTTGCAACCTTCTCACAGGCATATGCACGTTGCGCACCTTACCGTGGCCAGCTGTACGCAATGGCACACACACTTGGACAGCTCGTCCAGACAACCTTTCCATACAACTTTTGTCGTCACATTTTCGTTCAATCCCTAATTTTACTACTTTTTTGAACCTTTGTATTTCTTCAAATACGCCAGATGTTTTCTTCGCTATTTTTGCACTATTGTGGGACAATCACATTCATTACTCATTTGAAGCCACATGCCCCTAAATTATCGTAAATTGTGCCTCTCAACTAATACAATAAGCAGAATTTACATTGAAAAAATTAGCAACTTTACTCCGAAGGTTCCCATTCGTTTTCTTATTATCCAAGCAATTGTTTTCACAACTTGACAGGCAGCTTAATTTTTTGTATTTTCCAAAATGCCTAGATTTTCAAATTGCTCCTTTTTTATGAGAATCTGTTCTTTTTTTCGCTAATTAAAATGCTGTCGTGGTACTACACTACTGAAAAAAGTGTTCCTAATATTATTCATTTCTGACACTTATTACATGCCTCTCAGTATCGAATATCATTGAATTTAAAGAACAAGATACCCTCCTTTGTTTTTTTCGGAAACCATTCAAGATTCCCTTCGCTCTTGCTACCCACGCTCGATCAATTTCTTTCAAATTCCTTTTTTTACTACGAGTTTTGCTAACGCAAACCATAGTGAAGAAACAAACAAGGAGTTGGTTGTAGAGAGTCTATAGGGTGACCTACATGAACTGTGACGCAGAGAACTAGCAGCAAAATTATACAGATCAAACTAAATAGGAAACTAATGCTCCTATACAATCATCACAAAATTGTAAACAACATATCACATCTCGCATGCAGAATGACCATCTTTCGCTTCGATGCAACCCAACCTCATCCGGATCTTTTCAAGAATGCGCGCAATCACTTTCATCCCACGCTTCTACGAGAGAACTCTCTTCTAGAGGTTCCCAAGACCTGTGTTTGAAATCGCAGGCTTTTTGCTCCAGAATCGTCCATACAGCAAAATCCAAAGGATTGAGATAGGGGAATTTGAAGGTCGAAACTGTATCGCCCCAAAAACCCGGAAGCGTGGTTTCACAACATTGCAGCATCTTCTTTGCGCTGTGGGCTAGTGCCCAATCCTGCAGAAGGTTTAGCTGACGTCTATCGCGTTCCTTTCCGCCTAAGCGATCACCGCTTCCTCCAGCCCAGAAGCCCATAAGTTGATTTTTTATTGCTCGTCACACTTCATGTGGGTCACCCTGTATGAACTCATCCCTCGATGTTTAATGGTCAGTTGATTCCGCACAGTTTACCAATCCATATTTCTGCCAGATTTCCTTACGACGGTCCTATGAAGGTCATAGGGGCTCTCCGAATATTGATAGACAGGCTCATCTATTGCCGATGTGAAATCGGCGAGCCTGCTGCTGCTCTTGGGTTGAAGGCGACTGTGTGGCTGGTTTGTCCATAAGAGACGGAGCGAAGCGGATACTGTAATACCCCATCCTTTCCGGGAATAATGTTCCCCAAGTCCTTCCAGATTCATTTGTTTTTGAGCTGGCGTTAGTTTCGTAGTCTCATCGTTGCCGTATTTGTCGATCATACGACTCATAAAGGCTCCTCATTGAAGCCTCAAGTAAACAATAAACTATTCCTGGCATCCATGAAACACAGAGCAATTGGAACCAAGTGGGGCAGCTCCCATTTGCGCTTAGTTACAGCTTTATGCTAGAACCGGTTAGGAACCGGTCATCTCCGATTTGTTCATTACTGGCGGATCTGCTTCGGCAGTGCTGCTCCTAAGAAGTCTCCTTCAATATTACCGGGTCGATGAAAGAGTAGTCGTTTGCTGTTATTCATTCTCTATACTGCAATAGTTCCGATTTCGATAGTTTCCTTGTTAATTAGTAATTTTTTATATCAGCATCCGAAATATTACGGATGCACTTAAGCAGGACACTTACTATTTACTGCTCGACTCATTGTACTGCAAGGCACAGTTCACGAGATTCGAGGCATCCTTTCTGAACTGGAAAGCGAGCTGACGGGGAATAGTGCGCCTGTGGTGAAGAATCCGCTGACTTTAATAAAGCTAGAGTCTCCTAAATCTAGTAAAAACAGAGGTCGTACGAGATTACCGTGACCAAAATGGCATGGTAGAGGTATATGGAGGAGTTTTTAGCTGTTGCCACTTGGCAAAAGCCAGCCACATTGAGCCAAATTGTTCAAAAACGCCTTTCTTAGGTCACAACTAGTCGAATTTCCAACATTGTTGTCCCTGTTGAATGGTGCAGCCTCGTCAACGGCACTATAACTCGTCCGCATTTGGGTGTGGCTTCAGTTGAAACAATCCTTGCTCCCTTAAAGACACAGTTCATGGTAAAAATGGTTCCTGAGTTTCTGAATTCTTCCCCCAAGAATACCGAGTGGCCCCCAAGGATCACAGGAAGGACGCTGTCGAGTCCCAAAACTCAACAGCTAGCCTCAACAACATCGTAGGAGCCCCGTTACCTGATCGCTCGGACTCCCCGCCCCTCGATTAACGTGATTGACGTCACGTCAGACCAGTGTCTAGGCGATGCACATCACAATATTCGCTCTAGGACCCACACACGATCAGCTAGCTGATCGCCGAGTAATGATGCGATATTTTTCTCCGATCGTTTTCTTCTCTGTCATTCTTTTGTTGCTTGTCGCTGCACTCTGGTTTTCTACATCAAGAGACTGAAAAAGATGGCTACTTTTGCTGTTACTAGGTTTTTTTTGTTTACTTATGCTTATGAGTGAATGAATTCCGCTTACCGTAGTAAGCTTTTCGCACCATGACCCACGCGTACGTAATGACACATATTGTATAGCTCGTCTGAACGCTTTATTCTTCCTCAATTTTCTGGGCTCATACTCGTCCAGCCTCCTTTTTAACAACTTTTTGGAGTCTTTTTTCACTTTGGAAACACCGACTAGCGCAGTTTCCGCCTACGTCGCACTATTTTCCATCTTATATTCCATTTCTCGTCATAATCTGGTTACTCAAAATTGTCGTAAACTAAACCGCTAAAAGCCATTTTAGGCCGTTTTCCGATTAGACAGTGCCTCACATATGGTATACGCGGTGGTCTCATCCTGGAGGGATGTCTCGGAAACAATTTATGACGCGGATAGTGAGTGCCTCTGAACTGATTTTGCTTTGTTAACTGGCTTGTTTCCATTTTTTTCTTTTTTTTTCCTCTGGCTCTCTTTTTAAAAGTTTCAGTGATCTACAGGTGATTTTCCGAGATTAACTCAATTTTTTACGACTATGTCGGCTTTTTTTTTTGAAAAGGCTGCTGTTTGAAAGTTACATGTTCCTAGCATGCTTATTTCTTTGTTCTCAGCATAAGTAATTGTAAGACTGCCCAAATCACTAGAATTTTCCGACGTCACTGTGGAATTTCTGTATTTGGAGCTGGCCTGGTTCTTAGAAACCACAGAAGACGCCTTCTCGTGGTCCAGGATATTAGAAACATTCAGAATCGCAGTGGCATTTAAAATGCTCATGTTCTATACAGTGATTTGCAGTGGCTAGCCGATGTACAAGTCAAGTCAGTGCTTTTATCCTCCCAGACGAGTCTGCTAACATTAAACTGACCCTGGGAGGGTGTAAGGCTTAGCTGTTTGAGTGTATATCGAACTGGGACTCTATCACCTGACCATGATAGTGATGCGATAGTGCAGACCAGTTCTTCTAGCTACTGTCACTTGTGATAAAATCAGGAATTCAACACTTCTCAAGACTAACTTCTCGTGAAGGAAAGCTTCACGCGAGGTGACACTCTTGCTAGTCTTTCATTTTTGATAAAATGCTACGCTGAACCTTTGACCAGAGTCCATACTTCTATGTCACTGTGAACAAAAGCTTCAGAGAAGCTGCCAGAACCTAATTCTTGACAAAACGCATAACATAAAAACAGTCTCAGTTATACATATGGTCGGTGAAAAAAAAGAAATTAATTAGGTAGGTCAAAAGAGGGGGGAGGGCACCGCCCATTCCAATACTGAGCACTGGAGCGTAGAGGAGTGGTAGCTTACTCGTTTTGTGCTTAGAGAGGTTCCTAACCGAAGGATTATATTTTTCAATCTAGTCTCTGCAGGAGTGGAGCACCGTGGCTGAAGGGGTGATTTCTTTGTGCAAAAAGCTCGGAATGGGCAAAAACTGGACACCCAACTGACTCATCAACCGCGATGCTCCCTCCATTTCGAGGCTCCGTTCAAAGAAGCTTTGGTATGAGGTTCTTTGGTGTTTTATAGATGGATAAAATGAAATCAAAGCTTTATCATAATGTGCTCCCAATGAGGACAAGAAATTCTAGTCTGTCGCTGGTGGTTCTTCTTCATATACTGGTGGTATATATGGTACATGTACTCGTACATCCAGTGGAGGAGGATAGACTGGAACTGGAATTACTATAACTGAGCTTGCTGTTGTTGTTGATGTTATTGTTGTTGCTGCCTCTTCCTCTATGACCGATGATCCATCGTAGAAGCATGTAGTACCACCACTTGTGTAGTACTGGGAACTCTGCACTATTTGATTCACCCACTTTTTCACCTTAAAATAAGGGTTATTGTTTTGTGTAAATAAACAACAGTGACTACTGGTGTCAACTTTGAATGAAAAAAATGTAAAAAAAAAAACGACCCAATCAGTACATTTTCGCAATCACTACGCGAAATTGTAAAAGTTAAGGCGGAATTGCCGTTGACATCACCATATCTTAGGTTTGAAAAGTCTCCAAGCTGATTAGAATATTGTTGAATCTGAATGAGTTTTCAAAAATTGAAAATTTCTAGTTATGGTCAGAGAAAAACTTTCTCACTGACCTTTGTTTGAGGAAAGTAGTCCATCTGCTGTTTAACTTTTGATGGATCGTATGGTTGGTTGGTGACTAGTGTCACATGCGCTGTATCGTCACCTTTTCCAGTACGATAAGGTGGTGGGGCTGGTTGGGGAGCCTTCAAAGGATTTTTTTCTAAACGTTCTGTTCCTTCTATTTGACCTTCCTAAGGGGTTACAAGACGACATCCATAACCCTATCATAGTGATAGTACCACATCAAACATACCAGGGTAGTTCCAATGGGAGGAGCACCGGGGAGGATGCGGAGATTTCCTCGTGTAAAAGCTGGGATTGAGCAAGAAGTGGGCACCCGACTGACCCGTCACCACGGTACTCCTTTCCTTCTAAGGCTCAGTCTGAAGGTTCTTTGTTCTACGGTTTTTTGTGATTTATCCAAGAACCAGTCGGTTCGCCCGGCTTCTCTCCTTCTCCGGCAAAAGTAAAGTAATCGGCTAGCCCTCTACTCTTCCTTTGAAACAATTAACATTTTCCCGTACGCAAAGTTTGACGCAGGGCTAGCAAGGCATTGCAAATGGTATTCAGTGTAGGTCGTCGCTTATGCCTTCAACTGGAACTCTCGATCTTTTGTTCTCGCTCTTAAAAGTAAATACCTATAAAGGACTCGATTGTTAGGCAACCAAAGCCATGGGCGGTACTCAAAAATGTTTCGAGTGATGATAACACCATTATCACATGTCATTATCAATGGAGCTTTTTTTAACGGAGATAGCATTTATTGGGAAGTCCAGATTATTGGTGGTTGGTTAAATTTTGTCACAAATAATATCGACCAAAGACGATCTCGCGTTGAATCGCTTATCGTAATGCCGCTAGTGGGTCACTATCACTGCACTACCACTCACTTTTGTCACCCTACTCTACCATCTTATCGAATGAAACATACTAAATAGCCAAAGCTACATCGTAAATATCGAAGGGTTAGATTTTTGATCAGTAGATAGCTTTTGCTTTATTAAGTTCCCCTCCTAATCTTATTAGTTGTCATGGAATCCGGTCACCAAGTACCTACGACCCCGTCATATTATACATCACTTATCAAAATGCCCAAGTTCCATTGTTAACACGAAAAATCCTCCCAAATTCGAACTCTTTGGGTCCTTGGGAACAGCAATATGAATACCATTTATTTCGCGCAAATTCCGCCGCCCTATGAGCGGAATCCGGCCTGTCACCCAGTATAAGAGTTCGCATTTGTCGCCTGTACAGCTACAAAAAATGAACGGCCTAGGTTCACGTAAACAGGGGTTAGGGACTTGCGGTTGAAAATTTCTATCGCGCACGCCGCGCCCCCTGTAGGCGGTGTCTGGCCTTGATACATGCCATAAGTGTTCCCATCCTGCCCACCGCACTCCTACCACATTTGAACTCTCTAGGTCCACGGGAACAGGAATTATGGATTTCCGGTCGGACACACACTCACTCAAACACACACATACACACAAACACACCGCCAAACAACAGACACACTCAGCGAATTTTATAGTAGGATAAAACGAAATAAAGGTTTATCATGTTTGTGCTCGCAAATTAGGGCAAGACCCTCTAGTATACCACTGGTGGTTCTTCTTCATATACTGGTATGTAGGTAGATGTGCAAGGTATATACCCAGCAGAGAAAGATAGACTGCAACTGGTCTTACTATAAATGAGCTTGCTGTTGTTGGTGTTGTTGTTGTTATTGTTGTTGTTGTTGCTGTCCGTTCCCTGTAGATCGATGATCCATCGGGGGTGCATCTAGTATTTCCACTTGTGTAGTTCTGGGAGTTCTGCACGATTTGATTCACCCACTGTTCCACCTTAGAATAAGGTGTATTTTCGTGTAAACAAACAATAGCTGACTACTGTTGTCAACTTGGAATGGAAAAAATGTTGTAAAAAACAACTCAATCAGTACATATCCGCAAACACAATGATTGATTGTGAAAACAAAGGCGAAATAGTCGTTGACATCAGCATGTTTTAAGTTTGCGAAGTCTCCAAGCTGATTAGAATATTGCTGAATCTGGAATGAGTTTCAAAAATCACAAATTCCTTACTATTGTCCGGAAAAAAATCTTCGCGCTGACCTTTGTTTGAGGGAAGTATTCCATATGCTGTTTAACTTTTGATGGATCGTATGGTTGGTTGGTAACCAGTGTCACGTGCGCTGTACTGGAACCTTTTTCAGTGTGATGAGGTGGTGGCGCTGGTTGGCGAGTCTCAAAGAATTTTTTGAACATTTTGTTCTTCTATTTGACCTGCCTGTGGGAGCAGAAAGCGATACTTATAACCTTATCATAGTGATAGCACCACATTAAACATACTATGATATTTCAAATGGAGAGGAGCACTGGGGAGGGTGAGATGGTTTAATCGTGTAAAAAGCTGGGACTGGGCGAGAAATGAACACCTAGTCGGTTCACCTACCCCAGTGCTCCTTTCCCTTTATGTGTCAAGTTGAAAGTACTCTGTTCCAGATTTTTTTAGTGATTTACCTAGGAATAAAATGAGATCGAAGGTTTATTATATTTGTGCTCCCAAATAAGGCCACTATATATCGGTATATATTATAGATGTATAAGGTGTTCACCCAGTGCATGAGGATAGACTGCAACTGGACTTACCATAGCTGAGCTTGCTGTTGTTGGTGTTGTTTTTGCTGTTGTTGCTGTCCTTTCCCTTGAGATCGGTGACCATTTGCCGTAACACCTAGTAGTTCCACTTGTGTAGTTCTGGGACTCCTGCACAATTTGATTCACCCACTGTTCCACCTTGAAATAAGGGTTTCTTCAGCGCAAACAAGCAACAGCTGACTACTGTTGTCAACTTGGAACGGAAAAAAATGTTAAAAAAAAACAACTCAGTCAGTACATATTTGCAAACACAATGATCAATTGTGAAAACAAAGGCGAAATAGTCGTCGACATCAGCATGTCTTAAGTTTGAGAAGTCTCCAAGCTTATTAGAATATTGTTGAATCTGGAAAGAATTTTCAAAAATTCGAAAACTTATTGATATTGTCCGGAAAAAATCTCCCCACTGACCTTTGTTTGGGGAAAGTATTCCATATGATGTTTAACTTTTGATGGATCGTATGATTGGTTGGTTACCAGTGTCACGTGAGCTGTACTGGAACCTTTTTCAGTATGATGAGGTGGTGGCGCCGGTTGGCGAGCCTTCAAAGAATTTCTTGTGAAACTTATGTTCTTCTAATTCTACTGCCTTAGGAGGCAAATGCGATACCTATAAACTTATCATAGTGATAGCATCATATCAAACATGTCTATGAGGAGGAGCACCGGGGTAGGTGAAATGATTTCTTCGTGCAAAAAGCTGGGAATGGGCAAGAAATGGACACCCAATAATAAAACCAAAAATCCCCGCTGGCGGAACAGCACTTCGGATCCTCCCTCCGGAGGTGAGAGTTGCGATTGCGAGCATGAGAATGGGCAATTCCAGGCTCCTACAAGATCTCAGCCGAACTACTCCGGCGGCTGGCTACGATCTTCATGAGCTTCTCGCAACACACATGACATCCTACCTCCAGAGGGAGAAGATCCCCAACCAGTGGAGGAGTTCGCGAACGGTCTTCCTTCACAAGAGGGGAGTCCTGGATGATCTCCGCAACTATCGCCTATAAAGCTTATTGAGGGTGCTTCACAAGCTGTTTACGAGGATCATTCTAACCCGAATATCGCGAACGTTGGATGGAGCTCAACCTGTAAAGCAGGCCGAATTTCGGAAGGGATTCAGCTGCTTAGATCACATCCAAGCAGTCGCAATGGTGGTCGAAGTGTGCGGAGAATTTCGGATGCCCCTTGTCCTACTTTTGTTGGTTTTGACAGCTTCGGAACGAAGCGGTCCTGTCAGCACTGGACGATCATGGAATAGACCCTTCCTACATAAGAATACTGGCTGCCAGCAGTAGTCGCTGCAGCGCTATAGTAAAGCTGTGCTAACGACCTCTCTCCATTCCCATAAGGAAGAGTGTTAGACTATTTTACCGAAGCTGTTCGCAGCCGCACTGCAGTGGGTTATGATGTCGCCAGACTGGGGGAAAAGGGCATTCGTGCGGACGGGCGGTTTCTCTCAAATTTATGCTTCGGGGAGGGAAGAACTTCTAAGACGACAGAAAGCAGCGTGGGCAGCCTTCGGGCCTCTGAAATAGGTCAGCAACCATCTAGCTAACCCAAAAATTCGCGCTAATCTGTTCGATTTCACAGTTCTTCCTGCGCTCTGTTACGGGTCGGAGACTTGGGAGACCAGTGCATCCACGTCAAGGGCTTCGAGCAGAAGTCACAGAATCGAGCAGTTTTTTTTTTCAAGAATTGACCGGCTCACTCGATATCGAGCCGGACTTCGCAGCTCCAATATGCGTAGAATATCTCCACACCACGATGGAATACATGAGGAACGCGAAATTTCGGTGGGTCGGTCATATTGTGAGAAGAGTTAATAGCAGATGAAAAGAAGAACAGTCGAGTGAGCCCCGTAGGGTCTCCGTTACTTAAGGGTAGGTTTGCTGAGAGATGGGGGATGTGCTTGTCGATCAGTGAAACAGCTGCGACAGCAGCAGTATGACTCCTCACACCGCCATCTTCGTCGAATCATGGGTCTATCGTGGATGGCGATCGCGATGGACAGAAACGAATGGTTTGCTGCTGGTGCTCGCATATGAGTGAAGACGAGCCGTATAATTATCCTACTTACTATAAAGCGCTTAGTCTGTCTGTCTGTCTGTCTGTCTGTCTGTCTGTCTGTCTGTCTGTCTGTCTGTCTGTCTGTCTGTCTGTCTGTCTGTCTGTCTGTCTGTCGTTCTGTCTGTATGTCTGTCACGAAATTCCTTAACTCCTTTAAATCTGCTTGGAGAGACCGGGTCAAGTGTGGGATGGGTGGGCCAAGTCTCGGGAAGTATAAAAGATACATCGGCTTGGCGGAGCCCCGCCCACAGTGGGCGTGGCGTGCGTCGAAATGAGCCCTACTGAGGATCACGATTTCAAATTCAGTAACAAGACGGCTTTCAAAACTGGAGTTTGAAGGTGGCTAGAGGTGTGCATTGGTAAGTTAGATCGAACTGGGGAGACCCACCCCCGATGGGCGGGGCGTTCTCCAGAAATGCAATGCTTTATGAAAACATTTATAACTCGGTTTGGAGAAAGCCAACAGAGCAGGAAAAAGTTGATATGGGAGGAGCATTGTAGGAGATGTCTCCAGCATAAGTGACGTCAGCGGAGGCCCGCCCACAATGGGCGGAGCGTGCCTCGAAGCTCACATCCCTTCTTACATTTATATACGAAAATCCATAATTCCGGTTCCCATGGACCCAGAGAGTTCAAATTGGTAGGAGTACAGGCGTCATGGAGGCAAAACTCATGGTGGGTGGCAGAACCAGACTCCGCCCACAAGGGGCGGGGTTTGTGCGGAAATTCATAACTCCCGTCTCCATGGACCTAGAATGTTCAAACTTGGTAGGAGTACAGGCGACAGGATGGGAAACACCTAAGGTGGGTGGCAACACAGGACTCCGCCCACAAGGGGCGGGTTTGTGCGAAAACTCATAACTCCTGTCCCCATAGACCTAGAGGGTTCAAACGTGGTAGGAGTGCGGGCGACAGAATGGGAACATCTATGGTGGGTGGCAATACCGGACTCGGCCCGCAATGGGCGGGATTTGGGCGAAAATTCATAACTCATGTCCTCATGGACCTAGAAAGTTCAAACTTGGTATGGGTACAGGCGCCATGGTGGCAAAACTTATGGTGGGTGGCAGAACCAGACTCCGCCCACAAGGGGCGGGGTTTGTGCGGAAATTCATAACTCCCGCCCCCATGGACCTAGAAAATTCAAAATTGGTAGGAGTACAGACGACAGGATGGGAACACTTATGGTGGGTGGCAGGACCAGACTCCGCCCACAGGAGGTTTGAGCGGAAACTCATAAATCCGATAAAGGTCTATAATGAAAATCAGCTCATGCGGCTCCGTCTCTCATGGCTAGAGCCCCTAGCGCGCGCGAGAGCATGCGTAGCCGCCTGGTAAGTAATAAAATGAGATCAAAGATTTGTCATATACGTGCTCCCAAATAAGGACTGCGCCTAGTCTACTACTGGTGGTTCTTCTCCATATATTGGTATATATGGTAGATGCACATGGTAATATCCAGCGCAGGAGGATAGTTGGATCTGAACTTACTATAGATGGGCTTGTTGTTGTTGTTGCTGCACTTTCCACTGGGATCGATTCCACTGGGTATAAATCGGCGAAGCATGTGACACCTCCACTTCTGTAGTACTCGGAGCTCTGTACGATTTGATTCACCCATTGTTTCACCTTGAAATAATGTGAATAGTGTTATTGGTCTGTGTAAATAAACAACAGCGCACTACTGGTGTCAGTTTGGAACAAAAAAATGTAAATAAAACGACTCAGTCAGTACATATGCGCAAACACAATGATCGATTATGAATACAAAGCCGAAATTGCCAGAAACTGTAGTGCTTGCTAGGTCTTTAAAGTCTCCAAGTTGTCGAGAATACTGTTCAATCTGAAATGAATCCCATAGAAATCAAAAATTTTTAGTTAATATCAGGAAAAAAACCTTCCCACTGACCTTCGTTTGAGGGAAGTAGCTCATATACTCATTAACCTTTGATGGATCGTCTGGTTGGTTAGTGGCTATAACCACTAACGCCTTATCGTACCCTCGCCCATTGAATACAGGTGGTGGCGCTGGTTGGGGGACCTTCAAAAAACTTTTTTCTGAACGTTGTGTTCTTCTATTTGACCTGTAAAAGGATGGGATTGTTCAAGATGTGAACACCCAATGGACTCATCCACCCACGTGCTCCTCCCCATCTGAAGCTCAGTTTGAAGATACTTTGTTTCACAGTTTCTTGGTGACTACTCTATGAAGAAAGTGAAACTATAGGCTTTTCATATATGTGCTCCCAAGTAAGGACCAGACCTTCTTGTCTGCCACTGGTGTAGACGCAACTGGACTTACTTTGGGTGAGCTTTTGTTGTTTTTGCTGTTGTTGTTGCTGTACTTTCCACTGGGGTTGAATCCACTGGGTATAAATTGGCGAAGCATGTGACACTTCCACTTCTGTAGTACTCGGAGCTCTGTACGATTTGATTCACCCACTGTTTCACCTTGAAATAAGTGTTATTTATCTGTGTAAATAAACAACAGCGCACTAGTGGTGTAAGTCTGGAACAAAAAAATTTGTAAAAACAAACGACTCAATCAGTACATATGCGCAAACACAATGATCGATTGTGAATACAAAGCCGAAATAGCCAGAGACTGTAGTGTTTGCTAGGTCTTTGAAGTCTCCAAGTTGTCGAGAATACTGTTCAATCTGGAGTGAATCTCATAGAAATCGAGTTTTAGTTAATATCATGAAAAAACCTTCCCACTGACCTTCGTTTGAGGGAAGTAGCTCATATACTCATTAACCTTTGATGGATTGTCTGGTTGGTTGGTGGCTATAACCACTAACGCCTTATCGTTTCCTCGTACAGTAAATACAGGCGATGGCGCTGGTTGGCGAACCTTCAAAAAATTTTTTCTGAACGTTGTGTTTTTCCATTCGACCTGCCTAAGAGGTTAAAAAGCGTTATCCATAAATCATAATGATAGTATCATATTAGACATACCACGGTAGTTCTAATGGGGAGGAGCATGGGAGTAGGTGGGATTCTTATCTCGTGCAAAAAGCTGGGATTGGACAAGAAATGAACACCCAATTGACTCGTCTACCCCGGTGCTCCTTCCTTTCTGAGGCTCAGTCGAAGATACTTTATTAGACGTTTTTTGGTGATCTATCTATGGGTAAAGTAACCAAAGGTTTATCACATATGTGCTCCCAAATAAGGACAAGACCCTTCAGTCTGCAATTGGTGGTTTTTCTTCATACCAGTTGAGCTAAGCACACTAACGCGTGCAACATGCCATGCCCACTACCGCCTACCTATGACTTGTTAGAGGACGAATATAAACAGTATCGGTTGACTTCCCTCTTCTGACCGTTTCCAACTAGGTGATATTCTGATGCCGCTTTGTGGGTATTGAACTCTTAACACTAATAGCGGTCGTGAAAGCGTTTCTATTCTGAACTTCTCGAGTTCTTAGGGGTTTGATTGTCTTGCGTCGTGGGAATCATAGAGTTTCACGGTCTTTGACGTCATAAATAGAGTGGATATCAATCAACGGTTTAATTTGAAGAGCATCGGTTGGGTTTCCATTTCATAACTGTTCTCTCACCGCTCTCTTGTGATCTTCCCGCTTTTGTTCGTGCCCACGTGACTTTTGGGAGGAAACACAAACGGGCATACAAACAGACACCCAAAGTTAGCGCTTTATATATAGAGAGGATACCGGTGTATATGATAGATGTACAAGGTATATATGCAGCGCAGGACTACGGACTGCAACTGGACTTACTATAGATGAGCTTGCTGTTGTTGGTGTTGTTGTTGTTGTTGTTGGTGTTGCTGTTGTTGTTGGTGTTGCTGGTTTTCTTGTTACTGTCGTTCTAATTGGGGGCAATGATGTTCTGGGATCCGTGAAGCATACAGTATCTCCTCTTCTGTAGTCCTGCGTGCCCTGCACGATTTGATTCACCCACTCTTCCACCTCAAAATAAAATAGGGATTTTGTGTAAACAAACGGCAGTTGAATACTGTGCCAACTTCGAATGAAAAAACTATTGTAAAAAAACGACTAAATCAGTACATATCCGCAAACAGAATACTCAAGTGTGAGTTTGAAGGCGAAATATCCGTCAACATTAGCAGGTATTGAGCTCACAAGCTTTCCAACCTGCGGAGCATATTCTCGAATCTAGAATGAATTTTCAGAAATGGAAAGTTTCTAGTTATGTTCATAAAAAAACCTTTCCACTGACCTTTGTTTCATGAAAGTGGCTCATAAACTCATCAGCTTTTGATGGATCATATGGTAGGTCGGTGACCAGAGTCACGAGCGCTACTTGGCGGGCTCGTCCAGTAATTTTAGGGAATGGCACTGGTCGGAAGCCCTTCAAAGATTTTTTTCGGAACGTTGTGTTCTTTTATTTGACCTGCAGAAAAATAGGATTGGGCAAGAAACGAACACCCAATCGACTCGTCTACCCCAGTGCTCCTTCCCTTCTGAGGCTCAGTTCGGAGGTAATTTATTAGACGTTTTTTGGTTACCTATCTATGAGGAAAAATAATCAAAGGTTTATCCCATATGTGCTCTAAAAAAGGACAACATCCTCTAGTCCACCACTGGTGGTTCTTCTTCATACACTGATGTTCATGGTAGATATACAAGGATATATCCGGCGCAGGAGGATAGACTGTAGCTGGACTTACTTTAAATAAGCTCGCTGTTGCTGTTGGTGGTGTTGTTGTTGTCGTTGTTGTTGGTGGTGTTGTTGTCGTTGTTGTTGTCGTTGTTGGTGTTGTTGTTGTTGTTGTCGTCGTCGTCGTCGTGGTTGTTGTTGTTGTTGTTGTTCGCCTTCTTTTCGCTTCCTTGCATCTAGCATTTCCACTTCTGTAGTGATCGGAGCTCTGCACGATTTGATGCACCCAATCTTCCACCTCAAAACAAGAGTTATTGTTCTGTGTAAATAATCAACAGCGCACTACTGGTGTCAATTTGGAACGAAAAAAAAGCTGTAAAAAACGACTCAATCAGTACATAATCGCAAACACTATCGTCAAGTGTGAATTTAACGGCGAGATATCCACCGGCATTACTAAATCTTAGGTGTGAAAAGTATCCAAGAGCCCATGAATATTCTTCAATCTGAAATGAATTTTCAGAAATTGAAAGTTTTCAGGTATCGTTAAATAACTGACCTTTGTTTTAGCAAAATAGTCCCTATACTCATTAATTTTTGATGGATTAAATGGTTGGTCGGTGATTATAATCACGTTTGTTGTATCGTCACCTTTTCCAGTTAAAGTAGGTGGTGGCACTGGTTGGCAAGCCTTCAAAGAAATGTTTCTGAACGTTGTGTTTTTCAATTTGACCTGCTAAGGGGATAAAAAGCGATACCCATAACCTTATCATGGTGATAGCATCATATCAAACATACCAGTGTAGTACCAATGAGGACGAAAGCAAAATAAAGCCGTTCCATGATGAATTTCTGGCGAAAATTTGAATACTTGTCTTCAGATTTCCTATTTATATGTTTCCGACGTTCAAAACTTGGTTTCATGTTTGCCGCATTGAGAAAATTCATATTTTCATGGAAATCTGTATGGAAATTCATTGTAATTTTTTATTATTTTCGTATGAACCATCGCTTTCCCTGCAACCCCGAATCTTACCAAAACAAGCACAAAAAGAAGGCTTTTTCATGTAAAATTTTTGATGTATTTGCTTTAATGCTATTGAATTCACTTATCTCACCTGTCCATAGGCGTGAAGAGGGCACGTTCAAGTTCCACTTATAGCGATTCGGCATTCATTACCATGAGAGAAGGCACCAGGAAGATATTCAGTTAAATACTGAGGAAAATAGTCTTCGGTCTGGTAAAGGCACAGCTAACGATAATGTGATCTCCGGGTCTTTTCTTTGAGATCAACCTGTGACCTACAAGTAATAAGTGCTCCTGAACCGGCTCAGCTGACGTACACACCCAAAGGTGGACGAGTTCTACCGGCATTGCAGAGGCTGTGGAGGTTGCAACCCTCTCGCAGACATATGCACGTTGCGCGCCTTACTGTGACCAGCTGCACTCACTGACACACACACACACACACACTTGAACAGCTCGTCCAGACAACCTTCCCATACAACTTTTGTCGTCACATTTTCGTTCAATCACTAATTTTACCACTTTTTTGAACCATTATATTTCTCCAAATAAGCCAGAGGTTTTCTTCGTTATTTTTGCACTACTGTGGACAAGCACTTTCATTACTCTTTTGAAATTGCATGTCTTAAATTAACGTAAATTGTGCCTCTAAGCTCATGCAAAACCAGAATTTACCTTCAAAAAATCAGTAACTTTTCACGGAAGGTTTCAATTCGGTCCTGTCTCATCCGAACGATTGCTTTCACAACTAGGCAGACAACTTAGTCTTTGTAACTTTTTAAAATTACTAAAATTTCAAATCTTTCCCTTTCCATGAGAATCTGTTTCTTTTCGCAAAAATAGATTGCTGTCTTAATACTACGCTACTGCAAAAAGTATCTTTGATGTTATTTATTACTGCCACTTATTGCATGCCTTCAATATTAAATGGAATTGAAATTGTAGTACAAAATACCCTCCTTCTTAGCTATTTTCTGAACTCACTGGCCAGTGTCCATTTTTGAAAGCTGTTCGAGATTCGCTTCGCTCTCGCTACCCATAGTCCTATGAAGGTCATAGGGGCTCACTGGACATTGAGAAGCAGGCTCATCTATCATCAATGTGGAATCGGTCAGTCGGCTGATGCTCTTGGGTTGAAGAATAGTAATTTCGATTTATCAGCGTCCTAAATTTATCGGAGACACTTGTGCAGAACCTTCATTTACTGGTGGACTCATTGTACTGCCTTCAGGCACGGTGCACGATAATCTTGAGATGCACTCCAAGTTGAGTAGCGTGTTGGGGGGAGTAGTATAGCCATTGGCGAAGAAAGCGAGAAAATCGCTGACTTCGTGATGAATAAGGCGACCTATGTACGATATTATCACAGCAGAAATGGCATGCAAGGGGGTATATGGACGAGTTTTTAGCTGTTGCAAATTCGTAAAGAGTCGACTACAAATGAGCCAAATCGTCCAAAACTGCCTTTTATAGGTCACGACTAGTTGTTTGAATTTCCAACATGGGTATTTTTTGTGAATGGTGCAGCTTCCACAGTGGCGTTAAAACTTGTCCATCTCGGGGTGTGGCTGCAGCCGATACGATCTTTGAGCGCTATAGTGCTTTTTATCGGCCTTTTCCGATTTGAAAATGCACATATGGGATATGGGGTGGTCACAAATTCTGCCTCGAAGACTATCTCAGAAGTCGTTTCTCGAACAAACAGTGATTGTTTTTAAACTATTTTCGATATGTTGCAGCTTTTTTTTTCGTATTCCTTTTCGGACTTTCAGCCATCCACAGGTGATTTCTTTGAGGTTGAATCAATACGTTAACGATTATGTCGACTTTTTTTTGAGAGGGTTGCCTTTTGAAGATAGAATTTTTATTCCAGGTTCAATTCTTTGTTCTCATGTATAAGAGTTTGGAAAACTGCTCAGAATTCTGGAAATCATTCGTGGTCACAGAAAAATTTCAATTATTCGTCGTCACAGAAAAATTTCGATATTTGGAGGTGGCTTAATTCTGAAGAACAACGGACTACACCTTTTCTGTGGTCTGAGATATTGGAATCATTCAGAATGTAGTGGTTTCAAATGCGTATAGTACCTGTACAGTGATTTGCGATAGACAGCCGATGTTCAAGTCAGTGCTTTTGTCTTCCCAGACGAGTCGGGTACCAATAAACCGACTCTGGAAGGATGTAAGGCTCGGTTGTGTGTGTATCGGTCCGGGACTCAATCGCCTAACTTTGATAGTAATGTGATAGTGTACACCATTTGCCACTTACATACTTTAATCACTGTAACACGAAGTGAACTCGAAAATTCTGCATTTTTCTGGACTTTCTTTCATCTAAGATATACTCCCGGAAAAATACATGCTAATCCTCTAAAACTTGCTGGTTGGAAATTTTTTGTTGCCGTTAAACTGAAAAGGGATTTGCTGTTGCCCTCATGGAGTCCATTCAACTATATCACCGTAAACCACATCATCACCTCTTCTGAGAAGAGTTTCTGGAACTCAATACTTGATGTAACGCATAATCCAGGACTAATCCTAATTATATGATTGGTGGAAATTCAGTTGGAGGAGAGGGGGTGACGGAACTCTTCCCCGATTGCGACATTCTCCCTTGCGGCATGCGGCAACTGTCACTGCGATTATCGTACCCACCCCGCCTCCCCGCCAATCGATATGACGCAATATTTTTCGTCGATTCCTTTTCTTTTTTATTGATTCGGTCGTTTTTCTCTGTTTCTTTCTCGTTTTTTTATGTTTATTAGACTTGATTGATTAGAATGACTCCTCCTATATTAGCGACAATCAAGACCGCACTGGAATTGAAAGAGCGGCCAGCCAATTCAAATAATTAAAGAACTCCCTACCTCACAAATTGCGCGCTCCAATCTTCCATCGCAATCCTGCTATACGTGGCGGGTGCGGCGTGCGCGACGCCGCTTTCGGGGAGAAGATTCCGGCTACGGGGAGAGCGGGGAGGTGCCGCTCTTATCCATTACTCAGCGCTAGAATGTTGAGGAGGAGAGGTAGCTGACCTTGTTGGATGGGCACTTGTGCTCAGCAAAGTTTCTTATGGTTAGTTGAAGAAATATAGCTTTCGCCTAAGCCTCAGTAGAAGACCCCCGGATGAGAGAGAATATTTCCTGGTGCAACAATCTGGGATTGGAGAAGAACTGGAAGCTTAATTGACTCATCCACCCCAGTGCTCCTTCTCTTCTGAGGCTCAGTTTGAAAAAACTTTGTTTCACGGTTTTTTGTTGTTTCATCTATGAATAAATTGAAATCGAAGGTTTATCAGAAATAGGCTTCCGAATAAGGACAACCGTTCTAGATTATCACTGGTGTTCTTTACCATAAGACGGGATATTGTGGTACCACTACCACTGGACTTGGATAGGCTGGAACAGGTGGATAGGCTGGAACAGGTACATAGCCTGCAACAGGTGGGTAGCCTGCAACAGGTGGATTTATCATAGATGGTCTTGCTGTTGTTGTCGTTGTTGTTGTTATTGAAGGAAGTCCCTCTACCATCCAATTATTCCGCATGTTGCACAAAGCGTTTCCACTTATGTAGTACTGGGAGCTCTGTACGATTTGATTCACCCACTCTTTCACCTGAAAACAAGGGTTACTGCGCTGTGTAAATGAACAACAGCGGACTAGTGCTATCTACTAGGAACAAAAAAAGCTGTAAAAAAACGACTCAATCAGTACATATGCGCAAACACATTGGCTAATTGTGAAAGTAAAGGCGAAATTGCCGTCGACTTCAGTATATCCTAGGTTTGAAAAGACTCCAAGCTGAGAAGCATATTGTTCAATCTGAAATGAATTTTCAGAAATCGAAAATTTTCTAGTTAAGGTGGGAAAAAACCTTCTCACTGACTTTTGTTTGGGGGAAATAGCTCAAATACTGATTAACTTTTGATGGATCGTATGCCTGGTTGGTGACTATTATCACGTGCGCTGTATCGTGTCCAAATCCGGACTGACCAGGTTGTGGCACTGGTTGGCAAGCCTACAAAAATTGCTTCTGAAGGTTGTGTTCTTCTACTAGACCTGTCTCAGTGGGTAAAAAGCAATACCCATGGCATTATCATAGCGATAGCAACATATCAAGCATACCAGTGTAGTTCCAATGAGGACGAAGGCAAAAAGTAGACGTTCCATGTTGAATGTCTGATGAATAATCTGCAATGCTTGCTTTCAGCTTTCCTATTTATATGTTTCTGACGCTCAAAACTTGGTTTTATGTCGGCTACAATCACAAAATCCATATTTTATGGAAAACTATATGAGAATTTATTGTCCTTTTTTTTATTATTTTTGTATGGGCCATTGCCTTTCCTGCATCACGGAATCTTCTAAAAACAAGCTCAAATAGAAGGCTTTTTTTATGTGAAGAACTTTGATGTATTACTTCAACGGCTTCTGAATTCATACATCACAACTATCTAGTGTCCATAGAAGTAAAGGGACTATTTCTATGTCCAACTCCGAGAGGAAATCTGGACATTCATCACCACGAAGCCCAGATTCACTGAGCTCAGTTTGATCCCATAACATCGTAGATTTCCTCCATCCGAATGCGAAGGGGTCTGCCTGTTTTTCAAGCATACTACTCTTGGCGCTGATTACATGATGTTGAGTACACAACACTCCGAATGTAATGTAGCCTCTTTCCTTACAAAATGGGCGTGTGACACACGGAAACGTTGTGCATAGGTGGCCGTATGGGCGATTTTGAACTAGCTGTTATCAAAGATTCGAAAAGATTATCCGCAACCCTCACCGAATCCCGAAGACCTGCCCTTCTCACACATGATTGTATGTCAGCACTCAGTTCGTCGGATATTAATGAGACACTAAAGAATAGGTCTCTTTTGCCACGTCTTCATGACAAATTTGTGCCACCATCCTTCGTCTAAATTGGAAGCTTGATGTATTGTAGCCGTTTGTCTGTGCTATGTGGAGCGCCTGTTGTATCGATTCTGTTTTCTCTTCGTGTCCTAAGACTCTTAAAACAGTGTGCAACATGTGTCTTAGGATGGCTTTCTAGGTGCTGAATGGATGGGCATTCTTACGATACCGTTTAGTCTCGAAGGTACCCGCAGTCATTTGAACCTGAACCATGAGCAAAGTGAGCCAATCGTTTGTCAGTTTCTCTCGCGTAAGCTTTATATGTTCCGATTGTTGGCTGACCAATTCCAAGCACGTGCCAATTACTGATGGAGGGGTGGGGGTGGTTGATGGTGCGATGGCATACTACAGTACTCGAAGTAGCATTAATGTCGAAAACTGAACATGTACTGGAACGTGGACCCATTTTATACTGTTGGTTGAGTACTTCGAAACAGATATCCATCACCGTTTGGGTTTAGCACACAATGAGGCAGCTGTATAAGGCCGATAGTACAACGTGGGTCTATACTCCAGAAAAAGTAGCGCCCTCTATCCCCTCAACAAGGATGGACACTTGCTTCAATTTGTTCAACGAACGACTGGAACCTACAAAACTTACTCGGGAGAAACAGACAAACGGCTCGCTACTCGCAATGTCCAGGCTGGAATAATTGCGGGTTCCTTAAGGATGGTATCGCCAGCCCATCATTAAAAGCACATCAGCATTTAGCATTAAGGAAGCCGTAAAAAGAATTTATTGCACACAGCTTCGAGAGTTTCCTCGCTTCGGGAGACGAAGAGAAAACAGAGTCGATGCAACGAGCGCTCCGCATAGATCTGACGAACGTCCATAGTGCACGAGCTTCCCGAATCGGACACTGTGGGCGGCACAGAGTCGTCACGTATACATGGTAACAAAAGTTTCATTTAATGTCCCATTTGTACCAGAAGAATCACGAATTAAGCGCGGCCATACGATTATGTGTGAGAAAGTTTGGTCTCCAGAACCTGGTAAGAGTTGTGGATCTAAAATCGCCTGTTGTATGACCGCCTGTGCACAACGCCTTCGTGTGTCATATACCAATGGTGAAAAAAGAATTTGCATGACATTCAATGTTGTGTATTTGATGTCATGCGTTCAGTGTGAAGAGGAGTATATTGGTGAAACAAGCTGACCTCTTCGTATTGGGATAAATGAATGCGAATGGCCTGGATAGCATGCTAAAGCCGAGAACGGCTTCATCTTCAGAAGGACTGGGGCATGATGTCGCATGGGCACGTGCTTTGAGTGGTCGGTCACAGTATTACCGATTGCATCACCCGTAATCCCACTAATCATCGATTTTCTCAAACGGGCGCCAGTAATGTCTCCATTCGTCCCTGCCGGGAGCCAAGGTGCTCCAGTAGATCGTCCTCACTAACTAGACACGAGCCATGGCACTCCTTTCGTCCAGAGCTTTCGTTAAGAAGTTTGACCGTCGCGTTGGCGGCCATCCTGGCAATCGTTTGACTTTCCGAGGGATCCAGTCAGTCGGTCGTCAACGGTCGTCACGGCGTCGCATAACGTGCCTGGCTCATCTGATTTTCGATTTCATGCCGTAAGTAACAGCATTGATATTCAGGGGACAAATCACAAAATTGCACCTAACGCCCCTAAAACTTTCCCCGGGCTATCGAGTACTCAGCCGCCCTCAAAGGTAATGACCGCGGCCGGTCATAAACGATTTGTTTGAGCTATTCCCCGATCGCGGCGATCGAACAAGAGAGGGACCGTCTTAATTCATCACCAGCTCCTCGTTTAAGATTGCTATCTTATGGATGTCGGCTGTTTAGCTGGCTGGTCGATGACGACGAATGCGTCGTGTCCGTAGGTTTTATGGCCGGTGCTAAACTCCCGGCTGGTTCAGGCTGTGGTCATTTGCCTCATTGCGTCGTGGAATAGCTTAGGCCTCTAGAAGCCATTGCTCTGTCGTCGACGGAACACCGAATGAATACATCCACAATTGGCTTACATTACAATTGCCTTAGCAGTGCGCTAAGCCGCTCCCAATGCCATTTGACACATCTTCACTTTTACGAGCTCCTCTATCTTTTTCCTTTCCTTGCAGTTTTCCATTTCCTGTATTGCTTTCCTTTCCTTTCAATCCTCTATCTCTTCTTTTTTCTTTAGATACTTCTTTTTTTCAAAACGGCTTGTTTTTGAGGCTTCCCTCGCTTCACCTGGCGAATAGAGGCATACAAATTCATGATTTATCAACTATAACATTATTTCTCCTTCTTCCTTTTACAACTTGGTAGTATTACTGTGTTGATCATCTGATGTACTCGTTCTCTTTGGAGATAATGCTGCGTTAATCCGAGCGACTCCTCTTTCTATTGGCATGTCCTATTTCTTACAACTATTACGGGGTTCCACCAGAAGTGGGCATGTCATGGTAGTATTTTGACTGATTTTTCGTCTAAAAATGGAACGTCCATCAGAAAAAGCAATTGTAATAGCTCCTAAGCAGCTATATGCTTAGGGAATCTGGTAGTTGGGTCAAAAGCAATCCTTCCGGGGTAATGAAGTGGGGACCAGATTCACATTGTAGCTGCTTGAACCATGCTACTGTGATCTACCTGAAAAATGAAGCTTTCTATCTAACCGTCGTTGGTGAAATGTGTGACATTAGGTTTGCCTGTTCGCCTGCAAACAACTTTAGCGGTTTTGGTAGCACTCAGCAGACTAAAATTGTTGATTAACTCTATACGCCTTCAAATACCTTCACGAATTATGACGGGATCACATATACATGGCGGTTCCTAAAACCAACGGGTTTCCTGTGTTCCAGGAATAGAATAAAAGGGAACTTCTTCCTTAGTTTTCTTCCCAGTTTTATTCTTTTTTCCGAGAACAAATCTTTCTGCCAATGTTTTGGAATTTCTTCGCGTGATTCCAATCAGATTATCTCTTATTCTAAACTTCCATTCTCCCATCTCTTTTTATCAACCATCATCATCCTTTCTATTCCGTTTCACCCTCATTTTTGCCTCAGTTTACGGTCTTCTATTTCTCTTGCTGCTCGAAGCGACCCCAAAAACACCGGCATTACTGATTACCCATTGTTCCCCAGATTCCGTCATGTGTTTTCTTCTGGGAAATTCCGGTTTAGGAGCTTGAACCGAGATACGCATCATTACAATATGTAGTAATTCAAAATTTGTTGCTTCTTATCTAGATTGGGGAGCTACAAAGTAAAAACCCTTTTGTTCCTCTCGTTGTAAAGCCTTGTCAGAGCTTTTACATTTCTTTTTTCAAAATTTTATTTAAATTCTTTGTGTATTTATTACAACTTGTTATCTATTTATTATTATTTGATGTTACTGTATATTTACATTTTAATTTAGTCGTATAGTTAGTAGATGGTATGTAAAAAAAAACAATGTGGCCCAGTGTTCCATGTCAGTTTCTAGGAAAATTCCCGTTTCAAACTTCCATTTAAAGTGATTTGGAATAGGTGGCCAAAGTTCCTTTTTTTGGATTTTTCGGCTTTTCCTCGAACTTTGAAATCGAGGACACCATTGCAACCATTGCTTAAACCTAAGAAATGAGCAGCTTTTTCGGTTAAGCAGGTTTCGATCCAAGTATAATGAAGGCAACAGTAGCGCTTTCCAGCGATGCACCACCTCTGTCCACCTAGAAAGTCCCGTTAATCACGTTAATTCCAATGCCGTCTGAAAGATGCGCCCAGCATTCGACTTCTAATGAAAATCGTAGTGGTGTTTGAAAGCCTATGAAGCCTATCCAATTACTTGTGGTGGCTAACCGATGTGCAAACCAACGTTTTTATCCTCCCAGACGAGTCTGATACCGATTGACAGAAAGCGGAGGGATGGAAGGCTTGATTGGCTTGGGCGGGTATCAATACGGAATCCAAACACGGATCCTGCCTGTGTGATAGTGCGCCTCTTGCCACTACACCACATCCAGCAGTTGGAATGGTTACCGAGACCATAATATTCAGAAGTTAGTTCAGGGAGCATGCATTCACTTGGATGTGCGCTGCCGACATTTTTTTCTTTAAGAAATTACCGTTTCAAGTTATCTTCATCAGAAACCTGAAAGAAGTGGCCAACGTTGCAGTCGTCGTTACTGTGAACGATGCTAGATAAGTGGCAGTTGTGATACCTTGGGTCCTCCCTTCCGGATGGTAGCTTACCCAGCCGTCATCAGGGGCGAAAAAGAAAATTGAATACTGAAAACTTCCTGCAAATCACTAATACCTAGCAGATGGCAGGCTTTTTTTGATTGGGTAGGCTTCGATCCAAGTATAGCGAGGGCAATGACAGCGCCTCCCCACGTTATACCATCCCTGCTCACTCACTAGGCTAATGTTCTGGAACCATCCGATGATATCTAGTTCGGATTTGCCTTTTGTTGGTGGCGTTTGCCTCCGTCTTTTGTTCAAAGTTGTGGGCTTGATTGGTAGGTCAAAATTTATGTGCAATAAAATGTAAAGCTTTTTCAGTGCTCACATCTGACAAGTGCTCCCCTGAGACCCAGTGAGATTGACCTATTGGAGTCTGATTTCTCGTTCTCCCTCTTGATAATTGGTTATTCAATGGTTGTAGGAATCAGTCGGCATACCATTCTCCATCTTGATTCAATATTTGGCTTCACTAGTCAGTTGGCAGATAAATCGTTTATGGTTGCTCTTGCTGCTCAATAACTTACTGCTTAACGTTGAGAAAAAGGTGCGATATTGAGGTCTGATTATGGAAGGGTTCAAAGTGTAACTGGGATGTATTCCCTGGCATTGCTGGCCATTTACCTTCTACTAGTTCTATGGTCATGAAAGATCTTCTGTTTGCCGTTCAACAGGCTAGGCCTCAGCTGTTATTATTCATAGTCGTTTTTTACGTTACTATTTTTCACAAATGGCTCACGTTCTGGGTGGAACCGGTGTAACAGTTCACCTTGAAGTTCCAGTCATAGAAAAAAACGACAATTTAATGGCAATAGTCGACCAGTGACCAGCTCGCATATTCAGTACTAGATGGGCTCGTTAATCCTCACTGGCAAAATCATAAAATGAGCTAGATTCTCTGGCTCTCCCAAGAAAAAGCCGTTTCCGTCAGTTTCCCCAAAGCTGTCTGCACTTTTGATGAGATCAGGCCACCCTTTGCCGTGTCCACTAATCCATACCAAGGGATCTTGATAACTGAGCCTAAGTGAAAGCTTCTTCCGAAGAGTATTTGTCCGCCTTCCTTCCGATGATTAGTTATCTTTCGCTCTAAATGATTCTCTCAGAAGTAGTAGGGTGGCTGACAACTCTGAATACTGGGATACTCCATATCCTGGCTTAAATTCAAAACGGAGCGGTACCAAAAGGTTCTACTGGTTCCCTACTACAGGGGCAAAGTTATCCTCTCTAAGGTTAGATAAATCCGGGCCTTCTCACCCTCGTTCCGTTCTGCTTCCTTAATATTTGGAAGGGGAATTACTGCCTTGATGAGGCTCAATACCTATCCAAATGCCAAACGTTTCAAATCTTAGACATACTCATGGCTCGTTTCAAAGTAGTCCAATCATAAAGGCGACTTTATCACGTTATCCTACACAACTTCAATAAATTGTTCTTGATAATTTGCCTAAAACTACACCCTATCAATCACCTCTGCAACTGCGAGTGAATTCCAACTACATGGCTCAAACTGAGGAGCTCAGTAAAACGTAGTCTCATTTGTTTAAGATCACTAACACAGTGAAGAACTCCATGAGAAACTAGGACTTCGAATTGAATTCGCGTTTGGAATGCATCAGTAGCTGGAGTCAATGAATATGGAGGTCACTTTTCATAAAAAAATAAAAACGGTAAAGTCGAGATAAAGTCTTAAACTGACTTTCTTTAACTTTTGCTTCCATAAAATTCTTATTTTGATTTGCAGACCACCTCTGAACATAGCTGGAAGATATGGGTAAGCGGCTATACTCGTGTACTTCTCATGTCCACCAGTATACATCACGGTGGCTAAAGTCTAACTATGAAGGGGTGGTGACGACGACCTGATAGTCGTCGTAGCAACTTTTCAAAGTCCAGGGTCGAGTCGATGATCTGTTTTCGACCATATCGACAAAACATTCTTTTGTCACCGTTGTCTGACAATATCTGGAAGCATTGTATGAATCATGTAATATCATAGTTTTGGACAGAATTGACAGGATTTAAATGCACGGCGCACTTGAAAAAAAAGAGGACGACATGTGAACATCAGACTAATAGGCACATCGCTCATCTCGCACGTGCTCGTCCTACTGCTGGCTATGCATGAGGCGTTCGATGGAAATGCCCGATTCGTTATCGTTGTCGTCGTTACCTGGTTACGTAGTAGACATAGTCATACCCGCACACATGCTTAAAGGTCCGTTATCACATGATTCGTGTTCTTCTCAATAACCACTTAGTAATAATCAGTTCTTCAGGAAGTGCTATCCATCATATGTCTTGTGTAATTTTCAGAGAAGTCTGACTTTCTCTTTTCTTGGCTTCCTAATGCAAATGCTGCTTAGAAGTCAAATTTACTGCCTTATCCTCATTCTCAATGATGACGACTGACCTACTATGTCATATTACTTGCGTTTTTCTCAATTTACAATTGTTTTTCGCATCATTTTGCTTGAAATTTGTTCTGAGTTTGCTTTGCAGTGGGCAGTTGCGTCCATTATTCGGTTTTGTAGCTCTTACTTTTGTATCGCCCCACTTGTTTTATCGCTTACGTCTCCAGCAATTTTTTAACAAACTGAGGAGGCAAGTCCACTTCTGAATAGTCCATTACTTTTATTTACACTTTACAGTTCTGCTTTTCTTATTTATTACGATTAATATTATTTATTACAAACATCAAATAAGTTTCGGCTTTTTGCCCGAGGTAACCATCTAATCCACCCCCCCCCCCCTCCCATGTTCCTGTCCTGCCAATGCTAGAAAATGAGCAAATGACCGATGGCCGGTGCTCTTCTACAATTACACTGTAATGCTTACACCTTTCCCTCGGTAGGCAAACGTCGATGTAGGCCTGCATTTCTGAAATCATGTTCATGGTTCATGGTAGAATGAGACTCTTTGTTTTATTATTGATCTTTGTTCGATTTTTCGTTTATAATTTTTTCTATTACACATTATCACCTAGTATTATTTATTACTATCCTTTATTACTACTTGTCCATCTAATCAATCTTCGTAACCACTTAATCATTTTGACTTCTTGACTTTACTTTGCAAAAGGTCCGATATTCGCAGGATTTTTACTTTTCGAAGAGTGGTCAGCCTTCTCGCGGGCTACTAGGATTCTGCGAGAAAAATATCCGAGCCTTGGTGAAGTTTCTCGAGAATGTTGTAATAAACACGTGCTGAAGAGACCACAAGACCAAGGATCATAGGGCCCTTTGCACTTCGAAACCTCGTCGTAAAAACACCCGAAATGAAGTTCGGCCTCATTTTGCCTTCCGGTGTTGGGTGAAACAAACTAAGACTTGGAGGTTTCCTCATTTCCCATGGAAAACCGATTGCATGGCGCGTACCAGGATAACTCAACTTTTTGTTCAAAAATTATTTTCTTCAGATTATTTAACAGTTTAGAAACCTCATATGATTTCCATGAACTCTGCCGATTTCCATTTTTGGAGCTCTGTGGACCCTCTGTACCGTAATATCCTAAATATTGATCCAGCGAAGCTCCAAATTTATTTATTCCTCTTGCCGTTTTTTTTTTGTTGTTCTCCTTTCTCTTTCTTTTCTCTCAATGCCTTGTTTTCTTCATCCGCCGCATGACTGGCTCCTTGATTGTTCGCCGTCATCATGTCGGCTGCTGGCTGCTGTCTGCAATTGCCCTTCGACTTTTTGTGACTTTCACTTTGACATCGTCAATCTTCCAATTGACTTTCCGAGTACGAGCTGTCGTTTGCAAACGGGCTCCCTCGACCTTGCCCACGAGATTTTCTTTGTTTATTCAGTCATTTCTTAGATTCCGATGAGTTGGGGACGTTTCACTTATTTTCAAGAGGGCCAATCTGGAGTCAGTTAATCGCTAGTTAATCTGTTCATTCGAATATTTAAATAGAAACAGTATGCATGGCGCATCCAGATACTTTGCCAGAGTATTTATCTATCTAATTCTCAATAACTTTTATCACCCATCCCCTCCGCCTGTCTTATAGTATCAAATACTTGATGGGCATGGGTGGGCTAGTGGTTATAGGCGCAGTTTCCATGCGCAATGTGCGAGAACGAAACCCCAGCCCTGAGGTTTTAACACTCTATTCGAGGTCCCGATTCGATGAGGATCGTCAGGCAGAACAACCTCTCTTTCGCTGCGTTTTCATCTTTCCCTCTAAGCCATAGTATAGGGTATGAAGGCCTTCAAACGCCATAACGATTTGGAATGAAACTGAACACATGGCGCATCTCACAAATTCCTGTCACGAGCCGTTTCGTTCGGCAAATTCTCATATTCAGTGATAGTCTTCGATAGCCATAACAATCTGAAAACTCTCATTTATATCGTTATTTGCCCGGTTTTCCACCCATCTGTGTGCCACCCTTCCCAAACCTGGAATTTACTCCGTAATCTGGTGAAAGGTAGCGATTTCTGGGTGCCATGGCCATCTGCTGGCGGCCAGCCGGTGGTTGGCCTGTTGCTGATCGCGGCTAATCAAAAGGAAGGCGGTGAAATGGCAGTGTACATAAATCACTCACCTACGGCCACTCACATGTTCATGTGATGCACTTCTAGGGCAGAGGGAAGGAAAAGGGGGGAAGGAGGAAAGGGAACGGGGAGGGAAAGGGCAGTTTAGGTGGGTTGGGTATAATAAGGACTCTCCCAGGGGAAACTATTCTCACAGCCCCTCCATGATCAGTTTTCCAGATGTTCACAAACCAATCATTGAAGTTGGATTATACCAGCGTGGGCGTGGCCTTGTTGTGGGGGCGTGGTCAAACTCCGTTTGGCGGGAAAGGACTTTGAGACTGTCGTTCTTTCATTTCTTTTAGACTTTTATCATTGCTTTTATCGTTTTTACTGGGGTTTTCTTCGGTTTTTAACCCAGCTCCTTCAACCCGAACGTTATTTTCCATTTTTCGAGGCATCTACGTATTGGCAGATGTCAAGCTACCGGGATAGGGGCAAGGTGGACACCGTAGGCGATGCCCATTTGTACAGTCGATCATTAGTTATCCTTCAGTAGGTTCATGCAACCTCACGGGAACCAGCTTGAACTAGCCTAATGGGAACCAGCTCCCCCTAAAGTTCTATTGGAGAACATCTCGTAACAACCACTTTAAGTAGTGCTAAACCCATTCCCCCACCCGTACGAAGTTTTTACAACACCCATCACCGCCCTCGTCGACGGCAGTCAGCAAACCAGCATCTGTCGATCGTTTTTCCCCGTGCTCGGCTCATCATTTCTTCAATTCACGATTTTGCTGACTGACTGCAAACTCCAACTATCCGTCCATACCCAGCCAAACTGGCGGCAGGTTTTTCGCTGTGTCGCCATACGGATGGTTCGTTGGCGACCGAGTGCAGTGTCCAGCCAGCCGAGAGGCCGCCCTCCATCCAAAAACACCTGCGGAATGTCATCAGGCTCCAATTCGCTCTCAACGTTCTTCATCGATGAAATGGACACTCTCCTACGAGAACAATGGTGTCCTTTTAGTGACGGCAATGGCCTTGGTCATCCCACGAGGAGCAGTTTCTCTCCATCGTGCAGTCGGCACTCGGGATGGTTTTAAAAACATGGAGAGAAGGATAGTTTTTCTCGTAGAATCTTTTCATTATCTATTTTAATTCGAATTATTTCATTTTTACGCTATTCTGGTGAAATATAAGCTATGTAGGAGGGATCTAGACGAGTTTCAAGCTGCTTTCTGGGAAAACCACCTTTTTTCCGAGAAATTTGTTTTTGTTAAGGATTCCATCATCAATAGTTGGACATATTATATTTCTGGAATTTTTTTCATTTTTTTTCCTTATTTCGCTTTCATTCAGAAAGTTTTAGCATCGCAAGCCTACCTACTTTAATTTTAAAACTTGGACACTGCCCAGGTTTAGAAGGATTCTTGTAAATAAGAGGATAAAAAGAAAAAATCAGTCGGTAGCGTCGTTTATATTTAAAATGAATTCTGTATTAATGAAATACAATTATTTTTGTTCTTGTCCATTTTTTCGAACCATTTTTTCGAATATTTCTAATTTTCCACCGAAATTTTCCTTAAAGAAGCCAATTTTTCGCTTTTTCAAAGAATGCTTTTCCCCATTTTCTTTTTTCCTTTTTTTCTCCTGTGATACTTTTTCGTGTTTTTTCGTTGTTTTCTTGGGCATTCCGTCGTTCCACTGCCAGTCGCTTTCTCCATTGGTGTGGTCTCGTCGTATTCAATCCATTGCCTCTAATTACTTTCAGCTTCGCTTCATTTGGCACGCTACGTCAGTTGACTTTCTCAGGAGAGCTTTTTTTCTGGCTTACTTCTATCAATAAAGACGATAGGTAACGAATAAAAACAAAAAAAAAAGTTTAAAAATTGTCATTTTACTGATTTTTATTCGATTCTTGTACTTGAAACCCTCGTGATTTTCCGGTTTCAAAAGCTCACTACTAGTTTATTCACTGGATTTTGTTCATTTTCATTTTCATTTCTTTTTTCATTCATTTCTGATTTCTCCCGGGTTGACAAAAAAATCCATTGAAAATAGCATTCATGAGTAATACAGGGTATCCAATCATTTTTATGTTCTGCAGAGAAACCCCGCTTTCATCTCGAATTTTTCCTGGATGTACTTTTTCCATGCTCTTCGAAGGAATCTTTTTTTCAGTCGTGAATTTTCCGTGAAACCTTATCGGACCAACCTTTCGAAGCATTTAGGCAACGCTTGAAAAATGGCTTCTCTTCTTTTTTCCCTTTGTTCATCTTGAGCACCCTTGACATCTTGGTTAGATTTTTTATAAAAAACAACAGTTTCAAGGCTTAATCTGGTAGACAATTGAGCTTAAAATGGCATTTGAATGACAAATAGTTCTTCAATCCAATGTCACATAACTCTCTCGCAATTTCCTTTCTCATTATCTTCGCGGGATAATAACTTCACCAGTCTTTTTTTTGTTCACCGTAATCGTACATTTTGGTAGAAAATAGTGAAGTTCACAAAGATTGTTTACTAAATTGAATGTTTCTGGATTTTCCTCTCGCGTCAATTTCGTGCCAATGTCGATCATCCACTTTCTTACACTTTTTGTTTTTTTTTAACCTCATTTCCATTTTTAAGGGCTTCATTTTCATTTTGTGATAGCCAAGTACAGTGGCAGTGTAGATTAGCTGCTACGAGATCAGGTCCTTGCAGAACACTGCGGCTGACGGGAATAGGCTTCCGGGAAAACGAACGGAAACCAAGTGCATGGCACATCCTAGAAGTGCCGTGCACTGGGATTTCCGACATTGCCAGCCAATTTAGCTTTTTTTATGTGTATGCATACTGATGTTCCAGTATGTTACTGTCACTTTTATTTAGTGCTACTCTTTCTCTTAGCCTATTCATTGCTACTTTTTTTTCTTCGTTTTTATGCTTCCGAAACATTGCGGGTTTTTCTCATCTTCCTGCCAATCTTCTTTTCTCTTTTTTTCTCTACTCAAGTGTTCGGAAGAAAACGTCGCCCACTTCGTCGGTTACTCTCAAAAAAAGGCGTGCTATTAACTAGCTGCCAGCTGAAACGATATTGTAATTGGAGTAGGAGTCGCATGCACTGCTTATCCTAGTGATCAATTGATCGGTACCCAAACTATTTCCCGGTTCCTTTACTTGTTTCTTCTCATTCAGCCAGTTTTCGTTGCTCACCCATCTATTTTTATATGGAATATTTATTTTTCCAGAATTTTTTCTGATCTGCCAGTCGATCTACTTTTTCAAATCTTAATTTTTGTTTTTTTTTGCATTTTGCACAGGGAAGCTGTCAGTTATTTTTGCCGGCTCTCAGAATTTTCGAGAATATTTTGAATCAGAATAGCGTGTTTTAGAATAATGCAGCAGACCGTATTGGAAAGTTAATTTAAGTTTTGATAAAATGGAAAATTGGAAAAAAGTCGAAAAAAAAAATGGAAAAAAGTCGAAAAATTAATAAAGGACAAGTGTTTCGGAAAAATTAATGTTTTTTTAAAAATTTGAATTACGCTGCATTGACGGCATACTTTTAGACATAGTGGGAAATAAGTAAATGATCGAATAAACAAGTAAACAAGCAACCTAGTGGCCGAATAAACAGTGCAGTTTTGGTTAGACAATTCCCATACCCTTTCTGGGTGTCATTCCCATAAAGTATCAAAGTAGACGGTATAGCCGAATGTCACGATGTGTCGGCCTTCAATGGACGACGGGCATGCGAGGAGGCAATAATCGTCGTCGACGTTCCCGTTCTTCTCGCACTAAAACCCTCAATTATTCAAAAGGGCGTCTGTAATTTTTCCTGCCGTAAAAAATTATGCTCAACGAGCACCCTCCCCCTTCACTGCCCCATTTACTCAGAGCCAGCTACTTATCTCCCGTCTGGATTTGCTGTGTTTTCCCTTTTATCGATTTCCCGTTGGCAACCTGCCAATATCAACTGTCCGACTTGCTTAATCGCTCTCGTAAGATGGGGGGTTTCACATCAGCGTGGTTGTCACCTGAGCGCTCCAATTGTAATAATCAAATTAATGATGCCAATGACCGCCAAGCGCTTCCGCCAGAAGCCAGTCGAATCGGAATCGATCATAGGCGATCAGTCGATTGATTATTCGATTTAGGAGATTTCCAGTACTCCGAAAATTCGGGCCCATACGGAAATCTTAATTCTAATTTGGTATATACTTTTCTTAATAAGATTTTCACTAGTATAGTACGTATGTCATGATCGGTCCTATGGTTTAACATTTTTTGGTAATAATATTTTGTAAAATTTAATTTGTATAAATTGCTTATTCCATTTCTTTATGATTCTCAGGATTGCTGATTCCACTCTAGTAACCCAGCCAGAATCACATTTTTTGCCACTTCTTCTTGGAACATCTATAACCATCTGATCTGTCATAGTCACTTAAATATTCTGGATATTTAGAGCGGAGGTGGTGTAGTGGCAAATGGCGCACTATATCACACGCACGGTCAGGGGTGCGAATCCCTGATCGATGTCCGCCTAGGCCAACCGAGCCTTCCATCCCTCCGGGGTCGGTCAATTGGTACCAGTACCATTGGTTCATTGTATAGGTCACATCCGCATCCAGTATGACACTACGATTTTGAATGGAAGTAGAATGTGAGGCACATCCCTTAGATCGGATCGATTGATGCTCGAAGACTTAATCCTTTTCGACATGCTTTTCCATATTAAAACTGCTCTACAGTTTTTTCAGTAATATTTTGTTTTACTTTGTTGTCTTTTTTATTGTACGTACTTCGCTTGGATTCCATTTGCTTCACCCCCAAGGGATGAAGGATAAAGTCCATGGGCGTTGATCAATCCCATCTGAGGGACGCGCCCCCGCACTCGACTTCCATTCAGAATTTTAGTCGCGTAATGAGTGCGTATGTCGCCTATACAATGACTTGTGGTGGCCAGCCAATGCACAAGTCAGTGCTTTGATTCTCTCAGTCGGATCTGGTACCAAATATTCGGCCTGATGGGAGAATTGGTTGGTTCTAGGCGGATAGGGATGCAGGTTCGAGCCCACGACCAGACGTGTGTGGTAGTGCGCCACTTGCTACTACACCACATCGAGTCTTGCTTTGACTTTACAAACTTGAATTACATTTTTTTATTGTTTTCCAGTGTCTTCAGTTCTGATTTTTACTGATCTTTTAGCTATTTTCAACCGTTGTCTCAGACAGTGGAAGATAATTTTTTATTAGTTCTAATGTGATAGTTTTAACATTGTTTTTCGCTATTTTAGTTAATTCTGGATTATTTTCGACCAAAAATTTGAATTTTTTTATTAACTCAGAATTTTGCCCTTTTGAATTTGTACTCTGACATCGCTCTCTACCATATGTCTGTAGAGGAAATGCTTTTATGGCAGTGGGTGAACATACTTATTCGTTTAACTTCCGTCTAAGGACAGATCCGGAGCGAAAGCTGATTTACTTGTTTCTCCTACCCTTAGACGTATTTGGTTTTATCGATTTTGTTAATCCCATCGTGGATTTTTATTTTTTTTCGAAGAAAGTGGGTATATAGGCGTTTACGAAAGTGGCGCCAGCGGTATTGCTTATGACGTCTCTTTTTTGATTGCTTCTCGACTGCTAGATAGAAGGTTCGACTCTTCGTTCCCAAAGTTTGGCTTCTATTAAGGTTTCAAAAATACAGGGCGGAATTGGTGCAGTGACAAAAGGCGTCTTCTCCCACACATATGGTCTAGGGAACGAATTCACGTCGATACTTGCCCAGACCAACCAAGTCTTCCACTCGCCCGGGAACATTCAATTAGTAGTAGTCGTTCGGGTGGATAACCAAACTGCTGGCTACACACTCATATAAACACGATGGGCGGGCCGAAAATCGCCTAGGCTAGAAAAAACTTTCCGCATTGAGAACCAAGCAGTTGGAACCAAAACTGTTCGTAGGGCGGGGGTAGGTGGGAACGAACGGTTCTATGCCAATGCTCATTACAGAGGAATCATAGGCATTTGAAAACGTTCATATGCAACTAAAAACATAGTTCACGGAAATTCTATGGAATCCGGCTATGTGAAATAGTGGGAGCGCAAAAGTGGCGAAGAAAGCGCGAGAATCGGCGAATTTAAAAAAAATATAAGGTTCAAAAAAGTAGTAAGAAAATGGATTGCGCGAATTCATTGTCTGCAATAGTTAGGGTTCATATCTCCCTCATGAAGGTGCTGAGAAGACCAAACGCCGCATAGTGAATGGTGCTGCCTTAATAAGGCCGTTGTAACAGGAATAATTTTGAATGTATACATCAACCAAGTTGGTTTTGGATCCCTCATACCGCCCTGTTAGGGTCCTTTTTCGGGGCGACAATATCCCACAGAGCTATCCTTTAGGGTCCCGGGTTCATCCTAGGGAAAATCTCTCGGAAACCATTTTCTATGGTGAACACTGCCTTTAAATACATCCACAGTTTTGTAAAGAATTAGAACCAACCCCCCCTACATCCACATTTTCGTAAAAAATTTAACCCTTCCGCCCCCCCCCCCCCCGCTTACTCAAAAAAATTCCCATAAAATCGTCTCGTTTTTCTTTTTTTCCGCTGAATTCTTGCAAGTAGAGTCAATATGGGACGACAGTATCCGTCACTTGTGTGTGCAGTTTCGATATTTACATGTTTACTATTTTTGTTTACTTCACTGGAATCGATATGCTGCTGTGCAACTTTTAGTGAATTTCCAAGAATCTCGATGGCCTTTCTTCACTGTCATTTCTAATGAGGTCATCCCTACAGGCACACGTTTTTCAACAACAAGAAAATGTATAAACTATGTAAAAATAAATAAATATGGATATAATATGCAATATGTAAATATACAAAATATAATAAAAACATCGAAACATGTAACATATATGTAAGTTGCTTCGTCTTGTTGCTATAGCAAGCCCGTGACGGAAAACCCCATCGTTCACCTGGCGATGCCGTAGAAGGGGAAAAAAGAGAAACGAAAGCAATATGTATTGGCTGGACAAATAGTTGTTGATGTAAGCCACTAGACAGCTGTCCATCTAACGGAACGGAAGACTCCCTCTATTATCCCCGGATGGGAATTTGGCCTTTTGGTGGGGTTGTTATTTGTTTATTTCATGCCATCGGTTGATGAAAACATGACGAACATCTTACTCCGAGCGAGCTCAGTCGTTCCATTTAGCATGTCTTTAATCTCGTATCTCGTTGAAAAATACAAAAATTATATTTTTTGGTCAAAAAAATTGTCGTGAAGGGTCCTGCCTACAAAATTCAGATTCCTGGTCCGTACCTGGTACAATCCCTTTTTTCATCATTATTCAAATTGATTACCTAAATCCACTTCGCTCTTCAGTGGGTATTTTGTCGGTTTGTACAGCATTATTTATGTTTGTTTGTTTATCTGTTGTTATTTTTCTTCTTGGTTGTTTTTCCTAGAATAATGCTGAGCTGGATTTTTTGACCCAAATTTTCCTTTATTCATTTTGACGCTGCTCAATATATATAATATTGTTCAGCCTTTTCCCCCTTACCTTTTCAATTCACTCTGCGGACCTTCTGACCCGTTTTTCTACCGAAGTGGTAATTTGCTAACTGGACGAGAACCTTCACTTCTTTTACTTCGCTCTATGGACTTGTTTCCATAGCATTATTTAGTTTTATGTCAATTATTTTTCTTAGCAGCCTTCAATTTTAGCTACGTTTCCCATTCACAGGGACACTCCGCCCATTTTACTTCACATTTACGCCGTACAATCACTGAATTTGTCGTTTTTTGATACATTGAATTGAGACCATTTCCGCTTCGATACCAGCTCTTTTTCTGTGCTTTGGACATCTCCTCAATCTCCCTTCTTATAGATTGTTGCTTCCGTTGGTCGTTATTTTCCAGTATCTTTTTCTGTAATCTATTGATATCTGCAGACAAAATGTACAATTTTCTTGCTCCAGTCTCTTGAAAATAGGTTCCAGGCAAGTAGATTTTATGTTTAAGAAAAAATTAAGATCGATTCACGGTCCTACGTCTCTATTCGTCCCTGTCGCGAGCCAGAGTGGTCTAGTGGATCGTCCTTGCTCGAGAGACAATTCGTTCAGAACTTTCGTGAAGAAGTCTAGCCACACGCTGGCGGTTGCCCGCGCTCGCTTGACGTCCCAAGGGATCCATTCAATAACCGCCCTGGTCCAACGGTCATCATGATATCGCATAACGTACCCGGCACACCTGATTTTCGATTTCTTGGCGTCAGCCGCAGTCCCTAATCCTTGTACCTAACGAACATCTGGTTTCCGGACTCCTTTTTGCACTAGAGGGCATCCGTAAGCTTTCAGCTTTGTCCTTTCCAGGACACCTTGTGTGCCCTGACATCATGCTCATCCTGGTGACGCTAAGTTCAAACTTCTTAGGGGTGGCCTATCCTAAGATAAGGGGCCACAGAAAGCCATAAACAAGCAGATCGAGCTCAAGCCAATCCATGTGTCGAGGGAAATCTCCTCCTTTCTCAATGGGAAATAAATAAATAAACAAGTACCTAAATGGGGGGTTAGGGCCCTCGAAAAGTAATGTGACAAAGGCCGATTTTTGATCTTCCCTGTTGGGACGTTAAGCGAAGTTTCCAATAGAACCCTGATTTCCCGAGAGATTAGACTTCTCACTGCTTCTCATTAACATAAATTGCGTTTCTTTAAGAGGTTCATTCCGATTGAATGGCATTTTTCTTGACAATTTCCTTGAACGACGACAAATTGCCACAAGCTTTGCCGAAAGGAAAAGCCTCAGACATGCTTTTCTTTCCAGTGAATGTCAATTGCCTTCGTCGGTTTGCTTGAGGCTTATGCGAAAATTGCAAAAATGTTGTCTCCGCCTAGAATAAACACAAATACACACATGCCGACCATTCTCTTTATACCGCTTTTATACCGCTATTCATTTTCCTCCCTTTTTCCTTTTCTCTTTTTTGAATCCTCGAAAAAAAAAAGGCTGCCACTGGTTCCATATTTCTCGGCTGGACCAAAAAAAATCTGGCCGATGGCGAATGAGCCCATTCCTTTTCTTGTACCGCTTGTTTTTGAGTTGTCTTTTTTTCTTTTTTTCCTTTCTAAAGGGCTAGTCATCAACTTCAGTAGGGCTGAATGATGAGGGTAGAGTTTTAGAGCTAGTAAGGGGTGTAGTGCAAGCCCCTGGTAGGAATCTAGACCGCCACACTAAGGCCATCCATTTCACGAGAATTGCTTACTGGTACTTTTATTTTCCAAAAAACAAAGATGTAGACGTCAGCTTACAAATCATTCCGTAAGCTATGTGCCCATTTAATTGCTCAGACAATCCAGAATAGATGATGTTTACATGGCGCATCCTAAGCAACGGCATTAGTAGCGGGTACTAGGGACTGAATCGTTGATATAGCCTCGTCTGGGTGCATAAGAGCAGTAATTCTGGATTGATGAGCCCTTTCAATGGTACGGGTCAAATGCGCATGTGGGCCCCGAGGGTAACAGGAAAGACGCTGTTGAGTCCCGAAACTCAACGGCTAGGGCATAGTGGAAGCCCTGTTCCCGGCTCACGCGGACTTTCCGCCCCTCGATCGATGTCACCTCAGACGAGTGTCGAGACAGTACAGACTGCAACTATTCGGTCTAGGACCCACGCACAATCAGCTGATCGCCGAGTAACGAGGCGATGTTTTTCTGTTATTCCTTTATTCTCTGTTATTCTTTTTGCTGTTGCCATCCCTGACCTAAGCTTCTACCCCAAAAAGCTAAAAAAAAGGCGGGCTATTTTTGCTGCTGCTAGGATTTTTGTCATCCTATGCTTATGAGTGAGTGAATTATTGCTTACCATAGTCTGTTATTCGCACCAGGACCCACACGCACGCAGTGAGACACATTGTATAACTCGTCACGCCTCACTCTTCTTCATTTTTCTGGTCTCATTCTCGTCCAGTCCCCTTTTTAACCACTTTTGAAAGCATTTTTCACTTTGGGAACACTGATTCACGCAGTTTCTTCGCCCTCATCACACTGTTTTCCATCTTCCGTTTTCCGTCCTAATCTGGATTATCCAAAACAATCGTGAACTGTGCTTTAAAACGTTAGACCATCCATTCAATTCGAATAAATATCATTACCGTGCTCTCTTCCTGTCGGTTTCCTCCATGAAGTTTTTACTTATTAAATATTTGTCCTTACCTATGTTGTTCCTGTCAAACAATATCGCGAACAGTTGAAACATTTTTGGATAATACATGTATTGAAAACCGCAATCCGTCTTCCGATTTCCGGTTTTTCGTGTTGCGGAACTTTGAACATCCCGTTCTCGTTTCTTGATATCGTGTTTCTGACTGCGTTTACACATTTTGCTTATCCGAATCCGATGATTTCGTTCCAGATTACGACGACTTAACTGATGGCAGTGATCGGCGTCCTTACTTGCTGATGACTTGAAAGCTATAAAGTGAGAATGCGTTTCGGTTCGGGCAGTTACGATGTACGCCGAAGCGAAGGGCTGAATCCGTCGCTGCTCACCAGTGCCCGACACACGATCACCTGCACTGTGTCGTTCCTTGACGCCTCCGAACGACAGTTCCAAGTAGACGTAAGTAAACTGTTTTCCTCATTCATCGAGCTCTTCGCTGGTATAAAATCAGGGACTTTCTGGGAAATGTCAATAATAAAAGTGAAGAGAGGGAAACAGACTGTGATTCAGAGAACACCTATTTTAGAGGCACGCTCATGGTTCGGTTCTACTCGATAAGGTCTTTGCCCATTTGGAATTGGTCGAACGTGATTTTTTCGGGCTGCAGTTCCTCTACGTACTGGGGACGAAGGACACGCAGAAGGTAAGATCCAACGGTACAGTAAGACTCCAATACCGTACTGGTGGATATCTTGATAAAACAAATAGTTGAAGCATGCTTTTGTCGTAAAAAAGCAATGTCTACTACTTGGAATTCCTTAGATAAATAATTTGCAAAAAGGAAGTGGCCAGCCACTATCAGGCGCGACAGGGACTAGATAGAGCGCCCCTGATTGGTTGATTGCCTAGGATCACTCCTCCCACATTTGAGCTTGGGCTATGGCTACCCAATACTTTTCTGGTCATCCTGTACATGCAGTGAAAGGATAGCTCTTTGAAAAGAAACTTGCTATAGGGGGTTGCATAGCAAACCTGTTAGCCTCACTTTGTTCTCTTTTAGCTAAGGCGAAGTTGTCTAATGGTCACTTTCTCCCGGCTGTAGCATGCTTGTATTTTGTTTTATTTGATATTGCTTTATTTTTTATTTCTCCCCTCGCTTTATATTAACTGTACTAGTTCTGGTTTATTTTGAGGAACCAGCAGTGTAATTCGAATAAACAAACAAATAAATAAGACGAACGACAAAGGAAATCCCCCAAATACCCCGCGTTGGAAGCTCATTCATGGAAAGCTTCGTTTTTCTGTAACTGCAGACCTAGTGTTTTCGAGAGCTTGCGAGAAATAAAGGCTTTTCGATTAGAGCTTGACGTTACCCGTTTACCAAAATAGTTAATATTGTTTATGGAATTGTCGGAAAAGTTGTGTCGTTTTCTTCAATAGACAACTTTTATCCATTCTTTTGTTGTAATAGATCGTCCGCGTTAAATTTGTTTTTTCTGAGAAAAGCAAAAGCATTCACCCAGCTTCTTTCCTTTTTTCTTTTCCTTTTCTTTTTTCTTTTTTTCTGAGCTTTTAAGAAAAGTTTCAAGGAAAATCTCAAGGCTACTCAACAATCTGGTAGAGATCGAACTCGGATGTATAAGAGTGGTGTACTAATGCATTATTACTGTTCCTATTACTAGGTGTGTATTCGGTTCAAAAAAATCCAATCGAGCCGAATTTGGAGGATTTCTGAGCATACTTAGCTTTTCTGTATTCTCCTTGAGGCCACGCACATTTTGCAGCGATGGCTAGACCCAAACAAATCGATCCGGAAACAAATGGTCTGCCCTCCATTCCATCTCTGCTTCCGAGTGAAGTTCTACGTGAGCGATCCAAGTAAGCTGGTCGAAGAATACACAAGGTAGGTACCTTTCCGTCCTCTTTTTCTCCGAATTAATCCGTTCGGGCTGTCTGATTACCTACAAGTTTAAGGTACCACTTCTTCTTGCAACTGCGACTCGATATGCTTGAAGGTCGTCTTCCAAGTGCTGAAGGATCACTTGCATTGCTAGCCAGCTATGCTGTTCAATGTTGGTTATTTGGAAAGTCTATGGACCCGATCAATATTTTCAGATCATTTTTTATATTTGTTTATGCTTGACTGTCCTCGTAGTAATTGAAAAATTTTCGAAAACTTTGTTTTGACACTCGGGAACAGCCTCACACCCTGTTTTTTGTCGTTTTCAGTTGTCACTTTCAGATCACTTCGTTACAATTTAGGCTGTCCCACCTCCCTCCCCCTTATGTCGTGGAATTTTAGCCGTCCGATTCGTCCTCCTTTTTTTCCTCATTTTCCAGTATTTCATTCCATTTTTTATGATTTTCGATCATTACTGGCCAAATTTCAGCCGAACTGGGTGATTATTCACCCGAAGATCATCCCGAAGGCTACCTGAATCAGTATCGATTCGCTCCAACCCAATCCATTGATTTCCCAAAAAGGGTCGCTGAACTACATGCGATGCATCGGTGAGTTTTGATTTGTTTTTTGGAAAATCCGAAGTGTTTTCCAAGAAAATTCTCGAATTTTCAGTGGACAGAGTCCAGCCGAGGCCGAGTTCAACTTTTTGGAACATGCCAAAAAGCTCGACATGTATGGGGTGGATTTATATGCGGCCAGAGTGAGTTTGAGCCAAACCCTCTTTTGAAATTCAAGTTGATTTCGTCTTTACTACTTACCACTCATACTTGTGCTCCACAGGTGGCTCATTGTGAATTCCAAAAAATCATTTCCTCTTAAGTGGTTCTCAGGTTTTTTTGCTGGCAAATTTTTAATCTAATTCTCCTTTTTTGCCTTTTTTTGTCAGACAAAATTTTTCTTTTTTGATAATCTGGGCTTCCTGAGGTCTCAAAGTGTTGGATTTATGTTTTAGAATTAATTTAATCTGTATTTGTTAGTACTGGTGGTTGGTAGTACTGTAAGTACAGCATCTATCCTAAAAAATAGAAAAGTCACTAAGCGTGTGTCTTTTTTTATCATAAGCTACACATATCACCCACTGACATAGAGATTTTCCTTTTTTGGTCAAAACTTTGATAATTTCAGGATGGGAAAAATCTCCCGATAGGGATCGGTGTGAACTCGTACGGTATGGTAGTATTTCATGAAGGCACGAAAATCAATGAATTTGCCTGGGCAACAATTATGAAGATCAGTTTTAAAAAGAAGAATTTCTATGTACATATCAAATTAGGAGAACCAAATGTGAGCCTTTTCTTAAATTCTGTCTTTTTTTTTCTTTTTTTTTTTGACGTGTTACCGTATAGGCACCTGATACCGTACTATCATTCCACGTGATGTCATCACCAGCATGTAAACAGCTATGGAAAGCCTGTATCGAGCATCATACGTTCTTTCGCCTAATAGCTCCACCATTGGCACCTCCTCGTGGTCTGCTGTCGATTGGAAGCAAGTATCGTTACTGGTAAGTTATATTGAAGTAATCCTATCGACCGCTAAGGGAAGGGGCTATCGCTTTCAGGGGTTAGGCCTTATGAAGTTCTCCCTTCGTGTGGACCAACAACTGGTGCCAGAGGTGCATGGCAACACCTTAATTCTGATTTATGATCTGCATCTCTAAAAAGTATTTTCGAGTCGTTTATAGACTCGAATTTTCAAAATTCCCAGCTTTTTGGGTGGAGTTCGGATGCATGGCTTCTGAAAACAGTGATGAGCAGTTAATTTGAAAATCTCTCCTTCGCCTATTCGCATAAGACTGGGAAAGGTCTGGATTCGTTTCCATCTTTGGGCATTTCTCACGCATTGCTAATTCAATAGAGGCTAAGGAGACTACCAAAGCGGTTTCGAACTCACACATGGCTGCCTCTAAACCTGCATGGCGCTTTTATTCGTGGAATCCGGGTAATTCCTTTGTCCATAGATGTATTACGCTTCGTCGACAGCAACGTTCACCTCCAAAAAGCTTGTCTTGGGTACCCGAGTAAAATGATGTGTCTCTGAGCTAGTCCACATTCTAGTTAGAAGTTGAGCTCGCGAGGAATTCGTGTTTCTCGTTGTCTTTCAAAAAACTCATCTGAGTGAACTCAAAGTTTTCTCCCAATCAGAGTCCAAGTTCACTCTACGACGTATTTTTATTTCGGCCATCAGCTACTTACTCTCCATGCGATCTCGGTGGGTTGAGGGACTTCAAAACCCTAGTAGCATATACTCCTGCCCGACTTATGTAGCTATATCTGGGAACATCAATTGATAGCGTTTTGTAGTCAGTAGGGTCGGAGGCGTGGCGCATTCCGGGAATGCTCCATCAGAATGATCCTCTACAAATTCCGTTCGTTCGCATCATCACTTTTAGACTTTGAAATTTCGGATATTTTAAATCTGAACTTCGTTCTGAATCTCAAATTATCTAGGAGGTCTACGGTTACACAAACTGAGCTCAAGGAAAAACATTCTTTTCCTTTTCGGCTAGTTTTTTTTATTTTCTGTTAGTTGCCCCTGTTTCTCCCTGGAAAGGTCCACAGTACATGTATCAGCTCCAAAGGGGTTGGGTTAGTGTTGCAATATGCACTGCAACTACATTCATAACCGACAGAGCTGACAGGCCGGTGTCGGACCATTCAGCATTCATGCTGAGTTAATTGCTGATTTGTCGGCTAGGCGGCCCCTGTATTCACTGGACCATTACGTGTCCATGCTAGGCTACGGGGTGCAATAATCACCATAAAATTATAATTTTACGACCACTTCCTTGAATGATACAATTTTTTTCCTTTTGTTAACCTAAATCCTTGACTTGAGAAATACTGGTAGAAGTGAGTTACCGTAAAATGTGTAACATTGAAATTTGATGTCTGATGCTTTCCAATCAGCCCCTGAGGCTCATTCAACAGTTCGGAGAACCTCGAAAGGTTTTCAGGAAAAAGGAAGTACTCAGTCAGTAATGCAATGCTTCAAGTGTTTCTTCGAACCCTTTCTCTCGCCTTCCTATAACTCGTTAACTCAGCAATTCGGATTTCGAAGAACCTTTCAGACTAATCTTACCCTACTCTTACCCTTCGATACCCCCAATTAAACGTAAAGGTAATGTCGAAAACTTGGGTGGGCCATGGTGCTGATCAGATCGTTTTTACAGTGGACGAACCGAATTCCAGACGATGGAAGACGTGAAACAACGGGCACGTGTGGAACGAACTTTCCACAGGTCAGGCTGTTCTTATGCCTCCTTCCTTCCTTTCTCCTCCTCCTGTCCTTCACCCCATAGTCGCAGTCTCTCCTCTATGAAGATTATCAGCTTTAACCACGAACAGCGTTTTCAGATCTCACAGTAAGTCGTCGTTCTTGCGATCGACATTCAGCGGTGTGCCATCGTGCGACACGTCCCGAACGTTCACCCCAACCACCGCATCGCCCGATGTTTCGTCTAGAATACTTAGGTAAGCTGATGGTTTGCTACTGGCTCTTTAATAATTACTATTTTGCTAAGTACAATCATGAGAAATAGAAATGTTCATGAAGGGCACGTTCCGTTTTGTTATTGTGGCGAGTAAATAAATAGACAAACAACTTACCTTTAACTAGATAATCTAAATTTCGGCTCGAGCACGTTTTTCTTCGCTTACTATCCACCTCTTATTAGGAGAGGCGCAAGCAACTTTGGATCACTGACCTCCCTAGATCTCCAAAGCTTATCTACCCGGCTTCTTTCCTGATTCCGTTTGCGAGGCAATCCCTTAAAAAACATTAATAGAAACAATTTCAAAAAAACCGAACGATCCCATACATATTGTCTTAAAACTTCCATAAAGGAGAACAGAGCCTCAGACATTAAGTCATTTTTGTCGAAGCACAAACTCCTCCCCTGGAGTAAAAAACTCCTCCCCTGAAGTAATGATCCCGTTCACACTGATGAAAGAACAGAGTCGATGGGTACGAAGTACAAAAAGCTTTTTGCCTCTTTTCTACTCTTTTCCTTTTTTCCGTCTAAGCCTTAGATACTTTGACTCAAATTGCATTACTTGCTCAGCAAGAGCAGCATGTTTCCGACATTTAGTGTATTTAAGTAAATAAACAAATGCGTAAACAAATAGTGGAAAGACGACTATGTTGTCATATGAATGCGCTAGGACTGAGAAACGGAATTTCTTTCTAAAGGAGCCTCTTGAAGATTTCCTTCGAATGTCCCGTCTTTAGAAGCTTCCCTTCGACCCTATCACCCACTCCTTCCCATCCACTCTATGGGCGTGGTCCCCGTCGAAATGCATTAGGCAAAAAACTCTCAACATTTTCCGATCAGAATTTCTAGGACAAGGTTGATGGGTGTATACACGATCAGGTTTTTGACGTAGTTATTAGCACGTATTCAGGTAATTACCCATCCTGGAAGAGGTCCTAGGTAATATCTGGGAGGGTCTCAAAGTTTTGTTCCTGGTTAGGGTTAGTATGGCCCTACCAACCCCTCCTTACACCACTGTCCCGGCGGACTTTGTTTTTTTCTATCCATAATCATGGGTTGCAGCAGAACTCGTCCACTCATAACGATGATTGTCATTCCCGAATTTAATGACGGTTTGTCGCTATAAATGAGGCAAATCGAAATAGTCGAAAATTGGGGGCGACCGGGGGATGTCCTCAACTTTCCACCGACGCGCAGTCCGACGGTGGTGTACCCGTGCCGGTCGCCCATTCAACATCGCTCGCTCGAACACCACTACAAGTATTCCACGCCTAAAAACTAACCTCAATTCGTATCACGCCCAACACATACGTACGTACGGGCTGGGCTGGGCTGGGCTGACTGGCTGGCTCGCAGGCAGTCGAACTGTTTCGTGTCTCGTTCTAGTCACGGCGGCAGTTGTTCGACGTCAAGAAACCGCAACAAAATGATGTCTGGCGGTGATGAATCCTCGATTCTGCTCAGTACACCACCCCTAAATGGATATTCTAGCGATGGCACCTTATCCAGACCGCACAGGGAACCCAGAGAAAGGTCCGTTCGAGTTTTATCGATTTTTTAAAAATTTTTACTTTACTTTTTGGCTTCCGAAAGCTGTTGCTGCGTTGTTTGCTTTTCGTGCTGCTCAGTGGTTTTAGCTCTTTGTTTTCATTTTTTTCGATTTTTCATCACCCTACAAGGAAGTCGCCTTTGCAGAGTTACGGTTCAAAGTGACTCTAGCAGTTTTGGATTTATTTTATATAATTTGAGAGTTTAAAGATCAACTCGTGACGCTAAAAGGGTACTCATTGTATGTGCGAGGCCGAAGTTCTGCACGCCTGGCCGGCGGACGTATTCTTTGATTCGCGAAGATCCGAACGGGATCATTTAGATCAAGGAGCTGGTCCTGTGATTTTTTCGGAAAAAAAGGTGAAATATTGGTAAATCTCCCATAAAGGGTACCCTAAAGGTAAGATGTAGTAGAAAGTAGTTGTTTACATAGATAAAATTGAATTGGAAGGGAACGCTTCCTGGAATTTTGTATTTTTACGAAGCTTCCTCCTGGAATTCTCCCATTACCTACATCTTCCTCATAAATTAACCTCAATAACCTCAATTAAAACTTAATGGGGTTGTTGTTCAGAGCTTCATGGGAGCTTCCACAGTAAATTTATGATACCCATTTATTTTAAAATTGAATTTTTATGCATAATATGGGCTCATCAAAAATACCCATTTACCTCGGAAATGAAGCAATTATATGGCTGAGAGCCGCTTTTATAATTCCAGCCATTCACTGTTACGATTTTCTGAAGCGAGTGGGTACAAAGCGGCTTTCATTTTGGAGATCCGCTTCGTGGATCTTCCGTTTTGAGCTGATACCCACTTAATGATAAACAAGTAGAGCTGTCAAATCGTTTGTAGCTCACTAGGGCCACTTGGAATTCGTCATAATTCCAATTTTTGAGAAACTATCAGTTATATTGATTTATATTTAATTCTAACTTCAATTTTTCCCCTTCCTGATCATCAAACTTCACTGAAAATGACGAAATCGAATCGAAGGCCCAGTTAACGATGAAAAATCTCGAGGTGTCCCCTTAGAAAATCTGATCCCTAAGCATACCACATGTGGCGCTGTCACATTGAAAAACGACCTAGATAGGGCGTAATAAGGCCTCAAATACTGTTTTCATTGTATGCCACACCCAGAAATGATCGTGTTTCAAAGGCCTCGAAGAGGTCGCACTATTAGCAATGGAGCGCGTTTGTTGAAAATTCAAATGTGAAAGTGTTGAAAATGAAGCATGGCGATTTTTGGCATGTTCGTTAACTTTTGTCACCTCTACGCATCAGCACACAACTGATAACTTGTCTTAATAGCCCCCCCATAAAAATTTTGCCGTCATAACTTCGTACAGCCACTTTTTTACTACTGACACTTTTTTTCTGGAATCCTCCGATTTTTTTGTGGTTTTTTCGTCATTTTTGCACTATTCCAAACCGTATTCCAAATATTTCAATTGAACCAGGTGACCCTCAAAATTATTGTGAACTACGCCTTTGAATAACCATAAAATGGCTCTACGAAGAGTCGTTGAAGTCAGTTTTTCCCCTCGTCTCCCTGTCTTTTTGAAAAAGAATTTTCAATGTACTATTTTTTTCTGGTGGGCCTTCCGCTGCAAGGTCTCAGAATTCGTTACGTTTTGTTTATTGTTGTTTGTTTACCTAATGCACGCTAGTACATAAGTGTAACAGATCCACGTTTACTCAAAAATCAAGCTTGTACTATCGTTCTGGAACCAACTAAGATGCCTGTAAGCTGGAAAGGAAACAGTAAAAAAAGCTTCCAGCGTGAGATTTCGTTTATTCATTGATTTGTTGACATGTTTACTTGATTACTTGACCCATAACGTACCCATTTTATATTCTACAATCACGTTTAACTTGACGATGAAATTTCATTCAGCAATCTAACCTATACCACACCGCCGAGAGAAGGTTTTACGGAATTTACTCAGGTTCTACCGGTCCCGGATGAAAATCTTGATATTATTGAGAGAATTTCCTGTTCCGAACACTTCTTTACTTTCTCGAGGAAAATATCTGTCTGGTTCTCTTCACGACCACAAATTGATACAGTTCCCAGTCCGAGCTCATTCACAGTCCTACCTTTTCTTGCGGGATACTCCCGTGGGTCGCATGTTTCTCGTAATCGACAGGGGACGTGCTCCACGAGAGTGTTTGAATTACCCACACTGATTGGCAGGTGGTGGTCATTGGGGCTGCTCCTCTGCTTTGGTCAGTCTATTTCTCGGTGTCTCCCTAGTCTCCCCACGGTGTCTCCTCTCGATGACTACAATTTCTCCTATGATACCTGACGTTTGTTTGCGTTCGTTCGTTCGCGGCGTGGGTTTGACCGTCAGCGGATATCTCCTTAATCATCTCTATCATCGTCATCTTTGGTGTTGTTCTCCGTTGAATGATACAACGACTACTACTCGACGGCCACTTACCTGACAGTCGTCGGTCACCTTTTGGCTACACTTTTACGATTTTTTCCTGGAACTCCGCCGGCTCAATTCTCCGATCGATCAATAATTGTTCTGACATCGATCCTTCAAATCCGATCAGTTTTCGCTTGGTAACAGTCTCAGAAATGCTTAGGCTACATTTTACTTTCTTGGATCTTCTCTCCCATCCAATCTTGGATCCTGGTAATTTTTGAAGCTCCATGAAACGTAAACTGGCCTACATGATTCAATGAGAACCCTCCAGGCCCAGCTTTCAATCGCTTTTAAATATTTTGAAGCCATTAAAAGTATATGGAAAAAATTCTTAATCAATGGTCCTTTACTTCCCATTACCTTACTTTGTTATAGCCTGGCTAGCATTAATTCGGCCACCACAAACCTTATATGGCCATAGAGAGAACCTCCTGGGTTGGTCAATTTTGTAAAATATTATTTTTTGTAATTTTATGCTTCATTTGGTGCAGTACTATTTTTGCCTGGAACCGAAATTCCTGTTTCTAAAGGTTTTCAAAAGTTGGTAGACGTGAGCGCCGTAGTTCTCGGGTAGTCAAGCCACGTTTATAGTAGTAATACTTCACAAATCGAGCAGAGCTTTATTTATTGATTATTTTATTTATCAACATATCTATTTTGGGTTACTTTATTTATTAACGCATTTATTTGAAAGGCACAACTGCAAAAGTGTACCAAAGAAACAGAAACACGTTCAAATAGGAAAGTCAGCCATTGATTATAAACTCATTTTTGTATTTGATTGTGTATCTGTTTGATGGTTGTTTATGTTTACAAGTTGGTTTGTAATAATATTTCTCGATAATGAAATGATGGGGAAATAAGTCAGAATCTGTCTATGTTGTATTATTCTTGTTTTCGTATCCAAACCTTCCGGTTGACCCTTTTGGGAGTTGATTGGGTAGCGATTTCTATTTAGAGGAGGAGGAGGGGGGGGGGGGGGGGGGGAAGAGGAGGATATTTTGTGATGATTACGGAGCCATGACAAAGCCATTTTCTACAGTCCCAAGTTTGACCAGGTCCTCACTGGATCTATAGGTGATTAGGTATTTACTACATGGAAACGGATGGTAGAAGCCGTGTTGGAATGCTTTAAAAACTGCCCATTAGGGACTCATCCAGGCCATTTTGTGCTCCCCCGCTCCCTAAATTTGGAATCGACGGTTGGCAGCCATGTCCTACCATACCCAACTACCTCGGTTGTATATAAACCACAACTAAATGCCATTTTCAGGTGAATTTTCTGGAAAATCGACTCCAACGTAGTAGATGGTTTTTTTTAAATAGATAATGCTTTGATTGCGAAGATTCGTAGTGTTCATTGGATAAACAAATAAATAAATACTAGCATAAACGATAAAACATATTTCCGTTTCCCAACCAGAAAATGAAAAAAGAAAATGTGATGCTAGACGTTTTTGAAGCCTAGTCGGCTCTGATGACTTCCCCAAGACGAATTCCGCTAAAATTCCACGCAATCCCCGGTTTTTCTCTCGGTTTTTCTCTCTCCCCTCCATGCTCAAGTCAAGTAGGCGGCGAGTTGAGCTTGTTCAATCTCGCCTCTTGTTCTCAACGGCGTCAGCGATCTTTGGCTTCTGTTGTTCAGAGTTAGTGAGTGCATTAGTTAATTGCGGAGTCTGTCTTGTATCTGACTCATACGGCTATTTATTTATTTGTTTATTTAATTAAATTACATAATTAGAAGGCAAGGAGCAAAGCAAGTATTTTCTTTTCGTTGTCTAACATAGAAGGTCTCATCTATTTCTGTGAGCTTCTGTGAAAAAGGATTCATTGAGACGGACGAAATTTAGAAAAAACTCAGTCTGTAAAAGATCCTTTCTCCTTCTTGACTTTAATGTACTTTTACGGCACTCTCCTATCGGTTAGCGATCGTAGTGAATGGTTTTTCGGTTTCCAGCTGGGTATTTGTTATTTGTTCCCTTGCGCATGGTTTGTTGAGCAAAGTTCAGTTTCCGTTCCACCCCGCCAGTTCTTTATTACAAGAAAAGGGGTCGGTGAAAAATATTGTTGAGGTAAAACGCTACATCTGTACTTAAAGACTAGGAGGGAGGAGGTAGCCAGCTCTGAGCATGCCATTCCCGCTATGATGCCCTCATAGCAGAATTCTGGAACACGCTAACGCCCTCCATTCCAGCTTTTTGCACCAGATAATATTCTGGTGACTAAAAAACGTTTCCAAGCACCATCACCGGCTCGAAAAGCCAGCGGTTACACCTAGTTCTCTTCATTCTAGCGATCAGTGTTAAAGAAGAGAGGAACCCCATCTCCTGTCCACATTTTCTTCGGAGCACCTTTTGGGAGACGGTTCACTCGGTGTGTTCACGACGAAGTTGTTCAAAAGAAATCTGTGCACCTATATTTAAGTGATTTTAGTGAAAAACTATTCAACAATGGAGAAGATCACCCCAACCTTTTTAAATTCATAGACTGGAAATGAGCAAATAAGTCCACCTGTATCGGTGGTACTTGATGGCTTTTTACTCAGTTCTGATTCTGCTGAATGTGAATATTCCGCCGACTTTTCGATGAAAAATGCCTTCTATGTACTTGTATAGAGTGTTTTCTTATATGACACCACAGGTTCAAAACTTACTAGTCAAAGAGCAGTAAATCTCAATAACCCTTTGCAAATAAGAGCCTAAATTTTTCATTCCGTTTAACGTTTTCATTCAATTCATAGGTTCATAGTGAATAAACCAGCATGTCAATAGTCCAGCTTCAAGAACCAGTGGCATTCCATGGTTCCTTTGGATCATAACTCTAAAAACAGACGATGTCTCCCCTCTTTTTCATTCATTTTCACCTTCCCTTCCTCTTCTTTCACCTTTCGTTTGGTGCCAGCGTCTACTGAAAATTACGTATAGTAATTAAACAAAAGGAGAAGTAACTTGTCCTAACCGATTTTGAGAAGACGCTTGCGTCCCCAAATTCTATCAGAGAGAACTTGGCCAGAATTCTAGACGATCTCTGACTTTCCTCCTTAAGATTGTGTTTTTCTCTTATTTTCCGTCAATCCATAAAAAGCCGCTTTCGGTCCGCTCGCTCTACCCCCTTCTCGACAGCGGCGACGTTCTTTGGCTTCTTTTAAGGATTTTTTAAGGCAGATTTCCCAAAAGCTAACTTTGCAGAAGATTTCATCCTTCTTAGTCTTCAAAATACTTTTGGGGCTCCTTCCTTTCAATCCATAATGTTAGCGATCGTAGTGAATGGTTTTTCGGTCTCCAGCTGGGTATTTGTTATTTGTTCCCCCTTGCGCATGGTTCGATGAACAAAGTTCAGTTCCGTTTTTTCAACCCTCCCACCCCCCCCCCCTACCTCCACCCATTATTACTTTAAAAAATAGGATTGGTGAAAAGGTATTTGGGTGGGTGGGGGGCACCTCTCCTTTCCATCGCTTTTTCCTTGTCTTCTTTCATTCCATAAGACGAACTCGGTCAGATTTCCAAGCGATCTCTGATTTTCCTTCCGACGGGTATGTTTTTTCCTCACAGATTCCGTCAATCCGTAGGCCGCTTTTGGATCATACATGCTATCCCCCTCTCGGCGTCGATGACGTTCTTTGGCTTCTGTTGTTCAGAGCCAGGCAAGGCGACAATTAATTGGAAATTCCTTCTGCCTTCCTTCCCCTCCTTTAGCAACTCAGCTCGCCACCCAACTGTGAAGTTATAATTGGTCTCTAAGCCAACTCGTCCGATGACAGCTCAAGGTCTGCTTGTGATCTTTGATTGCTTCCCTGTAGAGCTTCCTGATGACCTCGTTTTCCGCCAGTTTGGTTCCTAGGGGTTCTACCAAACTCGTTGCTGCCACTACCATCATCCCCAGTTCTTGTGTTCCCCATACTAGCTGAAGGATCAACCGGAAGAAAGCAGAAATAGCTGTCAGAACGGCTTTTCTCTTTCGCGTCCAAAGATTATAGGCAATGAGCTAGTCGCCATAGCCTCTAATTCAGTTGGTTAATCAGCTTGACGACTGAATGACACATCCTATCCGATCGTCGTTCCATTCGGTGCAAATAGTAATGACACCCTTTGCTTTCCTCCTTGAATTTCCTCATTACACCCCTTTGACCCCAGTTGTTTCCGGTTCCCCTCAAGTTTGTTCCCCATTCCCTCGTTCCTTTGTTTGTTCTTATCGTTCACTATGAGGAGGTTTATGTTCTTAGCGGGGTCAATTGATTATTCCCGGTTCCTCCGTGCAGTCAATTTTCGTTCTGATTGCTAGTACGTTTGAATACCTCCTTTCTACTACCGTATAACGCCCTGGCTGAACTGGCAATGAACCTAGAAAAGCCTGGTACGAATTAGTCATTTAGAAAAAGGATAGTGTGTTCGGTGACTTGAACGGGTTGGCACCCCTGGGCCTCTGTGGCCCCTCTTAGCCACTGCGCTATCTTTCTACCCTTCTCTTCTTCGAGTCGAGTCTTCTACACTTCTTTTAATATTCTTTTTCACTTTATTTTAATATTCTTTTTATTTATGGCATTAGCATAGCCAGTTTGGACCTTTTCCTTCTTTTTTTCCTTTCACTACCTTTTCAATCCCTTGCCTTTGCTCTATTTGTATCGCCTACTTGACTTACTTTTTCTTATCTGAAGATCAGGCTTTTCACCTGTCCTGCCTTCCCACCTACATTCCTGGTCTCTACTACTCATTACCATTTCCTTTTCTTCTTTCTCTCCCTTCCTCTTTCTTTTTCTTTTTCTTTTTCTCTTTCTCTTACTCTTTCTCTTTCCCTTCCTCTTTCTCTTTCTCTTTCTCATTCTGTTTCTCATTCTCTTTCTCTTTCTTCTTCTCTTACTCCTTCTCTTTCCCTTCCTCTTTCTCTTTCTCTTTCTCTTTCTCTTTCTCTTTCTCTTTCTCTTTCTCTTTCTTTTTCTCTTTCTCTTTCTCTTGTTCTTTCTCTTTCTCTTTCTCTTGTTCTTTCTCTTTCTCTTTCTCTTTTCCCTTCTCTTTCTCTTTCAACTTCTCTTTCTCTATTTCACATCCTCATCCTCATCCTCATCCTCACCCTCATCCTCATCCTCATCCTCATCCTCATCCTCATCCTCATCCTCATCCTCATCCTCATCCTCATCCTCATCCTATTCCTCTTCCTCTTCCTCTTCCTATTCCTCTTCCTCATCCTCATCCTCATCCTCATCCTCATCCTCATCCTCATCCTCATCCTCATCCTCATCCTCATCCTATTCCTCTTCCTATTCCTCTTCCTCATTCTCATCCTCATCCTCATCCTCATCCTCATCCTCATCCTCATCCTCATCCTCATCCTCATCCTCATCCTCATCCTCATCCTCTTCCTCTTCCTCTTCCTCATCCTCATCCTCTTCCTCTTCCTCTTCCTCTTCCTCTTCCTCTTCCTCTTCCTCATCCTCTTCCTCATCCTTTTCCTATTCCTCATCCTCTTCCTCATCCTTTTCCTATTCCTCTACCTCTCATGTTTCTCCAATGTGGTCTTAGAAGATAAGTTCCCACTGTTTAATGGGAACATTGGAAAGCGTTTCGCAATTTCCTCCTGCAAACTTCTATCAATAAATGACCTTGGATTGGGTTTTTTCCTTCCCAATCAGTCTTCTTTACTGTGCTCCCATTTACGTCGTCATTCCTCTTCAATCAGCTACTGTCCCATTTAGCATTTGTGAAGTCATCAAGTTTTTCTACATCGTTTCGTTCAGATCTAAATTAACTGAAATAATGTTTGATTGTAGTGATTTTGGCACTCACCCAAGCCAGCCAGGTCTTTCATCCTTTCTGTGTCGGTTAATTGGTACCAGATTCTTCTGGCAGTATATAAGCTCTGTCTTGTCTATGGGCTGACCACCGCAAGTCATTGTGTGGGCCACATACGCATTCAAACCGCCACTACGATCATGAATGGAAGTCGAATGCACGGCGCATCCCTCAGACGGGATGGACTGACGCCAAAAACTTGAGCCTTTTATTGATGATTTCACTGAGAGGGATTTATGTTCACCCTACTCAGCTCTGAGGGTTCTTTATGAGCGTCAAAAATGGTTAGTTTTTTTTACTACTTAGAAAGTCCATTTCAAAAAATGGCAACGAGTTGTTCCCAGACCTCTACAGTGCTGTAGTCCCACATTGTTTGAGCTCAGTGTCGATGGGACTCGGTTCGAGTAAGGATTAAGGTGGGTGTTATCCTCACTAAGGGATGTTGCAGGGCATTTTCAAATAGCGCCGCTACCAGTCTTATAGCCCGAAGAGTCAAAGGATGGCACTTGTCGGGTTCAATCAAGCCTTTCATCCCTGAGAGCCGTCTAATTGCTGCTAGACTCATATGGGAAGATGAAAGCACTGGCTCATCTGCCATCTGGAGTCTCTAGGTCATTGTATAGGCCAAATACGCACTCAAACGCTATAACGCTTCTGGATAGAAGTCTGATGCAGGGCGCATCCTAGAACAAGATTCGTCGCTGTGGAAAACCTTGTCATTTCCTATTCGAAAGATGAATTATCCTGCAAAAATCATCCTTTTTGTTCAGTTGATGTTTTACCTCCGACTAACCTTACCTGGGTAAGTGTTACCTGAAGACAAACTGACCTAGGTGGGAGCCAGAGTCACAGTCATCGAACTGAAAGGAATTATCCCAGAACTATCGAATGTACTAGTAAAATAGCTCAAAGCAGTCAATCATCGAACGTATTCGACAGCAGAACGTGTCGGATCATATTTCAAGGGTGGCTTTGTGCGTATTGATTTTTCCTTTTTTCCCCGTTCGGGTGTCCTTTCAATCATACTATCAGAGCTTTTGATCCTCTTCCCTGTCTTTGTCTTCACCCCAAACAGGCTATGGCATAGACCATTAGCACTCGCAGGAAGTGGCTCCCGGATAGACCGCATTAGCTCCTAGCACCCGGCTAGCCCATTTGGCTCAGGCCTGTTGCCCTGGTGCCCGGTCATCGAACGGCGTTCCCTAAAATCAATTTTTGCTCCCTGAACCCGAACGATTCACATTTCACCACGTGTAAGCGGACGAGCTTTCCCTTTCCGCCCATCTCTCCCATCCCATACCCACCCCTCATGCACTCCATCTCTTTCTCATTGTTTAAGGTTTAGACTCGTAAGGCTTCTTCCCAGTTGCCCTTACTCGATATTTGCCTTCTTTAACAACCATCTTCCAATCCTTTAGAAAGCCATCCTGAGCTGCTTTTCTCTCCTACAGCCTGCACTGTGGTTATGTGTCATTAAGTCTAGTTTTGGTTTCCCTCTGTTCTGCTTGCTGAGAGCCCGAGCCACACATGCGACGAAAGGGCTAAAGGAGACGAATGGACCAAATTACTGGGGAGAAATGGTGGGGACAGCTGAGATTTATGACTTATGCACTGACCGTCGAGAACGTCGTCGGCGCATTCCGTTCACGCGCGGCAATTCCGCGCGTCCGAAAATTGGAACTACTGTCCTTCTCCTACTTACCATTAAAAGAATGTCATGAATTTTCGCCTAGTTGTACTTTGGGCTATCAGAATTTTTTTTGAGTTTCTACTCCTTCTTTCTGGAGCTCTAACTTTACTCTTACTCGATTAGGGCAGGATTTTCCTGACATTTGTGTTTTTTGTCGAGAAAACTCCGAATCTCTGTCCATCTAGTCATTGGTTTTTCTCGACAAACACAGCCGGTTTCAGCTATCCTCCAAGGCCATTCTCGACCGAAACGTTGCTCACTGATGTCTATCTCATAGGCGCCCCGTCGGGAGCCATCTTTCCCTGGCTGGAACTGCTCTTACTTTTCCCAGGTAGCTCTTGAGAATACTGGATTTCTTCCTGACTCGGTATTCTATCTGGTCATCTTTACTTGACTCTTGGCAGTTGTTCAATCCTTAATCCGCGCCCATTCCCATCTGATATTATCCATTATAAGATTAGGGATAGAGATTAGGAAGCCTCTTGTTGCTATAGTAATCCCCTAACCGGCCGTTCTCAGCTTTTTTCGAGTCATCATCGTCGAGATCACGCTTGGGGAGTTTGGCCTTCACTCGTGGGAACTAATCAACTTTGCTGTTTTGTTCCCATGGGAAAAAACCTTCTAGATCTAATATATTAGGTTGGAAGGAAAGTCCTGCGACACAATAAAGGTCTTCTTCAAATCATTTCTGAAATTTTTCAGGCCAATCAATTTTCAGAAATATATTTACCAAAGAGGTCAACAACCTTCTATTATCCTATGAGTAAATCACTGATGCCTTTTATCCAGGATTGAGGAAGCTGTGACTCAAAGAAGTAATTGACTGCCGTTTTCAGATCACATTAAGTTACGAATTTTTTTGGCACAACGAGATGCTCAAGAAGGCGAAGCGCATGGTAGATAAAAGGGGCAACACTTGGTGAGTACGACTGATGAACAACCTGGAACCAATTGGAATCGTAGAACTTTTGACGCGTGTTTAAAGCGAAATTGCGACGTGAGTTGACCCCCTGTAGGGACCTGATTTACGGTTTTGATCGTCCTTCTCTAACCCCGTTGGCCAAATTTCGGGGTTCATAAGGGTAACCGATAGCTGTGTCCATCTAGTCTGCGTTTAGCAACTCATAGTGGATGGATCCCTTCAACCTCCATCAAACTAAGGGACGAAGCTTTCGTTACTTCAAAAGCTAGTATCTCCTCCAGTGAAGCGATCCAACCGATTGTTGACCGTTGATCGGTGAGCAGTGCCAGCATTGATTGGGTTGCTGATAATTTGAGCTGCTACACCCCTATTTTTCCCTTGGTGTGTTCAGAAGAAGGTGATGTTACGAATCGGGTGTTGTCCATTCATTGACCGTAATGCTGCTTAAGCCCACACGCGTGCCCTTATTCACTCATGTGTTGATTACCTGAGGAATGTCCTACAAGTTTATCACTCTTGCTACCGTGTTCACATTGTTGATACAAATTGTTGACGCTCCAAATTTTTTGTCGCAGGACTTTCCTTCCAACCCAATATTTGGGGTGGTCTATAACAAATGGGGTTTTTCCGAAAATAGCTCATTTTTTAAAATAAATGACCTCCTTGCGACTTTCTTTTTCTGCTGGCGAGAGGCGTGAGGCCAGGCATGATGGTCATGATTTACTCGAAATTGTATCTCGAAGCTCCCGAAGGGGCTAGGGAGACCACTGAAAAAGAAAAGCTATTGGGAAAGTACATTTTCGAATGTTCTGATCTTGTATCATAGGAGACAAGGGAGTTTTGACTCTTTTTGGAATCCAGGATGTCCCGAGGGACATGATCCACATAAGAGGCTCGGCTGTGGGAGTGTTTCAAATCTGAATAGTCTATTAGTTTCATCGGGAGTAAAGTGGTAAATGGGCAACAACTTATGTCGCCCATGTCGGTTCCATGAGTTGGTCGCAATCGTGTAATTCTATGAATGTTGTCAGATAGCTTCCTCAGAAGCTTACCTTCCCCCCCCCCCCCCCCTCTGACCCTTCGTATTTTGGGACCATTTGTTTACTATATTTGTGAATTTCTAACTTGTGCCGAAGCCTGTGAACTGGCAAAGCTTCTTCGGATCAATACTATGACTGCTGCTACTGCCAGGTGTAATCAGGTTCGGATTACCTGGGTGCCTAGCTAGGCTTACTACCATTTAATTATGCCTCCCTACCTTAGCCACCTCTTCAAAGCTGACGTTTTTTCTGATTATATCCTGTGTGTCATTAGGTCAGGTTTTTGGTTCTATCAGAAGCGTATTAGAGGTGAAGATTAACGGTAATTTTTTGATTCTAATATACCGTATTTTATAATAAAAACGACTCACAACCATCGTTCGTAACTACATATCAGGGGCGGGGTTTGTGACATAGGCGGATTCTCCAAGGTAAAATGAGGCTTTTTAGTTGCGATAGTTCTTTCTCTGCCTAGACTTTATGGTCCTCTTTGTCTAGAGAAAGCAGATTTGGTTCCCTATGCCTTAAGTACCGATGCGCCTCGTAACAAACTTTTCACCTGACATTGCTCACACTCACGTGTGCCCAATCAATGAAGGGCGGAGTCTGTGCGATGGGCGGTACCATCCGGAACCTCTTGATTGATTTTTGGCTTATGATTCCTTGTAGACCTACCTCGTCTTGAACAAACCAATAACCACCTGCAGTGACCGACCTGGTGTCTTCGGAGACGATCGGTTCAGTAGCTCTGATGAATGACATTCACACCTATGCACAAGATGTCCTTGGTTAGCCCCAATTAGGACGTTGCGGATGAGCTGAACGAGTAGCAAAAAGTTGATATATTGGGTGCAATCTGGGGTGGACGACGACAGTTGGCGATGATGGTGGCAATGGCGTGACTTGTTGCGACGTCTCTACTTCCCATTTTATTCTTTCCTCCTCAGGAATCCTCGTCATCAAAGTTCAAAGCTCTGCAGATTGTTACAGAAAAGGGGTCTTGATGCTCTGGAAAAATTCAATAGTCAAAGCTTAGTCATGCAATGCGACTTGTCGACTTTTTCCTTACATTTCCATTGCATTCCTCGATCATGATGTGGCCAGCCGGAATGTCGTTCTGCTCAACGGCAAACTCTCTCATTCCAACGGCTTGATCATCAATTTTTTCCCATAGACCGTTGGGATCAAAGTAGCAGCCCTCTTGCGGGATCGTATGGACTTTTCTTGGCATTTTATGGGACCAAGTTTTGAATACATAGGCCCTGTTTTAGAGGTGTGAGACCTTTGCCCAGGTTTCAATTGTTAATTTTTAATAAACAGGATGAAACTAATAGGCACTAGGTTAGTTCATTACATTCGCTATAGTCATACCTTTGAAAGATACTACGCAACCAACAATAGGTTGGTAGAAATGATCGTGAAAAACTCTATTTTTTTACCATTCATCACTATCTTTTCCAGTAAATGGTAACCCATCTTCTCAGCGAGATTGTCTGCTTCATTTTATTTATTTTTTGGTCTATTAATTTATTTATAACTTGCTTTCAATTGCGTATCGCAGTGCAAAAGTCTCACAAGGTTGGTGAGCTGCGGATCAAAATTCTGCCCTGGACGGGCCTCGAACTCGTAATTGTGCTTTCCGAACACCATGCTCTTTATCCCCTGCACTTCCGAGACCTCGATTGTCCAGGTCTTTCTGATGTTGGAAGAATTCCATCACGAAAGCGAGGATAAGCGGGGAATCGGTAGGTTGGAGATAAAAGCTCGGTGCCCGCAAAGCACAAGCAAAGGTTCGAGTCTCCTTCGAGGACGAAGTTTTGCCCACAACTCGCCAATATTGTAAGGCCCTCGTGAAGTAATATTTAGGCATGCCATCTTTAGACTCCTAGCCATGTTTTCATTGGTAAAGTAAATTCACTGGACACATGGTTGTAATGTCAGTGGGGTCAACATTTATTCCTCCCCATCCGAGGGCTATCCATCACTTTTGAATAAGGTTGCTTGTTGGTTTGTCCTGTTTACAAAGGCGTTTTGCAGTTTGTTAACTGTCCTGGAGGGTGGGTTCGATTGGTTTACGGGTTACTTAACCTCCAGCATATTCTTTTCGAGACCTCTCAAACTTGATACTGAAATAACGCTCAGGAATCGGGCTCGGTTATGTTTCTTACAACTTATCCAAGTTTTCTCGCAGCCCGGGATGACTGAGTGGGAGAGTCGCGCATAAGATCATTTGGGTGTGAGATTAAAAAGGATTGCAAGGGCTTTCATTTAATTTTATTTATTTACTCATCCGTTAAATATTTTTTGTTTGTTTACTCATGTGCCTAGATGCGCTGGGATGGATTACTATATTCAAGACTGATCACTAAAAGAATAAATGAACCCAAATGCAAGAAAGCAAATTCAGGAAATACGAAAGCGGCGAACTGAAAGGAGAAATTAATTTAAAGTAAAAAAAGGTGCTTTTGAGGTATTGCGGGATCGGATTTCTTCATTTTCCTTCCAACTTTGAGAAAAAGGACCATTCGCCTTTGCCCTGACTCCATCACAGACATCCAACGGGTTTTTTGAGTCATGCGACATGAGCTTTCCCTATCCTTTCCCCACCTTTCCACCCACACCCTATCACCCTCTACGATCTCCGCGTTGTTGTAGGGTCAACGACGGCGTGCAGCTCCTCCTGTCAATGCTCGTTTTCACAACTTTCTGCTTCGTTTCGCCCCCATCGGTCGGTCTTTCATCGATGCGCCCTTTCGGCAGTTCATTGGCGCTTTTCTTCACAAAGCCCCAATTTTATCGGAGCTGTCAGTCAGCTTACTCGACAGAGTGTTTGCTTAGGACTACTAACACGCTCTCCTCCTGAACTGACAAATCTTTTAACCCCCAAAATAACTAGTTACGAAAGAAACGTGTGTGTGGGAGACCGCTGTTGGGCTTGTTTGTCGGGTCCGTTCACTTTTTCACTCCATCTCTCCTATTTTCGCTGAACCACTCCTTATCGACATACTAATCTCAATGCTCAACAACGATGAGAGGCCCTCAGTTGAGCAGCCTATCGTATTTTTGGTTTGAAGCAACATTTTCTGTATTTCTGTACTATCCATTTCTTGAATTCTTCTTTTTTTCTTTTCCTTCTTCTTCTTCTTTTTCTTCTCCAAAATCTTCCGACGTTAGCCAGTCCCGTTTGAGGAGTGCGCCCTGCATTTGACTTCCATTTGAAATCGTAGTGGCGGATTGAATGCGTATGTGGCCTAGACAATGACTTGCGGTGGCCAGTCCATGTACGAATCAGTGCTTTGATCCTCCCAGACGAGTCTGTACCGATCAAACGACCCCGGAGGGAGGAAGGCTTGTTTGGGCAGGCGGATATCGATTCGGGATTCGAACTCGACCATGCGTAAGTGGTAGGGCGCCGCTTGCCACTACACCGTCTCCGCCATGTCCTGAGTATCTCTTTATAGTGATGACGCCAAAGATGTATTTTCTCATTCATCGGTACATTGTGGATAGCTTTTTTCCTCCCGATCTTGGAAATCTAAATTGAAAATTTTTACGATGACCTATTTTCTTGAGTAAGGGCTCATACTAGTAACGGCGCCTCATAAAGTGGCCCATACGTGAATCGTGGCCCAATGTTCCCGATCAGTTCCTTCCCTCTAATTTATCTTTTTTCGCAGAAATTAGTGTCAAGTTTTTATAGGTACTCAATATCGTAACCTTGACCACATCAAGTGCGATATGGCCGGTAGTAGAAGAGTTCTCGACCCCATCGTTCTCATTGTTATGAGATGTAAATGAGGGCAAATACTCAAGTGTATTGCGATGTTTGACGCTTTAGATTGACAAAAGAGGTTGACTCAAAAAGACCACAAAACGGCTAAGTGACCGAGGGAAATGCTGCCCATTCATTACCAATTTACTAACTTTGGATAGTGTCAGCATATATTATTTACCTGGATATTGACCTATTCCATCGGGTCCTACACCTGATAGACTTCTTTCCATAAGAACAAAATCAACCTGAATTCTGAAGTAAGGGGGTAAAGAGAAAAGTCCATTAATGGATCCGGTATCCTTACAAAAAGTTCTGAATCTTGAGTAGAAGTCAAGTGCATGGCTCATCTCGAAGAGATCAATCGGTCATTGACCACTTTGTTATTGTTGGTAGTTTGTGTTTACCATAGCAAGTCTGGATTGACTTCGCTGGTCGATAAGCCTTCCTCCAAGGCATTGTAGGATACTGGGCAAAGGGCGCCGTTACCCTGCGCACGGCCAGAATATCGGATACCTGGGTAAGCGTGGTTGACCTAGGCGGAAATCGGCCATGGATTCGATCCGGATCATGTATGCGATGGTGAGCCAATTGCCGTTAAACTAAGTCCTCCCATATGCACAATATGATGATCAAATAGCTAAATAAATAGATGTCATCACAATATTGAAAAGAAGTTGAAAGCGTGGCGCATCCCCAACGGCAAGTGATCGGTACAAAATGGGTTGAATGTAGTTCTTGAGCTTCCTGTACCCCTTGCCCTCACTTTGGCGTTGCTACTTCGTCTAGCATTGCTCCCGTCTTTTCTGCCTCGAATGAATTCCTTGCGGAGAAAAATTCAAACGGCATTTTTCCCTGAGCCGTTCCGTTCCAGTGATTCTGATTATACAGACATACAACATACGATCGTCATCGATATGAAAGTGCATGATGAGTACATGTTGCTCATGGCCGTTTTCACATTCTCTCGCCTCATACACTCTCATTAGACAGACATCGACATCGAAAAATGAAACATCACACGTTATGCTTATATTTTACACTCCAATATTCGGATAACATCGCTATTTTTATCTGTTCAGACAGCAGCGGCGGACGAGATGACCGTGGCAACACGGTTCTCACATAAATGAAATTCCATGTGTGAACCCACACTCCACCCCGTCTCTTATAAAAGCTGCTTCCGGCAGAACCTCCTCCACATTTTCTCACTTCTTTCCTGCCCTCGCAAAACATATGTATTGATCGGCCAGCGCAACTCTACCGCTCTGCTGTCTCATATTGAGTGGTCCCTTTCCATTTTCTAAAATAGACTAGGGAAGAGCACTGTGATCTCTACGAGTATCAATAGCAATGCATCACAGGGACCTTATTAGGGGGTTTATCACCGCAAATTGTTAACATTTGCAATTTAGTAATTAATGTTGATAATTGATGATACTTGCATAATAGTGACTAAATTTCTGATTCTATGCAGTAACGCATGGAAAATTAGTAGTATTTAGTCTATTACTACATTACTTATTACAGTAATGACTAACTACCACTAATTATTGTCAAATATTATCACTAATCATTATTAAAGATTATCATCAAAGATCAAAACCATTATAAAGGTTTAAGATTTGAGGGAAAATCCAGGGCTCGAGAGGTGAAGCTCTCATTGAATCCTGTAAGGTTGCGCCACGCTTCCTCATTTCCTCTTAGAATTGTGTAGGCACGATCAGAGCTTAAAACGGAGCTCGTGGGCACAAGCATCTATCCCAGTTCGCTCAGACTCGTCTTGTGCCAGTTCACTTCGGGTTCAGGGAAAATATCGATTGACTGGATCGAATTCGATTTATTGAGGTCCAGCCCAGCGCATTCAGCAAATATGCTTCACATTTTTCGTCTTGTTTGATTTGAATTAGGGTCATTCACACCGATTTCTTTAATACTCTCCCTTTCATTGGCCGAATCAAAAAACACTACTTTCCCCATGTTCATTTTTTCCGACTCCTATTGATTGTCCAGCGTATAGTCCCTTCGAGAAAAGGAGACTCATGCGATTTACCTTTTTTTTCGAACTGACCAATTCAGTCCCTAACTCATGCGAAAATGTTGGGCAACAAGAATGAGACCCTATTCTCCTTGGGGTTCGATGCTTCGAATCTGCAATCGAATGAGTTGGTTTCCGTCAGGCTCAGATTGAAATCTTCAGAGATATGGGTCAAAGACCCTAGAAACTGGCCTATTTGCTGACTTGCTGAGGCTTAGATCTCTGACGCTTCCATTCGGTACCTGAGCCCTTATTCGATGCCATAGGTGCCATCTTCTTCACCAATCCTCTGTCTTTACAGTGTAGGGCATGTACTGTAGCCATTCAATATTTACTATTTTGTTAACTGTTTATTATCTCAGTGATAGATTCGGTTACTGGACTTTTAAGCCCGGTAAACCCAAATTTCTAAAGTGATCGTTCTCCGTTATGTCCTCAGGGTACAGCTGGTGTCGTGCCAGGTGGCGCACTGACACAGCATGGTCCGGGTATCAAATCGTAGACCTGTCCGGGTTAGTCAAGTCAATCACATGGCTCCTTCAGGTACTAAACCCCTACAGGGGAAAAGTTCTTCCTCACCCCGGGCAGTAGACCATTGTAAAGGCCAGTTCCGCTTCAAATTGCTTCTACCATTCTGAACGGAAGTGAAATGCGCAGGCGCATCCCAAAGGGCGGCTGATGAAAGCTAATTAGCCAACTTTTTTCGGATCTATTAATTGCTCCTTGTAAACAAATCACCTTAGCAAATGAGCTGTTCGTTATTATCGTAATCAATTTCCCGTTGGATCTCAGCAAGAATTTTTCCTGGGAGAAAAAAGGCGCTGATACCCTTCGCCCACTTCCCAGAGTGCTTTGGACTTCAGTCGATTTCCGGTGTATCGGCTTGAGTAGATTGATGTTGATCGCCTACGGGTCCGTCCTCGTCACCGACTCGTACAACTGCTTTCCCATCTATCATGCTATCGCTCATCACCTCAGCACCGCTGACCACTGCCGCTTTCACACCCCTTTGTTACGATGAGATCCGAGGATTTCCAGGGTAACGGAGAGCAATTTTTGCCGCCCCCAGTCCTTATTGTTGGTGAATTAACCTGGCACATTCCTTAGGTGTAACTTTGTGAATTCTCTGATTTCAAGGGCTCAATTTTCCCTCCCATGCCTAGTTTTCCTACTTCCTAAAACTCTCAAGAATGTAACCTCCCTGACTTCCAACGCCTACTCTGATCCATTTGGCAGAACAGGTAAAAAGCTTCAATTTACCCCTCTAGCTCATCTTTTCGCTGAATGCCTATGGAGCTTCTGACTTAACTAAGATGATGTTCATACTCAGACTCAGACGGCGGGCGTTTTTCCCTTTACGATTTCTGCCTCCTGAATATTGTAGTTATTGAATTTATCGCATCCTGCTGTACACACTCCAGTTCTGTCCAGCATTTGCTGATTCTTAAGGCTTTGCAAAAGCTATGACAGCTTTCCAGAACTATTTTAAGGTAAATTCCAAAGTTTCTGAGCCTAACTCTGGTATTCCTACCTAGTTCAGAGGTACAAAAAGTAATCCATATCCGCCTGATTTCTAGTTGAGTTCATTTATCACTCAGACCATAAACGGCACATTTGATCCTGGAGCAGATCTCTTCAAGTTCTGGAACCTTCGTCCGATCCAGTTAGATGTTGAGCAGCACCTGCTTAGTGGTGAAACAACGCTTTTGATCCGATGCATTCCTTTGAAGCCCAATCAAATCTCAGTCTTTCAAAAGAATCGAAAAAATGGTTCAAAAAATCGAAGAAAAACCCCTGGTTCCTCCCACTTTTGCAAAAAAGTTTTTGACTCCTTCGACTTTCGCTAGAAACCTTTTTACATTTCGGAAGATTACTTTTTGTGATTATCATTTGGCTTGGTTTCAAAAGTAACTAGCTGTTTTCAAAAATTTGCTCCAACCTTTCATACTCTATGCAGAATCCTCATGACGACCGCTAGCCATCATGAGAGATTTGGATCAGCATTAATCCACGAGATTTCCTTTATTTCAGCTTGATCGTTTTCTTGAACAAGGGATAATCAATGAACGGACCGTTTTGCACTGATGGAACAGAGGGAGTGAGGGGACTTACGTTCCGAATACGGGGCAAGCAGAGCCCTTCTGGGATAGCCCAGCCCTTTCAGGAGTTCATAGCTGAGCAATTTTTTCGCTCCTCAATCTTGTGCTCTGAACTCATGCTCGCCCAGAGTTGTTAACCACTTCCGTGTCCCCCTCCCTATTCAAGCATCCTCATTGTCAATTGGCGGTCGTTCGTTCCCATCGGCCTCCGTTGCCCGAATGCATTGCATGCGAAACGACGTCAGAACGTTTTTCCACTTTCGTTCATGCACTCATTGGCGTCCATTTTGCAATAGGGCTCTTCTCAGAAACCTCGTCCGTTGTCACGTCATTAGCCCATGTGTCTGTTTTTTCGTATTCGATTCATTGCCGTCGTCGTCTAGGCGTTGCTGTTTCTGTGAATTTTCGCTGCCACGCAATTTCCGCTTTCGTTTCGTTGCAGTCGAGTGGAAGTCGACTGCGACTGGAAAAAGGACGACGACGAGCCATATTTATGGAAGTGTCGGCTTTTCTCGAGAAAGCCTCCAGTAAATTACGGCTACTTTGTGTTAATACCTGGACACGCCGAGCGAAGGAGAAACCGTTACCGTATGATGCCGGCGGCGGTTCGATGTAAGTTATCAGGGAAAAGTGATGAGTGAACTGATGGGAATTCTCTTTAATTTTGTTGAAACCCGGCGATAGAAAAAGGAAATTCCTTCTTCACTTGGAGATGTGAGGGTAAAAAATCACAGATCGTTTGAGTTTCTTTCTATACAGACCTATTTCAAAGGTTTCTTCCTCACAACTGTGCCTAAGAACTACCACAGAAGTACCAAGAAAAACCTTGTTGCCTCTACTTTCCATAGATACTGTCCAGATTGGCTCTGACCATTTCATAGGAACCATTTCTGTCAGAATACAGTCATTATAGCTTTCAAAATTGATGAAATCTTCAGTAATGCCATGAGAATATGTAGTGAGCGATTACTGTGGCACTGAAGGAAGTTGAAGTTCTAACTTCTACTTTCTATGCTATCGAACCAATTCGTTGGTAAATATCGAGTTGATGAGCACCTCTGAATGAATGACCAAAAAGGTGTCTCCTTTTCTTCACAAAAGAAGTCGTCAAGCCTGATTTAATTGGACCACGCCGATTTGAATTAGCCAAAATCGGAAGGAATATTATTTACTAATTATCAATTTCTTCGATGTTCCTTCTCTCTTCGAAACTCGTCTTGGAATCAAAAAATTAATTTTTTTCGCCTCCAATCATTTTACATGAATTTTTACTCGATGTTCTGATACAGTATCCTGCCATGTAATTAGATATTTTTCTTGTCATGATTATATTGAAGCACGAAGTCCCTAAGTTACTGTAGAACTTGTTACCAGTAAATCGTTCCTTCTCTTTGAAAATAATAAACAGATAGTCCAGCAATCAGTGCTTTCCAAAGGTACTTGTGTGTGGGAATTCTACTCATTCCTGGAAAGTTATCGGACAGAACATTGAGCCTCAAACTATATCATTAGCTTTCTGATCAGGAAACAAAAGTACTCAAAAATATTTAATTTTAGGATGAGAATATCATATGGTTTTTCTATTCTTGTCAAGGGTATCGTGTGTTTGTCATTTTCAAAAATAAATGGAAAAGCGTGGGACCAACCATATTTAGTGCAGTGTAGGGGTAATGTCTAAAGAAGTTGTAGGTATTAATAGAGAGTTATCAAGCAATTTCATCCTGTATGCCAGTTCTTCGATCCAACGGAAATCGACCTGCATGAGGGCTATGATATTAGGGTTAGTCACCTTTCGGCCGGAACATAAAAATCTGTCGTCTTTGGGCGTTTAACAATCTCGTTTCCAAGTTGCGCCTTGCAGTCGAATTCCATTCAGAATCGTAGTGGTGTATTGAATGCGTTTGTAGCCTATACAAAGACTTGCAATGGTCGATCGATAAGCATGTCAGTGCCTCCGGTTTCCCGGGTGAGTCTGGTACCATTTGATCGACCCTAAACTAATGAATAGCTTGGTTGGCTTGAGCTGGATTCGAACTCCGGAACATGCGAGGGTGACAGTGCGCCACTTGTCGCTGCACCAATCCCACCCACTCCTTCAATGGAATGGAAAAATTACGTTCGAATTCAAACGAGTAACCCTTTTCTAAAATTCTCACCCTGGGGATATAGCTGGCTGGGATTTCGAGGAGATGATACCCCTCTGATAGCAGCGTTTTTTGCCCATTACGCTATTGTTCCCCATTAATCGAGCTTACTTTTTTGTCGGAGCAATTCAGCATAGTGACTAATGAGGAGAAAATGAGCTGCAAGCATGCCCAAGAATCGTCTGCATGGCGATTTCCTACTACTGTCATCACTGACATACTCGAGTACATTTTCAGCTCCAGGAATCAAAAATGAACCATGTTGAGTATATTGTGCTGGTAGAACTTAATGAAGGTTTATCCTGCCTAAAATCAAACTTTATGGCTTTCATCAACGTTTTCGCTAAATCGCATTCCAAATGAGTAGGTTAATGAATGTGTTCTGGCCAAGGAACTGACTAGTAGCAATCCAAACATGGCTAGCCATTTTTCTTTTCCTAAATAAACCAGAAGTTAACAGAAGAACTGTAGAAAAGCTTCAAATATAGCTTACTATTATATTAATAAGATAATTATTACTCTATGCGGTTTGATTTCTTTTTTGATCAGAAGGGGTTTCAAAGGGTTAGTTCCAATGGTTAGTTGGAGAGTCAAATCCTGGGCCCACTCACGTTTAGCCATTCAGCCTTCTGGAATTCGTTTAAATCCAACCAAGCTTGTCTGGGAAGATGAATGTACTGAGTTAATTTTCGGTTAGGCCGTCCAAGTGAAAGCCAAATACATGGGCCTTTACGATTTCGAGTAGTAGCCAAATACGTGGCTCATCTTATAATAGGTTGGTGGACATCAAAAAACTCCATCCTCTAATTTTTAAGTTCGCTTACGATTGCTGAATTCACTTGATGTCACGCCCGCACTGGGAAATCTCTGGCTACGAGTACCATCTACTGCATATGGTATTACAGTTTCTTTTTTGGTAATAAAAATTCCCCAAATATTGTTGCTCGGAGCAAAAAAACTATTTTCAGTAGCCGATCTTATTTTTATCTTGTTTTTGGCAAATGATACGACTCATCTGATATAAATCAGAGCCAGAGTTTTTCCAAGGTGTCACTGTCCCCTCAGGGCCATGGACTAGGATCCCATCATGCAAACCCTTTATCTTTCAGTTCGTTTTTAGTAATCGGCTTAACTATTGAGGCTTGTTTACCACCTACTAATTGTTTGTTGATTATTCAGCGGTTGTTTCCCTTAGTTATTTTTCGTTTCCCAATCGAAACTTCTCCAGAGCCCTTCCAACCTGGATTTTTCGAGATCAATAGGCCATGAACAGTATGTGTAATCCTGAGAAGAAGGGGAGACTATTCTTGAAATATGAGCCCCCATTTTTCACCTGAGGTCAAGTACCACTCATTCGAACTCAATCACCTTGATTGATTGTTATTGTGGCACTTGTTGAGACAGCTGGTCTGGTCAAGTAAGAACCCCCTTGAAGCAAGCTACTAAATCTGTCTGAACACCTCATCATCCATCCATTGGCACTTGGCAAGCATTTTTAGCCGATACATACATACGGCTGTTCACGTTCACGGAATGATCGTACCAGTTACGGCTTAATGTATTCACCCCACAAACGAGGCTTTCTCGTCTACGGCGTTATCAGTTGCATCTCATAAAGTGCCACTTGCCACCGTCGGCTTTTTCTTCCCACAAGAGACCTTCGAGATGATTTTTTTAGTATTCCACGGGAGTTTTTTGTTGTCGCAGCATTCCTGGAATCCCAGACGCCTTTCTCCTTTGCTTTGAACTGGCCCGCGTTCCTCCTGTAGAGTGATTAGTTATTCCGGCTATGTTTATCCATGTGCAGCATGCAATCAACAAACTTGTCGTGGGAATCTTCCATTAACTTCCCGTGCCTGAAGTCGGAGTGAATGGAAAACTCGCTTGACTTGGCTACCTGTCCACGATTAAGGTAGGAATGGCCGGTAGAGAAGTTTTTATTCAATAATTTCTTCCGATCCATTTCCTTCCCTCTGTGCTTATCAACTGGTGCTTGAATGCCCTTTAGAATGAAATGTCGGAGGAATGTGACTCGGAAAGGGACGTTCATTCACAGGGATTGCGCCATGCTTTTGACTTCCTCAAAGGATTGTAGAGTTGATTGGATGGTGTGTACTGGTTTGTAGATTATATGTGCCCCTGTAGGTTCAGGCTACATGCTGCCCAGTTGGTACAGATCGTTATAGGAGAGCTAGCGGCCACTTCCAGTCTCAGACAGCGACCCACAGGGTAACGACCATGACGATTTACTTCTATGAGCTCTGAAGGATGTGGAGTAACATTACCACGTGTGTGACACGTAGATCGAATCTGTAATGGATGCCTATCCAAACTCTAAACCATCTGAGCTCTCCCATGTTTGACCTATGAAATACTAAATCCGTCTAGAAGCAGGGCAGAAGGGTAAAACTTTAGCTTGTGCTTAGCCCTCCCACAACACTGCATAAGTCAAATGTGCATTGAAACACCGCCACAATCTGAATGAAAGCCAAATGCATGGCATCATCTCTAAGAGAGAATTGTAAACTTCGGGAGCTTTTTACTTTGACTGGCCATACTTTTGTCTTATGCATATCTCAGATGATTATCTATTACTTGCATGATCCAACGATCAAATACATTTCGTTAAAAGGTTCAATTTCTTTGGGATCGCCTTAACAATTCAATGTTCATCTGGGTGGGCATACAAGCATTGACTAGGCTCTAATAACTATTTTTGTTCAATATTTAGGTTTTGTTCGAAAAAATAAAACTGCACCTCTAAGCTTGTCCCTTGAAGGCTTAATGCAAATGATCTGTATTGATCGAATAATAATTCGGATACCATTCGATTTCTTTCGATACTTTAACAACTAAGGGGCCCTAGATTACGGTAGAACACCATAGGCGAAATATACAATTACCCTAAACCAGTTATTCCTATGTGATCGAGGCTTAGGATTTCCCCTGCCTACGTAGCAGTATTTCTGTGATTCGTGATGATAACTCGTTATAAAAAATGATACAAAGTATGCACTTTCTTCCAGTTTTTTTTTTTGTAATTTTACAAGCAGACATGTGCCATTGTGTGACATTACTATCATCACGAACACAATCGAGAACATTTTTGGTCACAGTAGCTAAGTGGATGAATTCGGATTATAATTGTTCCAGGAATTCCACAGACCTACGAAAAATGATTCATTTCTGATTTCAGCCAGACAATAGATTACAAAAAATTAATATGCTATATACTTTATCAACCAATTTAATTTAGCCAGTTGACCAAATACTCGTTTTTTATTACTTTGGTACTCTTTTGTTACTTAACCATAGATTATGATATTAATATATCGTTAAATATTCAAGAATTTATTATGAATATATTAAATAATAATCAAAAAATCTATCAGTCACTGCTACTTTTTGAGTTGGTCGTTTTTGCTTGGAATTTGCTGTTTCGATGATTGATAATAATTATTGTTTCTACTTGATATTTCGCGGTAATAATGAGTGATATAATAGAACTTTTGTAATAGAGAACATGGCAATGATTAAAATGTAGTAAGTTCTGACAATTCGTGTGTACCCATTCATATTTTGAGTGAGAGTTGAAAGCCCATACACCTGCAGTATTTTTATTCGAAAAATTTACCTTTAATGCCAAAATGATTCTTACGCCCGTTTACCTTATTTAAAAAGCTTATTGCCGTCATTTTGCAGCTCGAACCACTCACTGCTTCGAGATAATATCCTTTTTAATATCTCAGATTTTTTGATATGGTAAAAATGAAAAAGCAAATTATCTATGTGAAAGTACAATTCAAACTACAACTCTATGGAATGAAGTAGGATCCGTGGAGAGACATAAAACTATTTGCCCACTGTCCTTTTTATAATTTTTTTTTTTTGCAAATTTTGTCTATTTTTTTTTGAAAATGAAAAAACCAGTAGGGACAGAGGTGGTGTAATGGCAAATGACGCACTATCGTCAACGCATGATCCAGGGGTAAAATTCAAGATCGGGGTCAACTGGACCACTATCTCTCCAGGTTTCGTAATTGGTATCGGCCTCGTCTGGAAGGATAAAAATACTGACCTGTTCATCCATTGGCCACCCCAGCTCATTGTATAAGCTACATGCACATTCATTGCGCCATTACGGTTCTGATCGAAAGTTGGATGCAGGGCGCATCCTCAGATGAGAGTGATTAACACTAAAAAACTTAATGCTATAATTTCATATATAAATTTGTCGTTTTTATTATATTGTTAGACTAGAGGAAACCTTACTAAAGGCTTAATAAATAAATAAATAAATAAATAAATAAATAAATAAATAAATAAATAAATAAGCAAGTAAATCAATTTGTATAATAAAACTAGTAAATTAACCATTTTCAGTAGATTAATATATGGTGAGATAATACGGATAGTAGTATTGTGTGATGTCCGTGCCATCAGCGATTAGCTTCACATCGCCGGCAAGACTAATTTTGCACTTTCGCTTCAGCTCTCTTTCTCAGTAGCCATTTACTCTTGATAAGAAGACGCTAGGGATTTGCCCTTTTACAAATTCCCTTTTTTTAGAAAACGTACATACTCATTTGATGCCGAATTAGTTAGTTCTGGATATGTAGCAGGGGGTAGTTAGGCCCGTTTGCCAAAGTGCTAGCCAATCAGAGGCGAATTGTCCTCTGATTGTTTGGCATCTCGACACCCCTGGCCCTCAGTATAGTCCTCAATGGTCGGTCATCGGGAATTCGTCTTTCTGCCTCACATCCCTCCCATGTGCTTGCCACCATTTCTGTCTTGAGCGGCCAGTTCCAGTTCTTCCTTTCTTAGGACTTTTTTTCGATCCCAATTTGTCCGAAGGCACATCTGGTCGGCTTAAGTGAGTGGTTACATGGGCATGTAAAATGAACATACGCTGACGCAGCCGTAAATGCCATCGTTACGAATTCTTCTTTTTGATTTTCAGCCATCAAACGTATTTTACTACCCAGCCACGGAGCTGCTTCCTGTGGCTCGTTGCATATGGAGAGGAAATTTAATAGTTTGCAGACAAACTGGCTCTTGGACCGAAGTTGGAATGCGCTGGAAAGCATCTTAGTTTTTCCTCCAACTGCAGCTTATTCTGTTCGCCCACACGGTGGCCACTGGTGGGTGCAATGGCTCGATGTAAGATTTCTGGTGTGGGTTGTAGAGCGTGCGAGTTCCTGCACCTCTACCACATGCAAGGCTCCTGGTTTGATCTCCACACAGACCCGGAAGACCTTTGTTTCTTATTGGGGTGAACGATCCGTGCCGAAGTTGCTTGATAGCATACAATTGCGTGTTGTCCTCAGTTGGACCTTTCCACCTCATTTCGTTACCTCTCCATTCTCCGCTTCGACAGCCTGGTAACGAGTCAAATGCGTGGCGTATCCGCCCCGTTGATGCCGTCAGATATGCTACGATTTTCGGCATCCAAATTTTTTGTACGAGTTGTCACATGAAACCCCTCCCTCCCCTTGTCCCAAGTGGGTAAGCAAGGCTGGGTACAGCCCATTCTCAGCTGGATCACTACCATAACCGTCTATGATCATGGTCTTGCTATATTCTCGGCTGGCTATGTCTTTATCAACCGTAATCACCCCTTATGGATGCCTCAGACTGGGTTCCAGTCTTGGAGTCGGGAAACCAACAAGCTCATAAAGGCAGCTGAATAGGAACTATGATTCATTGCAATTGGGCTTGTTGGGTGGAAATTTATATCGCGTCCTCAAACATTTAAATAAAATTTTTCTCATTTACCCAGAAACCGACATATTGAGATGTGTCGATTATGGACGAGACTGAATGCTGTAAGAGTTTGCAATATTGGACAGGATAGGCTCCCACCAGAACATCGGGAATGTTCTATAACTTCTTAGTTATGTTGTAATAAAGAAGTTAGTTCAGCTCAGGTAGCAGGCTCCCATCTGGGACTTCCTTGTGTGGTGGGATTTGCAGGGACGACCTTACTTGTTCATTTGGATGGGACGGGGACCGTATTAGGAAAAGAGAGTAGAAGGATGTTTAGCAAAATATTCCGCTCGGGTTTGATTTTTCAGCTTATTACCATCCAAGGAGTTGTTTGGTTCGGATCTTCGGATCCCGTCTGGGATCGAACTTTTCATCCGATACTTGTCCATTCGCAATGAATTCTCCCAGTTGGAGCTTCGACTTCTCCGTCCATTTTCATGTCACCAAAAGGGTTTTGCAAGTTGGGCAGGTAATAGGTTTAGGGAGCGCTTTAGGTGAATTCATCAAGGCCTGCAGATTTATGTGGCTCATTCAAAAATCACGATTCATTTTTCAAAGGGAACGAGTTCGTAAGATGATTCTGTTAGCCAGTGGGATGTCCTTTGAGATTAAACAGCTCAACTCCATTATCGGCTAGCTAGGACATCCGATACGAAGTGTCGAAGAGCAGACGGATGACATCGATTCTTTCATAAAACCCCAGACAGCAAGAATCCCAGACAGCAAGAATCACAAAGTCTTCTTTCGTCTGCCGACAGCAGCTCATTGTGCTTGCGCTGTCTGCCTGCCTCTCTGGGGAAATGGCGTCGTCGTCGTCGAATTTTCCTGGAAAAATCATACTAAATAGCTATGGTGTTTGGTGAACGAATGGGGGGTGATTCGTAGAAAGGAATTTGCCAATCTTCCTTAGCAGAGAGAGGGCATTCGGCGAAAACTACTCGGCTGCCTGCAGATGCCGGCGGCGGTTCCTGTTTTCGGAGTGCAAAGGCTCATTTCTCGGAATGACTGGGAGGAGGAGGAACAACATTAGGCTTGCTTGCTTGCTTGCAAGCGCTTTCATGATCGAATAAGGCTGTAAACTGATACGTTGTTGACGTTACCCATCGCCACCAGGGCATGGACACCGGGCCAAGGTAATGAAGTGGGCGCTGTGGGTGGCTCTGGGCAGTTGGGCAGAGCAGATATCGGACCTGACCGTATCTGACCTGATTTTGACATCTATCAAGCCGAGCTGAAAATATGAGATTCAGTTATTCCCTGGGCCCACTGAGGACACCAGTAGTACTTCTATAGCCACGGTACGAGCTCATCATGGAGAATGTCACCCAGGCGAGGCGATGGAACCAGCCCTGTCATCCAAGACCAATCCAATCCTCGACGATAGTTTTTGACTCATTTTTGACTCTTTACTCGATTTTTTATAGATTTTTCTTCGAAGGTGCGGAAGGGAGCCAATCCTCATCCCTTTGGACCTTAGCGGTACCAAACGATCATCGTTTGATGGGATCGTTAAATCTTATGGGTCCCATCAGTTGCCTTCGTAGCTGATCCAAGTGTTACCGAGCGGCTGACAAGCAACAGAAGCTTGCACTCTGCTCCGCCCCCTCATGCTCGTCCAGTCGTTTGGGCTTATCAAGCCGCTCCTCTCGTCGTCGGCGCCGCTGTCAATACTATTAAATTGAGACATACGACCGACTACGAACTATCAGTCACGTCTGATTCACTGTTGACGGTCGTCTGCTGGACGTCCCTGTCGTCTTCACTGCCGGAATGTTGAAATTCGCTGTAGGACCATGGGTTGCACAACAGTACGGTACTGCTCAGTGTACTGGAAAACCGCCAAGATCGCTAAGGAAAAAGCGGTGAGTCATGAATACTTGTAGGGATTCACTAATAATAGCTAATGATTCCCAGAGGGAGCAATAAGCTAAGCCTTTTAATCCCTCTTAGAGCTGATGTCATGGATGAGCTACTTCGGAATCAGATGTAATCCCTTTTGGCCGTTGCAGCCGGCCGTCCATGGCCGCTTATGAGCAATCTAATCGTCAACGCTTCTTCACAGGGGAACGAATGTAAATCGAGTAACGTGTCTTCATTAGTTTGAAGGGTCCAAAGGTCGTAATTTCGACGCAAACCGCAGATTTCACGGCAAATTCTCGACGGCCAAGCTTTTCCCGATTGCTACACAATTTGCGTCACATGCGAACAGCTGTGCGTGTCGATGAGAAGTTTTTGACAGTTATTTTAATGCCCGACCAGCTACTTCTGTTACAGCTGTTCGCCTAAGTAACTGTTAAACTCGGCAACGTAGTAATAATATGCTTGAGGAGTCTGTCTTCAAAGTAGTTAAAATGAACGAACTAAGTAATAAATAATCAAAATAAATATCAAAATAAACAGATAAGGGTCTTGGTGATAAGTTTTGGAGAGGTTTTTTCCTCAAAAATTTCGATTTTTAGGTCGTGGAACTGTGATCAGGGGAAAAAGCGCTGCCTCATTGCCCCTATCGGGAATAGAGAGGTAAAACAGGAGACTCCTTCGGAGAGCGTCACCCTCCCGACTTGCCCCCCCCCCACCGGGGTTTTTTATCCAGAAAAATCGGTTCATTTACGGATTTGTGGGAGAGCAAAGGGGCAATGGCATGCTCTGAGCAAAGTTTTTACCCATTCCCGGAAGCCTTGGACGGATTCCAAACCTAATTGGCTGCGACGGGTTTCGATCCACGGAAGTGCAATACGGCGCTTCCATCCTTTGCTCTATATCTAGTAAGGCGAATCGCTAGCTCGCCTACCCGGCTTTTGAGCGAAAAAATAGCCGCTCAAGAATTTGCTTATTTTTTACAATGTAAATACACAAACGTGGCTGATATGAATTTGGGCATGATTTTTTTAAAATTTTTTTTAAGAGAACAAAAAAAATCGAAAAAATTTGAGCTGAAGCTACAAACAAACTTCTTGTAATTTCAAATTTTTTCCATTTGTTTTTCTCTTTTCCACTATTTTGTTCCTTACGTGCCCTATCAAAGCAGTTGTTGGACCATTTTTATTTGTTTCAACCGAGTAATTTTCGTTCAAAGGCGCGAATTTTTTAATTAAATGTTCAAATTCAAATTTTTAATCTTTTAAATAAATTATAGTATTTCAATCAATTTTTATTCGTGAAAAGTTTTTCAAATTATAGAATTCGACTTGTCTGGCTCAAAAATCGTTGTTTAAAGAGTTTAAGGATCGATTTCTATTTTTTCCTTTTGGACCTATCAAATCTGTTGGTACTGTGTTTTTCAAATTTTTTTCGAATGGGAAAATTCCCATTCCCAAAATTTGCTGAACATGAAAACGCACATAACTAGAACGTCCTACTGGTCAGCTCTTTCCGTAATTCTTCTGAGTCATTTACTGCTAATGTACTTAGGGAATTACTCAATTATGCTGAAAGTACTCCTACTCCCAAGCTCATGAATGTACCCCTTTAAAAGCCTATTTGATTTCTTCCGAGAATTTCTTCCTCATCGTCTCCCCTAACCCTTTTGATTTGTTTCCTCCTCGGAATTCGTGCATGTACTTATCAAACCCTGCTAACTCTGAAAATAAGGAGTAGGTGGAACAGAATGGATTCTGTGGGGTGCACTTACTTACTACTGAGTAAACCCCTGATGGGGTTTACTGAGTAGTAAGTAAGTGCACTCCATAGAATCCACCTAGCTATTCAGTCGGATTCATTCTTCAGAGAAAATCGCTTCCAAGAACCCTTTAAATGTCATTTTTTTCTAAATAGCATAGCTCTTCTCACGAAATATTTTTTACCGCATCACTCGGGTACATTCTCAATCCGTTGAACGTCTTTCCACCGATCCGTCATTCTTTGAGATCCCATTTCTTTTTTTGGCGAATAAAAAATCGGTTTTTTTTTTTTGCATTCGCATTTTTTTCTCTCCTTTGCTTGCTTAATGGATTGATTGCATCGAGATTGAGCGCTTATTTACGTATAAGCTAGCAAATAAACAAACAAAAACCGACGAACCACTTGAAAATTAGGACGACGCGATGGATTCATACCTGTCCACCAGGAAGTGAAGTTTAATGTGGGAGGGTTCTGGCTCCCGGGAATCCACAGGACCACAGGACCACAGGACCCCAGAGAATATCTTATCAACCCCTGCCTGAATTCATATACTTGTTGTTCTTTAATTCAATACTGATTTGTTCATTGATTACTTGTTTATTTATTGGTTTACTATTTATTTATTTCTTATTCAATGCGTTCTAATGTGCGCTATGCAGTGTAAAATAAAGAGAAGGGGATTTTGAGAAAGTAAAATTAAATTTAATTTTCAGGCCAATCAGGGGAGCCTCGGGATTCTGAACTTTAATGCATACAAGCGATAAGTTGTACTTTTGTTTTGCCCAAAACTGAGTCCTTAGATGTTTACCATTTGGCTGTTGTTTACCTGATATTATAGCTACATAGTACTGCTTCACAGCAATCAAATGAACTCAGTTATCTCCTGAATAGATGGGTTTTGCGGGGCTTGGTACACCTCCTGTTTTTCTCAAAAATAAAAATCCATTGATTGCAAGAGATGAAAGGTTGGAAATGAGCATTTACTTCTCAAGCTGGCCTCAAGCTGGCAAGAACTTGTTTTCTAAATGTGTTTGTATTCCTCTTTAAAGATTCATCCGAGAGATGATATTTATATTTCACAAGGGTGGCGATTTGAAGGCAAAAATTCGACCTCGGACAGGACTCGAACCCGTACTTGAGCTTTCCGGGCACCGTGAGAGGGTTCAAGAATCAAGCTACAGGTGGTCGATGGGTCGTCACTGAGCGATGGATGGAGGGAAGGAAAAAATTGAAAAGTGGATTTTCAAAAAAAATTAATGAATGGCAAATCAAGGGGCTGAAGTAAGTGAATCTCTGTTATCACAGTTGCTCTTGGGTCGAGAGAAAAGTGAGAGATCCATTATTTCCTCGACATCAAAACTTATTCATTCCCCGCTCTCCAGATTGGTTACCGTATTTTATGCTAAAGAACCCGTATCTGCTGAAAAAAGTCCAGTTTTGCTGTTTAAAAGTATTCTCAGTCAGATAAAAACATTTTCCACTCAATAAAATTAATTAATTAAATAATTAATTGATTAAATAGAGAAATAATTATTTTATTAATACTTAATAATAACAATAATAATGAAAAAACATTTTCTAGTTAATAAGCTAATTTATTTAGTAATTCCAGACATTTCCCACCCCGTGGAATGCGGGAGGAACTCAAGTCAAAACAATTAGTCGGAGAATGGGAAAAAATCGGCCAGAAAAGTAATACGCTTGCATTGAGTCGAAATTCGAAATATAATATAATCTGAATGAAAAAGAAAAATTCCTTGAACTCACAAAAGCATAATTTTTTCTTGAAGTAATCAATACGTATACAATCTATGCTCCTCCGAACAACTATTCAATGCATTTCTGATTTCTCTTGCGTGTTCACAGTCTGGATGGAGCTCTGAATGACCCCCGGTAATGGACCACCCAATGAGTTGGTCCGCAGTTAAAATTCATTGCATGACTGAGGCCAGTAGACCGTTTCCGTCCTTTTTTCCCCTTTCTGGTCCCATTGCCCTCAATAATCTCCAGTAATGGACCACCCAATGAGTTAGTATGCCATTGAAATTTACTGGATTGCTATGGTTAGTCTTCATAATCGCCATTTAAGCCTTCCATTCAGCGAGCATGGTATTAAGTCAAGCTTTTTCCCCCTGGCTGGTCTCACTGGTCCATTAATTGCCTGACTGAAGACTGACTTGCAGCAAGCTGCTGCAAAGAGTGGGGGCCTCAACTGTCTCATCCATCCGTCAGCTGCATAGCATCGCCACTAGTCATCTTTGACGGCTTCCCGTCAGCATATGAGCCTTTTAACTGGAAGTCAGAAGAACTAACTGACATCATTAGTCAGTCTTCTCGGGAGATGAACGCTCTTCATCATTCTTACGAATTCTCATGATGCGCTTAGTTATTTAAGCCGATAGATGGGATCGTTCCCGAGAAAATGCCGAGCGCCTGCAGCGCTTTCTAGCTCTGCAAATGCACGATCCTGCACATGGATAAGGAATCGGGGGATAAGCCGTGCTATCGGCTTTCCCAAGAATTCGTTAAGCTCGATAATATAACAAAGCAGATATTTCAGCTCTCACATTCTATTCGTGTTACGCTGTTGAGAATCGCTGATGTTACCAGTGTATGACATTTTAGAAAAATTGATTTTTCGGAATGCGCCATGCAATCCACATTTATCAGGGGTCATAGAAGTATTTGATTGGGTACATGACGAGGTCAATTGGATGTTTATGTAGGAAAGTTCATATTTGAGTGACTGTAGTTGTAGATCGACTTGAAGATGGTGGACCTGATAATCTGAAGGTATTGATTGGATCGATCTGAGTGAGATTGGATGGATTTCATCAAAGCTCTGTTGGGTTTTTCGGGGTTTTATTGGCATCAGAGTGAATACGGAAATCTATTGATTGATAAAGACACATCTGAGCCTTTCTCTTTGCAAAGGAAGGGGCCCTTCGAGTGTTCTAGAAGTTCCTTGTAATAGAAACTTTAGCGATCAATAGTAGACGGATTGTCCTCTTGAAGTCTTGGGAAATAGCGAAGAGTCATGCACTGGAACAGCCCACGGGTGTCAAATTTCACTGGCGTAGCATGCGAAGAAAGAACGGGCGATCATATGTCATCCGTCCGGGAACAGCTTTTCTTTGACGAAATAGCAGCAGAGACAGAAATGAAAACTGTCCATTCTAAACAGCTGATTTTGACGTTTTTTTCACGATGTTGATCTTTTTGAACCTAAAATTTCGAATTTGCAAGTGAAATCTGGAGAACATTTTGAAGGCGCTATCAATCGCCTCGCTAGCTCTATTCAAAAGCGAATGCATGGCTTAACTGTCTGTCGAGGACCAATTGTAGTAGAGGGCTGGGCGTTTTCGTGGCGAACTTTACAATTTGGTCGATTATTTCGATAATGAGTAATAATGAATGATAATTGTCTTTCGATTATGATATTACGGTAATCGTCTCATGCAGGTGTCCTACTCCTTCTTTCCTCCCTACTCAAACCCTCCCACTGGTTGTTCTCCCATAGAAATCGTCAAACTCCCACGTATTCCATGCTGAGCTCTTTTTTTGCCCTACGCGGAACATGCTTGTGTTCTCCCCGCCCTCCCAACAGTTCCCCGATCCATTTCCCAAGACAGCAACAGCAAGCCAGCCAGCCGGTCTACACCAGCCGTCCCTCGTCTCCTTCTCCAACTAAACTGCTATCGATCGATCTGGGCTAATGCTATTAGGGTGAGTCGATCAATGACGACGGGCACTATCGGGATGGCTGGCACTGTGACGGGAATCTCGTCACACGAGCCGGTCTCCGTAATCGGGTCTCATCGACTCTTTCCACCTGTTCTTACTGCTTATTCCTGTAACCTTTCCTTTAGTAGGAAGTAAAAATAATTAGTAAAATTTAGTTATTAATCCGAATAGTAAAGGAATGTTATAGTTGCTATAGGAACCTGAAAATTACGAGCAAAAATAGTCGTCTGATGTGTGATCGTTCCTGAGAATGTGGCGTTTCGTGGAAATGTGAGCTCGTTCCACGTACGCTTGAGTCATTCTGGTAATTGCTGCATTACATAACCTATCATGAATCTCTCTTCCCCGGACGTTTTCCCCTTTCTGAGCCTGTGATAGAACAAAACATTAATTGAAGATGGCAATGTCTTTACTGAAGTTTTGGGCATATTTTCTTTTTTGTTGGACCTTCTGGTCTCCTTTTTCCACCGTGGAGCAGCGTCTGGGGGACCAGAGTTCTCTTATTGCTTGGGAAATGGTTATTTTCTTAATACTTTAAACTTTTTTACATAGTTTACTTAACAAGGAACTCATTACTTTACTTATTTATTTGTTTGTTTAGTGAATACCTTTTCATCAGATGTCAAAAATGAGCTGGTGGCTTCGTGTCTTCTAATGATTTTGTTTACTCCATATACCTGCTTGAATGGCCGGTATACTTACCGTAATCCAAAAGGCTGACTTTGCAATGTTAGGAGCATGGCGCATCCTGAAATACTAAAGAGGCTGGTGCCGAAATACAGCCGAAATAAGTCTTGGTGACGGCTATCCATGTCGCGCCACGTCTTTGACCTGTACCATAGTCGTCGCGGTAATGTTTGAGTGTGTATTAGGCCCCTATAATGTCATAAGTCCCGGTCGATGGCTGTTTTGACCATTGTTCATTCCCAAATCCTCGTTTATCCTCACCAGCTGAAATAGTAGGGCCTGAACGAGTCCAAATTTTCAAAATTTATTCGTTTCGAAAGGATTTGGGTCTCAAAGTTCGTCATGATGCCCTTTGAGTTCTCGCGCTCCCTTCATCCTAATTTTGACTCACGTTGGCATGAACAGTATGGGATTACTGAGAGATTACTGCAAACAAAGGGTAAAAAGGAAGAGTTTAGTTTTGTATGAGCCGATTCTACCTTAAAATCCAATATAAAGGGATAGTACATCTTTAAATGCCTTTATTAAAGGGCATCACCTTACCCTCTCTCGGGGGTCCGTCATGGACGATTGGCTTTCGATCGAACTCAGTACTACTGCACTAGGGTAATAAGTCAGTTGTGAGACTCTTTGAATGTCACCTCACCCTTCTGACGGCCGACTTGCACTTCTTCGACGATCACGAACCATTCGGTATGCTGACGGATATGTTCCTGGGACGGGCGGTGCACACGGAAGGCCTTTCCGTTCGTGGAAATCGCCCACCGAACCGAGCGGCTCCGCCCAAAGCTATTACGTTCGGGCTCCCTTTGCTGTCTTTCGCTCTGCCTCGCGGTCTGTTCGTCGACTTCCCTGTATGTGTCCGTCTAGAGGTGTGATACGGTGGAAAACGATGTTCAAGTGTCACGAGGGGAAAACCGGGTTCGGGTGGGGGGTTCGATTGGGGGCGAAACCTGCCATCGACAAGTAATTCTAACCATTCGGTCGGTCGGCAGTCTCTGCCGGCCGATTCTACAGTTGTTCACTGCCTGTCGGCGATACCGCCGTCATCAGTCTGACATTCCCGGCCGCCGTCATCGACAGACAGCCTCTCTCTGTACCCTCCCCAGAACACCTCGTCTTGCCCGTTCATGTTTGCTCTTGGCCTCCTTTCTCGGCGGCCATTCCCGTACAATTACCCCATCTATCTTACACTTTCTACATATACCCTATTTCCCAGTTAACTCTTTACTTACTTTATAATAACTACGGTAACATAGAAGTGTCTTTACTTCGAATGCTCATTAGCGATAATTGCCCGATTTGAATGAGTTCTTAGAACCTTCTAGTTCCTAGAAATAACCCCCATAACTATCGCGTCCAGTTATGATTCAGAAAAAAGCGTCATTCCGGAACTAGTTCTTCTTGCCTTATTTGGCCAATTCTGTCTTTTCACGTCATCCACTCCTTCCTTAAAAAACCACCAACTTTTGCCATCTCACACATCGAAAATATTCTACTTTACCTTTTTCGGATCGTACTTGTTCACTTTTCATCAGTAGCATTCCTTGTTCCTCCAAGAGTCCATTCCTTTGCCTATTCTATAGCTCAGTAGATCACTCAAATCGGATTTTTTTAAACATGAATTTTTTCAGATTTTTTTTTTGAATTTCTACTTCAAAAAGAGGAAATTGGGGTTTTTAACGATTTCGGGGAGCATTAATTTTAAAAATCTTCGCAGGTAAAACCAGCTTGTTGAATCGACCCTAGTCGAAGTAGTGCCCTGAAATTACATGGTCAACTACTTACAGTATTCAGCTATCCCCTGAAGTTCAGGGTATCTCCATAGCCCGGAAATGGCGGAGATTTCTAATTATTTTATTGAATTATTCTATGCTGTACTTTTCTGCTAATAGTATACAGTAGCAATATAAATAGGTAGTAAGGACATAACGACTTGATATCGATTTTTAATATTAATTATTTTTATATTTTTGAAAAAGTTCCGAAAAAAAACTTTTCAAAAAGCACCTTTACAAATGATTGATACGCTTCTGAGATCTGATGCTCGAAATTGAGGTCTATGGGCCTTCCTTGGCCATCAGTTAGGAAAAAGCTGGGAGGGAGTTGCCGAATGTCCCCTATGACTTTTGCAATGCGCCACGTATCCGAGTTTTTGCGGAGTCTTGTAGCGATTGATTACGTCATACTCAAGATATCTATTTAAAGCGTGGTTGATTGTTTTACACCATAAATGGAAGAGACATTTTACAGTTAATAAATAAGCGTTCTAGACTATCAAATACAAATTATCATTACTCTCATCAGACTCATCAATCATTCGAGAAAAAGCTCCCCGATGGTAGCGAACGGTTCCCAACTGGTTTGCTCGTAGAGCGAATTTTTCTGAAAAAGAAAAATTTTATTGGAGAGCGAATTGTTGGTGCGACATTGTTGGAAAGGAACGTGGGACATCTCAAGGGAAGGGCGATTTGATTCGTGATCACTTAAAAGCGGATTTTCATTCAGAGCAAGCAAAAAAGCTGGATCAATTGGGATTGAACCAGCTCCACCCTGCTTGCGTCAAAGCGCCGAGATCCATTGCTGCATTTGAAGATCATTGAATGGTGAAAGATGAATAAAAACAGTTGCTCCCCTTGTTATTTATTTTGTTTATTCTGTTACCCAGTTTATTTATTTTCCGGGCTGAAGAAGCTTTTTTAGAATGGTAGAATTCAGCAGTATCTGATTCATCATATGGCTAAAATGAACTGATAGACTTCCGTTTACGTCATTATTTTTCATTTGATGGAAGACCTTCAGGGGGGTTGAGGTTGCCATCACTCGCCTAGGAGCGGGGTACTCTGAAATAAACTAGTTAATTGAACCTGAAGCAGAATTCTCCCCTTTCTTAATTTATAGAATTAAATTAATAATTCGATAACCAACCAAAAATACTCAATCTCGCAGGCTAAAAGTTGTTCCAAACTTTATTTTGCTGATCAAAAAAAAACAAGCATCATTCTCATTTTTCATCATAATTTGATTTTTTCTTATTCTCTGATAATTTTTTTCAATTTTTTAATTTTTTTCATTTAAAGTTTTCTATTTCTTTCAAAAGAATCGATCTCAGAAAAAAACTGACAAATAATTCTTGTGTAACTCTTGAGTATCAATTTGGCCAAGTTTTTGAATTTTCGGATTCAAATCAATAGAAACCGCTTGCGGTTCAATGCTGATAGTGGCTGACCGGCTCATTACATTGTACGTGTGAGAGCTGATAAACTTCGGCATGTAGGCCATTAAGAACGCGAAGACAAGCGGGGTATCGATAGTGTAAGGGATAGAGCACAATGCCCGGAAAGGACAAGTTCAGGTTCGAGCCCCGTCCGAGACTGAAGTTTTGTCCACAGATCGCCAACCTTATAAGATTCTGATAGTATTTTGTACTCGGGTCATGACCAAATGAAAAATACCTCTACACTTTCAAAATTCTTGTCTGTCGAGCTCGATATAAACATCACTCATATGACTGGGAATACATATGGACATTAAACGAGGAAAGTCAGCTGTTTAAACACGAAAAAAGTGCAGGAAATATTAGCTCCAGTTGAAAACACGATTGCACGTCTGATAACCAAAAACGTTAGAATTCACTTCTTTAAAGCATTTGAATTTGAAAGAGATTGTTTTCTATTATGAATTAGCTTGATTTTGAAGCACCGAAAAGTCTCCCTCTGAAAACTTTGTAATTTGTGATAACGTTAGCCAGAAATGATCAATTTGTCAACACCTATCAAACCCATTTTTTTAATTTTCGTTTTTTTTTGCTTTCTTACAACCAACTCTCAAGAGTAATAATTACATAATGTACAACTATTTAAGGATGTATAACTGGGATATCCGGTTTTTCAATAGACAAAGGGTGCATAAAACCATGGAAACACTTTTGGCTTTTTGCTTTTGCATCCAAATTGAATCAGCTGATTAAAATTCTATTAATGTCGATTTTTAACTGGAACAATCTTTCGAAACGATACCGAACCTGGCGCTTTCATGCGATCTTTGAAGTACTAGTTGAATCCAGCGTGAAAACGATAAGTTTTTGTAGTACAAGTAGAAAGAGTTTCGAGATTTTAGAAATTTATGAGGAATTACAGCGAAAAAAAAATTGGCAAAATTAATGGAAGCCTTGAAAAGAAACTCCAAAAAATCCAAAATTAGGGAAATTAATGAGAAAAGATTGCGATATATTCCAGAAATAGAAAGAGTGTTCATGAGTAAATAGAGCAAAAAATTTGAAAAAAAATAATAATAATAAAATAAATTCTTCGAAAGAAATCAAAAAGCTCTCAAAGTGAAGGAGAATTTATTAAAAGAAACCTAGAAACGTCAAGAATTAAGGAAAATTGTAGAAAACGGATGCAAAATATTTCAAAATGTAAAAGGAACCATAAATAAATAGTAAAGCGCATAGAAAACTTATTATATCTCCTTGTTTTTTACCATTTAATGCAGTATTTATAATTAGAAAACAGGAGAGAAATCTCTTAGAGTTGCAAAAACACTGCTCAATTGCGTCACTATAATCATATGGTCTTGAGAAGTAGGGGTCATGTGGCATTACACAAATCATTTTAATAACACACACATTCCACATGAGTCATCCGCTCTTTTCCTACATAATTACTTCAGTAGAAGACGTACTTACTAGTTATTGTTAACTTATTTTGTAAAAGTTACTGAATTCATCCCAAGTGGACTACCGATAATGAGTCATCATAATCTCGGTCCAATCCGTTTGTCTTTCTTCTGACTCTTCAAAATGGGAACTTCGAGGAACGCTGCATACGTTGTCATGGGAGAGCTTATCACCCATGAGCTACAGGCCTCGCTTCTGGGAGTTTTCTGGGAAGTTATCATTGAAAAGCTCGGCTTGGAAGACGGCAATGACCTGGAACAATAACCAGTATGGTTGTCAAGTGTTGCGATTATATATCCTAATAATTATAGAAGGACATTGTGGGACTGGGACTCATGAAGAAAAGTACCCATTTTGTCACACGGGGGTGGGAAAGTCTGAATGGAGCCGTTAGCATTACTTGGTTCAGGGATCAAATCTCGGGTCCATAGCCGTTAGCGAGTGGCTAAGACCAGTCGCCACATTAGTTCTAAAGTGATATCTCCTACACTGGAGCTTTTCTATTCGTTGTACCAACCTGTGGGCCAGCTCCCAGGTCGTCAATAATAGTGCAGCTGACGGAAAGAAATATTTATGTAGTAAAACCACGAAAGAACCTTCTCATCTCTGACGTTTTTCTCCCAAGGAGAAAGTAAAGGAGGAGAATCTCGAAGCAATTGGTTTTCCGCGATTCCCTGAGTTAAAGAGTAGGAGGTGATGTTGTCGTAAACTCACAGTATCCCACGTCACTGTCCTTGAAATCTAATTCTGTCTAGACGAATTAAGATAATATCTTTTGCAGTCGATTCGCTGGAGTCTCCATTGTCAGGGAGGGTAATCCATACCACCAAGTCGCCCTCGAACTGCAAATACAGTTTCATGGAGTTTGGGCGGTACTGTAGCAGTTCCTTGCAGGAACAGTCCTCAGAACGGTCCTGGCGTTCCTTCATGTAGCCCACAATACCTTCGACATAATTTTCTTACTGCCTTCTCGTTACTATAATAGGTTAGGGAGTGCGGTAGGGCGTTTGCCACTTGGGTATTCTCTCTTTTATTACCTAGTGATGAATCGTATGGCTCTGAGATATCCAGTGAAAGCTGGAAGCATGGCGCGATTTGAAGTGAGCTGTAATAATGGATCGACTACCGATTCGACGAGTCACTCATCAGATCCTCCCCATTTTTTGAGAAAAACGATAGCTGGGCAGGAATGAGAAACTCTGGGCAAATTCCCGCGTTCCCACTTGATTGCCGGGGAAATTCCATCGACTACTTCTCCTATTCCATTTTTTCTTTCAGAAAGAGATGTAATTTCCCTCGGAACTTTGTTGTGGCGTTCCCTGGGCAGCTTTTTGTTAGTTTTCTCAAGTAGTACCTCCCGTATTGTACTAAAAGTGCTCAGCTGACAGCGACTGTCTGCCAGCCCAACCGCCACCACCACCACCACGAGAACAGCCACCACCAGACCACTTAGACTCGAGTATTGACTAGGTTGATGGGTGGCTACGTGCACCTGTCGTACAGAATCCAGTACACCAACAGCTGTCAACTCATCGCTTGGCCTGTTTCTCAAAGAAATTAGGATTCCAGGCAGCTTTTTGTCGATTATCGATCGAAACTCGACATTGCATTTGGTGGTTTTTTTACTTGACGCGACATCGCGGCCGTAGTCGTCCGTCGACGGTTGTTCGGTCGCAATGTTTGCTTGCGGTTTGTAGCTGTTCTGTTCTCATTCGCTTGATATTCACTTACTGACTGCTCTGCTGTTGATTTTGAGCTTTTCGATCCTACTTCAATTCGTTGGCTCGGTGCCAACAAGTTAACATACCGCTAACTTATTTTTTCGCAGCTTTTTGTATCTGAAGAATTTCTAGACTTTCTCCGGCCATGGTACTTGGATAGTTGTGAAATAACTCGCTTTGAAAGTAGCTACAATAAATACCTGATAATCAGTCCCTGTAGGGAGGTGTTCTCAGCTCAGTTGGGAGTTGTTTTCGGGGGTAGGGACTGCAGCTGATTAACTACTATTTCCACATAACGTACGTCATCTTTCTCGTTGTTGATGGCTAATCCCAGTATTTCGTGAACGACGGGTCAATTTGGCCTCCAGCATCACAACTGGTATTTGTTTACAAGGCTTTCTCTGAGTTGCATCCTGATCATGCCAGTCACACTAGTAGGAACTGCAAAGGCTCACTTCATTTTCTATCACCCGGATGGCGTTACTACCAATGAGTGGCCCACGAATTGATACCCACTCCAACCAGCTACCACCCCCTCCCCCCCTTTGGTGTCTACTAAATGGTTCCAGACCAAGTTGGAAGGGAAATATTAAGATGTTCGGATAGTATCTGCCAAAAACTCCTCATTAGTTCACCAATCTCTGAAATGTTCTGGAAGTTCCCGCGGGATCACTATACAGGGACACTATCCACTTGCATACGTGAATCATAGCCAGTTCCCTCTTCCTTCCTTTTTTGACCCTATGCTAGCCAAATTATCCATCCAATTTCGGAACATCCTTCTTTACGAGTCCAGCTCTGTCCGCTGCTGAAGCTCATTGAAACCCATGCAAGTAGTCGGACTTGATTGTCCTTCAATTTTCCTTCTGAGAGGTGTTTTGCACGGCTGGTTCAAGTCTCGGAGCCTGAAAAATACAGGTCGAAGATTGGCTTCCATCTGATAATTCTCATGAAATTATCAGATTTGTTGAGGTGGGTGGTGTCCTTTCACAGCGGTCTTATGGAAACTTCCAGAACATTTCAAAAATCTGGCCCTTTGTGGGATTTGTGATAGATACTTTTCAAACACCATTGTACTATTTTATACATTCAATGGGCTCCTTTCTCTTTCCAAGTGGTTATGCCGTTCCCTTACGCATTCAATCATGTCTATGATCCTGGATAGGAATGGAATATAAAGGCGCACTCCAGAATCGAAGCTGCTCAGCGCTAAGAGCTATGAATTTCAAACGTTCTTTCTTCCTATCTCTTTCCATATGTTTACTTACTGGGCATAGTTTTTTATCGAAAACCACTTACATTGCTGGTTGCTATCTATCAACCACCACCATACCGCAGAACAGAACAGTTCTTTGTTGACGCGGTACGTCCCCGCTTGCGCTTAGCAAAAGGATGCCCTCGAAAAGATTCAAAACAATGTGCGGAACGAGTGAAGTGGAACAGACACCGTGAAAGAAAAAGCTGAACAGGCAGAAAACAGAAAAACGACGAGAAAAGTAGTCAGTCGGCTGCAGACAGCGACGATTTCGTTTCCCGTCATGCGAAATTTTTCGAAAAAGAACTAAATATTCTTCTAGAATTTTCTAACTCAGTCGAACCATTTCTCCTGTCTTCTGTGGCTTAAAAGGTTTTTTAACATCACCTTCTATGATTTTAAAATGATTTTTGCGAGAGAGTGGGTCCCAAATATGGGAGGACCTTTACTCATTTAATTGTTTATTTATTTATTTATTTATTTATTTATTTATTTATTTACTTATCTAGAGTTATTTATATGTGTGTTTGCCCATGAGAAGGCTCCCATATAGCAAAAAACAGTAAGAAGATAAAAACTTCACAGTTATGATTCCCGGTTATCGCTGTAAGGAATCCATTTTTTTCCAGAAAATTCGAAAAAATTAATTTAACTTTAATTTTTACTTTTCAATTAATTTTAAAAATTCTTCCTGAAGACTCAATCGATAACCATAAAAATTACGAGAAGCGTCGACTTGACTAGAAAAAATCAGAATCCATTATGCAACAATCAATCCAACCTTTTCAGCCATATGCGAGCAAAGGTACTAATCAATATTTACCGCAACCCTTACCTGGAAATTAATCGATACTTTTCCCAGTAAAGTCAACTTTGCTAATCTCCCTGCTCGTTCTTCTTTTACTGTTTACTTTGATTCCTCGCGTTTTGGAATCTTCTAAACGTACTGTGTGCCCATACTATTTCAAAAAAAAGTCTCATGATTCCCAAAAAATTTTAAAATTCTTAAAAAATCTCGAAAAATTATTTTTATGACTATTTGCTTATTTTCTTTCTCTTTACACCTCCACAAGCAGCGGCTTACGCTTTTTTCGTTGTCGTTTGGTCTCCGAAATGGGTTTCTTTTCATGAATACACGGCGACCACAAGAGGGTAGCCGGTCAGGCTTGACTGTCTATGTCATCGTAGGCCATTGTTCCTCATTGAGACCGATCGCCGTCCCGAATTTCGCAGTGCTCGGTCCCCAAACTAAAATCTCCTCACCATCGTCCAGTCTATCGTTTCCAATGTGTGCGCACTGTCCACGACGATCCGGTTCCGGAGCCAAGTGGCGTCAACGATCCGGAATACCCTGCTACTCTATCGTTTCTCGCTGAATTTCATTTTTATTATCTTCAAGTACCAGTTCTTTTTACTTTGTAAAGGAAGTCAGCAACACGGAAAGCAAACAACTTGGGAACTTTTTTGTAATCGAGTGATTTTGCCAACTCCAATTAAGGAACGAATGACTCATTTTTGGAATATTTATGAAATTTTTATCAGTTCAAGGTTACTTCCGTTATTTCTAGTCTGTTTTGTTTTTCAGTGAGTCATCAGCACCTTCGCTCCGACGACGGCCACCACGTGAGACGACATTTGGCATCTCTGAAGACGACACTTCCGAGGAACGTCACTGGACTCCAGCGATGCAGGTCAGCATTACTTCCCCGGTTTGTAATAAGATTTTGAAAAGTGGCTAGAATCCAGGAACTATCCCAGGGAAATCGAAGTAACCGAATAAGGGAAGGGTACAGTGGAAATTCAGAATTCTATTAGGTTGGCAAATAAGTCCTGCGACAAAATGGAGACATTTTTTAAATCATTTCTAAATTATTTCATATCAATCAATTTTCGGAAAAGTGTTTACTAAAGAAGTCAACGACCTTCTTTTATCTATTGAGCCAATCACTGATGCCATCTCTTCAGGAGTGAGGGAGCTGTGACTCAAAGAAGTATTGACTATCGTTTTTGGATCACATTAAGCTACAAATTTCTTCTCCACAACGGGATGCTCAAAAAGGGAGAGCACATGATAGGTAAAAGGGGGAGCACTCCAGGAGTAGGACTGATGAGTAATCTGGCACCAATCGGGTTCGGTGAATTTTTGACGTGGGGCTAAAGCAAATTTTCGACGTGCGTTGTCGTTCTGTAGGGACCTGATTTACGGGCTGATCGTCCTTCTCTAACCCCGTTGGCCAAATCAAGGGGATCATAGGGGCAAGCGATAGCTGTGTCCGTCAGTCTGCGTTTAGCAACTCATAGTGGATGAATTCCTTCAACATCCATTAAATTAGGGGACGATGCTTGCGTTACCCCGAAGGCTGGTATCTCCTGCAGTGAAGCGATCCAACCGATTGTTGACCCTCGATCGGTGAGCAGTGCTAGCGTCGAATAGATTGCTGACATTTTGAGCGCTACACCTGCGTTTTTTCCTTGGCGTGCTTAGTAGAAGGTGATGGTCCGAATCGGGTGCTGTCAATTCATTGACCGTAATGCTCTGAAAGCCCACACATGCGCCCTTATTTACTTATGAATTAATTGCATGAGGAATTTCCTACAAGTCTATCACCCTTGCCACCGTGTTCACACTACTGATACAAATTTTCAACGCTTTAAATTTTTTGTCGCAGGACTTATTTGCCGACCTAATATTAAGTACAGAAAGTACTGGGTTACTTTTCCATCACCGCATGTACCCTTTCTTCTTCGGATTAGGTCTCGCTCCGATCTGCCAGTCTTTCTATCAGTGTTGTACGGTCAATTTGTAAATGAACTAGTGTTTGATTGTGAAATATTAGTCGTCTAGGCAGAGCGAGCATTCAAATGCCTCTACGACTTTGACCTGAGTCGAGCACATGGCGCACCTCATAAGATAAGATACCGCTGACATTTCCAAGTAACCTCTATTAACTCATCCCTAATCATAGATCAAGAATCAACAGTTGAAGTGAGAGTGATTGCTCTGGTACGAGTGGACTCCATGAACTCTTGTAGTAGCTGTTCAACATCTTCTCCTTAAAGCTCTATTGGCTCACTGTCGTAAGAAATTATTTAGAGAAGGCTCAGATGTATTCCTGGGAAACAGCAGCGTTCAATCATTTCTGAGCCTGCCAAGGTTTGCTTTGACCGAGGCAATCTCAAAGGCAGCTGAAGGTTTCCAAGAAGATTAAGTTATGATGATAACCGTTGAGTCGTTTTCAAGACAGGACTACTCGTCCAAGCAACCCAATCCTTGAATGTTTAAGTTGAGAACAAATCTGGTCTTGGAAAGTGCACAGCCACCCGCAGGCAGGCGTTTCAATTGCCATGTATTGTATACATATTGCAAAGTTTGTTGCTTATATTTAACAGCTTATCAGGCTATATTTTACTTCACACAACTAACAGAGGTAATATTCGAATTTTGAGTCCCTATTGTGCCCTATCTAGTCCGGTTTTAGACGCGACAAGGCCCCATAAGCCGGGGTGGGGGCGGGGGGCAAAAAGGTGTTCATTTGGAAATCCCAGATACTATTTTTATTGTAAAGTATGCCTTTGAAATGAAGCATATTTGATTCTCGCCTCAACATCAGTTGTGAGTCTTAGTTTTGAAAAAGCCGCTGACCATGTGGAAACTCGCACATGATCGAAAGAAGCCCACAGAAGATCGAAAGAGTGGTCCATCGTTGACTGCAATTTCTAGTCCTTTCGTTACCATATTCTACAAGTAGCATTCGTTACTCAGTGACGTGGGCGGCAGTAAAATGACGTTGCTGTTCCTTCTAGTAACAGTAGCAGTTAGCAAAACCAAGTCAAGCCAAAGTGTGAAATGGCATTTCTCACTATTTGGCTACTTGTACTTGAGAGGGGGTTTTTCAATACGGTATTAGTCATTTCATTCGGTAAATGATTCTGTGTTAAGTCGTCAAGTTCCATGTATTGTGTGTTTGATTGCGTGGAACTCATTCATTCTCGTGTCAGTGGTGTGAGCTTATGTCTGTTTACGTAAACATCGACCAGACGTCATTGAAGAGGATTCTGAACGACCTAATCACTTACAAACACAATCGCACCACCACCAGCCACTACTTGCACAGCTCAATCGATGGGTCCATAGCTCCACCCTTAGCTATGGAACGCCTCCAGGAGAATATCAACTTTTCTAAAAAAAAAATTCAAGAAGGGGCCTTTTTGGGGTCACCGGGCAGGATCGATAAAAGAGTTTCTGAAAGATTCAAAAATATGGAATTAATAGAGGAGGGTGGGTCACGGCGGCAATGCTGGGACCACGGACCATGAGGCTCAAGAGAGAACTGTCATCAACAGGGGTCATATAAAGGTACCAATCTACTAGTACCGTACTCGACCCATTGATCGTGTTTTCGGGTGCACCTTTTTAAAATCCTACCGTAATCATCTCCGACACCCTAACACCGTAAGAAAACTGTTTAATCGAATTCGGATGATCTTGAAAAAAAGGATTGAACCGCAGCCAAAATACCTCGGCTACTCGGAGCGACCATTGGGCAGCTTCATAGTCCATGAGTTAGCTTAATAAATTCCCCTCAACGATGGGATCTTTGGTCCGGAACCCATTTGCAATCGCTGTCGCCGTGATTTTAGCTGAACTGCAAGTTGTCAGTCATCATTAAGATCACCGAATAATTCCGGGTGCAAATATTGCGGCCGAAATTTTTGCCCACGATTCTAAGGGGATTGGAAGGGAACTTTGTAGAGCGGGAGGGAATCAAATTTATTAATCAGTCAATCAATCAATCAATTGTTGTCACCCATTTATCACCCTGACAGAGTCCTTTGAAAAGCCACCCAAGTTCAGCAGTGAAGACGATCTTGCTTCTGACTATACCAAATCCTGGATTCTGAAACCAAAAACCAACTCAATTAGTCGGGCGCATTCCAACCAGGAAAGGCATTCTGTTTGAGAAAAAAATTGTTTGGGAAACATACTGTCTGTGGGATTCGAATCATTTGGTTACTACACTTTTTGGAGCCATTTTATGGCGAATTAGGTAGACCAGCGGCAGAGAAATGCCGGGCATCCATGGGGTTTCCCCGAGAACGTTCTCCAACTTAGTTGACTCTGTACAACGATCTGACCTCCAAACATTGAAATGAAAAGAGAAAAGCTGAATGTGTTAGTCTTACCCTTGAGTTGTCTTGCTTTCCAAGAAAAGAATGAAAGTGGTAATATTAGAATAATTAGAAACCCAAAAACCCAAAATTAGTAGCTAAGTGAACATCTAAGTAGACAAAAGTAGTCGTAACTAAAATTGCTGGGTATATTGTGCCTAACAGTATGTCTTAACTCCTTTGTGATCGGATCCACCCCAATTCTGTGGGATTTTTTCTTCTGCATTTCGGCTTCCGATTTTCGGAATCCGTAGTTTCTGGATCCTTCCCTTTTCTATTATCTTCATATGTATTATTCTGCATTATATTTTCCTCCGCGTTGGCCTTTCTAGAAAACTGGGCACTAGGTTACTAGTAGGTTAGATTACGAGTATTCGATGCTTCTGAACCAAATGACTTTTTTCCTGAGCTAACTTCGGTGGGGAAGAGGGTGTATAGAAGGCGGCGCACTATCATGTACGCATGGTCTCAGGATCGAATCCCGGGCCGATACTCGCGCAGGCCGTCATTACTTTCCATGGGCCGTATACGCATTGGGAATGCCTCTTCGATTTCGAATGGAAGTCGAATGTGAGGGCGCATCCCAAAAGAGGATCGACTACGCTGGAAGACTTCACTCCTTTCATTCTTACTTTGGAGAGGCTATTCAAATTTTACAAGCAAACCTGTAGTTTTTAAGCTTTCCAAAATTACCCTTCCCAGAGTAGTGCCCTTGATTGTGTTGGTATTTATTCGCAATTGTTCCCATCACAAACCGCTGGCGCCCGAGCGTAAATCCCATCATGTCTTGTGAGTGTGTATGTTGACTCAGCACCTTGGGTTTTCCTCGTCGCCGTCGTCGATATTTCTCGAGCATTTTTCCGCGCGCGCGCGATCGCGCAACTCTCAGCGGCTCTTTCCGTCGCGCGGTGTTTCTGTCGCCGCCTCTCCTCAGTGACTGAGCGGTCCGTCTCGTGCACACAACCAATGGACATGGATTAGCTCAAAGTTCGTCCCCATCGTATTCTGCTACAGTACTGCTACAGTACTCTCAACGGTCATCTACCAATTAATTATGTGCTCATTTGACACTACCGTACTCCATTAATTTCCAAATGTCTAAGTATTCCTATAATCGTAATCAGCCGAAGATCGATATCGCCGCTGCGATTCGTTTGTTTGAGAAGGAGGTAATGGGATTTGGGACCAGTTTTTGTGTTTTTTTTTACAAATTTCCGGATTATTTTTCTGAGCGACTGCTTAGCTGCTATTTTTTATTACCATCTGTCAAATGGAATCCATTTTGTAGAGGGGACCAGCCATTACTATCGGGTTTTCTGGGAATTTTCGGCCTCAACTCGTTTTCAAGGTTAGATCGGTGATCGCACTTTTCCAGTCATGCCTTTCTACCCAGATATTTTTCGTTTTCGAGGAAAAATCGAAGTCACAAAAGTGTTGTGTGTGTGTGGCGTGTCTATAGTGGTGCACAGTGTGTGTTTACACAATTATGTTTGCGAACTGTCCCACCCAGTTGGTGTCAATTGCGACCGAATTGGATACAATGGGAAAAGGAAAACAGTTTTAATCACTCAAATGGGATCAACCCTTATTGAAACGTTACCAGTTGATAACATGAAATGATTCAACATATTATGCCCAGCTTTGTTCGATACTCTCTGGTTGCGCCACGCTTTTGACTCCTATCAGGATCTGTTAGAGTATTTGAATCCAAATTAAGGGGGTACAACTATTCATGGGATCAAGGAAGTGTTCTCAATAAGTTCCTCATTTCCAAATGCGCTAGCTTCTGACCCCTCGATTCAGACTGGAGTTGCTCAAACGAGATTTGAAGCTCCGGTATCGATTTAGAGGTGTGTAGGTATTCTTGGTATTCTTCACCAATTCGTCCTTTACCCTTCCCCACAACCCTGTCCCTTTCCCTTTTCCTTCCCCCTCTTATTGACTCTTATTTGTCAGAACCGTTCCGTTCTTCGATAGGGAATCCCTAGCCTTGACGATAGCCCTTGCAAGCAGATGGTGCTTTGGGAGATTGTCCCTGTAGTGGTTCTAAACCAAACTAACCAATCCACTGAATGTTTTTATTTTTTAGGGATTCAAAAAATTGATTAGTTAATATAATCCATTCATAGACGCTTTCATACATTAGAAAACGCCAGTAGCACTACAAAGGAATTCGGGTACATTTTAACATCCTATTTTAGGGATCTCCATTCAATCAGACTAAAAAAGTTTATTATCGAGCATATTTAAGTTATAGTTCCAGCTCCGGTTAATGATCATAGAAGGGCACTTGGGGTTGGAACCATTTGTTCCGATTTCTGCAATGTAAGGGCCCGGGTTGTTCCCCTTCTTACATCTAAACTTTTAATCCTAAAATAATATTATTTCCCTGAAATTCATAATCAATCAGCGGTTCAATACAAACAAACTGTGCAACACCGTAGTTAATCCAGTTTCTCAAATCTGAAATGACTTTCGCTATGCTCGGGTTGACGTCACTTCTCCGATCTGTTCTCGGCACTTCTTAGAGACTGCGATAAGAGCGATTAAATGCAGCAAAAAGGGAAATCAAAAGGGAATCGAAATTAATGAAGGTCTATTCGTTTTTTCCTAATAGACGGTATATCATTTTGCAGGCATGCACGTCCACTGCAGCCGTACATCATCGACCGCCAAGCGGTGGTACTCCGACGTCAAGACGTTCGATGCAAAACGGCTTCCTAACTAATGGATGCACCAATTCGAACGTCTACGGTACTACCTACTCGACTACTAGTAATGGTTATGGAAATGGAGGTGTGTTCAAGGGAAAAAACGTTCTTAAACCTCATTTTCATGAATTTTTTCCTCCCCGCATATGAGCGGTTGGGAGATCCTAACTTATCAGGCGCGCAAAATCAATACTCATTCTTAACCAAGTGGCTATTAAGAATGTTTGATGACTGTAATGGAATCTCTTTTTCTAATCTTTTCAAATTTTCGAAAACTATTTCTGCTGAAAATCGATAATTTCTCTTTATTACTTGTACTTTCGTTTTCTCCGGAAATAAGGAGCTCCTTTGAAATCTTTCGGAAATCATCTCCCATTCCACGTTTTCCCCACCGAAAAAAAAACGTCGGCACTTAGCGTTACCTAAAGGCTCCCACTCCTCCCAAACTTCGATCAAAAAACCGCCCGAACGAGCGAGCATTCCTGAAACGTGGACACTTTCAGCGCTGTCTGCGAAACCGCCTTTGAATGCGGCGAGGGCGTCACCAAGGCTTAGCCAAGGATGTGGAGCGAGTCCCCGATCGTCTGTCGCCAGGTAATACCAGTTTTCTGACAATACTTTTCTTTTCGTACTTTGGGGTAGAGATTGGAGGGAACCAGTAAAACTTTTTCCTGCTTTTAATTGTATTTACTTCCTCTGTTTATTGATTTATTGAGAGTTGTTTATCCCTTATTTATCGTTAGATTTTGTATTTATAACATCTCTCAAAACTTCTGAATCTTGAAATTCTTCAATTTTTTAGAATTTCAAATTATCAAAGCTCTGCCATGTTGTCAAGTGATTTACTGATAGCTCTCGGAAAGTGATCTTTATCTTGATTTCAGCTATTCCTCACATACCTCAGGGATAGGAGCCAGTCCTCCAATGGCTAGACGCTCTCCTCAAAGTAACAAGGTTTGTATTTGATTATTTGATGCAATTTTTCGTCATTTTGATTTTTTTTTTGATTTTTTATTTCCACTGATTACATTTTCCTTCCCCTATGTCATACAAAACAGAATGCGATTAGTTTTAGTTCTCACACTCAGTTTGCAATTTTACTTAGATTTGAACTCTACTTTCTCCTTGTCTGCTTATTTAATTCAATTTTATGTTTAATTAATTTCTATTTTTAATTTTAATTTCTACTTTTTGCATTCAATTTGATTAATTTATAAAGAAACTTTCTCTGACCTACAGTCGAATCCAATCGGTTTGACGGGATTCATTCCTTTACTGGTCTTCTCAGCTCTATGCAAAAAAAATTAAGGCGAATTTTGAGGGATATATTTTTTAAATCAGTTGAAAGTATCGCGAACCAGTTTACAGTGATCAAAACCTGAAATCAAGCCCATTTCCGATCAGTCGATAGTTATTGGGTACATTGAACACTAGAAGAAGGAATTTATGATATGAGGTAGTTCATGAGGTTAGCATCTGGCCACATTGATATCTGTCAAGCACCAGTGGTCCATAAATCATCTCAATTTTGTTAGATCTTCAATCTAATTCATGAAGAATTTTTTTTTGGAAAAGGAAAATCCACCAACTCATTTTAAAGCGATTTCGTCCAAATCCAACTGATCTGGTTCAACTAGTTTTACGGGGTTGTTTTTTTGCACTTATTTTGATGACTGGAGAAGTGCCGACGAATTTTTTTTTCTTTGGAGATTTTTTTTACAGATCCAGTCGCTACCTGTTCCAAAGCAGCTTCAACTTTATAATGATCTTTTCGTTTTAATATGGGCGCGAATCTTTGGAATCGTATTAAATCTTTCTGAAAAAATGAAACCCGTGCGTTTTTTTGAACACTTCGAAGGTTTTTGCACGCAGAAACTTAGAACATTTGCGTTTTTCTCTTCTTCCCTTCTGTTTTTTAATCAGAAGCTTTTCTCTAAGGTTATTCCCGGTTGGCATCTGTAGAAGAGCTGTTTTCGGGAGCTCATTTGAATAAATTTGAGCTGACAATCCAAAAAAACCATGGGTACTGTACATATCGAGAGTAATATTTCATAGTAGGATGAGCCGCTGCCACTTATATGGTCCCCTATGGTCGTGCACGACTTTGGTCGAGCAAATCTATCACCCATCCACATTCAGTTACAGGCAAAGTTTGCAATGAAAATAATTTTTGGGGCGTTCCCCTGGGATGAGTCGGTGTTTCCCTCTGTCCCTATTTCCGCCATGGTGACCTTTGACAACCACTATTTTCACTTTTTTGGGAAGCATTGTTCCCTCGGAATCGGCCAGTTACCTTTTTAATCTTAAAAGGGCACCTCAAAATGTCGTGATCTGTGCCTTTGAGCAGTAAGTGCTAGGATTAATAAAATTATGGTTGTTGCTCAATCATCGGGTTCCTTGTGGGTGTTGGGAAGAAATATCTTTTTGAAAAGCCTCTTCAATCTTGAGTGGCAGTCGAATACGTTGTGTACCTCTTAACGTGAAGCTTTTCATCTACTGATAAAAACAAAACTAGTAATGTAGCGTTCTTACGATAGGGTCGTCATTTTGAACCCTTCAAATCGTTTCTGTTTACATTTGATTGAATTCGCCTTTTATTTTGGCCCTATGCATTCATCCTTTGAATTTCGAAAATGGTCAAAAAAGTTTTTCAATACTAGAAACCTTCAAAAGTTTGCTATGAATCTGTGCAAGAGTTTTTGGATTCGAAGGTTTCGCAAAAAAAAAATCGATAGAATCTTTAGATTCCAAAAATTTTTGAAGATTTCTTGAAGATTTTCACCAGAATTCCGGATTACCGGAAATCTTTTCAATGCAAAAAGAAGTTCCTTTATCTCCATTCAGGAGTATCCTCAAGAATCCACTATCTTCTAAGACTTTCGGATACTGATCACTGTTTGGAAGATCTTCAAACAAAACTTTACTTCGTTGTAAATTTTTGAGGAATCTTCATGAAATCTTCTTAGAATTTTAAAGTAGTATGAAGCTGTTATTCTTGGAAATGTTTTCGATGAAATCCGCATGCTCAGCCTTTCTGAGAAACTTGACCGATCCAGTCATGCGTTGCCTGTCTCAACTCGCATTTATCACGCTTGGCAGCTTACCGAAGAAGGGATTCGGCAAGTGGCAACTAGCGAAAACAGTCTGAATGGAATGGTAGACTTTTGGAAAGCCTGAAATCTTCGTGATAGAAAGTGTCCTGGCAAATGGCGGTAGGGGAATCTTCCGTAATTTCTCATTTTCTGCACTGGCCGCCGAGTCTCTCTGTCTTGGAGTGAGATGTGGAAGTGAAAAGAGAAAACCTCGAATACTCCGACATAGTCTGGTCACTGTGGGTTCGCAGAAGAACTTGTTTATTTCTGAACGGTCTTCTTTTGAATCTAAAGCTCTGACGAAGGCGACTGGCCAAAGCGTTAGCTGACCTCCTAACTTATCATCTATACTATGCCACGATTAAATGATAGTCGAACATGGTTGTTTCCGAAAGACGTACCAGTAAAATTAGTGGTCGAATGAGAAAGTGACGAGAAAAGTCGAATGATAGGGGCATTCAGACGATCTGTCCAAATGTGTCCGTCCCGATTGGTGTAACCTCTACAGCCTCTACAACATGAGAATATGTCCGCCTCTGGGTGTATGCGGATTCTGGAGCTCAATCTAGGCCGTTTCTCGACCCGATAACATCCCTTGTGCTATCTTTGGGAATCACAGATTCATCCTAGTAAAAAATCTCGAGAACTATTTTTGTCCCTTGAGTCTTTGCTTTTTATTTACTCATTTGTTTAATCATCCATATTCATCCATTTCCTGACTTTGATATTTATGGAAGGAGATCAATTGATCATCTTAATACACACAATATACCTTGAAGCCCAATTGAGTGAAAATAGTTATCAGCCTTAACTTGTGATTTATGCTAGTGACAATTTTATTCAAAATGAATGACTTTATTTAGTTTTAAGGCTAATTTTTATATTTCCTTTACAATATTATATTATATATGTACGATATGTGATAGTTACGTATTTTTACTATTACCTCTTTGCATAAAATTTCTCCTGATTTCAGTCAAATTCACCGGTCACCGAAGATTCCTTGGTAACGATTCGAATGCGACCTGACGCTATGGGGCGGTTTGGGTTCAATGTCAAGGTGAGAGCAATCATTCGAATTAATTTCTTCGGATCGATTTTGATCACAACCTGAAATAAATAATAAACAAGTAAATAAAAGTTCTGTTTAGGGCGGTGCTGATCAGAACTATCCCGTAATCGTTTCACGGGTCGCACCAGGAAGTTCTGCGGACAAGGCCCATCCACGACTGAACGAAGGTGACCAGGTATCGTCGGAAAATATTTACTATTTACCGTATTTGAACAAATACATAAATAAAGAGGGAAATTCTAATTTATGGGTGGGAACAGACAAAGGTGGCTTAAAATTCATCAAGGCTTTTTTCGTTAGGAGAACGGCAACCGATTACCATGTCAATGACCAGTGAAAGTCCACTTTTTGTCCTTCTACACCCTGGCACATCGTCCGTTTGCAGGATTTTGAAATTCTTCCTCCACTGCACCAATTAATTCCATTATAGCGGAACATTTCCAATAAAAGTGGAAATTACTCTCGAGTATTGCTACAGTAGGAAGCGCTTCAAAACTCAAATAATTCCATTCCAATAGCTGAGTCGTGTAGGACACGGATCTTGCGGTACAGTAATCCAAAGGTGTGACTCCTAGTTCGAATCCTTGACTATAGACAACCCCTGTCTCGAATTCACACCTACTGATTTATCACGTGGAGTTCGCCCACGGTCCCCACTCGTTGTGTCGTATATGAGACGGGTATAAACGATTACTGTAGAACAATATCCGCGAATTTCAAAATCTGTGCTGTAGCTATGTTACAAAAACTCAGCACCTACTTCTACCCCTCAGTTTTTGAATTTCATTTTTTTTTTTGCACGTAGCAAGGTGGTTGTGATCAATCGGTAATAAATGATGAGTCAATTTTAGTAATTTAATGATTCAAAAAAAAATAAAAGGGGTAAAAGAAGACTGGTAAAAAGGAATTCACATCGTAAGGATAAAGTGCTTCTAGTCCCGTCTTAGGCCAAAGTTTTCTCACAATTCGCCATCCTTGTGGAACTTAATAGTTGAATTTTGATAATCTACAATTAAAAAAAATAAATATTATTAGTAGAAAACAGAAGATCTAAATAAATTGCCATACACAAAATGATTTTTTTTCATTTTTAATCGCTCTAAGCATCGTTTTTCAAGGTCCTCTTCATCAATGGCCGTGACGTGACGCCGATGTCCCATGATACCGTGGTTGATTTCATCAGAAGCGCTCGATCGGCACCAAACGGCGGCGAGCTCGTCCTAACGATCAAGCCCAACGGTGTGGTTTAGTCTCTCTCTAACATTCTTTTTCTTTCTTTCTGGTTTCCATGCTTCGTAAGTGATAGATTACATAAGTTTAGGAAATAAATATGCACATAAAATTAAAATAAACAAAAATAAACAAAACATAAATTTATGCAATTATGCAATAAAATTTCGCTTTTTTTTTCGAGTACCACCTAGTTGTTTCATCCTTATTCGTCCTTCTTGTTTTCGTCTTCAAAGCTTTCGTACGAGGTGTATGTAGAATTGCTCAGAAAGATCCTCAAAGTGAAGTTCTTGGGGCAAGTTTCGAAGTTTTGATGGGCTTCAGCACCGGGGAGGGAGGGGATGGGGAGGGGGCAGAACTCGAACGGCAGCATATGTTGAATACAGGGAGCCAATTTGGCAATTGTAGGGTTGAATAAGCAAGTAAGAGGTGGCCGGTTCGGTTGGTGTCCTCACATGGCTACTAAGCGGAACCTTCTGGAACATTCCGAAATGAATCAGGGTTTTTGCGAAATTTTTTGACAGGTACTTTTTGAACGGCATAGTAAGTAATATCGGAGAACTTCGGCTTTCGAATGGCACGATAAAATTCAACTGTTGACTTTCGACAGGGTTTCAGTATCAGAGCAGCTCTTTTTAATTGTTTTGGTTTTGGTCATTAGATACTATAGGTGAGAAGCTGACCCTTCTTTGAAACGTCAGCCATTTTAGTCCTTTTTCACGTATGGGAGTCTTGGGTAGTCTCTACCTGCTACCCTTACCCTCCACTTTTTGTCAAGTACTTCACCTTGAAGTACGTTCCCAAATTGGTCCCTTCATGGCACAAATTTAACGACCCCATCAAAGAGAATGTTGGCTTTGATAAAAGTTCGGAATTTTTACATAAAATTAGTACAGAAATGCTGATGTTGAATGAGGAATGACAAGGGGTTTGAAAACGCACGATCAACTGGTTTTAGTGTATCGACTTGGCGAAGAAGTGGAAGAACCGGAAGGTGCAGCTCTTCCGGAACAGATGCGTGTGGCGGAAAGTGTGCCGCGAAGCGATAAACTATCCCATTCCCTTAGACTTCTAAGCGATGCCTTAGCTACAGGACGAATAGTATCACAGTTTGAGGTAAGGTTTTCTAAGCTTTATAGACGTTTTCATGGGGCCGTTAGGTTCGTTAGGTCCCTCAGCCGGGATGATTCTTTCAATTTCAGCAACTCTATCGAAAAAAGCCGGGTATGACGATGAATGACTGCCGATTAACGTCGAATCTCAATAAAAATAGGTAACCTTCAGGTTTTTGATTACCAATTCTCCCGAAAGTAATTAAATTTTTTATTAATAAGAAAATATTCTTTTCAGGTACCGAGATGTATGTCCTTATGATGCGACAAGGGTTCGATTAAGCTCATCCCCAAATGGTGATTACATAAACGCTAACTTTGTTAATGTAAGTTGAGTTTATTTCTTTTTTTCCAGAATGTTTGACAGTCGTAAGAGACCTTGTAACTTTGATTTTAAAAAAATAAGAAAAAACCTTTAAAATCTCAAATTTTCCCATTCTTCTTTTCTATTTACTTCTCTTATTTTTTGTAAATATTTTCTTGAAAACGGCCGGATTTCAGATGGAAATCCCTTCGTCGGGTATTGTAAATCGCTACATCGCCTGTCAAGGACCATTGGCCCACACTTCAGCCGATCATTGGCTTATGGTATGGGAGCAGTTATGTACGCATATTGTCATGCTCACCACCACGATCGAACGAGGTCGAGCCAAATGTCATCAATACTGGCCAAGGTGGGGTTTTACTGGTTCACGGAGCATTTTTCCTCATAAAATGTAGTGACAAAAAAGAAACAGTAGTGCTCTTTGTAAGGAAGTTGGCTAACACTGATTGCTTTTTTGTTTCGAGAGTTTTTTTGAGAATAAATTGTTTAAAGGATGGTTTTAAGGTTACACGAAAGTCATGAGTATGGCCGTCTTTTGGTGACTTGTATCCGTGATCATGACACGCCAAACTGCTCCTATCGCGAATTTTCCGTCCGGGATCGAACGGTCAGTTTCATTTCAGTTTTCGTTTAGACCTAATTATTTGGTTTACTGTTCTGGTCAAGAACAAATGATTTTCTCTCTACGTTACTCGTACCGATGTCCAACGGAAAAAGGTGTCACCCTAGGGATTTTTTTTAAATAATAGAAGGAGTGAATGACTAGGAAAAGGTGAAGGTGAATCACCCGAACCCAGCAAAGGTTCAGTTTTTCCCTCCCATTACTTTGATTTGCGACGCGCCCCTTCATCTTCAAAGTCCTTTGACAGTCCCTACCCCTTTACTTTTTCTTCGTCTCTCCTTACAGGGCATAGAGCTCGACTTTCAGAGGCTGATCAATTGAACTGCACATTTTGTAAATTTAGAATGTCCTGACACCACTATTGTGGTCGAGACATTGCCGTGACATACAATGATAATTGAATCTGCGAAGGAAAAGACAAAGATGATGCATTCTAATTTTTTCTTATTCCAGTCGAAAGAAGAGCGACGAGTGACTCAAATGCAGTACACTGCGTGGCCTGATCATGGTGTCCCCGACGATCCACAGCATTTCATCTCATTCGTCGGTGAGGTAAGTGACCAACAAAGCTTGGAACAAATCCAGAAACGAGCACCCATTGTCTGCAAGTAGTAAAAAGTATGTTATTAGGTTCGTCGAGCACGGGCGGGCAGCGTCGATCCGATTGTCGTGCATTGTTCGGCAGGAATCGGTCGTACCGGAGTACTGATTCTGATGGAAACGGCTGCATGTCTTGTGGAGGCAAACGAGCCAGTCTATCCGCTCGACATCGTACGGGTAATGAGGGATCAAAGGGCGATGGCCATTCAAACAGCGGTTAGTTTCAGTTTTTTTTCCAAGAAGAGATCAGTTTCAGTTAGGAAATGAACGATTCCGGCCAGAGGCGATCATGATGTCGTGGAATTTCTAGTCAGGACGATTCTCCACCTCCTCCTCCTCTCCTCCTGTTCCCAGTTTATGCTCGCTGTAGGATTATCCCTACCTTCATTCCCCAATTATCGCTCCCAACACGATTTCTTTCTCCTTCTCCACCCATACCTGGCGCCCAGAAAAATGTCGGGCAAATGACGACATACCGTGGAAACGGCGGTTTCCCTAAAGTGCCCTCCGTATGTCACTATACAACGACACGGCCTACCACTAACAATCCTTAAGCTGTTCATCCCAAATCCGTATCATTCCGCTCTGGAGCGTTCTCTGCGGCCCACACTCAAAATTTTTCCCATATGAGCGCCAACGCCACTTCCATAGTCACTGCGGTGCAGTGGTGCACTGCTAGTGGGAGCCCATCGCGATTGCGAGATGATGGGATCGAAGGTAGGGTGGGAAGTATTTTTGCTGATCACTCTATCTTTAGTCTGTCTACCGTCTCTCTCTCTCTCTTGAGAGATTCACAGCACTCAACCTATTGGAATACGATTCACATGTGGTAGGAGTTGGTGGCAGAGGAAATGCTGTCGCAGTCCGGCACAGTAGTCGTCTCCAGTGGCTGCCGAACGAATGGCCGCCCGGGAGGTCTACCGAGACACTTTTCGTGGGAGTGCGACGTTCTCAGAACTATACACTGAACCTGTTCTGCGTTGTGCGGTGCGGGTGAGGCTCTGTTGCACCGGCGATATTTTTACCCAGGTGGGGAGTTGGCAACTCACCTACTCCCTCAGGCTTGGAGGAGTGTGCAGCGAAGCCGAGGCAGCTACGCCACCTTTGAGGAGTGGAAGAGAAAATGGGTCCCACAGAATTCTCGGGGAATTCAGAAGCGTTCGGTTTCATCGGTGGAGATCAGATCACCGGGCTTGCGTGTGTCAGAGCAATTTTCGAAGAACTCCCTTATTTATTGCGATGAAGAGTCCATTCAGGGACGGCACGAGTCTGAGGTAGAAAGCAGAGGCGAGGGCATCCGAACAAGGTAACGGACATTGTGATAGCTCTCCAAAACAGCCCCGAACCAGGTGGTATATGGGCTACTAATGTATCTCGATTAACCTCTAGAAAATACCCGCAACGATACTGCTGTACCACTGAAGATCCTTCAACCGCTGAACTCACAGCAGTTCCGCAGTGGGAGCCTTGGAACCTTCCTTGTGCCCGCACGCAAATTTTTCCTATAAGAACAAGCATGAGACAGTTATGTTTGTCGTGTTTCCATGGTGCAAAGGTAGTGGAGGCGTTTCATAGCTGTAAGAGGGTGGTTCGAAGATCATATGCGGCAGGTTTTTTGCCAATCACTTTTATCACTTATCAGTCTGTCGTTTCTTCTCCGAAGATTTGCTGCAATCAACCAGGTTGGGATACGATTCACTCGTGATAGGGGTCAGTGGCATAGGCATAGTTGGCGGAGTCAGCCCGGATGCCGGTGCCGCTCATCGTCATTGGTTGGCGATTGAGCGGCCGCATCCGAGCAGCTCACCGTGGGTCACCTACCGTTCGAGTGTGTCGTTCTTCGGGACTGGGTGTGGTGTTCGGTGGCGCCTCCGTCGTTGGAGCGAATCTTTCTATCCGGTGAGGGCTGCATAACTGTTACGGGCCCTTTTGAATGCGCCGGCATGGCGGCGCAGCTGCCGGTAGCGGCGGCACTCGCCGTTAGCTCCTCCAACCTGGAGCGAGGAGTGGCGAGCACAACTTTTCAGTGTTGCCACGGGACGGCACGGCCTTCGGCCAACTTTTGGCTTGAGGGGTTGCCGCGCTGCGGCTTGAATTTTGTCTCCGATCGATTTGGTGGTCGATGTCGATCAATCGGCGTCGATGGGTTAGCTCGATCGATCAGCCAGGGAAGCCTTCGATTTGACGAAAAGGGAGAGGAAAAATCGGTCCCACACCAGAAATATCGGCAAAAATGTTGGCATTTCCGGGTTGGAATCCGGATTCCGTGCGTACCAGCGGCCCTACATCGTTCTGAGCCATTTAGCTCCACAATGTGTTCAGTTCGAAAAGGGCTGATAAACCTTGCACACTGAACCCGCGTACTGACAATGTAGACCTTTAAACCCGTCAATTCCCTGAAAAAATTATCGCCTATCAGCCGGCCAACACACAGGACCGGTGAGGCCCGACCGATAGGACCTCCCTCCTCGCCCCTCAACCAGAAAGACCAAGAACTCTATCGCCGTACCCTATCCACTCGTCGGCGGTTCCCATCAACCGACTGACTCACCAATCAGTCAATGGAATCACCAATCAGTCAATACCTAGGACAACCTAGGTTTTTAGTGATGTCATTTTATCAAAAACTCCTGAGCAGCTGGTCTCAAAACTAATTGAAAGTTCCGAACTGTTTTACGGTAGCCTAGACCGAACCTTTATCACAAGAGCACTTTTGACACTGCTTTATTCCGTGTGGTAAGATGGTGCCCAGGTAGTGGGGGCAGCTCATGGAAGAGAGGTGGCGAGAACAACGCTCGGATGCCACTGATTTCTGCCAGTCACCGTTATCACTTATCAGTCCGCCGTCTCTTCTTTAAAGATTCGCCGCACTCAACCAGATTGAAATACGAATCACCTGCGATAGGGGTCGGTGGCACAGCCATCATTGGCAGGTCCATCCCGGGTGCGGGCGCTGTTTATCGCCACTGTCTGGCGATTAAGTGGCCGCATCCGAGCAGCTCACCGAAGAGCACTCGCCGAACACGTGCGTTGTCCTTCGGAGAAAGGTGTTGCGACTGGCGACGTCGTGCGGCGGGAGCTCCGCCATGGAGGCTAAGTTTTTGCCCGGGGAGGGTTTGTTTAACTTTTGCGGGCCCTTTTGAAGGCGCCGCACGGCGGGGCAGTCGCCGGTGACGGCGGCTGCCACCGTGGCTCCCTCCATGTCTGGGTCGGCTGGATAATCGATATGGATCGGTTTGCGACGATAGGCTAGCTCGATCGATCGGCCAGGAAGCCCTCGACGGAGCGAAAATGGACAAAAATCGGTCCTCAGACGAGAAATTTGCGGAAAATCGGCGAAAAATTGCCATTTAGCAAAAATTTGTGCATGTCCGGGTCGGAACTCGGACCCCATGAGTACCAACGGCCCCACATCATTCTGAGCCATTTGACTCCACATAATGAAGGGTTTGAAGGGGTGTGATAAACCTTGCGCGCTGAACTCCGCACACTGGCAATGTAGCCCTTTCGAACCCACCAATTCCCTGACCAAATGCTCACCTATCAGTCGGCCAACACACAAGACTGGTGAGGCCCGACCGATAGGATTCCTCCTCGTCCCTCAACCAGAAAGACCGAGAACTCCATAGCCGTACCCTATCCACTCGTCGGCTGTTCCCATCAACCGACTGACTCACCAATCACCCAATGGATCGACCTCCCAAGTACCGCACGTGACACACCGCCTATATCCCGTCTCCCTGCTCCGTATCTGGCGCTGGTCTACCATAGGCACAGCATATCGATAGTAGAGCGAACAGCCTTGCCCTTTCAATCTTCAATTTCTCCAGCTTCCATTCTGGGCGAGGGCCACAGTAAAAATTGTCAGACCATGCTGTGGTCAAGCCGGCTTTTTTGGGGGCTCCCGGGTGGGCGGGGCCTCGGCTGTCCGGCTAGTCCAGTAATATGGAGTGTGGACTCGGCCGTCGAGGCAAAGTCCTCAATTGAGGCCACCCATTATGGGTAACGTATCTATTACTGTTCTGCTAAAACTAGGTAAAACCTATTAAGTAAGAGAGGACAGGCAAGCAGAAATTGCTTCAGGGGAAGGGGAGGGGAGGGTGGTCGAGGGTTGTCAATGATTACGGAACTGTATGTAACTAGAAAAGAAATTTTGGAATCTTCCGTTCTGTAAAGCGTGAGTATTATAAAGGATTAAATCCTAGGCTCAAATCCAGGATAAAGATTGAAAACTGATTTAGTGAGTGAGTCATATTCCAACATGGTTGAGCACCCTAAATCTTCGAGAGACGGCAGACTGATATGTGATTGAAGCCCACCGAAGTCGAATACTCGACCGATCGAGAGCAAAAATCACCGCACTCCTGCGTCTATCCCAGGCAAGAGCCGGCTAAACGCCATGCCATCCCAGGACGACACCAAAAAAAAGCACTGGGCCCTTCTTCAAAAAAGTGAGGCCTTGGCTGCCGATCGCGGGCCAACTCCAAAAGTGATGCCTCTCCCATCGACACCCTTCGCAAGTGAATCGTATTCCAACTCGGTTGATTGCCGTCAATCTCTAAAGGAAGAGGCGATTGAGTGATAATCGACAGTAGTGATGGCAAAAACCTGTCATGAACGAACTTCGACCCCACCCTCTCACAGCTCAGAAACCCACACACTACCTGTGCACCACCGAACTACTACGTTCGTGATGATCTTATAGCCGCTTTTATGAGTTGACTCCACTCGCCTCTGAGAGAAGAGAACGTACTGCAAGTCTCGAATGAGATGGCAGGTTTTCGACGGTAGTCGGTGTTTGGCGAAAAATTGTCAGGTTCCGTCCTCGATCTCACTTGTTCTTGGCGAGCACCGCGCATTTGACCACTCAACCACATAGAACACGTTTTTGTTGTTGTATGGGGCCTCATTACAAAATGACCGTTGAATGAATATACTGAAGGCCTCGGCAGAAGTAAAAGATGCGATCCTCTCAGATCTCAGGATTCTGATGCTTTCGGCAATAATAAGAGCCCTCTCCAACGTATTCCCATAGTCCATTCTTTTTCTAGTCGAAAAAGAAAAACGTCCGGTCGCTTCAACTCGTCCCAAAAAGTGTTAGAAATCACCATGTTTACTTGTTAATGTCTTGTTTGTTTACTTCCACCCACATCGACTTCCTAACCAAGGCATTCGAATGACACCACCCCTTCATCGCTACCTTAGGGATGGTCCGTCACTTGCACAGTATCTGAGAATGAACGTTCAACACCCTTGGATTTTCCCCATATCATTTCCATGCGTCCTATCCCAGCGCGGTTTTGTAGACTGTTAATCTCTCGGCAAGAGAAAATAAAGAAAAACACCGTTGATCTAGGAGGGGGCACGCAGGAAGACCAGGTAGGGGCAGAGAATTGGGGGAAAATGATTCAAATGTAGAGCTCGTGACATACAAAAATAAAATTAACTCAGGATTCGTTACTTCAAAGTAAAAGTTATATACTTTCCCTTATTTTCAGGGTCAATATACGTTTGTATGCGAATCGATCTTGCGTGCTTACAATGACGGTATTATCAAGCCGTTAGCCGAATATCAAAAACGGTAACCGGCCGAGGACCAGTCAATCCCGCCCCCATCCGTCCGTCCGTCCCGTCCGTGTATGCAAGATACGAGTCAGCAGGGTCTTCCACTAATACTATATTGTTCGACATAAAACCAAAGCCATTCGCGAAAATTGCGCGAGCGTGTTGTAGTGCAGATTGTTATTTTGCTAGTCATACTGTATTTCATCCTCTTTTTTTCTCGCTCTCTCTCTACTACCGTATCTTTCATGGCATTTCCTTCACGTTTTTTTGTCATTCACGTTCGTTGATAATGTTGTAAAACACCCCCCGAAACGGTTATCAGAGAGCCCCCTCTTTGTGACAGAGGGTGGTCTCGTTGTTATTATTTTTCTATCGTTTTTTCTTTTCTACTCCTTTTTATTGGTGCTTACGTAGAAACAGAGTCGCCAGGTTCGCTCATGCTCTGTTCGAAAAAGAAACTAAATCGATTTGTAAGAAATAATAATTCTGTGATCATAGTTATTGTAGAGTACAGCTTGATCCGCTTGATTCTAGTAGAATACCATCACTGCTTCGAAATCTGTCGAGTAATGTATAATATTTTGTGCAGTTGTCCGTTTCAAACGTGCCGCCGTCGGCGATTTAAGTGTTTGGACCGTAATTACAGACTTACGGCAAGCTTGCATCGAGCGTGCATAGTACGACGCCGTCGATGAGAAAACGCCGGCGGTATGAATGCACTAAACCAGTTATGTCAAGGGTCGCTAGGTGGTAGAAGAGGGAAAATCGTTGCAGTGATTGATGGACACACCCAGCTCGTAGTATACAAAACGGTCATTCTGGTGATCACAACTCCGCCCACATTTGACGAGTTTTCATGTACGTAGATTGACCTCCCAGGGAAAGATTATTCCGAAATAAGCATGATCAACGAAAAGATGAGATACCAAGCGCTTTCCTGCAACGGTAACCCAACCGGGCAGCGCACTGTTGAAGGTAGTGCCTTTTTCTGTACCGGACAACTCGTCCGAAATCAGTTGGAAGCCGTTTGAAGCGGACATCGATGCAATCTAATTTTATAGATCTGTAATAAATTTCACCACTTTTCAGAAACTTGTCTATTTGTTGCTATTATTTGCATATTTGAAGTGATATTGAAGAATGCCTTGAATAAAAACATTTATGTTATAAAAGTGAAACTCTTATGTGTCAGACTATTCACAGTATACAATACAAACAATGAATGAATGAAAATGCATCGACGATTCGATCGACTGGGATTGTTAGGAAGACGATAAGGCTTAAACTGCTGGGAACCCTATCGTCTATTTTCTACAATGAAATGTCAAAAAACAAATGAAATGAATCAGTCATTGAAGAAATGAAAAATTTCTTATTGATATCACCGGAGGATCAAAGAAATGCATCAAAAAACACTTCATCAAAGTCGCGAAATGCTTTTTGTGCTCACAACTATCGGCAAGTGGTTGAGGTTCGACAAAGGATGCCTCAGAAGCATTAACGACGACATACATACGTACCTAACAAGTTCCAAACTTGCGCTTATCAACATTTTCATGCGTATATTTAGAGTTTCCACGCAGAAACTTCACAAAACTATAATCAACTACGGGGAATTATATGATGATATCATTATAAATACAAAAAGAAAAATGTGACAAGAAATAGTCGAGATCTTCCCGACGACAAGAACAATATGAAAATACGGTACAATCTCACCGATATGTAACCCTGATGCCCGAATGAAGAAATACGAACTCCCAAGTGGGCATAGATCGTCCTGCGAACTGTAGCCGCCATGGAAATTCGCTATGGGCGACCCTGTCAGGGCCTTATAGAGATCAAGAACGTCGTTACGGAATCGCTTAGTCGAGCATTAAATTCATGGACAATCTTTTCTTGTCTATCACATCTGGCCAGCAGCTATCATCCATTTCACGACATCCACCGAGCATACGACAGTGAATAGAGCAAACTTTCAGTTCATCGAAAACTGCCCAACGTACTGTTGTTGAGGTGGGAAGGGTTGCATTCCTTGAGAATATCCAGCAGGATAGCCACCTGGTGGAGCCATAGGTTCCATCATCGGTCCAGGAGGACCCATTGGTGCTCCTCTCATGCCCATCATGCGTTGACCGCTCATAAATGCCGGTGCAGACGGATCGACGCCGCTAGCGAACCTGAAATGATCGCTTTCGAATAACAAAAAAGGCTTCTAAAATATAGATAAGCTAATTGGGCAAATAGATAGTCGAAAAAAGAAAGGAGCCCGTTAAACAAAACCCAGAAACCGCGCCAATAACGACTGGCTGCAGGTAAAATTATTGACCGATCAGTTGAACATCCACTTTTTCAGCAAGAATACATGCGAATATGGATGCTCTTTTCGAATAAATTGCTCGGTTGAAGTGAAGGAGTCAGGAAAAACTCCCAGAATCACGAATTCTTTCCCTCCGAGCTTTCGAACGGTGCTGACAACCGTTACATTCAATTCGACGTCTTCTTTGCCAGCTGTTTTTGCAAATAAGTGAAAGCAAAATGGAAGAGAGGAGCAACCAATTTAGCTACAGTCATTCTCATTCAGTTCACATCCCTGCCTATCCCAAGTACATTTCCTCTGGAATCCAGAGCACACTGTGAAGCATGCAGCGCATTCGAATAGCCCAAAAATTCTTGGAACTTGAAGGCTTAATATGTAAATAGCCTCATTGAAGTAACAGATAATCCAATTCCGACAAAATTTTGCAGCCAATTTTACTCTCCACAAAGAGGAAATGGAAGGACTACTGGCGGCGTGGGATAACTCAAGAATTCATACCGAAAGCTTCCAAGGATCACAAGTAGTATAATTATGTTTTAGGATATAATCAATTAAAAAAAAAGACACAGACGATAGAACAATTAAATTCACCGTGTCTGTTGCATCTTTTGCATGTGCATAAAGTACTGTTGTTGTGACATGCTTGCTCCGTTTGGATAGCCTTGGTACATCATAGCGGCTGAAAGGAAATTACCATAAGTTACACCGGTTGCCTTTCGTCGGTAACAAACAAGGGAGAAAAAATGTTAACAAAATCACTGAAAATTGAAACTTATAAGAATCTCCAAGCAAAAACCTAAGTTAAGATGAAAAAAATATGAAAAAAATGCCATGGAACTCGAAAAGAAACAGAAAGTGAGCCTGCGCTTTTACTAATAAATCAGATTTTCTGCCGTAGTTCGATTAAAAAGTAGTCGAGACAACTTACTTTGCAAAAAAAAAAATATCGCTAACTTACATAAAAGTAAACCTAAACTATTTAGCAAGTGTATAACTTAACCAATCAAATGCAACAAAAAAAAATGAAAAAGAACATGGTTTCAAACACTAATAGAAAAAAGTGTAAATATGGCGAACCTCGCTGGTGCATCATAGCTTTCATTTGTTGATGTTTTTGCATCATTACCATGTGATACTGCTGTGCGCTCATTGCACCACCAGCTCCACCTACTCCCATCATCATTTGCTGCTGATGATGTGCCTAAAATCAAAGCGATCATTATATCAACCGAATTGTTAGCAAATCTTGGATTGTTCAAAATTTCTTCACAAAAAAAAATGCAAAAATGGCAGTACTAATATTTGCGTGTAAATAGATGTGACTTCATTTCACAAATGAAATTAGAGAGAAGTGGATGTGAAGGAAGAGCCCAGGTATACCGGAAAAGTTGGGTGTGAAAATTACTTGATCACACTGAACCTGTTCGAATAGGAGTCGCATGACAGTTGACAACTATCGCCAAATGAGTTGTTAATCACCGATGAAATGGCACAGTCAAGGAACAGCTCCCTATCATACCCCAATGAGGACACTCGCTTCGAAAGAGTAATAACTTAACCAAATGGCAGCATTCTCATTAAAAAAGGTTACCAGTCACTACTCCCGGACTTGGATATGAAACATCCAAACTCAATAGGTTGTATGAATACCGCGAATGAGGAATGAGCAAACCACAGATGATATTTGATTCGAATCGCAAGAATGTAGTGGTTTCGGCTCGGAAGGCGGGGGAGGTGTAGGTAGGTAGGTTAGGTCACACATGAGGAAGACAACAACACAGCAACGAAACCAAAAGCTACAGTGATTAAATTGAATGAAAGCGAGTTAGAACAAAAAAGACAACGGTTAAGTTCACCTGCATCGCCATTTGCTGTTGTTGACTCATATGCGCTGAGGATGGCATATCGTATCCCGGGTACCTTGAAAAAAGTTGATTTCCCAAAAGACTTTCACAATGTCCCTTATTTTACGATTAAAAGAATCAATTAGAAACTTCCACTCACCCATTCATCCCGAATGCAGGATTCACCATGCCCTGCTGCGCCATAAACGCAGGATCTGGCGTATTCGGCATCATCCCGCCGGAGGGAGCACACGCATACGGATTTGACGTTGATGGCTGTGGACCCGAAGTTGGGTAACCTGGAGCTGATGGCATCTGCTGCACATACGCATTTTGTTGCACCATGGCGTTGTGTTGAGGATAATTCGACGGTTGAGGTGCCGAGGAGGGAAAGCCAACATTCTGAGATGAAGGTGCCATAGGAAAGTTTGTTGATGTTGCCATCGTCGAAGGTGGAAAATTCTCGCCATGCGATGACGACGGTTGTTGGAAAAAGGGAGCTTGTGATTGGGAATTTTGCGGGAACGATGACGGCTGGTTGGGGGACGTCGATGGAAATGCAGCCGACTGCTGTGGCGACGAAGGAGGTCGAAATGTTGGCGGTTGAGGAGATGATTGCGGAAAACTGCTCGATTGGGATGTAGGTACTTGGGAGGGGAACGGCGTCGAAAGAGGTGCGGACGGTGTCGGCGTTGACGGCGGGTTACAATTACTGTTACTTTGAGGGGCCTGAAATAGGTTGAAGTAATTCGACTGACTCGTATGGCTAACAAAACACAAAACTCTTACAGAATGAACCGAGTGGACACTTTGAGGGCCTCCATGCGAGAATCCTGCTGGAGAGGAGCTCGAGTCAGTTGACGTTACCAAAGGTACCTACAAAAAGGGAAACTGTAGCAAGACACATATTCAGACCCAAATCTAATGAAGGTAGTGCGTCTCAAATCATAACTGGAGCAATCCCACAATTTTGAGTACGAAAATAAATCAATCTTTGGCCTTTTCGTCAAATCCCCTAGTAAGGCCGATTAGGTCGGTGAGAAATTAACAACAACAAAAAGGTAGAGAATGCAAGAGTTCACCTGCCCAGCGGCTCCGTCATTATCACCAACATCGCTGTCGAATAGGGAATCGACAGCATCAGCACCAAGCATTCCCAGGCTATCTGTGCGTATACTTGTAAGCATCTTTGTCATGTTGTCCTCGTTCACAGCGTTGCAGCCAAGATCCTCAGCGGGGCTGCGTAAGCTCTGCTCTATTATTGCTGAACTAGTACAAGAACTTCCTAGCGGTACACTTCCGGAATTGGCGAGGGCCGGAGGTGTTGGTACCTAGAATGGTCGTCAATAATAAATTTTAATACTACATCAACGAAATTTTAAGCCAACTTTTCAAAAGCAAAGCATAGCAAAAGATGGAACATAAAAAGAACACCAACATAAAAAAAGGGAACAAGAGTAAAAGAAAGGTCAGGAAATAAAAGAAACAGTAAAAACCAACTTCGTTTGGTGACGTCGGGCACATCGAAGGACTTGGGCGCATTCCACAGCTGTACGGTGTCGAGTCTGAGGTAGAGAATTGGTTTTGTTGCGACTGTTGTTGAATAACTGGGGTCGAATCAGCCGAGATAGGAAATTGAGGCAATTCCATCGAGGGATATCGTTGACCCATGGTCGATCCATCAGCAGTGGATGTTGATGGCATCGGCGAACAGGAAACAGATGACGATGATGCCGTCTGTGGCGTTGCAAACGAGTTCCCACGGAAATTTGGAGTTGATTTCGATGACGAAAAATGTCCATTTGGGGCAGGAAGGGCTCCATTCGGTGGATAGGATCCATGCGGGTAGGAAGCACCGTTCGGAAAGCCTGGACCGGGGAATCCATGCATAGCTCCTTTACCCTGGTGCTGCATTTCGGGCATCTAAAACATAATATTTCATTGTGCAAGAAAGGAATCAAAACAACAAATAAATCATAATAGGAAAAAACCGCTCATAAGGACGAAACGTACTATCATTCCTGGGTAAAAAGTTCCGTTAGGCGTGTGGTAAGGCATGTTACCGTACATGTCAGTAGATGACTTCGATATTTCGGACACTCCAGATCCTAAAATCCGAGGAACTTCTTTATTTATTTTATTTATTGGGCTATTGTACAAGCAATATACAATGGTAGGCTCGGGATAGCATCAGAGTTACAATAGAAGTAGAACAATGAATTATTTTCTTTTAAATGAAGAATATAAAGGAAGACAATAAAACGGGGTGGGGGGAGAGCAGTTGGGCTGTCCAAGAGAGGAAGGGCAGTGGCCGGCCAGCACTGCAAGCCGCATGGAGGGATTGCGGCCCCGGATACCAGCTTAGTAGGTCCGCCAACATCTTGGGGGCCCGAAAATACAGGTAGTCATGGAGTAAGGGGACTGTTAAGGGAAAAAGGATATGCAATGGCAATAGTCAAAGAAAAATGTGTGTAAAAGGATGAGTACATCAGAACACCAAATATGTACAGCAGTAGGGGAGACAAAGTACAAGAGGAAAAATGCGTGAAAAGAGGGAGAGAAAAAAAGGAAAAATAACGTGAAGGAAGGGGTAAGAGTTAAAAGGATGGTAGGATAATAAGGAACTTAGCCATTAAAAGAAAATCGTATTCAGCTAAACAAACCTTCCATCATGCGAAAACCTTGTCGCCACTCCTCATGACCATAATCGTTATTGTCAAGGTGACGCTTCCTGTCCTGAAAAGGTAGGAAGATGAAAAAAGGGAAATTTGAAATCCAAATGAATGGTATCAATGCAGCAAAGCATTGAACCTACCCGGGTGTTGATAGGGGTCGACTGATACAACGGTGGAGGCATATTGGACGAAACATTGCTACCGCTCAAATCATTCTTCTGTTTGCCAACATTTTCAGCTCGCTTTTTGGCTTCTTCTTCGAGCCATCTATAAAAAGCCATTCAGTGTGAAGTGAGGGAATAAAATCAACCCGAATCTTCTAGAACGGGAATTAGTTCAAGCAAAACTACTCGTGATAGATGGTTATCATTTCACCCGGGTAAGATTGATCTCACTGTACTTTGCGCACAAAGAATTCTCACGAAGGAAAGGAACCCAAATAAAGCCAGGTTTCACATCAACAGCACTCCAACTTCACAAATGGGGGATTTTTTGACTAAAAATTCGACAGTTTCTGACTGAACAGACTTTTCGCTATCTTCAACTAGACGGTGGTAGGATGTTTAGCAACAAATAAATGTCATAAAAACATCAAATTCAAACAACCAAACAACCAATGAAATTTTCAAATGAACGTGGGGTCATACATTCTGGACCACCTGTTAAAGCTAGGAGTTCCATGGCGTATAAAGCAAAAGCCACCTCCACTCCGTCTAACCTGATCTAGCTGGTGTATTGCCACACTAACATCTTATCAGCACGAATGAATCAGTTCTCAACACGGAATTCTACTGCTTAATTACTTTGCAACACCCTTATACAGCTCTTTCCTTATCGAATTCTCCGGAAAAAGAGAACAAAATCAAAATCTACGAAAGCCAAAAAGTTGCACTAAAGTGAGGCACAATCAGAGTGATGTTCGGCTAGGGCGAAAACGTCACCGAACTTCGGCTACCTTCTTTTGTTCACGGTATTACTAGTTGAGATTATTCCCGAAAACTCAAAACCATTCAGAGGCTAGCAGTTGGTCTCCATCCACTAGCAACCGGTGCGAGAGTATGCAACTGCAGAAGTACTCTAAAAGCTCCGATCAACTCAGGACCCACCGCTACAACGAATTCAAAGCAGCACAGAGTGCAAAAAGAACACCAAGGAGCAGCTACGACACAAAGACATTACGAAACTCAAAGAAAACAGATGGTGCGATCACATTTCTAGCGAATAGCTCGCCTTTCAGGAACAGCTTTACAAATCACAACATATAAATAGAAATCTATGTGAAGTACACACCTTTTGCGGAGCTCAAGTCGATCTTCTCGCTCGGCTACTATTTGTCTTTGCCGTGCTTCATTATACCTTTCACTAGCTATAGCAGCGGTTCGCTTCCAAGCTTCCATTGAAGCACGTAAGCGATCAGCGTCCGATGAGGTTGCAGAGGATGAGACCCTAAAGAGCGCCGGAACAAAATCAAGAGCACAAAGTATAGAGCATAGGGAAAATGGAAAAACATAAAACGCTTCTACAAACATGCACTGCATCGGAGGAGGAATAGTGACTAACACCGGGGGCGGCACGAAGTAAAGCACTGATATGGGAATACGGTGAAAAAAAACTTCCACAAAAACGGGATATCGATGTTACAAGAATGAATGTAAAATGATCTACTTACGGTGGATCTGGTGTTGAGGCATTGCCATTGTTCAGAGTTGAGGACGGTGACTGGCCAGGCATCATAGCAACTTGCATCCTACAAAATAATTGAACTTTTTGGCGGAAATAAGTTGAAAAGGATAAATTCTCGACAACACGCCAAATAATGACATTGGTAGAAAAGAGATTCCAATTTTCCCTCGCTTGTCATCACACTTCATGTTATCCTAAACTTTGAAGCGGAAGCCATGGTCTGTGAAATTTCTACTAACTAATGAAAGTTCACAGTAAAAAAGGCTGATGTCTCAGAAACCTATCTCTAGAGCGGCGCTGTGAATGGATTTGACCGCTAACCCTTTCTTTACAATGAATTATTGAAAACAGGATACAGTGGAAACTACGATTTTCGCTCTGGTAAGGGAAAATTGGAAGATATCAAAATCAAGACAACAGAAAACGCGAGAAGAAAACTCTCAATGCTAGAACAAAGTACGCAGAAAAGGTATTCAATAGAGGATACGATCTGGACGAGTTACTAATGACATGTGCAATCCAATAACTTTCCCTGCTCACTTGCTAGTTTCCGGTTTTTGTGGAGGTATTTCAGGTGCCAGAAGAGACGATGTGTCTATCTACATACTGTCTACCAACTTCCGTACTAAGCCATTTGTTCACCGTTATGAAGGAAATAAAAACAAATAAATAAAATAAAATAAATAGATAAAATAGAGTAAACCTTGCGATGTGTCGCATAGGCTATCTACCAGGCTATAGGTATATCGATCGGAACCGGCGTCGACGCCCGCCAGCGCCTAGTGTAAATGCTGTCAGCAAGCGAATTGAGGTCATTGGCTGCTACAGCGGAATAGCTGACCGTGACCACAGAACAGAAAAACCTTCTTCTCCTCTAATCGTCATGTCGTCCCTCTCAAAATTTCGGAATAACGAACGTTTTAGGCCGAAAAATCTTGGAAAGACGTACAGAAGCTCGCCTAGCCGCCCTTTCAAGACGGGATGAGTTCGCAAGAACAATAGAACAATAGTTTTTGACTAGTTTCAGCATCGAATATATCAAAGTCGGCATCCAAATGATTATGGTCTTCAAAAGAAAACATGGTGTCAAAATCGTAAGAACTGCATCTGAGCGACAACCAGAACGTGATTCTACATTGGATCCCCTCCTAAAGATATCCTTCACAAAGAAATCGTTACCCATCTCAGCTTTAGAAACCTTGAGATGCATTGGGAGATCAAAGTAGAGAACTGTCAAAATTCCAAAAAAAAAGAGACAAAGAAGGGCTAACGTGAAAAATTTGCCCTCAGTGAGGACGTGGATTTGATATGTCAGCGGACGCCTAAAACTGTAAAAATTTATACAAAAAAAAAAGAAAAACGAAGCAATCTGATGGCAACCCGCGTTGGTTGTCATAGAGGGCAACTTTCTAGAGAGTTCAAGCTACGAAAAATTGAAGTTCAAATTGAATTTTTCACAATCAATTGGAAGGTGAAAAGAGTTGGGTAGTTCGTTGAAAACTCCCATGCAAAATGCACGCACACTTCGATTAATTTGAAATCAGATAGAGCCCACAATGAAGGAGGTGAGCAAAAACGGCACACAGCATGGTGGCAAACATTAAAGTGCAAACGCGGTGAACGTTCTGAATACTAAAGAGGCTGAAGCTTCCACGAGCCCTAGCCACATCCCTTCCGCATATAAGCCTTCACTATCACATTGCCACAATGCTTTGAAATCAATTTTTAATATATTTTTATATTTAGAAGTGAAAAAATTTTAACAGGTAAAACTTGAATACGATAAGAACCCTATTGCCTACGTACAGGCGAACGACTAAAAAGAACTTTCGAGTCGTTATCTCATGCCGATCGATATTCTGAAGCTCATCTGGCCTCCAAAAAAAGCGAACCACATAAAGGCACATAATAAATCAATTAAATTTATGTAGAACACGCGGATTGACGGTGTTACAGAGATCAACAAAAAAAGAATATTCTGGGAGCCCGGCGGATTTCCCGAATTTTCTCAGCAGAAGTGGATTACCTATGTGAAATAAAAAGTTAGCTTTTGGGGGAAACATGAAGGTTCTAGAAGTATTTTCCGGGAACAAAACCATGTGCGAATGATTCTTAGAGCAATGTCGTAAGCGATAAACCTCCGTAGGTTCGTTATCAGTTATGACCAATTCCTGACAAAGCAGTTCGAACGAGTCGATGAATAACAATCTAGCTCATTCAATTCAAAACAAAAACAGGTCTTCAGATAGCTCAATTCCTTAATATTTTCACACTTTCAAGAAATGCATGTGAAAATTAAGCGAAAATAATCAGGAAAAAGTAGTACGTCTCGAAAAAGGTTGATGATGATGCGATTGTAAGCGACTAGGATGTGTATATATGAGGAGAACGCTTTTCAGGGGCCGTGGTGATGGCAGTAATTGCGAACCGATGGGGTCGAGTGACGAGAGAGAGGTTCGGGTGATGGTCGTCGATTTGCGGTCGCCCTGACCCAGTCTGACCTCACAAAAACCAAACACGTTAACCACATTGTCAATGCGTCCACTAATTCATCATGCAATCCCTACAACAAACCCAGGGCCTACGAAATGTAAAGTGAAACTAACAACCATTAGTGTAATGTACTCTTCTTATCAACTCGAGAAGCAGTAATGCCAAAAAAACAGAAAATGTTCGAAAATGTTGAAAAAACAAAAAATTGAAATGTTATTGTCTGACATATAAAAGAAAATACTAGAAATGGGGATTGTAAAGATCGATGGGACATACCATTTCAGAGCTTACCTAGGAACAAACTACAATTGACCGTGTTCTGAACCGGAAGTTGGTCTTCAGATGCGAAAATGGTAAGTATAAACTTTACTGTTATTCAAAAATGCATCATAGAAAAAGTAGAGCAGCAATATGGCGAAATTTAGGCAGACATTAAACTACTTCATGTTTACCACACCTCAAAAAGTGTTATGCATTCCCTATTCATTCAGAATCATCGATGCAATGAAAATGAACTTTGCTCATCAGTAACTACGTCATGAAAAAGAGTAAAACATCCAAGTTCTGTTTTACATGCTGTTGAAATACTAAACCTGTCTCGAACATCGCCGAACACTACACTTTCCGAAAAAAAAACCTTCGAACATGCCACGTCCATAGTGGATGACGTCAAGCAAAACTAAATAATTCAAGCTGGGAACACTTCCTCAGCCTGGAAAAAAGGCTGCAGACGAAAAATCAGATTAGAAAAATTCGATTGGAATCAACCCTAAAAATCGAATAATTACAGAATAGCAACTGAAAGGTAATAACTGCACCTAGAAAATAATTAATCAAAAATCGGTTGATTCCCGATCCATTATAAGAGATCATGAAGTAACTTGGACCCAAAACATAGCTAATACATGCAAAACGATGGCATCGAGTCCATTTCCGCATAAACATGTTTTTCATACGTATAAATGAAGTAAAAATAGCTGCGAAAGGTTAAATTATTTCGCCATAGACGACAGTACTTTGGATTTTGCTCCGAAATTATTTAGATAGGTTACCAAGTGAAGTTTCAATGAAAAAGGTCTCTCAATTCCAGCTGTAACAACGAGTATCCTGTCAATAAAGTAACTTATACAGTTTCCTTTGTTGATGCAGTAGAGATAGTTACGTCTACACTATTTACTGTATTCCAAAAAACTAATGAGATAATCGCAGATTATCTACAGCTGGTCATAAGTCGACTTAGCAGACATGACTCACAAGTTCTAAATCTTCCGGCAAAATGCTTCAACAGCTGAGCATCTGGATTGACCGTCTGCAATAGCTGATTATCTACAGCTCGGTCTGAACTGACTAAGTAGGCCTTATTTCAAAACAATGCTACATTAAAAACAGAGTTCCATCAAGATATCCAAACCAGCATGTAGGGTAAAGAGAGGAAATAGAGGGTGCTGATGTGCCCTTTACCACAGCCATCGGGAGAAAGTCGTCCTTCAAGTGCAACTTCCGTATGAAACCAAAAGCGTCAACTATTATTCCCGCATTCGGGCGTATTGTAGGATATGATGTAGTATCATCTATTCAACAGAATAATGACATTCGAAAAAATTAAACAAAAAAGAATTCAAGGGGGCTCTCCAATTACGCAGTCCGATGTTACTTTGGAAGGGTTTCCAGTTCCGTACGGTTCAGCAGGATCTTACCATCATTGACAACTTCTCACTTGCTAAAATAAGGGCTGCTACAGTATCAATTGTGCACTAATATTTTTATACTTACCCAAAATTAGGTTCCGCTTGTCTCAAAATTGCTTGAGTGTGCGTTTAAGCCTGTTCAAATAAACAATTATTTACCCCATTCATGACATTCCAGAAAACAAGTTATAAAACCAGCCGGCTACCTACAGCCGATTCTCTGTTAACTTATACCGGTTCGGAGATTCCTTCAAATCAATATTTGAGGAAACTCGGCCATGCTCCTACTTGTTAAATGGAGCCTCCCAAGACATCCAAACCTGGTTGGAAATGGTAAAGGTGGGTTTCATCGTGCCTCCTGTTGCTGTGGGTAGACTGGGTATTCCTGGCTGCAAATGAATTTCCGATTTTGATGAGTTATGTGGCCTGTGAGCAACATAGATGGAATAATAGATCAAAAATAAGTGAACTTTCATAAGTGTGACGGAAAAAGAAAATGGAGAGTACCATAGTTCGAGAATCGCATATCCCATGGGACTAGAAACTACGCTAACAAGTCGAGTTCCAACTGACTAGTTGGTAGCAGATGCGTTTCCTACAATTAGACTTACTCTTACAGTCGTATTCACTTTTTGGAATACTTTGAAGATCAAGTAGAAATCAAAAAATCTACCATTCTGAGTAGAAGTCGGATGCGTGGCACAACAAAAAAAAACTGGTCACTTCATCTTCCCCAAGGTTGCGACAGACCAAACGGAATTCCTCGGTTCCTGCGAAACAAATCTGTCCTCTAGTACCCTCTTTTTTTCGGAAAGGACTAGTGCCTATCGATCGCGGCAGAAGTGATTAACAAAAGGAAGCCGCAATCGAGAGGCGGGGCGAATGCGTGTGCAACCTGGCCCGGTGAGGTTACAGTACACAAAGCACAGGTTTTGAATCATTACGGCGTGTAAGACTATAGGGGCGTAGTGGATGGTATGAGCAAATGAAGATTCATAATCGAAACAATTTTAGAAAAAAAATTAGAAGGGTTTGGCTCATTTTGTAGGTGTCCGCCACTGTTTACTTACAATTACTACAACTACATAGTTCACAAAACAACTTCATGATATCATGAAAATAGCAAACCCCTTGACGGTCATCGTAGATAGATCCTATTGGCTTGGAACCGACCGACAACAGCCCACTTAGAGAATGTGGAGCTGAAATGAGTCGTGCTTCAAAGACGCCGCAACCGGAGTGAAATATGGATACGAGCAATTGGTATGAGAGTTTTTATCAGATGAAGGTGATACGACACTCTACGTGAACATCGTTGTCACCGAGTCCTCTATCGTATTGCGCATGACCATGACTTTAATCATGAAAAAAGTGCATCGCACCCCGATACATTGGTCTGATTTCCAGTGAAAGTATGCACCTACGAAATCGAACAGTAACAAGTGCAAAGTGAGGCAAACTATAGGATTCAGATGATCAGATCAGGGTGCTAAGAGGTTTCAATTTAACTAGTAGAAGATCTGTACACAATTTACTACGTTTAGAGGCTTGGGATGGTTGGCGGACGAATGCGACAGACAAAAAAAGCAGAGGGGACAGAAACAGCTCACTGCAACTCCCCCTTCTGTTCGAGTTTTATGGACGGACTTTTCTCCCAGAGTTACCCATAACGAGCAAGGAGCGGCTGAGGAAAAGAGCTTGGAATAATTGAAAAACATATTATGACCTAGCAACAAAAAGACACAAGAACATTGCAGTAAATAAATAAATAAAGACTGACCAGAAAATAGAATTTTCTTAACAGAATAGTCGCGCTTAAGTCCAGAAAGAATGTTCACAAAAGGGTAGACATAAATAATGACAAAAAGTTGAAAAACACAAAGAAATCTAGTGGCTACTTTCATACTTGAACGTCCGTCCGTCCGTCCGTCCGTCCGTCCGTTCAGCGCGTGCCGCGACGGCGGCGCCTAACCGTTGTTGACAACACTGGATCACGTGCCAGCGCTGTCAACAGTACTCTAACGACCGCCGTCGCTGCACGCGCTGAACGGACGGACGGACGGACGGACGGACGGACGTTCAAGTCTGAAAGTAGCCAGTGCCTACCGAATTTTGGTCGTAAGATAAAGTGGATTTATTGCAAAAGTCCTACTCAGACAGCACATCCTATTTTACGAGAAAACTGATTTACTGTAACCAGAGGGGCGTTCAGCGGGTGCGAAGTGTGAACTGCGTTGCAGGGCGGAGAGTTTTCCTAGTTTGCTCTAGTAGTAAAGTTTCTATAGTAAAAGTAATAGGTAGCAAAGTAATAGGTAGACAAATACTGTAGCATTAGAAGCATGTTGATATCGAGCGAAACACTTCCATTACTTGTGCATAGGTATGTGCAATACCATTCACTAGGCTTTATGTAGTAATTTTATTCGCTATGCTTGAAGTATTGGCTAGCCGCTAGCTTCAAGCTACAACCAGTTTCCGAGAACAAAAACCGAATTGGTAAGAGAGGTGGACCTGGAAGTGATAGGAGGTTCTGACGGAAGAATGAAGATAAGCTGATCAAAACTGACGGCAGGGAGGAGGAGGAGGAGGGGGGGGGGGGGAGGGGTATAGACCTATAAGTACCCGTTTCCAGATTTTTTGAAGATTGATTTACTTTTGAAACATAGGAAGAAACGAGGATCCACCGGTACAGACCCAGGTCTCCTATTAGGGGCTGAAATTATCTACAGACAGCTCTTCCTTGAGACCGAGACTGCCCCATTGAACACCCTTGACGGGAACCATCTCAGTCAGTCCACTGCTTCTTTGGAAAAGCCCGCATCCAACTTGACCCACGACTGACAATAAGCTTGGGCCATCGTAGTAGAAACGAGGGCCGATCTCATAAATAATCGGCCAATTTTCAGGTACCTAACTGGACGAATTCCAATTCGTGCGGCGAGACGAAACTGAGGAAAGGGCCTCTAGTCATACTTTGTAGAAGAAAAAGGAAAATGAATAAGCAATAAAATTTATGGAGAGGTAAAGTAGTTGTAAGAACAAATGTGTGCGTTCTTTATTCCATCAATGAGATGAAAACCTGGTTTCCAAAGTCAACTTGAAAGTTCGAGTTTTCGATTTGTACCGTGTAAGAAAGGTCAACAAAAAGTAATCAGAGAAAGTACCTTTAAGAAAACCAGAAAGAGAACCCCTCTCCGTTACGCACAAGACACTGTTTTTCCTTGAACCTTCATTTTTTCTGAAGAGGAGGGCCACTGGTGTAGGACCATGGCACCGTGCAGGAGCTACAACTTCCAGTACAAACGGGAAGCTAGGGCGTTTTTTTGGGCATACTGACCCATTTGGAATGCGCTCACGCCTTCATCTTTCATTCGGAATCGCTGTGTAGTTGGCATTTCGTTTTGGGCCTATACAATGACTTGCAGGGGCCAGTTAGTGGCATTTCAGAGCCTTTACACTCCTAAACGAGTCTGGTACCAGCTAATGGGCCAGGAAGTGAAGGCTCGGTTGCCCACTGCGGTTACCGATTTAAGCCTCGATCAAGAAGACAGTAACGCTAGCTTGGCACCGGTCCAATTTTGTTTCACTATTACTATTAAAGTATTCAGATTAGAACCCAATACTTGAACTATCACTAAGTTGAAGCCCAATTTTTGGTGAAAACCTACTAAAAGTCATCCAGACTCATTCAGAAGACTATTCTATAGTAAATTTAATGAATAGTAATTTCAATAAATTACTGCTGATTGATTGATTGTTTAATCAATAATCCAGAAAACATGCAGGCATATCAGAAGCAATACCTTTGTCAAAGGTCTTCTAGTCACACAAACACGAAAAAGCAGCCTTTGTCCGCGAATTCCTACCGTAATACTAGCCGTAAAATAATCACTAAAACAACTTCGCGTCACAGAAGGAGGTCTGTAACCCATAACAACTGTACCGAAACTACTTACGAGTAGTTGTAGATTGGGGTGAGAAATTTGGACGGTTGATATGATACTAGTAAGGAGTCAGAGTAAACGAGTAAAAGTAAATTGAAGAGTTTTTTGGGAAAACAGCGGATTATGTATGCAAATATGACTGAAATGGGATAAGAATGAAAGGGCACACACATACAAGTCGCGTTCGAAATGCGACAAAATAGCGGTGAAGAGAGTGTCTTCGTCGTTCATAATACGCGTGTGAGGAAGAGGAGTAAACGAGCGTTTTATGGAGGCGACGCGTGCCCGATTTGACCTTTCGTTCGACCAGACACCGACCGACCACCGCAAACCACCCACCCCCATCTATTCATACACACACACACTCGCACAGACACAGACACAGTCGTATCTACCCATCTGGTCCTATTACGGTATGGTAATCCATGCAAAGTTTCCGCCCTAAAGATAGCTCTGGTCCCAATAGAATAAGAGGAGATTCTGAGAGCTACCGAGAGCGGAACCTTTCAGAGAACCGTTCGGTAGCTCCTACTGGGTCGACCTATTGAAGACTTCTAGCGTTCCTTTCAAAGATTTCAGTAGATTTGGGAGTTGGAGAATGGGATAGAGAAGGGTTTGGCGGCTAGAACGAACCCTTGGACAGGATTCAGCTTTCAGCTCAGGCTCAAAATCATTGAGCGTTCCATAGGGCTCCGGTAACCTACGACGCGTTTTTCCCCTTCCCAGCCGTGTGTCCTTAGATTCATCTGGGCGATGTTTCTAGGAGATACACGAGATTTTCGGCAAAACATATTCTTATGCCAATTCTACAAATATCTATCGCCTTAGTCAGTTAGGGTAGAGGGCGGAAGCCATAAGGGGTGAATGGGGTGAACGGCAAGCCTCCGTTTGGAGACAATTCGGGCGCATCTCGAGTGGGGAAACCGACACGGAGAAGTTACTAATGAAAGTTGGAGTTAAGAGCCTACGTACGTGTCCTTCCTTACATCAGCCCATAGAATATCTTTTCTTTCGAAGATTGAAATTTACAGCGTTCGGGTTAGAGAATTCCGTCTAAAAATAAAAGAAAAATAAATATTATCTATAATAAACGTAATAATAATTTAATAAAATATAATAATAATACATCCAAAATCAGTTGCATGGTATTACGGTAGAAGAACAAGGTTGAAGCTTATGGAATAGTTGGATAGGAGCCAATAAGGTGAAATGGACCTGAAACCTGAGATTTGTCACAATGATGCACTCTCCAACGTCCGATAAACAAGTTGCGAAGAAGGATCTGGAAAGTTCAAAGGGATGTTCAAAACGTACAGGTTTTTGTGATACTGATTGTCTGGAAAGCTGGTATTTGAAACATGGTTAGCGTGTCATGAACCTTGCTAGGGGCCGTATTTGGGTTGTAGCTATATTGACAAGACCCCTCGAAAAGAAGACCGGTCCGTCCGACCTGTTTCGGAGGCCATAAAAGTAATGCGGAAGGAAGAGGAACGGTTGTTCTCTGGGGAGGAAATCCAGGGTAGTCTTACAGATATGCTCACAACGCTTTGTCTATCCCTGGTTTGGAGGCCAGCCATCCGATTAGCCTCCGTACTTTGGTTAAATCCCGTAAACCTGAAGAAATCCCACTCCAAAACGGAGTTTGGTAGCGAATGTAACGCCACACGTTACTACATAACTCGTGAGTAGCTTTTTGTGGGTCCGTTTGGCACGGGCATCAAGTGGCTCGACTCGACAAAAAATGGGTGCGGGCTCGCATGCGCTCGAATTGTTGCGTGGAATTACGACGGACAGCGTTCAGTACCTATGCAACCGGTTCTAATCGAAAGAATTGCCAAAAAGCTCGATTATATGAGAGACGGGAGAGTGACCGCTCTCTGTGTCCGTTGAGATAAAGAAGACACCCGTTCAGAACCATGGACTGGGTGTTTCCGGTTCATATGGGGGCTGAATTTGGGGCATATTAGCTTGAAGACCCCAGCTGCTTTATTACCTCCAATCAAAAGCCCGAATTTGATATCTGTTAACATGGTTCAGATTACCAGTAAAGAACATTATGAATACTAGGTTTATTCAAGGATTACCCAGATTAGAGTCAGTTTGGGTACAGCGCTGAGACAAAGGAGTGGTCTTCATCTGCTATATCTACGGATCGAATCCTGCCTAGACCATTACTCCAGGTCGTGGGACAAAGACCCAGATCTCCAAGCCGTTACCATGCTACTGAAGTGAAAGTCCCAATAAAGTTTTTTTGCGCTGATCAATCCCGCGTGATGGATGCGCCCCGCATCTGAATTCCAATCAAAATCATGGTGGCGCATTGATTGTGTATAGGATGACATACAGTAGCCACAGCCAATGAACAGGTCAGTACTTTTATCCTCTCAGAAGAGACCGGTACCAATCGACCGACCCCGAAGAGATGGAAGGCTTAGTTGGCCCAGGCGGATCTAGGATTCGAACCCGTGACCATGCGTGTGTAGTAATGCGCCACTTGCCACTACACCGCCTCCTCCCTCATCATGCTACCACTGACGATATTTACTTTTCGTTGTTTATAGTCTGCCCGAACCGGTATTCAAATGTTTCTGAACTAGAAAAGGAGTTAGTGTACGTGGCATATGCTGGGCCAACCAATCGAAATCCCGTTGTTTTTCTTGGCTCCACTTAGTAAATAAGTTTTTCCTGAATCGCAGTAGACATGGTCTAAATGAGTTTCACAGATGAGAGATGAGTTACTTCAAACTATTCTACTGAACGGATGTCTAGCCGTTGTGTTTCTTTCACAGCTGCGTTTGCGATGATGAATGTCCTTTGCGCAAGAATAATTACTTCTGTCCTAAAGGTTGACTGAATGAGGGTCTTTTTCAAAAACCATAGAAAATTTTGTCACATTAGTACAACTAGCGTTGTGTTCTGACAATTGAATAGGTCGTTTGGCTGGCTACTTCCATTCCAGGGAGGATCGAAGTCTCTAGAGGTTCGAACCCCCGGTAGACTTATATAATTCCGTGCGATACACCTTAAACGTGTACTCGAACTGGATCCAGTCCAAAACGGAGGAGAAGTTTCATTCACCTGAATCGATAACTGCGTAAACGAGGCCGTCGTTGGAGGAGTGCGATGACGGGAAAAAAACCCGAACGCGCGATGCTCGGGCGACTCGCCAAATGTGCAAAACGTATCGGCGCCACCGCCACCGCCACCGCTACCAACACCACCACTACCACTACCACTACCACCACTAGCATACCACAACAGCCACCCTTTCCCCTATCCATTGGAAACTGGTAACCAAATACGAGTAAATATTGTATGAGGGCCTGGAAGAAGTGTATCAACGTATGCTATCCCACACTGATCAAGGGAACGACAAAGTCATAGCACGGTTGGGTGAACGAGCCGTAGTAGTCTCACCCAAATTCGAAAACAAAACAATTAGCGGCGATAATTCAATGCATCAACAGGCTGCTTGGCAAAACTATTGAGTTGAGCCCTAAGAATTAGCAGCGGTTAGGGGACGGAAACGTATTATGGAGCGGAATGGAAAGGAGAGAAGAGAGAAGGTGATAAACGATTCCTCACAAACGAGGAAGGACATTCTTGGAAGTAACTATGAAACCTCCAGTTCATTCGTTGTCCCAGGGGTACTCGGCAATCGACGTCTACTTAGAATCGTGCTCATAGTGGTTCCTTGATAACGGAGATTGCCAATGTTCATATTCTCCAAGGTGGGTCTGGTATCAAATAGTCCCCTGTGCAGAAACGGAAAAGGCTCCCGGAGAGGGATTGGGGCTCCATCCCATCCCTGGACCACAACGCCTCCAGCCGCTAACCTGACATTCGATCCCCGCTCAATGAACGGATCCACGTGCAATTATTCGAACTTTTCCAAGTGTAACCTCATTGGAAACCTATAAACGAGCTATAAAAGTCCGGCGTTCAGCCAACAATTGATCGCAATTATTGGCTTTTGGCCAACCGATACACGAACTCTCGTTGAATTAAAACCCACAGCGACCGAGTTTGTGGGAATTTTCCGATTTTTTGGGTTATTTCGGTCTTGGGTACTTTTACGGCTTGGAAGCGGTGCTGCAAGGGCATACGGTAACGCATTGTTCCTGAACGGAATTCAGGGAGGTTATAAAAAATAAATTCATTAAATAATGAAGCGTTCGAAAGAGGGTGAAAGAGTAGTAATTTTTGTTGAGTAGATTGTAAAAAAAAATAAAAAGAAGCGACGCAGTTGAGTAATTGGCCTAATGGTAATAGTAATAGTTGAAGATACTACCTAATTCTTCTCCTAGAATGAGTAAATTCTCTTTTCTTAGTTTTCTTGAAGCTGTACTGCCCCGTACTTTTACACTAAAAGTGCCTGTGAGAACAGTAAAAGTAAGGGATTAGCCCTGTAGAGTTTTTCAAGGTCGTACTGCCCTGGACCCTTTAAGGACCTCACAAGCCCTATTGGGTTGAGGGTGACTAGTGTCTTGACTCTTAGAGGTTATCGAATGCACGGCGCGACATTTCCCATTTTACAACTTATCATTACCTACTTTAACTTCTTTCGAAATATACTATTTGTTATTCTTGTTGAAAACCTATTGTTATAGCGGCCAACATGCGCAATTAACGACATCAGCTATACGACGTGCGTAGGATGTCTGGGACATTAAAATCGGGTGAAAACAAATGAAAACCCGTGTACTTTCACTTGATCCGGCAAAGTTAAGCTAGAATTCGACAGTATGAAAAAAGACAGGAGGACTTCAATTTTAAAATATGCAGATCCCTTGCAATCCAGTTTTTCCCTGAAAGATCGAGTAAAAAGAAAACTTTTAAACGGTGAAAGTACTTCCTTTGAATTTTGGCTGCTTTCCAAAATTAAGAGCATTCGGTGAAATAAACTAAGAGTGATCTTCAGGTTATCATGAGCGCAAACCAGAGAAGGAGCAGAGACGCAAGGTTTGATTTGAGAATGCAAAAATCCTTTAAACTCTATTTCTCTGAACTCTGACCTAACCGAATCTAATTGGGAATCGTTGCATATAACGGGAATGAAGCTCGAGCAAATCAATCGATGAAATTGAATGCTCAGTTGAGATTCACAAGTAGACCTACTGTAGATTACTGTACGAGTGGAAATGCTTGATGGACCAACGAGAAGAGGCGAAATTATTTATATATGAATGATTATAGTAATAATTTACAGCTATGAGTCAAGATCTCTTACGTAGATAATACGGATGAGCTACTTATGCAGTAGACTTCCGGCAATAGCATAGGGGGGCCCATTAGGAGAGAGGAAAAATATTTTTTCTGTCTAGGATTTGTATTCTGCACCAGTCACCATCGAGACCACAGTTTTTCCCCACCCTTGAATTTCTCCCCTCTTTCGCTCTTCCTAAATGCTGCAATGGGCAATCGGTGCACGGAAGCCTCCCGCCGTTCACCCTCCCCGCTCTCCGTTTCGATTAAGCTAAAGTGTCTTCATTCAAGACAAGATGGAAAGCATATCTCTAGAGAAGATTTGCTAACGTCCGGTAAAACCCCGTCCGGAATTGATTTAGTTCTATCGACACGAAATACAACCACAAAGAACACCACATTACCTTCTCCTGCCAGGACCATTCCAATCTTGATAATCAGGTGAGGGAGCTACCTTCAGCTGCACTAATCTACTGCAAAACTACGAGCAGAAACTTTCAGGTATGCTTGATATGGCCTCCTCTTGTTTACTGTATACCTAGCCGAGTAGTAACTGAGTAAACAAAGAGCATTTGTTCTATGGAAGCAGGTACTACAGAAACTTCCTCATTCCCTAGTAGGCCCTGAAGGCGATGTTTCAATTGTGGACCATTGAAAACCCGAAAAACGCTATAACTCGATGGCGAAATAGCGGTTTCAAATTGTGGGTAACTGGGTCAGCCCACAGCTGAGACAGCAGGTCCAGATGTTGACGATATGCGCTAGTAGGACGAATTTGTGAGCTGGCGTACGAAGAAAAGGAGGATAGTGTGAGGAATAGAGTGAGTGGAAGGGAAAGGACCAACAACGGACAAGGTAAAGCATCGGCTGCGGTTGTGGGTGGTGGTGGTTGAGGCGACGGCGCGTAATGTAGTTGTGAGTCACATAGCGAAGAGGGGCTAAACCAGCTCGGATCCGTCCGTCCGTCAGTGCGCGAACCATCAGCCAGCCAGCCCCGACAAACATGGCACCCCCTTTACTCCCTCCCCCATCCATATCACCTTTACGAGGCACACGCCCAACAGAGGCCAACGGACACGAGGAGATTTGCGGCCTCCTAATGGGAGAAATCACGAGGAGTTGAGAAGTGACGTACGAGATACATATGTGTGTGTGTGTGCTTGAAGGGCGAACGGATTGAAAAAGAATAAAAACATAGCCGAGGAGCAGACGTCGCCCGCTACCACATAACAACGACGCGCGGAATCGGGATAACGACGGTCGAGGAGATGCACAAAAAACTGAATAAGCGCCAGCTGACGTCGAAGTCGCTGAGCTGAAGCCCAGTGTGGGTCTGTACAAGTACATCCCGTTAAGTGTCCGTTGTTTGGAACTCACAAGAATGTTGACGGTCTCGGGCGGCAAGTTTAGGAACTGGCGCTTGGCCAAAACAAGTCGCACAGTCATCAGATGCGTAAAAACAACGTCAAGTGACAGATGGCACTTGTGAGTTGGGCTAGACGCGGAATTCAGAAACATGAGTAATGTTATCCAACTATGAATGGATGTCGTCGATTCATTGGGATGATTAGGAGGTAATGTTTATGTGAAGTGGATTTGTTGGCCGCCGATGGCGTGATAGTGATGATGACTGAGAGGGTGCCAGAGAGTCGGTAAAGACAGACGGAGAGCAGACGAGGACGAGGCGAGGAGGGGGGATGGCGGCCGAGGAGGCGAGGAGGTGTTTGCAGCATGCCACAGAATCCGCCGCCAAAAATCCGAGGAGCGATTAAGGACCGGCGGCCGGCGGCGGCGGCGGCGAGAGAAAGGAGAGCGGCGGCGCTGCCCGACGAACGAAACGGGGCTGCCCGTCGTCGTCGTCGTCCGTCCGTCCGCAACCCAGTCGTCGTGTCGATGTCGATGGGCGAATTATAAATGAAATTGAGATGTCCGGCCTCGGCAACAGCATGCTTGCGCATCTCGTCGTCCTCGTCGTCGTCGTAACGAATCCGGCAAAACGATGTACTTGATAATGACCCACTCGCTCAGAAGAACTACAAGCTTACCAGATTACCAGTAGAGAACTTGTTTAGTCAGTAATATTACGAGTATAGGATGCAGGAAAGTGATGTCTCGATGATGACAGATTAATCCCTCCATAATTAGTCTTCCGATAGGAATAAACCATGACCCTGAACTATGAAGTTTTCGCTAATTAACTTAAGTTTATACAATAACAGTCTGCTAGTTAGCTAGTAGATCTTTCTAGGTCTTAGCAGTAACAGGAAGTGAGAAGGAAACAAAAATCAATAATCGATTGGCGACACTGTAGATGTTCTAGTCGGAGTAGTTTTTGAGGCAATGTGGCTCAGAGCGGATGCGACATGATCTTCATCAACTCATTTTGCCCTCAAAAAACTCTCAGTTCGAATTCTACAAAAAGATTCCCTTGATCTTGCCGTTAAAAAGGAAAACGCTGGAAATAGAAGGTCAAAACTGGTTGGGTGAGTGAAGCTCACAAATGCATGGCGCAACTAACCTTTACAGATCTGTAGAATCTATGAAGGTTGAGGGATTCGAAAAGATGTGCCGCCTACTCGATGTGCTCTTTTTCTAAACTACTCCATGTCCAGACCTTATTGGACCGAACACTTGAAAAGCTCAGTTTCCAAACACCATTCTCTTTCTTAGTCGCCAGCAACTGAGGGCAAGAAAGACAAAACTGGAAAACTAGCAGTGGATAATGATTTGTAGAGCAGAATTACCAACAAACTTTTTTCCCCCATTTTTTGTGTTTATTTTTACCAAACGGAGTAATATGATTTGCTAGACAGAACCTATAGCTGGTTATTGAAAGTTAAACGATTTCAAGTTCACTCGGTTCAGAGGGAAATTTGATTAAGGCGGTGTAAAAAATCGCCAGATCACAGGTGTTGCCCCGAATTTTCTCCGTATTGGTCTTAGCTCCTTCATCTTCTCAGCCGATTTTTTCCATCTATCAAGAAAAGGTAGATGTATACACACAATAAATAAATAACAAAATAGGATTCCCCTTTGCGGGTTTCATCCAAAGAATTTTCAGGTAAGCCTCAGAGCCTCCAAACTTTAAATTCATTGTGTGGAAAATGTTTCAAGATTCATAATTTCCGGAAGCAAGAAAAATAAGTATTGGAGGAAAAAAGTTAATATTAACTAGGATTACTTAGTATAATATAAAACGAATTATTATACAATTAATTATCTGGTGAACTTTTAATAAGTAAATGTATAGAAAAGATAGCCCCGTCTGGCCTACATTGTTGAAGGACTTTTCAATCTTACAAGGTATAGCGAGCTCTTGCTCTTCTTAAGAGAAGTTAGCCGGGTAGTACTTACTAGTTACCACAAAGGTAAACAAAAAACAACTATTTTCAAAGGAAATTTATGGAAGGGGCTGTTTAGTTCGAAGGAATGAAAAACCGAGTGACCGTATACCCGATGACGTCAACGTTGTGAAGGAAGATACAGACGACGAAACGTGCACGAATATAAACATATTCCCTCTGCGTCTCTTACTCCCTTCATGGTATTAAAGAAACGTAAAATAAGAGGAGGCGCTCTATTACACGATCCGGACCAAGAGGTAATTTTAAATGGAAATTACAAGTTATTTTTCAGAGTCTTTCCACAGATTGGGAAAAAGGAAGGAAACTATAAAATAAACTATATAGAATGGCATTAAAAAGGTATCTATGATGTTACGAAGTTAAGTACAAGTTCATACTTTTTAATTTCGTTTCCTAGAAAATTGTCACTACTCAGGGTAGGGTATACTGTGGCGAAAAGTACTTGCTTGAGGATTTTTTCTAGAAGAGAACAGTGCAGGGCTCACGTGAATGAAAAAAATGTACGAGTAAAAAAATGAAGGGGCAGAAGGGGCGATAGGTCTGCCTGCTTATTCCATGTAACCGCCATTGTGCCATTGTTTTCCCTTGTTTGTCTCAGACAGACCAGAGGAACGAATATGAGTAAAAGACGGTATAGATAGAAAAGGTGTAGGTTGGTTTGGGAATGCGAAGATTACGTGGTGCCTACTATCTTCACTTCGTTAACTAATAAGTAAATAAATAAATAAATAAATAAATAAATAAACGACGACAAGTATCAAGTACTGGAACTATCGGAACTACAGGAATTATCAGAAGGTTGAGGCCATGTTGAGCACAGCATTCTGAATACAAAGGGCCCACAACCATGAGTGGCCCATGGCAACACTTGGGAGGACTGTTCCGAGAATCTCTTGAATTTCCGGATTTTGGCCCCTCCCTCGCATCCTAAGAGAGCCTATCAGACTGCAGCTCTAAGATGCGCTCTGAATTACAACTTCCTTCAGTCTCCCTTCTCCCTTCCTCTAGACTTTTTCGGGTCGGGCACTTTTTTTGGGCTCTCCTGTTTCTTCTGGGAGGGACTGGGGGTGGAACGGGTTTTTGCACTTTGCTGGCATTTTATCCCGGGTCAAACCGAATAGATAAAAGGCCCATATTCGGAAATAGTTAGAGACGACGCGTTGTTGATAAAGCCATCGCTATGAAGGAAACTAAGGGGAGCCGAGTTGTTTGCACAGCATTTGATAGTATTGAGTGAAAGTGGCGCCTGGAAAGCGAAAAAGGAACCAAAGGAGAAGCGTAAACATCTCAGGCTATTCGAAATGGGATGCTTTACTTACAATCGAGATGTACAAGTAAAGAGCACCTGCAGCTCCTCCTATTCCCTCTTTTTACCTGAGCCCAACAAGAGATCAAAGGTTAACGGTAGTCGTACTCACAGAGTGATTGGCAGGGACATACTCAGGGACCTTGGGGAACATTCCCTCTCGGGTCCACCAATCACCTACCAATCTGGTTTTCTCCAATCCACTGACATAAATACTATTCAAGGTTATCTCTGGACGCTTGATCTGGACTGTTCTGGGCCCTCTGCAACATTGTATCCCTGGATGCTTCCTACAACCAGGAGGTTCCTGCGAGAGCCAAGGGCATGACGCATTCTGGATAGATTGAATAACATCAAGTTTGCACTTTTAGCTTCCAAAGTACATGGTCTTCCCACAATTCCATTCGAATGAAAGCCTCTTTGATTACCTGTTTACCATCACTACAAGGTAAAAGTGGAACCAAACGCTGGTAAGGACCAAATAGAAGACGGGTACACGGAGCATGCCAAAGTCAACAAACAATATTCTGTTTTGTATCCTCGGCCTACACCAGTAGACCTCCACGTCGTTGGGATGTGATGGTATCGGTAAGGGAACAGTGATGACAAGTAAGGCAGACCTGTTAACTGTTAGTAACCCGATCGGTACTTTACTTTCTCCCGACTCCAATTCAAGGTAAAACGGATTGGGCTTGCGGGCGAATTCATCGCCACAATCTGTCATCATGGGTGCGCCAATGGGATGTCGCTTTCGATTTAGCGGCGTGAGAGGTGAAGCGTGGGAAAACACAATGTGATATATAAAGCGCAACCCCAACTGGCTATTTCAGCCCCCATCTGCAGAATGGCCTAGCCTTGAAACCCTGTCCGAAAATTAAGTCCCACTCCGAAGAAGAACAATACTGTGAATCATGGCTAATATTATATATCATAGATCAAGGTCAGACGTAAAATTTTACTTACTTGGAGAAATTTTATAAATAAATAACAAGAAAAAGAATAAATTATCATGGAGTGAGTGACTAAATTATTAATAAAGTAATCAATTTATATTAGTAAATCTTGAAGGAGATCATGTGGAGTTATACCAAGTGACATACTACCACACATCCATAGTTCGATGATCGAACCTCGGGCCGATACTGGGTCAGGCAACCAACCCTTTCATTCCTATGGGATTGAGTACTCGGTACCAGGCTCATCTGGGAGAATAAAAGTACTAATCTATACATGGGTTGACCACCCCAAGTCATATGTCACATACGTGTTCAAATACAGCTACGATTTTGAATAGCAGTAGAATGCAAGGCGCATCCTTGAAGTGCTTGGCAACCGCCAGAGAACTTTGTACTTTGTCATTAATACAATTATATGTATTTTCTAATTTTACCTTTCGCAAAAAGATAAACGTGTGACAAAATTTGTTCCCCTTCCTTAAGAAGTACTCCCTACTCCCTGAAACTCCCAATAATCAACTGAAACAAGCTTTGTTCACAAATCTAACATGTATACCTGTGTATACCATAATCAAGGTGAGAAAAGAGCGTGGATTCTGAACCATGTTGAACGATGGGTTTCCCTTTCACAAGCCCCGCCCATCCTGCAAACCACGCCTCATAAAAAAACCTTGCAAACTAATTATCAACAATGACATAGGTGATAACACGAAATCGCTACCCTCATGTTTCAGAAGATCCTGAAGCATAACTGCTGTTTGTATTGACTTGACCATTCGTTGCCTTTCACGAACCGTACGGTAAGAGGTTTTTGAAGGGTATTTAAGTAATTTTTTGAAGTATTTAACTAAATATTCAGAAGCAGAAGTGATTTATGATACTAGTTCTAGTCACTAGTACTATAACTATAAGAGGGAAGTAAAAATAGAGATTGGTGCCGGAAAACAACTAGCAGTTAGTCAGCCTCATAATGCTTCCCCCATAACAAGACTACTATGCAGTTGTTATTCTCATAGCATGCTTTCCTCCCTTCCCTGTTCAATATTGTTATGAACGGCTTCAATTGTGGATAAACATGAAACGAAAATCGATGATGCAATGTGAGTCTTCAATACTCACTCAGTTCCCGAGGCACGTAAAGTTGGATAGGAGCTATAGGCAAACAAAGTAGAAGCCCCAAGCTGCTTCGTTTTAGTCGAGAGAGAGCAGTTAATTCGGTAGCTCCCTCGTAGATATTTGCTTCAGCTAGTTGGAACTTCAGAGTTCATTCTATCCCCTACGCTATAATCAAGCTCCTCATGGGACGTCTAATTGGCGAAAACTTGCGTAGTAAGTTGGAAAACAGTGAGCAGTCCAAAACGGCATTATTGGAAAACATATGTGTCACAAAAACATAAGGACAAAGAACAAAGTCTAAGCCGTCGATTAATTCCGTTTGTGGAATCTCCCGCATTCTACTTCCTCTCGGGATCGTAGTGGATGTTTAGTTGTGTATGGAGCCTACACAATGACATGCGGTGGCCAGCCAATGCAAAGTCAGAGGATTCACCCTCCCAGACGACTCCGATCCCCATCAACCGGATGGAAGACGCGGCCAGGGCTAGTATCGATCAGGAGTTCGAACCCATACCATGCGTGTGTGACAGTGCGCCACTTGCCACTGCACCACTTCATCCTCAAAACATCCACAAACACATTAAAATTGCGACCCTCATCATTTGTTATGGAGGGTAAGTAGCGGGCCCATTTGTGAAGAGCGAGGAAACTGGACGACCTTCCTTGTTTTGATCGGATCAACACTCAAAAATCCCGCCCACTCAGGAAGCTCCTCCCTCGCTACCAACAAGAGCACAGGTGAGAGAATTATTTTCGTACTCATACAAATACACAGTTCAAGATGTCACGGAGCAAATACTATTGAGACCTGTCGAAACAGGATAATGCAGGAATATAGTTCTGATAAATGTGAAATTTGCAAATGCCACCTTCCTGGGACACATAGGATGGGTAAATTGATAGTTTGAAGAGTGCATGGAGATTAGTTCATGTTTTTATAATTATCCTGAATATGCTGAAGGAATCCACTAATCAGTACGATGAATATCTCGTACCAACTTTCCCAAAACGTTTTATCTGAGACCTTAACTCTCAGTACAGAGGCGAGAGACGTATGTACTGCCACCTGAAAAGTGCCTACAGCACCCAGGGTTTATTCATGAAATCAGTTAAAAATTGCAGAGAGTTACGAAACAAAAGCAGTTAAAAAATACTGATAATTCGCAAAAACAATAATCGATAATCTTTCTTTTCGATTTTGTGAAATCAAATGCTAGCGCTTCAGCATATCTACCGCCCAGCATTTTGTTGCAGAGTCAATACGAAAAATACCATAAGCGAGAGAGAAAACCGACGATATCAAATCGCCGAATATATGAGGCGCCACAAACTCGTCCTAATGGGGGCGGTGCGAGTTCAGGAGGCGTGATGGACACGAACTTGATGACTAGTTACGTTGCCATTGGATTACCTTACGTCGTCACCCGTCTATACCTCCCTATAATGTGCACTCCGAACATAAGTCTATTACCCGCAAAACTCGATTATCACATCAGAAGTCATCCAACATTTTCTTAGGTATGACGCCCTTGCCTGCTGGTCCCCACTGGTCGACTTACTATTTCAACTGCTTCTCTTGGGCTTGGTGAATTCCGCCAGCACTGGCAAGAATCTAAATTTACAACTATTCGGAACGCTGTTCTCCAGAACTGGTAATGGATGATTCTACGAGATAGTTCAAAAGCATTATTCTCTGAATGTGGATACCCCCCAAGCTAGGAGGTTTAGCCTCTTTGAAGGATTTCTAGCAATTATTCAGGGAATTCACAAGTAGTAAGTAGAAACTTCAAGAAAAGCTTAAATAGTTCCTTGCAAAGTAATCATATGTTGATGATTGAAGTTTAGCACACTATCGAAAAAAGTAATCGTGGGCTTCAGAATTGGTATGAGTAAATCCAAAGTGCAGAGGATGTTGATGCCTATCTACTGTTTTGAGACTGCCAACTGAGGGAACGAAGAAGAGCGTCATGATTACGTCACTCATAAACCGAACTAATTATCAAATATTTTTCTGTGAAACGGAAAAAAAGGAAGCAAAAAGATTAGGGACATGTAAGCTAATTTAACAATGACGTTAAACAATGAGAACCGTGGGCGGGGTCCGGGAGTACAGATATTTGACAGAAACAGCAGGTAATCCAACGAAAAGAGCTGAACTTTGTTGAACTTGAGAGATGGTTTGCTTTACCCACAGACCTGAGATTCCTTCCTTGAGATTTCCTCAGTTCCTGCAGTTAAAGATGAAGGGTAAAGTGTTCGGGCGTTAATCAGTTCCACCTGAGTGATGCGCCCCGCGCCGATACACAAGTCAATGCTTTCATCCTCCCAGACAAGTCTGATGCCAATTCACCGACCCCGGACAGATGGAAGGCTTGGTTAGCCTGGGCGGATATCGATCCGAGACATCGATATCCCTGTTACCGACCAGCCGACCAACAGGTAGAAGCTTTGTCTTCAAGATGAAAGCACCGGTTAGCATCAGAACATAAATATTGAGATGTCTCGGGAAAACTGAACAGGTAACAAGTACAGATGTTCTGATGCAAACCAGCGCTTCAGAGTTATCAACTAGAACAAATCACCTATCATATTTTGTCTTTTCGACCTTCAATCCAACTTCTAACTCTTGACGACTTACTTGTCCTCCAGAGGGTTCCCAAAACACAACCTCTCTGGGAAAAAGAAAACTTCAAAAAAAAAGCTCGCATTCAGCGATAATAATACTTGTAAATAATCTTGGTCGTAATCGTAGTCAGTCAGTTGGGATTACGTTTTATAGGAATCGGCATGTGACCATAAGTGACCACGGCGATAGTAAACAGATGAAATGTTGACGAAGTTCAGCGCTTCAGCCCTATTACTGCTCCTACCCTTCGGGTTCATATATAGTTGGGGCCAGATTCGTCTGAGAAGGTAAATACCTGATTCGATGCTAGCTTAGTTCTTCTAAAAACAGCGCAATTGAAGATGTTCAACAAAACTTTTCAGCAAAGAATAGTTTTAACTTATACGGGCGGTGGTGCAGTGACAAGTGGTGCAATGTCACACACGCAGGGTACGGGGATCAAACCCCGTACCGTGCGTGTGTGACATTAGCACTTCCCCAAGCCAGCCATGCCTTTCACCCTCCAAATTCGCTTGGGAGGATAAAAGCACTGACTAGCACACCGGCTGGCCACCGCAATTCATTGTATAGAGCACTTATGCATTCAAACCGCCGCTACGATTCTCAATGGAAGCCGTACGCAGGGCGCATCCCATAAACGGGGTTGACCGCCTGAAACTGTGTTAATACATTAATACAAAGTATAAAGCGGATGTATCGGACACGTAAGATGAATGATCGATGGATAAACAGTAGGCCAATGGAGTCTTCTGAACTTGAACAACCACCTACATGGTTGTCGTTTCGCCGCAAAACTGGTAGTGAGTGGTATGGTGGTCGAGTGCTCTGAATTGAGTGAATGGAAGGATGGCTAACGTTTCATTGTCTTCTAGAAAAAAATGCGAAACTGAAAGCAGTCGCCCGAGCATACACGTTCATGTATCGGTGACCCAGTTTTGATACAACGGCACGTCTTGACCCATATGAACTGCGACAGGACCGATAAACAATCTACTCTTTTAACATTTTCCGTGTCCAAATTATAATAAAATGAAGCAGAAGATATGTAGATTTTGTATTTGCGCAAAACTTCTTCAATTATAAACGCAGGCGCAGTTTTGCACAAAAAGCCTACTATTGCCGTTATGATAGCCTGCCAGTGACGTGGTCCCCACGATTCACTGCATAAGTCGGATACAAATTCATGCGCTAGCACGATTCTGAATAGATGCCTAGTGCGCGGCGCATACAAAAGTGTGATCAATTCCAACCCTTCTAGCGCTTGACTGGCCGATCCAAAGACACCGGGGGGGGCGGGGGGGGGGGGGTGGGGGGCTAGACAAGGATGCTGAATGTCCAAGAAAATCCGGTGTTCTGAACGAGTAGTCAGAAGCAATTCTTGAGGCCCTATCCCCCTTCTGCCACAAACCGACGGAAGAGAATCAAGTAGGGGATAAAGAGGCAGGGTTGAGAGCAAAGTATATGCATGATAGAGTCGATTCGATACCCAACATAGATCCACTGGTACTCTAAAGGCTACTTGTGAAGAAGAAAGATGAAAGCTCTAGAAAGAAAAATCTAGGCAAGGGCCCCGAAGTGTTCCCGAGCTATGACAAGCAGAATGTACTTGTAAGTTATAAAAGGGCAGTACCTAATCGATACTCAGTAGCGCCATAGAGTCAAGCACTTGAAGAGGAAATTTCGATGGTTAGTTCCTAGAATAGCAGCAACTGAAACGGAAATCCGACTTCAGCTCTCAATTCATAGAAAGAATTCGTCACCTCTGTTCACGATCCTGCATGACTTAGAGTGCACTTTACGTTATAGGAGGGTATGCTCTTTTCTGCACTTCCCTCTAATTGTAAGGCGACAACAGCGTTTCGACCGTGGTTTTGGACGAGTTGAACCATTCTACACTTACCGTTTAGTTGCTAGAAAGGGATCAACTTTATTACAATGAAGGACGAAGCCCTTTGACGGCGAGCTAACCCGTCTTGGGTGGCCCCAACTCACCCGACATCAAGTAACCATCACAATAGATTACAATCGCCTTCATTTTTTAGTTAACAATATATTCAATATATTTGTACATATGGAATTACATATTGTACCATAGTACATCCGGTCGTAAATAAGTAATGACGTATTATCAGAAGTACCTCTAATTTTTATCATGAAGAGTTACAACCTGTTATCTAAAGCGTTTTATAGTGATAGACCAGGTACCTCAGTATTTGTTGGTCAATATAGGTTTAGCTAAATATATATCCACTTTTTTATAAAACAGATAATCAGGTTTCCCTAAAATAGATGCAATTACTTGGTTGTCAACCTAATTAGACTAGTTCGATAGAAGAGAGCAAACAACGGATCAGTCAGCACATCAAGCCTCAAGACCTGTCCGATAATAATTTACCAACTCTGAAGGAAAACTTGGTCCCTAAGTAGTATCAGCCCAGGATCCGGAACCTTGACCAAGCGCATGGAAGCGGCGCTACTTGGCACTATCCCAACCCATGTTCGCTTTTATTCCCCGGGAATAATGATAGAAAAACGGACATATCTAGAGTTTTCCCAAGGAGAGAAAAACTCAGAAAGAAAAAAGAAGTTTGTTTCTCCTCAAGTTACTTCATTACGCTACAATCTGTCTCCGCAGCTGAGCAATAGGGAAGGGGTAGGGGGGGGGGGGGGAGAGAGATGAGATTACCACAGATTTAATGTTTTGATTCCCGACCCAGGAAACTTATTTTTCTGGCACTCCTGAGCCCTTCCATACTTTAAAATAGTGTATCCGAAGTTTTGAAAAAACTAATAACATGAAAAAAACAGCCGTCCACTCGGATGATGCGAATTTAACTTGACCTCATCCTTTTTTGAGTATTACCTACTACCTTACCTACTCCTACCTACTCTCATTACTTCACACACTACCTCTTTATTTTCTAGGTGAATATTTTCTTCCCGAACATCAATTCTAGAAACATTTGGTGACGTTTATGACGTGTCCATGTACCTCGAAGACATATGACTCGGACGTGCCCGAACCAATACTAGGTTCTGTACTAATAGTAAATCTGTTTTGGTAGCTAAAAGAGGATTGTATCTTCGTTGAAAGCATTGCGACTACCTTTTAAGAACATCAAGAGCCCTAATTTCCTTTTTAAAAAGGACATAGACAAAAGGATTTTTCCCATGTGGAAGGACGAGATGCATGATTACACTAGGAGAGGGGTCAGGTATCCCTTCATTAAAAGTGGCCGGGTTAGTAGGAGCCTTAATAAAATACCTTTAAACCCGACTAACCCCTATACCCCGGAAATTTCCGGAAGAGGAGTCGACATGAAGGCCAGGCTGAGAAGAACATGAAAAAGCTTACCTACTAAAAAAAGACATTAAAATTTATCAAACCATTGTTCAGTATGTCCTTAATTCCCTCTTTTGAAGTACATCCGCCCACTCCAATCAACTTACACGCCCCCACACCCCTCCCCTCCCCTTCCCTCCCCATTTATCCTACATTAGATTCTACAAAACAAGCTTGATTAAGACCGGGAGTTCGAGCCTAATATGAAGCTGCTGACTTTGCTCCGAGCTTACACTGAGGTCCCTACAATAGGACTAGCAAGTGCCCACCAGGCCCAGACAAAAGGAGAAAGGCATGGGTAAAAATTTGATACCCATGAGCTCGAGCTACACTCATGTTTTTTTACAGCAAGTAAAAACTAAAAGCGATCGACTACGAAGCCTGCTCTTCGAGGAGATGTTACTACAAGGCTTACTGTAGTTTGATACAACCCTGAATCAAGTCATTACAGAATCTGCTGGATACGATAACTCATGAAACGCGATGTCGTACTGTAAAAGAAAATTAGGCTCTAATTCCAGTAACAGCTTTTCCATTCGCATTATTTCAGAAGTATTGAAGTATTTTGCAAAAAATTATTGACCCCACAATATGTAAAAACAAGAAGAAAACAAACAAGTGGTAAACAAGGTGTTGTCATAATGGCTGTGTGCGAGGGGTACTCGTGCACGAACTGCTTTCTATTGCGACAAACGATCGTTCGCAAATAAAAAGCTTATCTGTGGTCAGAGAAAGGAGAAATAAAGAGCAATTGCTCTGTAGTTTGCGGAAAATCAGCCACAAACCTCTCTCTCAAGCAGAGCAGAAAGAAAAGCATGTCAAAGATTGCGGAATTTAGCAGAAACGGACGTGCCAGTGGGGAAAAAAGTCAGCTCGCCTCACGGAATGACTCAATAATGGCGATGCCGGCCTCCGAGACATTCAACGATGGCGACAAGCGAAAAGTGTAGCTATGTGGTAAAAGAAAGAAAATTTCCATCAAATCGTCGTGCTCATTGAAGCCATCAATCGAATACAAAACATACCCATCGACTGATTCTGGTTCCGTCGTCGTCATCGGTAGCTACGGTAAGGCCTCCAGTCCGCGGAAGTAGTAAGAGAATATTTGATGTTGAGACGTTGTGAGTTGATCAAAGACCGTCTGGGAAGCTGGATTTCTTCGTCGTCTTCATGGAAGGAATTCGAATCGACAAGAATTTCCAATCGATGCGGCCGATTCAAAGGACCGTCGTCGTGCGATGATAGAGCTGGGCTGTACACCGCCGCCCAGCACTGGGGCTGTCTACCCACGCAATCAACGCTATTCTGAGGCAACACGTACACCAACAATTCGCACTTCATACAGTCATCGGCAGCCACCCGCTCCTCCTGCAGCAGCAGCAGCCGTCGAAGAATCCTCATTGTCGCAGAAAGGAAATAGATCTTGTTATGGATCATTTCCGAACGGGAGAAGAGCTTACCAGAACATCCTCTACTTCTAATACCAAATCTTCCAGAATTAACCATTACCTAGGGATGCTACTAGCATCACCATTATGCCATATTTAAAAAAAGAGAAGTGCGTAACGGATCACCACAAGACTCTACTGTGGAGCCTTTGTTTCTTGACTTTTAAAAAACTAGAAGTAAAGATTATATGGCTGGTGACGGTATACCAGTTCAAAATTTACTACTAAGTCGATGAGAGATAAAATCTTTGGCCTTACACGACAATCGAACTTATGCGTGAGCTTTACGGGCACTCCGCTCGAATCCGTTACACTATTTAAGTCCCACACATCCCTCCTCGGTTCCTTGGGATTTCATGTTTACCACGGGTGATCTAGTATTCTCCTGCATACATCTTGATACATAGTGTATACAGTTAGTAAATAGCTAATCAATATTCGAGGAAGGTATTATACATTGAACAGTGGCTCAGAAGTAAACGGAAAAGATTCTCCTCGAAGTGTGAGACAAGAATCGCAAAAAGACGGCAGTGAAGCTTTCCTAGCACATTTCCTCAGAGGCCAAGAAGAGGTTGCGTCTGTGAAATGCCTCGACTTTGAGTGAAAAATTATTTTTCCACGAGCTATGGCTTTCTTCCCTGAAAACTTACTTTTCTCCATAATAAAGATATAGAATGGGAACGACTCAGAAGTAAATCTTTCCGCACTCTTTCCCCTCCCACGCTCGAGAAAGTTCCAAGGAAAAAGAAGCTGTGTTATCAGAAGGAATCCCCTAAGAAAGGTGTAAAGAAGAAGACGGTCGGACTGAGGCACTCCTAGTACAGAAGGGCATGCGTCATCTTAAAAGCTTCTATTTGTTCTCTTTCCGATCCTGCTGTCACCCATAAACGAACTTCCTAATCGGAGCCATATGAAGGAGATAGTCAACTAAAAAGTAACTCAGTACGACATCCTCAGGAAGCCCAGTTCATGATTCAGATGACTTCGGCTTCGCTGGTTGGATCTGCCTTACCAGTTAGTCATTTAACACAACATTTGATGTTGACTTTAGCGTGACAAGCTCCTAAGAATAAGAAAATCAGTTTAAAGGCCTTCTCAAACTCGGCTGCTCTGTCACTTTGGAAACTCCCAAAGATTCCCGAGTATCCTTTCCCATTTTGACGATATTGCTCAGTACTTGAGAGACTACAAATTTGATCGAACCATATGACCGCAATTATTCAATTCCATGACTCATATGTTTTCGGGCCTAAGCGCAAAAACTGATAATTTCGATCGATAGTCCAAAGCTGCAAAATTTCGATTCCTACGACCAAACTCTCAGTTGACCTCATTCAATAGCCCAGCTCAATATTCTTTTCAGCACTCGTAAAGCACTCGTAAACAAAACTGATGATTCCGGTCAATAGTTCAGACTATAAAATTGTAAATTCTACAACAAAACTACCATCTGACTTTTTTGATAATCCTGTCCAACACTATCCTTGACCTACGTGATCGGTATATTAAAAATTCCAATCGATATCGAAGTAAAAGAAAAAAAGCTCTTCTAAACATTACTGTGTATGTCTTTTACGGCGAAAGGTAAATAAGATTTATGGACCATTTATAGACGGTACTACTTACGGTACAGCAGCAGATACCTCCCTGCTGACCTGAACAAAATGGGAAAGTGGGAAAGCCGAGGAGTAGGGATTTGCAAGGCATCCGCACATGGAAAGGTTGAACTAAGACCCCCTCTCTGATTGATATTTACGTTATGTTCACTCTTTGCATTGGTCCAGGCCAAACGAGTCCTTCAACAGGGAAATTTTGCAGCCATGAAGCGGCAAGAAAATTATGTTGGAGGTGCTGACGCCTCAAATCAGAAGCCGGAAGTGTTGGAGGTTAGTGGTTAGGAAGTAGGGAGGCTCTTTTTTCTGTATGCTCAGCCGCTAATGTTTACCACGCTAAAATGCACGTTTCAGAAGCATGACATCATAAAAACGAAAGGGAATTCGAATAAACTACTTCTCACGAGGCAGGCAATTACAATGCCACAGGTAAGGGCGATCATTAAAAGGGCGACAAGACTACAAAACTAACAAGTAAGCAAAGACAGCAAACTAATAAGAAATGGGCGGGGTTGGCACTAAAAAGGGCTGGACTTGGATCGAAAATTTATAACTCTATCTAGAAACAATCTTGGATGGTGAAGATGAAAATAAAGAAAGGAAAATGATGAAAAAAAAAATGAAATTGAAAGACACAAGGAGCGCAGGATGCATTTCCCTCCGGAGAGAATTGTCTGAGGCTCGGGTTTCTACGAGAATGGTGCGGTTGATTGACAAAACTTCAATTTTTTAAAATAAGTAAGACCGTCCTAATATTACATCTATCAATTTTTTTCAAGCAAGCCTATTGCCTTGATATCGTAGAGCGACAAGAGTAAAACCCCTCTGCAAAAGAGAAGATTTGGAACCAAGGCCCTATGATAAAGGAGAAAATAAAGTCCCCATGTTGACTGGTCCCGTTCTGGAATTCATAAAAGTACTTGCCTTTTGAACCGTAGAAGTACCTAAATACTTATACTGCGTACATACAACGAAGTGAAGGGTTCAGAGCGCAGAAACCAGCACTTCTATGAAATCTGATAGGCCTAACAACAATTAGCTGGTCTGAGAAGAGTGGAAAGACCAATAGACAACAGTGTAGCTGGTTACTGATAAGAGCTTCACTTATACAAGTAGCTGTGTTGAGGGATAAAATAGAAACTTTAGTAGATAGTGGCATCGATAAAGTCACATTACTACTTAGTAGGGGTGTGGTGCAGTAGGAACGGAATTGTCGCGTCGCGACAGGAGCGACGCCGCGCACTGAGGAATACAGCAGAATGCAGCAGCAAGTAAGTAATACAGAACAAACGAACTAACAGTAGATCCATGCCAAAAGTAATAATCGCATAGTGATTGAGCTGTAGGGAAAACGCTAGAACTGTTATAATAGGGCAAATGGTCTGCGACAGCCGCGTGCGGCGGATCGATCACCCAAAACCGTTCCTACTCCCCGTCTTCCACTTAATAGTATCGAACTTGAAGAAAAGAACTTTATAAATCATAATTTTTGAATTGATAACAGTTTCTAGAAAATAGTTACTTAATGAGGGGGATTCACTTGTCGGTGCATGTAATAAATAATAATAATTTATCTATACCATACGCCAATCAATAGTCATTATTACGTGACATGGTCTATAGGAAGTAGTCACCATTTTTGTTCCCTATCACTTCTGATTTATCAAGGTCTGTGGCTGGTGCAAGATTCGGAGACGTTCTTTATCATTGGTGTGGTACCCCTAGCATGGGGCAACACCCCGATCGAATCACGTCTGTGCCATTCAACATTCCATATCAGCCCCACCCTTCCCTTAGAACAGTTTCTGGCTTGTCTTCCATTATTGCTGAACCATCTTCTCCGACTTGTAAAAGGGTGCAAAGGTAAGACACCCAAACAAATGTCTCTTCAAGTCGAAGTTGACGGTATGGTCATGGCGCGTCCCTGCCTGATGAACCAACTCCCTTTCTTGCCCTTGCCGATGCAAAATAAATAATTTTGACGGCATAATCGATTCGTTGGCGGAAGTTCGTAGAACGAAAATGTTGTCATAGAATCGGGGGGAACATTATTAAAACCCCCCGATGACGACCTATGAACGTGCCGTTGCTTGACAACCAATTATTTATGAGAGAACAATGAACATAGATGAGAACTTAAAAGTTTTTTTTCAGTAAGTAAAAAAGTAAGTAATGAAGTGAACATATATGTATGTGAAGATCTGCCCGGAATCGAACGCGTTCAAAGGCCGTTTTTATGACCCTAAAGAGCGTCCAGATTATGGGGACGAAAACTTGCCGGATTCAATCATATGGTGGGTGCAACATGGCCGGCCATGTGCACTTCTATGCGGCTAGTATTGATGACTTCCGGGAAGAAAAACTGGGGAGTGTGAGACGGGAAATCGAGAAGTTACTTACCTAAACATGCTCCTTTTACTGTTCCTTACTTTTCAATGATCAGAGACTATGGACCATCGGGAACCGATCAAATTTTTATTAAAAAGTTTGGGAATCATCTTTTTGTTTACTTCAACAGCTACTGTATTCCTCGGCAATTCACTTAGCGAATGTTATCACGAGGTTTCTTAGTCATGAGCAGAGCGCTCGACTCTGTGCGGAGACCGACCGTCCCCTACTCATTTTTTACTGAAACCACTCTTACCGGTTACGCCACACCTTCACTGTACTATTACTCTGCCATTTTACTCGCAGATGGGTTGAAGTTAAGAGAAGATACACCATTCAAAGCTGATGATGACAGAAGAAGCATAGGTCATGGATGGCCTAATGGATCAGCACGGTACCAAGAAGACTTGGGTGCAAGAAGGGTTCCCACCTGAGCCCTGATGTTTTGCCTCCTGTTCAAATTCCTTTCGACAAGGCGCTCGAATTAGATACCTTCGTTAGTTCCCAACTCTTGTTTCCACTGTTTTCTGCACCTCACAGTGGAATAAATAAATGAATAAATAAGTACATAATAATAAATAAATAAATAAATAAATAAATAAATAAAAGCTACAACTACAGCTATAAATAGAATCAATACGTATGCAATTCTAAGACAAGTGAAATACTAGAGTGATAATCGAGCTAAAAAACGCAGATCACTTTGGTAAGAGTTAATGAAGTGAACGATCTTTGAAAAGCCTTCTTAGTGTACGCCATGCTAGCAATTCCCTATACATATCACAATATTTGATATGTTTGAATGCTCGTCCTGCCTGATCAATGAGCTATAGTGATCTAAAAGCCTCAGGACGGGAATTCCTCCTCTTGAGCTACATTGAGGTACGGAGACTTTCTTTTCCGAATCAAAGGGTCTTTTGAAGTTTCACAACCCTACGACGAAAGCACCATACGATAACTAGAAGATTGCAAGCTTACTTATGTAACTAGTAAGTTCAGTTTAGTTCCAAGTTACAAAAATTGCAAGTTTCCTATTTTGTTTCCATCTTACTTTGTAGAATAGATATTTACAAATCTGGACAGGGTTCAAACTTTTGGCCGAGCAAGTAGGAACAGGTACTTCCAGCTACTTCCAGCTATTGGAGTGGGTAAATAAACAGTTCGAAGTAACTCAAGTAAGAAGATAGTATGTACAAGTACAAGCATGTGCAAGAGAAAGTAATGAAAAGGCAATCAACCAGTTATTGTCAACATAACAATGAAGGTGATTCGAAATATTGGGCAAAAAAAGTTCGACAAACTGTGGCAGAAGAACGAGGAAGTGGTAAGATCGATAACTGGCCAGAACCTCAAGGTAGATCTATTCTGTTGACACTTACTGAACACAGAAGATCAAAAATACCGCAAATTGACTCATTAATAACTTCATAGTTACCACGCAGTAGTACTTTTCAGACTGTCCCAACATCCGGTTATTTCAGCTTTAAAATCGTTATGAGAAAAGCTGTTCATCGTTTTGCTTTGAGGCCTTTTGATGAAAGCAAAAGGGCATCATCAAAGAACGGTCAGGAGGGCATGATGTCGTGAGAAATGGCTAGTTATCAAACGTCATATTTGGAAATTCACGAGAAGCCCTTGACATTTGCACTTATAAAATGAGCAATGAAAATGTCTTTCATCACGAGCCTAATACAGAGAAGCATTATTTCGTCACATGATTATAACTTTTCAAAGAATTAACTTCTGTTAAAAAGTACAAGTAAAAACGATATCGTACATAGAAAAATTTTCTCTCTGCTAATACAAAGAGAAAGGAGATATATTATAATTTTTAATTAGTTCTTGAATGAAATAACAAGGAACTTTCTGCTTGGTACGCTTTGCCTTGCTATTGCTATGTGATGGGGCTATAATCGTAGCAGCTTATTGGAGGTGTGGTTTCTCGAGTGGGCGGGTTTTCTGGATTGAATGCAACTCAGGCAAACCATTACATCAATTAGGCTCACCGTTTCCAATTTTGAATATCCGGTGTCCTAATTGAGATAAAATTCATTCCAAAGTGTAAAATTCCAGTAGTGAACGATAACTGAAGACTGAGATAAATAAATAAATATAAATGCCAAGACTCCCAAGGTCATAGAGAGAAGTTTTCGAAAAAGGTTAAACGTAATAAGTTGAGAAGAACGAGAGAGAAGCGTTCCATCGGCGAAATTGTTTCATCGTTCCGATTTGTTGGCAACATGCCAGGACTGATAACGGTTCCGATAACAATACCAACTAAGGTGAAATAGTTTCGAAATGGCGACAGAGTTGGCATCTCCTGACCAGGGCCAGACCTTATCGATACGACTTATTCAAATTTTGGTCTTACTGAGTTTGCGCTTTCACTAAGTTAATTATTAAATTTAGGGGTCACATGGGGGAATGTTGTCTCCGAAATGAATAGAATTCAGTAAAGGAAGGAAACATAGGTGGACCTAATGTCCCCGTTGTGAACAGTTCTTGAAGATTCACCAGTGATGCAAGTGCCGTTCCAACTAGTTCAGGCATAAAGGGGGCGTGGCAATATCGATGTCAGCGTTTTTAACAGAATTGGTTACTAGAGTAAAAGAGCACACTTCGGTCAAAACCTTCGCTAAATCACTTCCCTTCTGAAATTTGACAGTCAAGGGCCTTCGAGTGTTTATTTATGTTGTTTACTCTACCTATATGTCGTTAACATTATCAAAAACAGAAGCATGTGCAGATAAAGCTTCGCCGGACACTACTGTGCGATATGAATGGATAACTACCGTACATGACCGAACCTAAACGTACTCGAGTAACTGTAATACTAGTAACTGCAAGCTTCCGCCATCGTGACTGAAAACATGAAAGGATGTACTAGCTAGAATGTAACCACCAAACATCAAATTGAGATAGAAGAAGCCTTCAGGCGAGAGCAAGTTTGAAAACGGGAAAATGTTGAAGTTCATAACCGCACCATTCAGACTACTTACTAGAGTTCAGGTTTACTGCAGTATTTTTCGGAAGAATAGCTTTACACCCAATTAGAAGGATCTCAATCAGCCCAAAATAGTATTTGATTGGATAAGTAAAAGTCTTCGTATACCTTGCTGCAGATCAATGACAGTACTGACGATGTAAACAAGCCCTAGATAAACAAATAAACAATCCAAGGTGACAGATGATTCTAGGAAGGCGGAAGGATTGGATGACTACATGAGCGGAAAGTGACAGAGCGTCAGTTTCGTCGATTGAGCCAAATGATGCGTTAACGACGAGTTTGATGACTCGTTTTAACATGCTCACGTGTTATACCATGATTCTGGCATTCAACCAACTAGTTAAACTTGTTAACCATTCGTTTTCATACATTTGGTACAGGTGAAGACGTGTTAAAAGTTTAGAATCGATCTTCGATGTCAACGAATTCCAAAGCTCAGGAGTGCGCCATGCACTGGACGGGATTCACCTAGCCATCTGAAGTCATCCCGCTACTGGCCAAATGATCAACCCTCATGAATTTTCGCTCTTTTTTGAGAGGAATGAAAAATATGGCTTTTAAAAAAATTTTTTTATATTTACAGTAGCGCTCAAAAGTCTTCGGTGAAATGCTTTTTGAGTCGTAACTTCTTTCCTACTGGATCTAATCACACGAAATTTTTATATGTTGAGCGCGGATGTATTATGAATATTTACCACTGTTGACCTGCAATCTGACCATGATCCAGATATATTAAAGAGCTTGAACTCAAAATCAACTTTAAATACGGTTAACATTGGATGAAGAAAACCTGCTTCATTTTGGATAAATAACATGTCAAACAATCAACAACGTCAATACTTGGTAGGGAAACCACGGTTCTTGATCACAGCTTCACAGCGAGAGGGCATCGAGTCGATGAGCTTCCGAACGAGAGACAGGGGCATGGCGCGCCATTCATCCGCAAGTTGAGCAAACTTGTCTTCCTTATTCGCACTCATTTTGTTGGAACAGCGCCTCCCAAGCTCTTCCCATATGTGTTCTATGGGATTCAGGTCAGGGGACTGGCTCGGCCACTCAAGAACTGTGACTTGTTGCTCTTGGAAAGCCGCCTTCACAGCTCTTGAAGTGTGCTTTGGGTCATTATCCTGCTGTAGAACCCATCCTGGTGGCATGTTCTCCTGAGCCCATGGCAACACAGCATTGATTATCATATCCCTGTACGATTCCCCCGTCATTACGCCGCTAATTTTTAAAAATGGGCCCATTCCATTCATTGATATCGCGCCGTATACCATGACGGACCCTCCACCATGCTTGACTGTAGGTCGCGTGTACCTTGGGTTGAACCTTTCGTTACGAGGACGTCGTACAAATCTTATACCGTCACTCCCAAACAAATTGAACTTGCTTTCGTCCGTGAGTAGTACTTTACCCCAGTCAGCTGAAGTCCACTTGAGGTACCGGCGCGCGAAGTCCACTCTAGCTCTTCTATTTTTCATCGTGATGAGCGGCTTCTTGGCGGGGCGCCTTCCATAGATACCTGCACTGTTCAGGCGTCTTCCCACGGTTTGCCGACTTACCGTCGTGGCATTGCTCGCATTGAATTCAGCGGCAATGTCAACAGCAGTAAGTCTAGGGTCAGCCTTCGAACTCCGAATGATGCTCCTATCTTGTCCTTCTGTAGTGCACCGAGGCCTTCCCGTTCTCGGAGCATTACTAACCGATTTTCTGACCTGATATCGTTGAATTATCGATGATACTGTCTGCTGTTTAATCTTCAAAATCCTTGAAATGGCGCTGACTTTCATTCCTGATTCCTTCATATTCACAGCAGCTTGGCGGAGTCCATCCGGGATTATCTTCCTTCTTGTCATGTCTAAAGTGTACGAGCGCTAATGCCGAACACAGTGATGGGTAAAAACGCATACAAGATGCGAATAATTGCAGATGTCGCTAACCTTGCCTTCAGCCAAGTCTACTGCTGCTACAAACTTCTTGCGCTTAGTTATGTGAACGCTGTTGCTTTGCAGCCAAATTAAGATAGATATTGTGAAATAAGCTTTAGTTATACATATCAAAAATTCGCACGATTTGCTTTGCTAAGAAAAAAGTTACGGACGAAAAAGCGTTCCACCGAAGACTTTTGAGCGCTACTGTATATACTTTTGAAGGATTGTTTATAATAAGATATCGGTTAGAAAAGTTTGAATATCGGGATTAACACTGTATTTGTTACGATGGAAGTCATGAGTTTCCAGAGGTGCAGCCATTTTTCGCGAATTAAGTTATGTTGTTTATAAGTTACCAGTCCTCGGTTCACAGTTTTAGCCTTTGACTCCATTGACCAAACCATTTATTTTCTCGTAATGAAGCATAAGTTAGTTGTAAGAAACAACAATTCATAATAGTCACAGTACATTCCCTACTGTTTAGTAACAAAGATTAAGCTTTTTTACAGGAAATTTAGAAAGCACCGAAACGCTTTGTAAATATTGAGAAAAAACCTTCTTGGAGAGCGTTCCAATTCTTTTTAGACTGTACAGAAGATCAGAGGCAGAGGCCAGTCAGTGTTCAAAACGAGTTTAAGTAGATTGTAATTGTTTTTCAAGGTTCAGCGTTCAACTCGAAACTCACGACTATTGAACTCATAAACAACAAAATATTAGTCTTGCATAACGTCTTAGGGCGTTAATCAAAACTGTCAGAGGATGCGCCCCTCGACTTCTATTCAGAATCCTGGTGGCATATTGGAAGCGTATGTGACCTATACAATGGATTGTGGTGGTCAGCCGATGTACAATTCAGTGCTTTTATACTCCCAGACGAGTATGGTAGTATAGCCGACCCCGGCGGGATGGAAGACTTGGTTAGCCCGGGTGGATATCGAATGGATTCGAACCGTGATCAGCGCGTGTGAAGTACGCAACACTCCACTACACCATCTCTTTCTTCAACAAAATATTACCTCTTCTTAAATATTATTCAGAACAAATCAACGAAATAATTGGATGTAGACGGCGAAATTACTAAATAAGGGTTGAGTGGGGCTCTATTAATGGAGGTGAAAAGCGCGAACACAGAAACCTCTAAGAGTTCACATTCAATTAGACTGTTCCCCCAAAATTCCATGGAATTTCAGGACCATCACCACCCCAATTTTTAGATTTTTTTGTGACTGGTAGACCTCTTCAAGTGGTGTTATGTAGCTACGAGCATCAGATCGTTTCTATACGAGGTAGTGGACCCGATCAAGACAGCTTACTTCACTGTACCAGAGCTAGCTGCTATCTGTTGAGTGCTATTAGCTTTACTAATTAACATGCCCTCAAATACTTGCACCTTCTTCGAATCTCATAGTATTGTTTTTGCTTTAAATTATTCACAGAGCTACTTCAGAAAGAAATGTAGGTAAATTGATAGATAAACATAATGTTATCACAAGTTGCTAACGAATGCATTACATGTACTTCCAGACGTCACATTTCACAGAGTAGCTTAAAGTCATTGCGAAAGAATGATTTCAATATTTGAGTACTTGAAATCCGGTCACAGGTTGACTGAAACCACTTAGGCGCTTTACCAATCAAATGGTTAAATGATTAAATATTAAAAAATATAGAAGTAGGAAAGCGATAGGAACATCAACACGCGTCAGACGAAAAGGAAGGCACAACGGACGTGAGCGGCTACAATGAAGAGCTCATGATCTGCATAGTCAATATCAGCTAATAGTATGTGTTCTGTCTCGATTAACCTACTGTCGCTTACGCTTATCGATTTTTGATATAATAATTAATTTTTGAAGAAGAAAGGGAGGAATGTAATGGATTCTACACTTCGGAGCATGGACCGTGAATAGAATCTCGGATCGATACTCGCCCCGGCTGGCTAATCCTTCGATCCCTCCGGAGTCGGTTTGCTAGGTTTCGTTAACCGTAACCAAGAGAAAATTAGAAACAAATTAGAAATTTGGAAAGACACAAAAAGGCAATTTGGTAATTGAAGAGACAAATTAACTGTAGCTCTTTGAGGTCCTTTTGGTCAAATTAACCTAATTGCCTCAGAAATATTAAGAATCATATGAAGGCAAAGGTTCCAATCTTTCGACCTCTACAAAGGAGCGAACAACAAGACTTCTAATTCTAATGGTATGGAATCAGTCAGTTCCTTGCTAACATTTTTAGTAGCGACTATCTAAAAAGGATAAACTATTTTTGGGGACTACATATATTGTAGATAGACCATACTTTCTAAATTATTTCAACGGTCTATCTAATTGTAAGTACTAATCAGTATTCATAGTAAAGTCACGTCACTTTTCGGATACGAATGGATCTATTGTGTTGATGCAGGACTCTCAGAAGACATACTCTAAAAATTTACATTTCTATGCAACTTAGTAGTTCACAGGATGGGCCAAAAACCGCTTTGAGTTGAACATCTATGCGGATCACACATTACTGAGTTCTTTGCTGAAATCTGCCGGAGGCCCTGTAAGGGATAAATGGCACAACACAGCTCGAGTTCGGGTTCGAGTCTTCCCAAGGAAAATGTTTCCCCCATTGTCAGTCATGTGGGGAATGCTTCATTTCCTAAGTAAAAACGAGTAATCTCTGGTAGAGGACTAACGGTTCGGCTTTTTTCAGAAAAATCGGGAAATCAGATATCCATAAAGGCACAGTTCACGATAAATTTGATTTGTCTAGTTTGAGATGAGTAAAGGAAAAGCTAGTCGTGCGAGTGGTGCAAAAGTAAAGCGGAAATCGGCGTAGTTAGAGAAATATGAGGCTTCGAAAATGTTGTACATTAAAGGGTTGGACGAGATTGTGACGACAAAGGTTACATGGAATGGGTATTTGGAGGAGCTGTCCAAATATGAGTGCCACTTCGGACAGCTGACTACAGTAGGGGAATTGCGTGGAAGGCGTGTTTTCCGATGTGAGTGGTGTAACCTCCACAACCTCTACAACACCGTAGGAACTCGTCCGTCTATGGGTGTGTATGTCGGCTAAGCCGATTTTGAGGCCCCCAATAGGCCCTATCTGAGCCGTTTTTCGACCCCATATCGTCACTTATTCTCTCTTTGGAGTTCAAAAATTCGTTCTAGGGAGAAAACTGTGAGGCCGTGAATATGCCTTTAAGGTTGCACTAGGGCTAAATGCTCTCCAACTTCATTTTTTGAAATTCTGATTACAACAAACGTGGATTCCCTAGTAATACTAATGTTTTTACAAATATATCGAGTTTTGAATAAAAAGTAAAAACGCGAGTTCGGCAAAGGAAAGTTCTATCCTTCAACTTGAATGGGCATATGCAAGAAAAGTCATCGGCGAATGCTATTTTAGATGTAATTCGCAGTAGCGATCTGAATGTGCACGTAATGGAAAATGTGATGTAATAACTGCGCCGTAGTTGAGTAAATCATTGGTCTAATGGGTACAACGATGAACTTCATACTAGTATCCCGTCGAACATGAGAATGGCTTCCGGCTTTGAGATGAAAAGGCACGACAGCTGATCTCAACCAAGAGAATTTCCTTGAATTTTTTTTTCATTTATGACAGCTAAAAAACTTCCAGAGAATCACTAGAGGGAACGCGCGTTGGGGAGAATGCCGAGAAGACCCCGAACAGCAGAAGAATCTGATTGGTATGATCCTACTGTTGAGATAGATTGAGACCCTAGCTTTTCGTGGGCTCATAGACGAATTGGGCTCCATCCATGAGCCCTCTGAAAAAGTGCCACCCGTTCAAAACGGATTTGGGATAGTGAAAGCACTTGAAAGCGTATTGTGCAGTCGTAGTTTACAAGGAGGAAGTAGAGCAGTGTCAAGTGGCGTCAATACCGAACGCACGGTCGGGGGATCGGATCTCCACCCAGGCAATTCGGAGCATTCCATCTCTCTGGGTCAGTAGATCAGTATCTTGAACTCGTCCAAAGGTCAGATGCACTAGCTTCTTCAAGCCAGTCCGTGCTCACCCCCCTCCCTCCAACTCCTCGGCCTCTGCAGTTTCCAACTCATTAATGTAGAGAGTAAGGGCGCATTCAAATAGTACTACGGTCCCGGGTTGAAGTAGATTGCAGGGCGCATCTGAGGATCTTAGGGGCTCAATCAGCAGCAAAAAAACTTGTTAACCACGACTTTATCATGGGAACTGGTAAGATGAGGTGTTTTTTCAATAGGGTAGATTACAAGAGGACACGACAAGGAATGGTCCACTTCGAAGATATAGGATGTTAGTGTAAGTAGGTGTTAATTGGCCGCAATAGAGGAACAACAGAGAGGGTGAATCGCGGTCGAACAATGCATGTTTAGGCGGCGTGAGAAGTGAGGGAAAATGTATGGCGGTCATGGTGAGAGAGCACGATGGACGGCAAGGGCGCTGTCGACGACGGGGAATCGCACACATACACCACACACCTGCCAGCCAGCCAGCCAGTCAGCCAGCCAGCCCAGATCGGCAGCATGCACGACGACGACGTCTGTGCGATCTGTGGTGGTAACGCCGAATAGTGACATCAATGACTGAGCGCCTCTTCCTGCAAAAGATGTGTTCGTTGAAGGCGTCAGGGGACAACCCTAGCAGCGGTACTCAAGCTGGAATAGCCGGAAATTGATCAACCCTCCCGGAATGTGCCACGAACTCCGCTCCCGTTCAGCTTTGCTACGTCAATTGGTAACGGACTTTCCCAAACTAGAAGTATTATTCGGGACGTATCCCCTCCCTAAGTACCAAGCTACATTCCAGGCGGGCAGGCGCTGGATTTCCATTTACTCGGAGAATACAGGTAGTTCCAAAAGAGTCGACATGGTCCTACATGGGAGCAAAAAGTGATAAGGAACAGCTAGCGGGGTGGGTCCTAAAAACAGTAATTCTTTTGCAAGAAGGACCGTCCCCTGAGTAAATGAATCCGAACAGTGAAGGAAGATGAAGGTGATTCTCTGGCACCCACCCAAAATACCTGTGTTGGCGATTTCTGTCTTTCTGCTGGAATTAGTGGTGAAGAGAGGCTCCTCCCACATGCCGGCAGTCTTCTCGTTCTCCTTTCCAGTGATGAGCCTATTTCATCTACACTTCAATTTCGAACGCTACACATAAATCTGAGCAATCGCGGAATGGGCCTCCAGAGGGCCGAGGGGAGGCAGAAGATCTAACAACCTTGAAAGACATTTGATCGAGGATCTGATCCCTTAATCACGTTTATGTAAACAATGCCACCTGGCCCTGTCCCATCTTCTTTCTAGCGCGCCATAAGTAAATAAGTGAAATATAGATAAGATTAATCTATGGGATAAAGGAAATATAAAGTAAAACACTTTTACTCCATAATCACGATTCTCTAAGCAATCTTTTGTTCAGATGATATGCGTAAACTGTTGTTTTCAAAATAACTGAAGCTCTAGCAAATATCTGGGCGAATTAAAAGATCCAAACAAGACCAACTTCCCTCTGGAAACCTGTCCGGAAGTTCTGATGTGCCAGAAGGAACCCGAAGAGGAGAACAGAATAGAAGAAGCCCGGTAATGGGCAACAAACCGAAGCATAGCTTAACAGAGCGTTTTATTATGCCTCAGGCCGCTTTATGGACCTTCGTTTATTTCTGCGGATGAATTGCTCAAAGGCAGGGCTCTCAAGATGAAAAAGGCTTCTGAGGTATCCTTCAAGATGGAGAGACGGGCAGTAGGAACGGTTTTGTTTAATCGATCCGCCGCACGCGGCTGTCGCGGACCAAATGCCTCGTTCTAACAGTTCTGGCGTTCTTCATACATCTCAATCGCTATGCGATTTTTACTTTGGCATGATTCTACTGTAAGTTTTATTGTTCCTGTATTTCTTACTTGCCGCTGCATTCTGCCACATCCCTTCGCGCGCGGCATCTCTCTCGCCGCAGTGCGACAAACTTGTTCATACTGCACCACACCTCTCAGGATGAACCTGTGGTATCAATACCTGAGACACTGTCGGGGCGAAGAACGGTCTAGACAGGTCGTAATAGAGGCTAAGGTATGGCACTCTTAAAAGTGGCCGTGTTATGATGACCTTGTTAAGGCTGCACTATTCTCAATGAAGCACTGGGACGTTGAAGAATACTACGCTTGTGTGGGAGATACCTAGACGGCTACAAAAGGCAACGCAATTATACAGAACCCGCGATAATGAGCTCCTTTTCCTTTTTCGCAGAAGCAATTTTTTGTGATATGAATAGTGTCGTGTCGTCTTTTATAAAATTTCGAGATACCTTTTTAGATCGAAAAGGGGAATTACTCGTTGGAATAGTGCATCGGTGGTGAAGGAATTTAGAGAGTTCTCTGATTTTGCGAGAAATAGGGTTCCTCAAAGTGCTGAAAAAAAGGTTGCACCTGAAGTAGATACATTACAACTGTCGGAACCCGTGCCTTCGAAGATTCACTCAGTTCCTTCGAGATGAGGAACATGCATTTACTATTGTTGGAGGGAGCTTCAGCTACACATTAGGCCTATTTACGGCCAAGTCTGGCCTAACGCTACGTAAACAAATCAGGGGAGTTTCCGGGATCAAGCTCTGTGTACGGTGCAAATGATATGCAGTTGCTCTCAGTCCCGCTCAAAATGCACCTTTCCCTGACCGATAGAAGGAATGCAATTCCCTTTAGGTTAGACCTTCCAAAAATCCCATACATTTGAGACTTCTTCCAAAAAATCTCAGGACTTTTTTTTTGAATGGATCTACATGTCTTGACAACTTGCAGAATAACAGGCATAATGAATTATAACTCCCATTATTAATACTTACTGATCTTTATTATTAGACTTTCACCAAATTTCACCTTAGCGAGTCCGAGGACATTATCAACATGAGCACACCTTGTTCCGCTGACGATGACAGATATATTCTGGTACACATTACTGCCCTTTCACTTCAGGGGCATCAACTGTAATTTTTGGAGCAAGTCGCAGTGACTCCGAAGTAAAGACTCAAAAGTAAAAAATAAAGTCTATGGGCATTGTTCAATCCCGTCTGAAGGATGCGCCCCCGCATTCGACTTCCATTTGCAATCGTACTGGCGGTTTAAATGTGTATGTGGCCTCTACAATAACTTGCGGTGGTCAGCCGATGTACAAGCCAAAGCTATTATCCTCCCAGACGAGTCTGGTACCAGTTAACCGGCCCAGGAGGAATGGATGGCTTTGCTGGCCTGGGCGGATATTGATCCGAGATTCGAACCCGTGACTATGCGTATGTGATAGTGCACCACTTGCCCCTACACCACCTCCTCCACACGAGCAAGAGCTGCCAAAAAACTATTAGCTAGGCATTTGTAATAGGATCAGAGGACATACCTATCATCCGTTGGAACTTCCAAGCGACTGCACTTTACGCCTCAAAATTGGGAAACGCTATCCGAAGGGTTTGATTCGTACACAATTACACCAAAAAACCCATGGGACTGCTTTGGGACTTCTTCCGTGTGGCAAAGGAAGATAGGCGCCCATCAACCCTGCCATATGCAACTTGCTAAGTATGTATGGGTTACACATGAATCGCCCTATCAGAAGCTTTACAATCCGAGGTAAAATTGGTGGGAAGAAGCCCAAATAAGATGACATCAATAACCGTAATCAACAAGGACTCGTGCTCGACAAGGTGTTCGTACTTTACCTCGCCACCGCTGCAGAGCTTTCTACCGGGTAAAGGGCAATGTAATGGGATGCCGACTCTAAGATTCTGGCTGCTATCCATAGAAAATTATTGGTTTTCGGGCTGAAAGACAGAAAAGGGTATTAATTCAGGGGTGTGGTAACTTTTCCCCGGAAATCTCGTCGCGTTCGCCGCATTCGTTCGCGCGCAGTCGTGCGCTATGAAGGGGGAGCTTTGAATTCCGAGTGGAAGGATACGGTAGCCGCTGCGAAACCACTGCCGCTTGTTGTGGGAATTCGGGGAGGAGTACCACCACCTTAAAACCTTGATCTTTACACTACAATATTATAGCCAATATTATGCGATGGAGGTTAGGCAATCAGCTCAAGGCAGAAAATTGCACAACGAGGAGTTGAGTGGGTCAAACAATCCGGGTTGCATATGGGTACTTCATAATGAGCAAATTGTACTTGAGAATACTAAAAGCAGTGAGAAACGAGGCCAGGTCTTATGGACATTATTCGATGAGTCCAAGTGTAAAATATTGTGAGACTGTGGCAATCTCCCTTCCTGCTTTATAAGTCCAATTCTAAAGATCACTGCCTAAGCTTTTCTCCCACACTGCCAGTATACCAGAGTTGAATTTTCATGATTTCAAGTCAATTGATCGTTATTTTCTCGTCAATTCATCCCGACTGAACAGCAAAAACAATCTGTTTCATCACCCCCGAATCAAAAACGACAATTCACCTTTCCTCAAGTCTGATAACCCTCCTTCACTCTCGTAAACCCCACAGTTCACGTCCTTGCCTTGCATACCCATCTACCGAAGGTGACCAGTTACTACGATATCTTCGAGTACGTTACGTTTCTGTTAACAGAGGATGAAGCCGTTTGCTCCCCAATATCAACCCGTCTTCAACTTACTCGATCGCACCAAGACGGGTCTGGCACCCCTCTGGGGTAGTCAATCTAACTACGGGATGTAGCACGTCCTACGAACCTCCAACTCTTTCTGGTTTCCGTAACCCAGTTGCACCCCAACCCTATTTATTGACTATACATAGTTTTAGGCTAGATCCCACAGCAAGCTTAGTTTTCTCCCTTCCTTTTTATTTCGAACTATTTAAAGACTAAATACTGCCTATGCAACGCGCAATTACTTCTTAGTACAACTTCAGCTAAAGAGTTTTGTGAACGATGTGATGAATCGCAGTCTCCCTCTAACATTTCAAGGCTTTCTCCAGGCAACTGCAGAAATTTTTGAAAAAAAAATCACGTTAGTTCCTAAAAAGAAAAAGGCACTGTACTGCACTGCAAACAAGTATTTTATCGCTCATATCATGATATTTACTATGTACAGAAACGTCAACAACGAAATTTTGAGTAACAAAATAGTATCTAAAACCTAACAACTAAGAAATTCTACAAAACATTCGATAATACTAAGCTTGCTGTGCGGCTAGCTGCTCTTCTTCATGCAATTTCTTGATGAGTTTTTGTTTTTCCTCATTAAAGAATTCTGCAAACGCGTTTAAGTTTTCCATTTTCTTCTCTCTCGTCATGTATGGATTCTTTGACATACCAACACATACCTAGAAGGAAATACTCAAGGATCTGCTTCAAAATTGCCACTCTCCACTTGCACACCAAGAAAAAGGCCAGGAAATCGCAACACTTATTCGTATTGTAACACTCACCAACTCCATAAAGTGAGCGATAGGACCATCTTTCGGCAGTCCGAGACCAGCAAGATGCCTTTCCAGGAAAATGTGATCATAAAATGGAACCTGAGAAAGGATCAAATGAGCAAATTGTGCAGAAGTCAACCTAATGACGAATAAAGGCATTGCAAAAAGTACCTCAGCTTCTGGTCCCAGCATATATTCATTATCGATAGGATAGGGCCACTGTTTTCCTTGTTCTGTCCACTGTATCTGCTCTTCGAAAGAATTCTCCGGTCCGAGGGATTGGTTGATGATTCTAAATGCTACTGCAAATTTCGGTCTCACGAAAAGAAGCCCATTCAGATGATCGTATGCTGTAGTTTTCCTTGACCTGGAAGCTGGACCTTCCTAATAAGATTACATAGCCTCCAACGCTGAGGAGAAGGGATTCTAACCGAAAACTAACCAAAAATGACGACTGTTTGGCTTTCCTCAACGTTTTCACCAACCCTTTTCTCATCCACAGTACACTGTTTTAGATGTCCAAAAAGAAACCGATCGTGGTTCTTTGATTATGAGAAGACCAGCGAAAAAGGGTTCCGATATACCACCTTACCGCTTACTGAGATGGGTTAGCAATACGATGACTGAAAAAGCTGATCCAACAAGATCAACTACTGTCCCTTATAAACCGCCAAACTTACTAAGACGTTTAGAATAAACATAAAATAAAATAAAAAATAAACGATAAATAAAAGTTCTAACACGTACCTGGCGGCCCTGAGATCCCATTCTGACCAGAATCCAAGACTGTGATCCTGACATCCCTCGAGGTTCTTCCATATTCCGAGCCGTTTTGATCCCTTCAATAATGACGGCACTGCCGGGTCCGGTTTGATTGTTTTGCGAGCCTTGGTACCATCACCAAGAACGTCATCATGATACAACATTTTTCTAGAACAGGCCAAACACTTATTAGAAAATGAGAATTCAAAAAACACCAAAGTACGAACTCAGCCATTTGATAAGCATAGTCATAGAACCGTTGCTCTTCTTCGGCTCGCTTCACTTTCTGCTGTTTCTCGGCCCCTTTTGATGCCTAAAAATTTCTCCACATAAAACAAACATACTTAAATAAATAAATATTTATACAATCATGAACCTACGAAGTAAACATTTATAGAAAATACAAATCAGTAGCAACATAGACATACCTCTATACCTTCCAACTGTGCTTTCCTTTGGGCAGCTATTCGTTCCTGTGCTTCCGCAACAGCATTTTCAGCCAACTTCTGTGCTTCTGCAGATTTGATACCTCTCTTAAATTCCATAAATACAATGGAATTACTGTAACTCATAATCCCAAGAGATTTGCCTTACCTGAACAGCTTGGTAGAAAATTTCCTTCCTCAAAAGCAGCAGCCCACGGCGTTCCTGCCGCTCCTGGACAAACCTGAAGAAGCAAAGTGAATTTAAAAGACAACAAATAAAAACAAAAGCAACGCTTACCTATTAGGTACGGCACTAGATGCTTTTGAATCAGCAGCCACGGCACTAAGCAACCCTTGAATCGCCTTGTCATCAAGCATTTCCTGCATTTGAGCACCGGTGGCCTCATCGTACGTCGCTTTTTCGTGCGATATCAACTTCGAGATTAAGGTGTTTTTGGTACTAAAATAGGAAAATTTTTCAGACCGTTAAGGAATAAAGGAAATCATCATAAAAAAAAGAGCCAAGACAGAAGTTTACGAACGTTTTCTTTGCTTCAGGATCATCCTTGTGAAGATCATCAACCACGGCGTTAACGGCATCAAGTAGCTCATCACCTATCACATCTTTGGTGCTGCATGAGGGTCCCTGGAAATGTTGGACTTCAATGGTGAAAGAAAACACACCATTGAAGGCCCACCCGGATTTTTAAATCTGGCTTCAATGGTTGCGTAAAGTGCGTAAATGTATTACCAATATAGAATTGTACACAAAACTGCTCTGTTTCTTTTATAGAAACGGCCCCATACTGCATCAACCTTACGATGAGGCTAGGAGTGACGGACATATACGTCAGTTTCGATTTGAAACGCTAATCATACAGTAACATTACATTAATATTCGGATGACAACCGAAGTAGCTACATAATTTCTGAGTATCCAGAACAATTACGCTAAAAAATTACCAGCCCCTTTTCAAAGTGATTCATTTTTACGAACCAGATACCTGAAGATTTTATGGCAGACAATTCACTTCCAATCATTCATTAGAATATCTTATGATCACCAGACAAATGAATTAAATTTCCATTTTTTTAAGTAGGTGATTATATCTTCCTGAAAGTTGGGCGATTATTCAAATGGAAACCAAACAGTAAGAAAAAGACACTTAATTCATTCGAACTTTTTCAAATCCGATAGGATCCCACCCGACTTATCGGATTTGAGAACACAAAAAAGAGCTGTCAACAAACAACGGAAATTCGAAGACTTTCAAGAAGCATTAAGGTATTCACGAAGTTTCGAGCAATTGCAAGACTTCGTTGTTTTGAAATGCATACGTCTCGGTCCCGAGGGTAACACAATGCCAATATGAAAAAGAACTTTGCGGTAATTATTACCTTTTTGTCTCCACCGCTTTCACTCGAGAGCAGTCTGAAGGACTGGCGAACGATTCGCAATGACGGCACAAACTTTTTCAGCATACCCACTCTGCAAACAATTACCTGATCGAGTCGTTCAATCAAATCAAAGGAATCATTACGATCTTCTAATCAAATGCAAATAGAAGCTCGAAGGTACTGTCACAAGATTTGTTGACTAAATATCTGTATAGGATGTCAAAGAATAAAAGGAAGCAAAGACAGGTTCAACAGAAGAGATAGGAACACAACAAGTGTGTGTCGTAGAATGAAACGTGTAGTCTGATACAGCTCCGCGTCCAGTGCATTTCATTTTACGGCACATTTTTGTAGGAGTCGAGTGCCCGAACCGAATTATCGTTGTTCAAGACCCGGGCAATAACGAGTCACAGTTTAAGGACGAGCGGAGCACGTTGATTCTTTGCTCAAGCCCCATTAATGTGGAAAGGACAGCGTCCCAGAGTCCTGCTAATATTAACAGCACTGAGATTTCAGTTCAATTTCACCTGAAGACCTTACGTCTCAGTTGAATAGACGCTTATGCTAAAGCTGAAAACTTCTTTTTTTTCTCTCAGTTCACCAATGCAGAGGATTTTTCGCTCAATAGTGTTTACAAGCACCCCTGAGGACGGTGTCTTAACCAAAATCCAGGCTCGGAAAAATGATCACCCTCATTTCAAAAATATGGGGCCGGACGTGCCTCCAGGTTGTGCTGTAAGTTACAAGTCGGGTAATCGCCATTGAGGACATCTCGTTGGAACTGGGTCGAAGCAGCCAGACGACAAGGGTGGATCCTGAACTGTGCACGGAGGAACAAACTAGCTGTAGAACAACACTCTTCCATACATTGAGAGAAGTTGAGAGCAGAATCTGGTAAGATATTCTTCAATTAACCTCTAGCTTCCTAATATCGGCTGACCTTCAAGTTCGTCACCACTGGAGACGTTAGTTGAGCATCGTTTAAACACTTGCAAAAATAGCAGTCGCTGTTGATCAACAGCGCTCGTTCCAAACTGATTGAAATTAAAACCAAAACTGCTGAACTTTTGCTTCGTTCCTCACCGTAGCCGTTTTCATACGAAAGCCGAGCTAAAGCGACGCTCATTGGTAGTTTGGTTGATAATAACCGGAAAATACTAGTAAAACTTAATGTTAGCTAATAACTTAAGATTTTACTCGAGCTCAAAGGTGGACCATAACGGATAGTATTGCACTAATTAGGAACTTCCAATTTTTCAGACACAACACAGATACTTCTTTCCGAACGTAGTAGAGACTACTACTGTTGGCATTTTCACATCAACATGACAATAATCACATAAAATTTATAAAACGTGACATTTACATACAACATGTAACATCTAGCTCTAAAAAATGACCAGCTTAGCTTATTCAAGTTCAAACAATTCAAATGCTATGAACAAACATTAATTAATTGCCCTTGACAAACGCAACACCTTTCTTGATATTCTTGTTGAGTTCTTCGACGGATGCGTCAATAAGCGACTGCTCGAATTTGCTGACCTAAAGATGGTCATCGTTTATTATATTGGTAAGTCGAAAAAAGGAGGGAGAGGATTGGTTCAAAGCTCCCCTTAGCTTGAAATGTACTGACATACCTGTCCTACTCCAAGAATCTTCTCTACTCCATTCGGTCCCAATTCCAACGGAGTGGAGAAGTAATCGACACCTTTGACTGCATCTGATGCTACGTATGCACACATGATGCTCTTGTCGCCCTTGATTGCACGGACGAGAGCACTCGCAAATCGAGCCCCAGCCGCAGCCATTGATAAGGTAGCCGATCCCTGAACCAAAACACCAAGTACATATTTCAGAAAAACAAATTTCAGCTGAAAGTTCCATATTGCGTACTGATCAGAAACCGATAGAAGAGTACAAAAAGAAATTGAAATTACACCATGAAATATTCAAACAACACGATGAAAGAGCATGAACAGCCAGCCCCGGAACTTGTCATAATGTCGCCATGCGATCTTCTGCCAAATCGAAAGAAAGCGGTCTATGGAACAATTCTTCAGTATAGATGAGGGAAGGAGCTAATATAAGTCCAAGTCAAAAAAGGGTAAAAGAAAAGTAGTTAAATGGAGGGTATGCTCGCGGTTGTTTCGAAGTTGACTTGATTGAAAGAAAGAACAGCCTCAACATATGGGGAGACCATGACGCGGCAAAACAGACAAAGCATAAAGAATTCTTAAGTTGCTTTGGATGAGAAACGTCAGAAGTAGACGATTCAAGGTACATACCGCTCCAGCCTTGGCTTTCACGACCTCCGTTCCCGCATCTTGAATCTTTGGTGTCAATTTCATGATTTCATCTTCGGTGAAGTTCACCTTTGGTGTAACCTAAAAAAGAAATCTTGTCTGGGTTTAAAGTGAAGTAATACAACACTGACCTGAGAAAGCAATGGGATGATAGTAGTTCCAGCGTGACCACCAACGACTGGGATCACAGTTTTCGTGGCATCGAGACCCTGTATTAGTAGCCAATGAATATTGGAAGAGAAGAAAGATGGCTATGAATAATTCAAAGGATTCGTTTTTTATGAGCGTGAAGAATAGAAAATTTCTTGAATTAAGTTCAGGAATCAGAATGAAACTATTATGTCCGTCAGCTAAGATAATACACACAACGACAAAATCAAAAGATCAATCAAATGTTCAAAAGACATACCTTCAATTCAGCGACGAAAGCCTGTGCACGGACTACATCTAAAGTAGTCACACCGAAAATTCGACGTTTATCGTACACACCATGCTTCTTCATAACTTCTGATGCGATTGGTACTGTTGAGTTGACTGGATTGGTGATAATAGCGATCATGGCCTGAATCGTGTATATAACTACATCAAATACTAAGCATGACACTTTGTTTGAGAAAATTCAAATATTTTCTGTCAAATAGAAAACTACCTACATTAACACCCTCTACTACTACTATTACATAGCAACAGAGCGAGACTATAGAAATCCATATTGTTGCACGTAAATAATGGCACCGCTTACGATGACCTTTTAAGCTTCACAAAAAAATACAGTGTTTGTTTGCCGCTGGAGGGAAAAAGCTTCGACAAAATCATTTGAATCGATAGTGAAATATATTAGTTATTTATTAAATGTGAGTATAAAAATGGTATGGCGAAACCTTAGTAAAATCTAGGCTACTTTCAGAACCCTCAATCTTTCTTGAATCGAAAAGAACTCACTTTTGGAGCTTCGACAGCAATGACATCAACGATATCACGTACAATACCGGCGTTCGTGTTGAAAAGGTCGTCACGGGTCATTCCTGGCTTACGCGGCACTCCTGCCGGAATGACAATGACGTCGGCATTTGCAACTGCAGCAGCTAGCTCTTTCGGGCCAGTATGTGCGGTTACCTAGAATCGAAAATAAGTCGTAATGAACACAAATATCTGAATGTAATTCAGCAGTTCTGTCATTAACAAACAATTATGTAGTATTCGAATTAAAAGCAACTGATAATATATTCGATGTGAATCATTTCCTTTTCATGCGCCTCTTGATTCGACTTCTATTCTGAGAAGTAGGGGTGGTTTGAACACGTATATGGCTGCATGTGACGACTTGCGGTAGACGGCAGATGAGCAAAAGCGAGTATATCCTGCGAGACGAGTCTGGTAACAAATAACCGGCCCTAGAGGATGAAAGGCTTTGTTTGTCTGAACAAGCATCGGGTTCGATTCGATACCGGACCTTAGTTCTGTGAATGTGCTGCACTCGTCACTAGGTCACCTTCGCCAATAGAAAATACGTGGTTTTTACTGAACTAAGGGAGTAGCTACAACGCCAACTTAAGTTTTTGCACCCAAAACCAAATCACTGCACTGCAAGTCGGCAAAGAAGTAATATTTTGGAGTAAAAATAATATTATTAGAAACAGAAAAAAGAGGATCCAGAAGAGAACCTTAGCATTAGTATCGATGTGTGAAAGATCGGCTGCTACTCCAGGTGTTCCGACGACATCGTAGAGCGCAAGGTGCTTGACAAGGTTGTCCTGCTTCAGTAGCAGACCAAGGGGCTGACCGATACCACCCGAGGCACCAATAAGAGTAACCTAAAATATTACGTACAATAACAGCTAACGAAATGGAGTACTACATGAGTAATTCAGGGAATAATTCTCAATGTAAATTAAGGTTTTTGAAATGATAGCCTTTCCTGAACACCACCACAAACAATTCATAATTATTGGGAACTCCAGAGAAAACTTTTTTTGGCACTCAAATTTAAAAACTGGATCTACTCTCGACTTTTCTTCCCTTGTTGGATTGTCCACGGATGCTATAGATAGAAGAAAAACTTCTTCTCAGAAGAAAAATGTTCATCTTGAATACATGACCAGTTAATTCTATATGAACTGTCTTCACCTTTTTTCTTAGAAATCCGTTTTTAAGAAGCAGATAATGCACACAATATGAACTTAAACAAATGGGCTCCCTGTAATTTCACCAAATGGTTCCTGTACTCTAGCAAGTCTGGGGGACTTGGATAACAGAGTGTTATGTGTGTTTTTACAAAACTCGAGGCCAAATTCAGGCGCTTTTACAACTTTCCAAAATCTAAAATTAAGACCCCTCATGCTTATCTGAGAAAGATTATCTTTCAGATGTTAGTCGTTAACGAATCGATCACGAAAAGCAAAAACGAACATGCCATCTCTTATCTTTTCACTCCCATGGCACGTATGTAACAGCACGAAAAATATATGATTGGTATCTTACCACAACTGACTCTTGCTGAGCTCAACATGAAATTTACTTACTTGCTGTTCACACCGACCAGATCTCGCCCAAAAGATTCCATATTTTTCAATTTTCCAATGAATTGAAATGACTATCGTTACAGGGCATTTCGAGCTATCAAACATATACGAAACGGCAAAAAAGACGATTAAAAACGGGTAAAAAACATTTTTTTGGAACACTGACCTTACGTTAAATGTACTTCTACATCTTTCGGAACAAGAAATAGTCGCACGGATATCAAAAACGTTGACGTAGTTTGTGCTGCTACTCAAATTGCAGGGTGCAATAAGTACAAAGATCCCAGGCCGTAGTGAACTTGGGAGAAAATCAGAAACCCGACCTCCTCGGGGAGCAACACGACCCGACTGACTGCAAAGCCATTCACTTACTTGACATGCAAAAACGTGTGGAAACTGGTAATGACGGTCGGTAACCAGTCAAAAGCATTTCTCACCTTGTATCAACATGTCTTAACAAGTTTGACCATTACTGTATTGTGTTCACATGTCAAACACATGATCGGATTGCGCCACGCCCTTTTACAATACATTCCAATATGTTTATGGCAAAATGCAGAATAAATGGTATTTATTTATTTGTTTATTTACTTAGCTGTTTATTTATTCATGCACATCATTAGATGCGCTTTCAATAGTATAATGTATAGATGGCAAATAAACCACATTACATAATGCACAGTATGTATTATCAAGTAAAGTTCTACAGTATTATTACTGATTAGAAAACAAATAAAATTAAAAACATGTTGAATTTTGATCTTCGCGGAAGACTTTTGATTTTTTGTGTAATAATCGATATGAATAGGAAAAATAGCATTCCAAAACTGTTCCTGCGATTTACGTGTTATCTTTTGATGGGCAAACAATGATAACAGCCTATTTGTTTGGTAAAATTTGCCCTCGCCATCGATAAAATCACAACGGTCGTGACGATGGAACATTCTCGTAGTGTTTACTTCATGCTTCCTCTTTGTAAACATATTTAAAAGGCTGTTTCTGTTGTAAAAATCAAACAGAGTACTGAACGTACCTTTGGCTGCGAACTGGAATGCCGTAAAGATCGGAGTCCATTTGAAAATGCAACTGCCAATGTTCGAGTTGGGAGAGCCATCTGGGTACTGAAAAGGAACGAAATCAGTCGAGAATTGTTCGGGACATCGATACAACACCGCTATCATCAAAGCGAATAACAATTTACGACCTAGGTGATGAACGAGCCGGTACAACGACTGACCAAGGTTTGGGGCGCCCATGTGGGCGGTCTTCACGTCGGGACCGGCCCGGCAAGCGATCATTCTGCCCCTCTCTGCGCCCTTGTTACTCCCTCGGACGCCACTAGTCTAATCTCAGCGGCCCGCTCAGAGAGATTCACGCGGGATGGCTTACGTTAAAAAACTTCATTTATGGAGCTACTGCCCCCAAGTGAGGGGAAAACCCAAAAAGATATGAAATCGATGTAGTACTTCCATGGTCGGCACTCAGTGATAAACATATTTACATGTTTATAGGGATGAAGTTCATCACTGAACCTAGTTATTACCAAAATCCTTCTTTTACATTGGAATAGAATTATGTCGTAAAATAACAAGTCAGTTGGGTAATGGCGGAATGAAGAGTATGAGGTTACTGTAACAATTGAGAAAAGTGTTGATAACTGAATTAATCAGGAAGTGTTAGGAATTCACTATTGTAATGGCATCTGGACACCTTCCGCTCGTCGGCCGATTAGACCTTGGAGTGGTTCCTGATTACTCCAATGTCTGTACGATACCGATTGGAAGACAAGTGCACGGCGCACCTCGAAAGGCGATGAATTGCTGCACAAATGTGTTATATAAGAGTTGTCAGGGCCCATCGTGTTATTTGAGAAAGTAACAGTGCACAAGGTGGGACGTTCGGGCAAAACAGAGGAACCTAAGAAAACCAAAGGAAATCGTAGGCCGTATATCTCGGCTTGAAGAGGACTTCCTGAAAATCAGCAATTAGGGTTTTTAGATGTCTCAGGTTTCTAGTATCGCATGGAACTCGAGATCATCACCAGCTGCTCTCAAACTTGAGATTCTGAGTTTTTCTCCTGGCAGGATGGACCTCTAGCACTGTCGTGCTCGATTTTTAATGACACAGACGTCAGTCGACACATACTCGACGGATTTTACTGACTCAAATAAGGCAATAAAGATGGACTGCATTTGAACCGTAAAAAATTCATGAAACAACGACTAAGGGCACTTAGATATGATCAAAGAAATTAGTGGTTCCCTTGTTAAAGCGGACACAGTAGCTTCAACTTTGGCCTCTACTTTGAGCGATCTAAAGTGGACACAGATCTGGCAGCTTCGGCCTTTACTTTGAGCAATCTGTGGGCTCAGTCCCTCCCAAACCAATTGCTGTTCCGATTTCTTAAGAGTGTTGACATGGAGCGAGGTCTGACGATAAAATAAAATTTCAACTTGATCCAAGCCTCAAGCTTGATGACAGTAAATTAAGGGAGAAATTTCATAGAAAACATATAGTGTCTCCAAAAGCTTGAGCATTTTGTAGTAGCTAGGATGCTAGTGAAAACGACGTATGAAGTAAGCCAGAGAACAACCAGAAGAGACACGAGGCGAACCCCATCTGATTTCGTTGAAGTGATAAGGGACTGTGAATGGCTTCATTAAGACAGAGAAGAAGTTTGGTTTTTGGAGTTCCCCATAGTTTCTCGTGACCATAACTGAACAGAATAAGAGCATATCGAACTTTAGGCACGGAGGCCAAAGCAAAACACTCAATTTTGATCAGTATCTTGCTGAGAAACGCCATGCATTCTGGTTCTATTCGAAATCGTAGGAGTTGTTGAAGCGCACTTTGTACATGGTTCTTACAGTGACTTGCATCGGTTACCCGATTCTGAGTTCTAGGTCTAAGTTTTCGTTTCCCCTCCCTCATCGCATCATCCCGGATCGATACTCGCCCGGGCCAACCAGGACTTCCATCCCTCCGGGAACGTCTGCCTTGTTTATGTATAGGCTGGATACTGCAAATTATTGTATAGGCCGCCTACGCATTCAAAATAACGGCACGATTCTGAATTGAAGTTGAATGTGGAGGCGTCTATGGGTATAGACATTGTTTGATCCACTTATCAGTTCAATATCAGTGAGCAGACAGGGCAGGCCGGGTAAACACAAGTACAACACGTAGCTACTAATAAGATCACGTCCGGTTAGTTTCGGGAGCTGATTCTTAGACCATGACGCTAGAAAACACGCTACTGACTTACCTAAGCACTATTTCTTCTCGTTTAGTCTAAACCAGTAACTTGGACGCTGGAAATTGCTTCTCCACAGCCAGTCCTCCGCTAAGTACGGCTGTCATCGAACACTAGTGCACAACTCATGCAACGGTCCATCTTGTTCGTCACCGAGAAGCCGAATTCATGCTCCGATCATAAACCTGAAGAGTGAGTCAAGAAGGCAATCAGTTTTTTATTTATCTGCTCTGTTTAGTAATGAAATATTGTTATTGGAGTATCCATTGCAATACATTCAAGACCATCAAACAACAATGGAAGTGATACAACACAGAACGACTTCTTCAGAGCTTCTAAATCTGGATATCTAGATTGGGCTCTGATCTGTGCTACACTCCAGAAAGACTGGCCAAATGCTGTCATTAATCCGAAAAATCTCGCAATAGAAAATCTACTGAGCCACTTCGATGGTAAGTGGAAGGTGGAAAGAAGAGATGGGATAGCAGGAATTCTGGTGCAATACATAGCCTGTAATCGGCCCCTTTTTTCCTCTCTTCTAACCCAAGTTCATCTTATTTCTAGGTTCAGGGATTCAACCTCACACCCTTAATTCACCATTATTTATCCTCATTTTGCGGCTACTTGAACCCCTTTAACCAAAAAAAAAGGCCGGCCGTGCCAGTACTAGGTCGCTGAGAGTCTAAAACAGACCGAAACTCCAATCAAAAACTGAAACCCAATCTCAAAGTTGAAACAAGGTGGTATGCATGGCGCGTCCGAAATGATATGCATGGATAATGCTAACGTCGTTGATACACTGTGCTTACAATTGGAGTTTCAATGAGAATGATCAGGATAAAAGGTTGATAAAAGAGGCTGAGTGATAAGTTCCTAGAGGTAGGATCATTTTTAGTGTTATGGTCATTGCGAGCTGTTAGATTTTGCTGGAGTTTCATCATAAATCGTATCATCTTTCAAGGTATGTCCAAACAGGCGACTCATTGGGTGCTTGAAAACGAATTTACTTAATTTCAGTTTAAAGCCTATGAATAATCGTATCAGGATGAGTAGCGTTGGATTCCTACTTATTTCAATGCTTGTGCCAGTCATAAACTTTCTGTGCATTCGAAAAGTTGCATCCAGTGGTCGGGTAAGTCCAGACCTTAAATACAACGAAGGTTGAGTGGCAGAGTTCAACACAGTTGAATGGTCTTTGTGATCAATGGAGAAGGCTGAGTTCAGAAGAAACACTTTGCAGTTCTTCGTCAGGGTTACGGTAGTCTAATGCTAAACCTGAACCTTAGAAGCTAGATGATTTACATAACGCATGCCAACTAGCTTTGAAAGTTTAGTACTACAGTACTACAAGCCGACTTCCTCTCTCTCTCCTCTCACCCTAGTCTCACTACCCCAATAATAACGGAATCAAGAACTTTCGAACATGACACCCAGTCATCAGCGCTCCAACATGAAAAATGAGTTCAACTCATGTATGGGTAGAATGGAGTCAACAAAGTACATGCAGAAATAGAGCGGTCGAATCCATGAAAAACAGGTTTCCCATAGGATGAACTATCAAAAGGCATAAATGTTCCTGATGTCTCTTTCGAACCTGGGACATTGTTATTGCACAAATATTCTATGGTTCTGTGGTGAACAGGTATTTTTGTGGTGGAATATCATCTTGTATGATGTTCGGAACGAGTTCCTCGTCCTCGATGTCCTGACAGTTCGACAGTTTTTGGAATGTTACCTTTTGCTCCTGGCGCAGATCGACTCTCAACTATTCGCAACTCACACCAACCAACTTCTAGAGAACTTGAATCCCAACGGCTGGCTACTCAACTTAATTCCACCAACTCTGACGAGGAAGGTCTCTCAGGGCGTGGGACGTTTCTCGAAAATGGTTTTTTGCATGGTATAGGGGCATGTGCACCGAGTGCAATGCTATGGTCCATTTCCGCTGAATGGCCTTCTGAAAATGATTTTACCAGAAATTGTCGTTTTAAACGACTGAGCGCAGTTTGTTTCATTCATGGCGTCGACTGTCCGCACAGTAGAAGGCTGTCTGCACAGCAGAAGGTGCCAGTGGACTGCGCATTAAAAATAACGTGAACGGTGGCCAAAAAAGGGAGCCACATGTCGAAGCACGTTGAAGTGTGCGGGGAGGTTTCATATGTGCTCTCCACGGTTTAGCTTCAAGCAGCGACGCATGGTGTGTTGGATAGCGATGTGGACTTCGAGTTGGGACTGCCAGGCTGGGTTGATGGTTCGAATCCTCGAGGCTCTGCAGCTTTTGCATTTTATGCTGCCACCTCCAGACAGATTGGCTCCATATTGCAATAGGGCCAAAGCAAGTGCCTGATTGGTCATGATCGTGACCAGGACCACCCATAACTCCTACAAGTCGTTAGAATTTGATGTGTGGAGCACTAACAATGAATAAGCTTCCAGGCTTCACACTCTCAGGAGCTTCCCCTCCCTCCTCCCCCCCCCCCCCTGAACTTCCTCACGTAGTGTTTTCATCAGTTCGGCTGTTTTTGCATCCTCTACATCGAGAATCATTCAGTTGGTAAAATGTTGGCAAATTGATATGATATCATTTTGGTAGCCAAAAAACTCGATATCATATCATCTGGTCTTCGGACATTGCACAGTCCATACAATTCTTTGAATGATTTGGACAGTAATGTTTTGATTATTGTTTTATTTCGACCGAATTTTTTTTAAAACTGATGAAATGCGCATCTGATTTCGATGACTTCCCCGTTTCTTACCGTAGCGTTGATTTCGCGCCGTTGAAGGGTTTTTGTCCACTGTTCTGGTTGGTCATCACGATTAGTATCTTCTGCAGTCACCTCGACTCCAGAACGTCCTTCTTGATCGTGTCCTGCCAGCCCTTCACAACAAGACGCAGAGTTAGGGGATCGTATGTTAGAAACGGGTATTGCTCAAACCCTTCATCTAGACGTTAATCTGGTAATCAGGCACTTGAATGATCTCCTTCAAGGGTGACAGCTTTCTATATCAAGCACAATGCTCATGGATCCTTCAGCAAAAAGACGCGTTGAAAGAGAATCGGATTCGTTTCTCCACAGAAGTCCGCGGTTGACGCTCACTTGACGCCAGGGAATCGGGAGCCACAATGAATGCGGGAATCCTGTTATTTTTGCATTGACGAACGAGGTCGAGGACAGCTTTTATCGAACAGGAACCATATTATAAGGTTTTAACCCCCACTACAACAGCTATGTAGTGTGAAATGAAGAAACCCCTTTATACTCCAAGAAGTGTGAAGCTTGGAAGCTCCTTCATTGATAGTGCTCCACACATCAAATCTAACGACTTGTAGGGGTTATGGGTGGTCCTGGTCACGATCATGACCAATCAGGCACTTGCTTTGGCCCTGGTGCAATATGGAGCCAATCTGTCTGGATGTGGCAGCATAAAATGCAAAAGCTGCAATGCCCCGAGGATCCGAACTATCAACCCAGCCTGGCCGTCCCGACTCGCAGTCTACATCACCACCCAACACACCATCCGTCGCTGCTTGAAGCCCAACCATGGAGAGCACATATGAAACCTCCCCGCACACTTCAACGTGCTTCGACATGTGGCTCCCTTTTTTGGCCACCGTTCACGTTACTTTTAATGCGCAGTCCACTGGCGCCTTCTGCTGTGCGGACAGCCTTCTACTGTGTGGACAGTCGACGCCATGAATGAAACAAACGACGCTCAGTCGTTTAAAACGGCGATTTTTGGCGAAATCATTTTCACTTCTTTTTTGGCATTCACAAGGCCATTTAGCGGAACTGGACCATAATTCTATACTCAGTGCTCATGCCCCTATACCATGCAAAAACCATTTTCAAAAAGCGTCCCACGCCCTGAAAGACCTTTCTTGTGAGCGCATACTCTACTTCGACACTCTCCGTTCGCGCTCGCAATACCAATATGTCTTGACGTCTGAGTGTCGTTCTGCATTTCCAAAATTCACACAATGGGGAATGGGACATTAGATTATGTTCAAATGGTCCCAAAGAAAATCTGCAAAGGACTGGTGCAGATTTTTGCTGTTTTATGAGTAGAATAAAAAGGTCTGGACTAAACGCCTGCCGGTTGAGTACCGATATCATCCTGCATCTCTTCGAAATAGATGAGGTGTTCAAAATTCTCAACAGTCAGTTCCAGTACATCAGGATGGATTGAGGAGTCCTTCTCGAAGGCCTCTTGCCCTACCTCGATACCTACAATCACGTGATAAAAGTATTTAATGAAACAGTGGGTGAAAAGGTATAAAAAAGGGTGCTCCCGCTGATGAGAGGATGTGGAGGCAAGGTCCACTGGATCCTACCATCCTCCCAAATCAACTGTGCAGCTTTGCTAGTCTGAAATGAATAATCAAACGGTTAGCCAAGCTGATACTTCGATTCGTAGATTATGGATGATAGAGAGCGATAACAACTGATAGGTAGTGACAGGGAGCCTTAGAAGGTATGAGCCACTGGATCCGTTGCTCCCATCACATTATTCATGTAGCCTTGGAAGTTAGTTGAAGGATTTTGGGAGCGATGGATCGTGGGTCAACAGAAAGTGATATTCATAGTGATAACACTGATATAGGTCAATATCATTCGAGTACAACAAAACCCACTTAATTTTACAATCACTTGGGAACTTTGGACCCTTGCCCGCCAGAAACTAGTGGAGATCCCGCAACTCCTTCGTTCCGGGTGTGATACAGTAGGATCGAAATCGTCGCGTCGCGGCGAAGGACGCCGCGCGCGAAGGACTGTAGCAGAATGCAGGAACCAAAGATATAACATTAGAATCATGTCTTAAATGATGATGGCATGTTGATTGAGCTATATGAAGAAAGCTAGAGCTGTAATAACGGCGGAGCAAATTTTCCGCGACAGCCGCGTGCGGCAAATCGATTATACAAAAACGATTCTACTGCACGTTTCCCCCTCGTTTCTGTGTCATTTATTCTAGAACTCCCAACTCCGGCAAAGCTCTACGAATGAACGATTATCGATGAAATTGAAAAAGACAATGTATCCACCTTTTCTTTTCAGCGTAAATCTCCTCTCCCAACTTCGAAAAAAGGCGCCACACCATCTGTCACTCCTGTTCCGAAAACGAGGAAGTCCATTTCATCGAACGAGCAACCTAAGAAAAAAAGGTAAAAAAAAGTTTCGCACCTCACATCGGACAATATCGTCTCGTCCAACAATTTAGGCAGTCGACAATGGCTAAACTCAGAGGATTTTTCGATGTATGTGCGATTTTCTTTCTATACTCAGTACGTAACACAAGAGCCAGGGTGCGACTTTGCCGCGCGCGGCAAGTGACGCAACTGCGCGACAACTATACGAGCGACCCACCATGCCAAAATTTTGTGCATTTTCGCGTCCTGGCGCTGAAATAAAATTCTTTCTAATTTACAAAGTTATCGAGTAACTGCCGTGTTCGAATCTCGATGAGAATTGGCATGGGCATTGCACGGGGTCGCCACTTTGGGAGGCGCGAAACATCAGCCGAAAAATTTTAATAACAATTTGAAACTACTGGATCGTATCATTGAGTGAACCCCTACGTATCTTAACAGAGTTGTTTGGCAGAGATCACCACAAAGTTCAAAAGGAGCCGAGACTGACTTGGAAAGGTCGCCAAAGGTTACTTTACTGGTTCTACTGCATTGTGTCAAGCTGAAGGAGTGGCAAGTTTTTCAGGTAAGATCGTCTCTATGGTGGAGCAAGAAAAAGCGAAAGATGGATGTAGAGGAAACACAAAAGGAAGTCGAAGATATGATGGTAAAGAATAATTAGGATTTCGTGCAAAAGTATAAAATATCAAATAATTTAAATAGTAAGTATCGCACGAACAACAAAATTACGGACGCCCCATTGAAATTCCAACATGGGTGATCATCTGCGAATGATGAATACCTTCTCACGATGCCGTCAGAACTCTTAACTCGTCGATTAACTCGTATGCCTTTGGGCGTGGCATACATCTGATACAATCTTCGAGCCCCTTTCAACGCTCTATCTGGGCCGTTTTTCATGTAACAGTGCCACATATCGTATACGTGAAAGGGGTCATAGATTTATTCTACAATAGGAAATATATCAAAAATAATTTTTACCGTGAATTGCCCCTCTAGACAAAAACGGACATGAGAAGGCTCGTCGTAGTTGGGTGGGGGTTGCCTAAGAAAGGTCTCAGCGATTTTTTCTTAGGGATGTAAAATTCCAAAAGTCATCATCTTCAAACTTTTCAGATGCACAAGCAGCGGTGCTATCAACTGGAGAACACCCAAACGGACTAAACGTCCCACGAAGGGATAAATTTAAGAAAATAAATACGATTTTTGTCTTATTGCGCTGCTCCTTTTTGATACGTCTGAAAAGAATAAAAATCCTAAAAACGTACTTTTACTCTTTCGTCGACTTTTAAAGGTCACTGCTTTGAATTTGTGTATTGATTTCCGAATGTGCTTTTCAAAGGGATATGTCAAGACCTCCGGAAGTGGCCATACTTACCGAGGGTACACTCAATCGATCCTCCTGTCGCTTACACGAAAATCCATCGCTTCAATCGATACCGAAATCGATCGGCCGCATAACGTCTACTGGTATCAGTCAATCAATGTTACCATTCCACAACCATTTTAATCCCTGACGCCAAAGCGGTAACACACTTGGTAAGGTACGACAATGTTATATTGATCAGTATCGATCGATCGATATCGATCTTCATCATTGAGTCTAACTTCACCATCACTATCTCAATCCCTTCTAACTTCAAACAACTGTAGTGAAGAAAGCTAAAGAGAACCTGTCGCTCAAGTTGCAAATCGATATCGAGCGGGATGGACTGATCGATATCGATCAAAATTACGAAGGCGAAATCCATCCCCCAAAATTCCTATTAATATGAAAGTTCTACGTTCGAACCAGGGAACGGGATGGATTTCGTGACAGACACATATGTAGACATACACGGACATAATCAGCCAGGTATGAATAGCAGCTACAGTATGCCTGTGGCATAAGATCACTGTTTACATAAATTTTAAATCTTTATCACACATTATCATTACGGATAGAGTCAGTATTCATGTATGTATCACAACCGGGACCCACAAAATTACTTGGTCACATCGAATAAAATCCAGACAGAAAAGGAATGAGGGTGGTGTGGGAGGAATGTGTGTGTGTTTGAACACAGTTTCATGGTGTCGATGATATGCTTTTAAGTATGCCAAAGTCATTTAAAAATTGATGACTAGAGACGACTGTACAGAATGGTAACCAGTATAGTCTAATACTTAATATGATATGCATATATAGTTATATGATGGCTATGACGGATGATATGTGAGTAGGAAAATGTCTCTGTCTCAGATGTCTATTCTTCTTCTTCTTCTTCCTCATCCAGGTCAACATCTTTCATAGACATACTTTCATCGATTATTTCTTGATCATATTCTTGTGGTTGGCATTTTGCCAAATCAACTCGTGGGAAATCCAACTGAAACACATAGTTAGAAAATCAAAAGGGCTGGATAGCACCGAAAATCGGGAAAACGAAAGCCAAACCTGTTGTTCAGGATAGATCCATGGCTTGACATTTGGCTGATTTCGTGCCTTCCATTCTGGGTACGCTAAGCAGGCTTTGTATAATCTTTTGATGATTTTAGGGGCCACTACTCGGGTGAGGCGATTCACCAACCATGTGGGAATATTACCTGAAAAAATTTGTATGAATCTCCTATAAATGGACTCGAAAAAGTGAGGGTTTCCAGATTGGTTATGCAAAGCACGTTCCAAACAAGAACGGGATGGGTCCCGTGACAGGTAGGTACATCTATGTATGTGACTAAGGATTTCCATCCATTACCTCTCGAAAACCACCCAGTATTTGCTTTTCCTATATGAGCCGTGAGGGCCTGAGTAGTCCGATTGCCTTAGTTGAATGGCAAAGCTGGTATCCCCACTGTCAAGTGGCGCCACTACCACACCCATGGACCAGGATAACATTCTGAATCGACACCCATTCAGCCCAACATGAATGATTGTATCAGACAGTCCTGGATAAAGAAGGTATCATCTCCACCGACCGACTAACCAAAAGTATCCTACCTAAGGTAACTCCCCATACAACCAGATCAGTCAGCGTAGGTGCCAAGTAGTCATTCAGAGGCCACTACGATTCTGAATGGAAGTCGGAAGCATGGCGTACATGAAAAGATGAGACAGCGAGACCAAGCATTATATTGCTCGTTACAGGTAGACCCAAACTTCCCAGACTACGAAGATCTGCCAGTAGACAGCTAAGGTGGCTTTATTTCGGGGGGGGGGGGGGGGGACCGAGGCCACAAGTATTAAAGAAAGTGAAAATACCTTTTGGATCAGCATGACTGATGTAAACAAGATCGCATCCTCCATCCTTACGATGACTTGGTCGAATAAGGTATGCAGATAGTAAAGCAGTTCCTCGTACGTATCCTTTCATAGGTGGATAATCCTTAAAGACAAGTCTAATCAGCACAACAGACTCAGAGATCTTATTTTCTTTAGTAGTGTGACTCTCTCTAGACGTAAGGTAGCGTGATGGACTACCATGAGCACGGTCCGATGATCTAATCCTGGTTCAGTATCCGCTATGGCAAACCAAGCCCTCCATTTTTTTTGGGGTCGAAAAATTGGCACCAAATTTGCCAGGGAGGATAGGGGTCCAGGCATCGACTACTTACTCTTTTATCTCTTGAATGATGAGAAGTACTTGTGCAAGTTCTTTCACACCACAAGAGGGCAGTTCAAATAGAGAAGTCTGGGGTAGCCACCGTAAAATCGAGCAGATGATGTAATGCGTTTGTGCAAATGCATGGCTCACTTCGAAAAAAAAGTGAGCAAGTTAAATAAAATTCCTAAGTCAATCCGCCTCGAAATGTTGGTTATCTTGGGAAGTTCTTAAAGATGCTCACCTGATGACAAACTGAATGCCCACAAATCATTTTCTCGTCCCCTGTATCAAGCCATGAACGTTGTAATACGAAATCACGTGCTCGGACTGGTGGTATGCCAGTTACTAAAATGCTTTCATTTGAAGAAGTCTATTGACAATACAAGCTTTTGACGTAACCATGACATCATTGAGGCAGGTTTGCGATATAAACGTTTTGTATGGTTTTTTATTGATAAGAACTTATGGCCCTTGAAAAGGCCACGTTGGTCCCAATGCGGTCGGGAAGCATCTTACGATCAGAAAGAGCCCACTAGGGGCTCAGAAAGCGATCCAGACACACTGCAGCTCAGCACTTGGACGGGTTTAACGGCTCAGAATAGGTGGATATTATTCAAAATGGAGCACGTTTGTTGCAAATGCAGTCACTGATATATAAGTTACACTGGAGCAGCCGAAATCATGCTCAAACACCCTATTTTGTCGCCTAAATTTCGTTCAGTCTCAGAAATGATTACTCCAAAAAGACCTTGAATTTAGGAGTTCTGGCGGAATTTCTCAATATTCTTCGCCATGAACTGCTCTGTTTCACCACTTTCGTCCTGCACCCGGAAAAGGGGTATATAGAATTATCGCGAACCCCGCCTCGGAAAGAGGTGCCAATCCTTCTAATGTCGATTACTGAAGTATTAAAATAAACTCACATGCATAATATCCTATATCATTGTTCGGATTTATTCGTCCTATATAGCACTGGGCTGCCATATGCCGATCCCAATGGGGACGATAGGCCGAATCATGCAATACATCATAGGCAACACTTGTCGGCACGTCGGGAAACGTCGCAACTGCCTACAATGACTTTCTCGAATTGTTAGAAAAAGTTTTACATTTAAGGAAGACTACATCGATCGATACTTCCCAAGTAGAAAAAAAAAGAGTATGGGGCGGCTGGGACATTTTAATGCACATCAGAATGGCTTGCGTAGCTCATTGATATTCAGACTGTTCCCTTATTCTTCCCCTACCAGACAGAGAAAAACGTCTATTCAGTACGGATTCATCCTGGGCCCCACTGAAGCTTCACTACCCTACGTAAAGTAGTAAAATGTCATAAAATAAGACGTATTACTTGTACAACACCGAAATAGAGCCATAAAGGGATTACGGTATGGACACGAATGGAACTGAAGATTCTTCCCTGCCCCCAAACAAAGTTATGTGGTTCTGGGGAGAAGAACCTTGGGAAGAATATACTCAAAGGGGTACATAGGCTGCGACGGAAGGGGAGTGGTGAAGAATGGGCTGAAAGAGACCGTTTTTGGAGCCTGAACAAGCGTAACTGCCGAAAACACTTCGCAGTACTTCTTTCTAGCAGAGCCTATTGGGTATTTCCAATCAATACATACCTTAATCATGTGATAATTACTGGATGGAACTGTTTGAGTAAATACAGCAACGCATTTCTTTTTGTAAACCTGAAATCAAAGATCTTAATCAACGGCTGATAATTGACATGTTCGTTCGAACTGTTGCTCTTCCACCTACCTCAGTCCATCCTTGATTACTTTCGCACATATTTTTGACCCTGGCATAATCCGAATCCTCCCACACCCGAGCTACGTTGACCCGCATTAGAAGTGAAGTAATATCGAATGATTAGAAATGATGATGAACTGTCAATGTTTCACGAAGTAAACCTGAAAAACAAACTGATAATTTGACGGAAGCACGGCGCGAAAACGAATCGAAATGGCGGAAGAGAAAAGTAAAACAAAGGATAAGCACACATCGAGGGAAGGCAGCTTCCATCAGTTGTGCTTTCGGAGCACTGCACTCTTCACTCTCTCAATGGCAAGACCCCGTAACCACGGCTTTTTATGCCACACTATGCAGACAGGACATAAATTAAATCCCTTTTTTGGAAGATCCTCTATTCCTTCAGACAACACTTTCATTAGTCCCAAAAACTTTACAACACAAGGGTAAGAAACACTCTACCTGTGAAAGAACTTTGACCAGTGAATCAACTTGAGTCAACTTCTCACGGGCAAGAGCAAAGTTGGACTTTTGAGGGTACGACATCAGCATTGAGTACGTAGCTGATATGATACGGTTTCCCTTGTTGGCAAACACCGACGATGAGGCATTTCCAATGCCCCATATCGACCCTACTACCAGCAGAGTATTTTTTCGGCAGAAAGTCTATGGAAGAGGTTACGAAGTAGCAGAATATTACTTCAGAGGCGCTAACATGCCTAAGTGTGGCGAATCTGGAGCAAAGTACTGGCAGTAACGGAGATATCCTCTTGAACAGGGGACGATAAAGATTACCCAATGACATCCCGTAAGACGAGATAACTGCTAACAAGAGTGTAAGAAATGGTGAATTCAGAGCCTCCTGCGATTCTCCTCTATTCCTTGTAGTTGTCTTCCCCGCCGCTACAAGCGAAGAGCATCAAACCAGCTACAAACGGACCAAGATTAGGTGCTGATGCATTTTTAGACAACTCGTGTCTCCCACTCTCACTAGGACTTATTGCATCAGCCATATGTCAGTTACAAAAGAAAAGGAGTACCATAATATTAAAAAAGGAAGCCATCAGCAAAGTTCAAAAGGCCCAGTACGGCGAAATAAACAACTAAACAAAAAAGGAATGGTAATAGGATCATTCTGGACTCACTTTTCTTGACTAGTATGTCCAAATTAGTTTAATTGACAATTACACCTGCAGGAACACTCGAGACGGCAACAAGAATACCGAATGATACTCATTGAACTTACGCGAGCATTATCATTACCAACTATCACTGTTTGAACGAGAACATGATAGGTCATGAAAAGTCAAGCATAGGTCACTTTCGACTTGAACTCATCCTTAACTGTTGTTATTGATACTATATAAAGCTGAATAGAGCGAAGGTGGTGGTCGATGTGGCAAGTAGGCGCCCTATCACACAAACATGATCCGTGGATCGAATCCCGGCCCATACTCGCCCAGTCTAATCCCGCTCTATCGCTCCGGAGTTGAGTGAATGGTATCGGACTCATTTGGAAGGATAAAAGCAGTGCATTGTACATCGGCCGGCTCCGCAAGTCATTGTGTAGACCACATACGCATTCCAACCACCACTAGTTCCAAATTTAAGTCGAATGCGTGGCGCATCCCATAGTTGATTGATGCCTTGAGTCCCATACTTGATTAATGCCAGTTGATCAGTGCCAAAGAATTTAATGGCTTTTCCCTCAACCGTATAGCTTTTGAGAGGGAATGTATGACGGCAACTTCATTTTTATACATTGGTAATGGAACCAATCGATAACGATAAATATCGATCAATAGTTTGATTGGCCAGGTATTGGAAGCTACATTATATTTGATCGTGCCGTTCGAATTTTCCAAAGTCAAGTGGTGAAATCTCTTCTAAAAAAATTTCAATGAGGCTTAGAATTGGGCCATGAACGATGAGTAGATTGTAAATGAGGACCAAGGAGCACTCAGATGGATAAATGGCTGAGATCAGATCGAAAGTTGGAACTGCACAAGGACGAAAACCTGTCGAATACTGGAACAATGTTGCAGATTTTGATTCGAGCAATCAAGACAAATCAGAATTACATGGCCCCAAGAAGTACCGGATACTGTCCCGATGTCAGACTGAGGTTTTTCCGCATCCTTCCTACTTATATGACAAAAGGGCGCTTTTTAGGGTGGTTTAAATGCTTCCAAGTCGGCGGTAGGTATCTAAAATACAACAACTCAGTAATCAGCTTTTTTGTCATTCGGAGGTCTGGAAAAAGCAGCTAAGAGAGAGCGACGGCAGCAGCAGCAGCAGCAGCAGCTAAGAGAGCAAGGTCCAGAACGTCCGAACAGGTGGAAAATAAACGAAAATCATGATTCCGAAGCTGAAAAGGCAGGAACCCACACAACAGTGACCTATTGGTGCAATAGGTACAGCGAGTAAATTCCCACGAGAAGAACTAACCCATCCCACCTCTCCCACGTGATTTTAGCTCTCGAAAATAGCCTTCAAGTAAGGTGAAGTAGGTAAGGAAATGAAATGAGTCCGTGAGAATCGGTAGGATAAGGAAAAGGTCAAGCATCCCTTTTTCCGTAAGGGCAACAGTCCACCAGGAGTTTTGGCTCTGTCCCAGATATAATAACTGTATCATTATAGAGGATAAGGATAAATCTTTGACATCAGCTCCGTCTGCAGGATTCGCCCCTCCATCGACCTCCATTCAGAATCGTAATAGCATTTGAATGCGTATGTGACCTATACAGTAACTTGAGCTAGTCAGCAAATGCATTTTTCTCCTCCCAGACCAGCCTCGCCCCGATTATTCGACCCAAAAGCAGTAGAAGCCTATGTTGGTCTGAACGAGTACTCTGGGATTTGATCAGCGAACCTGTGTTTGTGCGATAGCCCCCCAAATGCCGCCACACCAACTTTACCCTATCCATCAAAATTATCTCTAGATCATTGTAACGACAAATATCATCCTTATAATTAAGAAAATCAAAAAGTCTACCAAGAAGGGTAGAAAACGGGGAAAACCTCTGAAAGGCGTGGGATAAATGGGGACGAAAGTGCAAAAGTCTTTTTTTCTCATCGAGAACCTGCAGTGTTGTCAACACAAGGGGAGTTCCCATTGGGATGTAGACTTTTCTAAGAATCGGAAGCACTTAACGCTGTACGTTATATGCAGATAAGGCAAGAAAACATTCGACGAATGCAAATTTACGTCAAAACAACGGGCACAGCCATCAATCACCTCGGTTGATGTACGTTACTGCAGTAGCCTACGGCAAAGCTTCGATTTTTTCTAACCCTAGCCCGGACTGAAGCCTTCAAATGCTCCATTCCGACTAGGGTTTAGTTACCTACCAACGAAATGACTAGCCATACTATCTGGAAAGTCGAGTAGGCTCAAATTGGAATAGGCGTTAAGACGAAAGGTCGAAAGTGAAGTGAATGAAGTTGAATTAATTGAATGGAGAGGCAGTAACGTAATTATGTACGTCGCTCCTTGATAAGCTAACCAACCTTCATTTGGAAAGGCTGAAAGTCAATTTGAGTAAGCCAGGCGACAAATAAGCCTTATCTTAGTGATAGTCGGTGGTACAAAACATAAATAGACGTTGATTGGGCTTGCTGCAGATGACAGCAGGTAAGAAGAGGTGGTTAGACGTGGTGAGCCTGCAGAAGTGACAGTGATCTATGATCCAGTGTGGAGTTATACTATTTACCACAACTTCTTCTCCCTAATCTGGTTTATTTCAAGAAACCCCTCGTTCATGAGGGCCGGAAACCTTGTTTTTATTTCATACCACTCAGAGAGTAGTTTTGGCTCATACGCTCGTTAGTGCACAGGTGCATGACCCATCTGTTCTGCCCGAATTCTGTTGAAAAGCAAAATCACCCGCAAGACAAGAATGTATGATGACATGGGAAGACAAGAAGAAAGAGGGAGAAGAAAGGAAAAAGTTCTCTGTCAAGGGGTTGTTCAAAAAAAGGTGGAGAAAAACGAAAAAACCCATCCCTAATGTTCCCTTTATGGTTGGGAAGGAATGAGGCATGAATACAGGAAAGGAATGTACATGGTAGGGTTGATGGAGTAAGCAGTCTCATGGGGTTTTCCAGGTAAAATTGCGTACGAATCAAACCCTTTAGCCAGCGTTTCTCAATTTTTAGGCGTAGAGTGCAGTCGCTTAGAAGGTCTAACGGCTGAACGTTTACGTCCTTGGATCTTATTATGGGAATCTCCCAAAGAATTCTTTGGCAGCGGCTGCTCATGGGCCTAGCGGATGTGGTATAACATTTACAGCAGGGTCTCTGAAAGGCCTAAAATAGAGAAGTTGTTTTCGTGCTTAAGGTGAACCGTAAATAAATCATTATACTTGGAGGCGGAGAAATTGAGTGGCAAGTGGCGCACTTTACACACGTATGGTCACGGGTTCGATTCCGGATCTGAATCCCCCTGGGGTAACTAAGCCTTCCATCTCTTCGGGGCAGATTAATTGGTACCAGACTCGCCTGGGAGGGTAAAAGCACTGATTTGTACATGAGCCGGCCCCCGCAATTCATTGTATAGGCCAGCCACGCATTCAATATGCCACTAAATGGAAATCAAATGCGTAGGGCATCCCTCAAACAGAATTGTTCAAACCCCCATAACTTTATCCCTTTGTCTTTACTTTGATGGATTTAGATAATCAAGCCAGATTGATAATCGAAGCCCACTTTCAGTGATGAGTCCGAGCGCATTTCCTGGAAATGGGGAAGAAAATGAAAGTGAGGATGTCGACAATCTTTGAGGAAAGTAACCTTTGAGGATGAGAAAAGAACGACGAAAAAAGAACAGGAAAGGACGGTCCGCTTTTGTACCACTTAATCGATCCAGGTGGAATGGAAAGCTTAGTTCGCCTAAGTTACGAAGTCGTAGTGGCGGCTTGGATATGTGAGCCCACTTGCCAAAGCCAATGCTATTGCCCTCCCGGATGAGTATAGCACCAATTAAACGACTTCGAATGGATGGAAAGCTTGGTTGGCCTGAGCGAATATCGAGCCGGGATTAAATCTCTACACGTACATGTGTGATAGCGCGCCATTTGCCACTACACCACCTCCGGCATTTAAAACATTTAATAAAAGATATCATTGATAAAGAATTATCGTGAAGGGTAAAGGAGTACCAGAGCGAACATACAGGGGCATACGTAGCGGATGAAGTACGTAGTAGGTGTATTGGGTTCGAAAAATCAACGGAAGACTATGAAATAACTATGAAAAAAAATGAAATATCGATTTTCAGGAAAAATTGCGATGGACTGAAGGGATAACTACGACTTCCTCTCAACTTCTTTCATAACTGGCCAGTAGATGAGTGGTGATAGGAGAAAACGTCTTGGAGCTTCTGGGAGAGATAATTAGTGCTGTCTTGAGCTTGAAAACATCCGCCGCTGACGTAAACTGTTGTGGTAGCCGCACGGATAGAAATAGCCATAAAAGACCGGGTACATTTTCAATACTACGAAAAAACGTAATCAAAGATTCCTTCATGTCTGCCGTATCCCACGCAATCATTCCCACGTCACTCTCCCAAATAATTGAGCAGTGTGGGAAATGAAGAATCACTAACGGGCAGCCATCTCCTTCAATGGGACAGTCAGTATGTGTTCCGCCACGTGGGCACGCGAATTTGTCGCGCGCGATCAGTGCGGCAAATGACGTGGTTGGCATGGTTGGCTCATTCTACCAAGACATATACCTGCTGAAAAGGGTGTCGCATAAAGCCCGTAGCATCATCATACTCCTAGGCTTCCCATAGACACCGCCTCATTTAGGATCGGAACAATTTTCTGGCTCTATTATAGGAGCGTATCGAAAATTCAAGGATTTCCTGGTCCCCTGATCCCTTTCTAAGAGAGAGGACTCCCTCGCATTTGGCTTCCATTTAGAATCACAATGACGTCTGAATGAGTACGTGCCCTTCACAATGACGTGCGGTGGCCAGCTGAAACAAGGTTTTCTCCTCCTCGACAGGTCTGATCGATTCACTGGCACCAGAAAGGTGTGGGACTTGGTTTGTCTAGACAGATATCGATCCTCGGATCATGTACGTGGCAGTGGGCCACGTGGCACTATTCCACTTCCGCCCTGTCTGCGTTATAAGGAAAAAAAGGTATTGAATGTGGATTTACTGTTTATCCAAGCAGGTGATGCTGAATAAAGGAGAAATATAGACATTTCACAATTGAAGGCACCCGCACAGACGATTCGGCGGGTAAGGTCAATGAGGCGTACTACTGGGTGCTTCAAGTGTGAGATCAATGAGGCGTAGTGGAGGCTTTTCTATTTCGAGTGACGTCAGAGACTCGAGTCAACTATTTTAGGACATTTTTAGCTGACGTTAACCAGTAGGGCGAAGGTGGTGTAGGCATTGTGACTCAACTATTAGGACACTGTCCCTCTGGAACAAACTCCGGATCAGTAGTCGCCCAAGTCAGGCAAGCCTTCCATTCCTACGAGTCGACTAATTGGTATCAGATTCGCTTGGGAGGATGAAAGCACTGGCTTTAGAATGGTTAGCCACCGGAAACCATTGTATAGGCCACATCCTCATTCAAACACCCAAAAGATTTTTGATAAAAGTCGAGTGCAGGGCGCAACCCAGGAAGGAACTCGCAACCCGCAACCCAAATAGGATTGATTGAAGCGAAAAGACTTTAGCTCCTCTCCGAGAAGCTGAGGAAGAAAAAGAAGTGTCTAAGAAGAGTAAAGCTTTAAAAAACCAGTTTCAGAACAAGAACAAGTACAAGTGAACAGCAAGTGTCGTGGTGGGAAGAGGGGCGATGATAATAGTGTTGATGTGAGAAAATAATTCAAGCGAAGCCATTTGAAAAAGCTATGACGCAACTACAGTAAGACTGTCTATTTGTAACAATGATGTTATGCAAGGTGGTCGTGATGACGACAATGCAACAAGCATTCACTTCGTCTTACGTTTCTCCAATTCTTTCTCTTCTGTCTTTGGAACAAAGGCGGAGGTGGTGTAGTGGCAAGTGGAGCACTATATCACGCGCACGGTCAGGAGTTCGAATCCTGGATCGATGCCCGTTGGCCAACCAAACCTTCCATCCCTCCGGAGCCAAGGAAATGGTACCGGACTCGTCTGGGAGGACAAAAGCACTGACTTGTACATCGGCTGACCACCGCAAGTCGTTGTATAGGCCACATACGCACTCTTTACGCCACTACGATATTCTGAATGGAAGTCAAAAGCGGGGCGCATCCCTAAGACGGGATTAATTAACGCCAAAAAACTTAGTCCTTATCATTTGAAACAAAATTTTGATGTTCACACTCATTGGTCTCGAATTTCACCAACTTTCTGGAACAGCCACTTCAGTCACGGCCACTGCCGATATGGACATGGATTTTCGGGCACGTCCCTAGTAAAATCGTTCACGGTTATAATGAGGATTCACTCAACAAATTACCTTTTATTAACAATATCAAGACGGCCTTAATGCGAAAGTGAAAAAGGGGAAAAAACTTGGTGCATTTAGCCTAATCACTTAATATCATTGTAAAACGCCAAAGAGACCCTGAGAAAAGGTGATGAACGAATGAGTTTTTGTTAGAAAAATCAAAGGAAGCAACCAGAAAGAATATAAAAATAAAAGGGTTCGGAAAACCCATCACTTTGTTGATTATCGATTCAGCTCATGGATACATTTGGTAATTTGGGAAGCTAAACAAAAATCGTGAAAGATATGAAAAACGGGAAGATATCAAAAGGTGAGTCAAAAAGTCCAGTTTGACGTAGGGCTATTAGAACTTCTGGGAAGGACACTCCTTCCTTAGTCGATGCTAGTTGATGAAGTTTTGCTCCAAAATCGAGATAAACTTTTTGAAAAAGCAGTAATCACTGGTTAATGTTTATTGGTAATTTGTTTTGATCAATTTTGGTAGTAAATTTTAATGTTTATGAATTATTGCTTCAAAATTCTCAGAAATATTCATTATGTCCTTTAAAATGGATAGCCTAAGTAATGCAAAAAGTACAATAGAATCACCGACGAAAGGGGGGCATAAAGTCCGGATTCAGCAAAAACTGGTAGAGCATTTCAAAAAGGATTACTCCCTTTTTGATTGATGACGTTTTGTTTCGAAATCGACATAATTTTTATCGAAAATCAGTAATTACTGAATAACAATTTCAATGCTCATAGACCACTGCTTCGAAATTATCGAAAGAATTCTTTAGTCTTTTAAAATAGCCTTGGTATTACCCGAAATACGGTAGAATCCCCGACAATTACCCAAGTCAGGAAAAAGCCCTACTACATGAATCAAATCGCATTCAATTTCCCTCCTTCCTTCAATCTATTTCCTCTCCCCACACGCTCTAGTTTCTCATTTATTCAGGCCTTTGACTTTGAAAAGGGGTTATCGATCCCCAGAGAGTGTTTACGTAGGATAATCCAGCTCAACCAGTTAAAAATAGCCTGCTTTGAATTCGTCGCAATCTGGTTTGCTGGCTAATGCGACATCGTCATTTTCTATAGTAAGCCCTTGGTTTCACTGATCAACAACCGAGAAGACCATTTTTAAAAGGTTTAGTAAAGCGGCACATTGACTCCAGTAAAACAAAGTCCAGCACACTCGAAAAATTCCGGGCTGCGCCATGCACGTACCTCTTACTCCACTGGACGAACTATTACTTACACCTACCGTTTGATACAGAATGATTCAGAGGGTATTTCATTACTGGCTAGGTCTAACTAAACTAAATAGAACCCATGAAAAAAATGTAAAATATCCCGAAAGAAAGAGGTCCCATCTGCACTAATAAAAGTCCACTGTCGGTGTGTCGTCCAATCTAGTAAGTTCCAGAGATCACTGGGGTGATAAGGGCCCTCATTCAGTAGGTGCCGGCGCCTAATAAATGGCGTGGTGTGACAGATGTGATTAATGTAAGAGCAGTAAGCAAGTTAGAAAAGCACTAGCAGTGTCTGCATGCCTTTGAGAGGATGAGAATTAAAAAGTATGAAAATATAGTGGCAGAAGTTATAAATAGATGAACGGAAAAGGAATGAAAAGTTGTTTTTTTTTAGGATTCACTCAAGCGGTATCCGGTTACGGTAATTGTGAACAGGTGAACTGGTAATTGGGATGAATCAGGCGAGACATATAAGAGTATTAGCAAAGAGAATGGCGTGACTGACTGTGAAGATAACGCCGAATCAAACCGGAAAGTAGAACTAATGACCACCTATTATTAGACCAAAAAAAAGAACTAAACTAGGAACACAGGAAAAAGGAACTACTCGAGTATAGCCTAGTTATAAGTAGTAAGGCGATAATAACAAAGCTCATCAATAAGACGGAACTGGAGGGTTTGCGAACACAGGTTTGTGGGGTTAATGAAAAAATTCGGAAATAATGAAAGAAAAATGAAAGTTAAGTTGAGAAGGAGTAGATTAAAGACAGCAACTGACTGAAAGTTTTTCCTTCTGGCATTAGAAACGTAAGCCAAGAAGTGAATGCCATATTGAATTGAGCCAGGTGATTTTCTTGAGATGTCAGGTGGAAAAATCCTGGATCAAGCATCCCTCAGTTGGTCCCTTGAGCTCCACGGGACTTCTCAAACTCTCTTTCAGGAGAGCTCCTAGTAGTGGGTTCTCCTCTGTTCCAAAGCCCTTTGTTCTCCCCTCTTTCCGTTTGTGGAACTTTCTATACCATCATCAGCCTTGCATTCAGGTTTTCAGCTGGTCGAGGATCGTTCACATGGCTCTTCAAAGCGTCTGAAAAAGCTTCCGAAAAGAGAACAAAGAGGTATGAAATGTAGGATGACATCAGGAATTACACTATTCTCTCAAAAGGCTTCCATCAAAGAACTTTTCCGATCGGGAAAAGCAAACGCAAAGCATCGTCAAGCGATCCCATCGTAAAGATAGTGGATAAAGGTGAGCTACTACATAAAGAGAGTCAGAAGAAACTCATGAAGGAACCTCATTCAGGATACTGGAACAAAAAAGTCTTGGAAAGCTCATATACTCGATAATTACCACATTGACATGATGTTTCAATAACTGTTGTTGTTTCGCCGCAATACTCTTTCCGAAAGTCTCACAAGGAGGTTCGAGCCCTGTCCGGCACTGAAGATCTGTCCACAAATCGTCAACCTTGTACCATGGTGACATTCTGGATTGTATAGGGTCATTTTTACTTCTACCTGGGCGCTTTTGGAATCCTCCAATATTAGAATTTCTAGAATGATTTCTAAATGCGACAGAAAATCTCGTCTGCTGCGAATCACGTCGTTTTGATGACATTCCAATAGCCAAAGTTTGGTTTTTATTGAGAAAACAACCTCGGACAAGTTAATGTGGGAGTGTCCTAACGGGTAGGAATGCAGACTTGAGAACAGCGAGACATAAGTTTGATCTTCGGCATGCCTGGCGGAAAATAGGGGTGTAGATAGAGACTAAGAGACTGAGAAATCATCTGATGAAAGTGTATTGAGACAGCCCCACTACAAGCAGGAGATTTTTGAAAAGAAGCCGCTAACAGTGATCCAGGAACATGAAGGTTCGGGGCGGGTGGGCGTTGTGTGGGCGTCCCCAAGTTGTTGTTGTCTCCAAAAGCTATAACTTCTTGAACGCCGCTCGAGGGCAATATTGGCCTCGGGAAATAATTGAAAGCACCAGTAGGGCACATAACTTGTTAGATGGGGGCCTCCTGTGAGATCCATAATTTTTCAATCCCCCCCAACCTCATCGTTTACGTGCCCACGTTGCCACAGTAGCACTGGAATGCATTGACAATAGGCAGAAAATGGGGATGATTGTTTATTTATTTGGACATCTGCTGCAAATACACAAGCATGTGGTCACGTGAGCAGCTACGTTTCAGCTGTTTTTCCCAGTTGAAAAGCTCCACCACTTGCCCCACGACCCCACCAGCTATCTCTTTTCCTCCACCCTCGTTTTTTAATTCCTTTCCCCTGGTGTCCCATGGACATTTACGAATCGAATGCCCGACGATTGTGTTTGATGGCTGCAATATCTAACCCCGTACATCATTGATAATTTATAATTGGGCTCATATATTGTATGAAGTCTACGCCCACCAGACCTCTCATGGTGACTATAAACGTCGCTCCACACCTATTCAAGAGAACAGCACCCCTGTAGAACCAGTCGATTGGATCAGGTTTTTTGTGGGCCACACACTTTGAACTCATTCAGTGGGGTAGAGCTGACATGCTTGAATAAAAGAAAACGACTCATTTTAGGCTCTCATCATGGACCGCAGATTACATAGCTACAATAGAGCACTTCTAACAAAACCTTTTCAATGAGTAAAAGATGCCTATACTGGAATAGAAAGATGAGTGTGGCCTATGAAAAATCAAAAGAAAACATAGTCCAACAAAGAAACAAGTTGTCAAATCAGTGCCTTTTAAAATGCGCCATGCATTTGGCATTAACTTGGAAGTATACATTTGTTCCTTAGCAAAAATAATAAACAAATAAATACATGTGACTTCGATGTGACCAAAATCTGAAAGGACCTCAACAGAAGAAAACGAGCACCAATCCGTCCTTCGATAACAGGAGCAAATAGTGTCGATGTATTGGTCTGAATCGATGCCAACTGCATGCCAACTGCATGGCGCATCCCGAACAGAGCTGATTGGACGACTATCCCATTTAGGTTTTCACAATTTAATGAGCTCAGAAAAAAACAAAACACTGCTAGGGTCAAAGCTTTTTCCATGTCATAGGTAAAGTTTCACAGACCCTTGGATCCTCGATCGGGATCGGTCCTAGCCAGTCCCATCGGGAAAATTAACTGGTAAGCAAACCTATCTGGGAGGGTGAAAGATTTATATTATTCAATGACAGGTTCCCGTTGGACATTGTGTAGGCCCAGCACGCATTCAAATGCTACAACAATCAATAATACATGTCAAATGCATGGATTCTCCCGGAGCAGAAGACAAACAAAGCAACATAAAATATCTGGAAAACGAGAAGGAATTTGTCCCAGAGAGGGACTTTAACACAGATTGAACGACCTTGGTGGAAAGAGGGAAGTTATCGACTTTGGTGGCTTTCTTGACCTATGAAAATGGGCTCTGACACGTCTAGCCAATGTTTTCGGATCTTCTGGTAAAGACAGTTAATTAACTCAATGCAAATTGGGTGAGTCTGACCTTTCCATCCGATGCAAAATAAATATTTAGCATTGGAGGTTGCATATTCTGCGCTAGCACCTAATGAATGTGAGGTGAAGGGGGTAGTGTCTGACGCTGTTACGACATTCATACTTAATGAGTTGATAGCGGTTCGAGACCAGCTTAAGCCACACAAGGCTTCTTCCCTTTCAGGATGGACGTCAATGTAGTAACTGCTCCCTTACATGAGCTCTACCTCGTTGTGATAAACGAGCTCGAGGCGAGGCAAAAAGATTCATTGGAGCACGGTCACGCCGGAACCAATACCGTTTCTCGTTGGCTGAAGAACCCAATGAACCCAACGCTCCATCCTCCTTGAAAGGTAAGTACACCCCAGTGAGGCTTTCTTGAAGGACGAGCAGATATCCTTATGGCAACTCCCAGTTCCCAATGCTTTTAATTGGTCCAATTGAGAGGAAATATTGAATGACTGACTAAGACGGAGCCGCTGACGATTTCGTCCTCTAAGGCTCATCAGACTAGCTGTGTTTCTCCACTGAATTCACTCGAAATTGCTAAGTTGTACATCAGGTAGGTCACGCAACCCTTTGCATGGACCAAACACCCATCCGAACAGAGCCACGTTTCTGAAAGGAAGTGAATGAATGGTGTGCTTTTCCTCAAGACACCTGCCTTGATTATATGCGAATACCCAGCCTACTATCATACATGAATGGTCTGCGGATCGAATCACGCATCGCTATCTACACGGGCCAACAAGCATTCCATCGTCGGAGCGGCTTAGTTGGTACCTGACTCGTCTGGAATAATAAAAGCACTGACTGGTACATCGGCTGCCCACGTAAATCATTGTATACGCTACATGCGCATTCAAACGACATTACGATTCTGAACGGATACCGAGTACGTGAAGCACCCCAGATGAAATCGAACAACGCCAGAAGGCTCTATCCTCCATTCTTCTCAGCAAACTGTAGTGAATGTTTAGTAGGTTCAGTGTGACTGCCCCCTTACAATGCTCGTTCTGTGACATTCGAGACAATAATCGTAAAAGTATGACAATTAAGACAGAGTAAAAAGTTCCAGGAACAACCGGTTGGCGAGAGAAGGGTACATCACATTACACTACAAAACACGAATCCCAGGCAGACAAGGTACCGCCACAGTGATAAAAGAAGCTAACACCAGATGTAGCGATAGGGCTAATGAACCATTTTGAGAAAGTTAGGGTGAAAATGGACTTGGGAGAGGGGGATGGACTGATGTTTTCCGACACTGAGCGCTAGAGAAGGAAGAGTAGCCGAGTAGTCGGATTATACTTTTCTTTTGAACTAAGTCTCGGGAAAGAAAGAGCATCAGGGTGAGTGAGTCAATTGAATGTTCAATTCTTACCCCATCCCAGCTTTTTGCACGAGCTAATCATCTCACCCATCCCAGTTCTCATCCCCTAGTAAGATACTGGTAAATACTATATTCCTTTGTCTAAGAACCTCCCTATGCACAAGTAAGCTCACCTATGTACTACACCTCCTCTGCATCTAGTGCTCAGTGTTGTAGAAGGTGTTGGCTCCCATTCACCCCCTACCCCTTCCCACTTCATTTTCTCCAAAGCATCGGAGTATTGGAAGGAATTCGTCACAAAGACTAGATATCTAATGAGAATCCATCACGCGAGGCAATAACGTAGCTTGTTCCGAGGCTATTTCGGATCAGCACATAACCATTCACCTTCCAAGAATGCTCGGGTCGTTCGTGGAGTTTATTATCATGCCAAAGGAAAAGGCTAATGAGCTTCAGCTGTCAGCTGATGAAAAAGGAAGAGAAGAGTCTTTTGCAGATTCTTCTAAAGGGCGGACTGACATGGACATTGAGTGATACTTCATGATCCTTCTTTATCTCAGTATCTCCACCAATAAACGTCTGCCCTTCAGGTACATACTTCTGATCCTATCCTTGCAAGTAGACCTCTTAGAACATGGATAAAATGAGTCCCCTTAGACTCAACCCAAGCCATGAAGTAGGGGATTCCCAAAGAGATCGCCGGGCCTACTATGCTGATTTTCAAAGTTGGGTACTTACCGAAGTTATTCCCATATTGCAAGGTTGTCCAGGCCCTGTCCTTTCCCTCCTTACTGGGTCCCGTTACAGGGTATCATCTAGTCTCTACCTAAACCCCCTTCCTTGTCCCCTCCTCTGTCCCTTTACGGTGTCTACCATAATCCATTGTTACCCGTCAACAATCTAGCGGAATTCAATGCGGTCACAATGGATAAACAAACAAACAAGGAAGTAAACAAGTTAATCATATAGTTGAGAGCGGAGGAAGGAAACTACTCCCTACGAGAAGGCTAAGACTTGGCTGTCTGACGTAATATATTGTGCTGTGGGGCTTCCTAGCGCTCTTATTATGAAAATTCGATCATGGGCTGATGCAGCGAAGACGTGCAGCTCATTTGATGTAACGTTTGCATAAAAGGATAAGAACGACACGAATTCCTCGGAAAAACTGTTGGAATGACGTTATGGAAGCAACAGAGCAGCTTGCAAATTAGAGTGTATTCGAAAGTATATCGAAATATCACAAAAATCCAGATATCACCAAGAATGCTATGAAGGCTTACATGGGGAAAGGGGCAATCGGCCAACCAGATCAAGGGATATCTTCGGCCTTCCTGTTCCAAGCTGTGGAGCGCTGGAGTGAGGTGTGCACAGATTTCTTGTTCCAGATTCCCAAAGAGCAATTGTTTGACAAACGTTCTGATGGGTTTCAGCAACAGAGGAGCGGCTTCGAACTCGTGAAGAAGAACATGTGGTGGGAACAAGGTGGGAGGAACTGGTCGATCATTGTGGAGCTACATTAGCAAGGAAGCGGTATCCGGATCGTTATGTGTATACACTTGGATAGTGTCCTTACAAAAAACCCCGTGAAAACTCCCAGGAGGTCCTCGCAGAATTCCGGACTATCGCGGATCCTTCGGTTGATACTTCTTCACCTCCTGAACGGCCTAAACGTTGAACGTTGAACGTAAGTAGGTATAAAATGACAATTAGAAGGAACGCTATGTTGGGTTGTTCCAGAACCGCCCAGCCCATATTTATCACTAAATTCAAAACAAAGAAAGAACTTGGCTTGATGTTTTTGTTAATGAAACGTTTAGAAGGCACGGTGCCCAGAGGGCAGACGCACGGGTTCGGGTTCAGTCCGATCGCAAACATCTGCCCATTGTTCGAAATCCTCGAGAGGAGAAAAGAACGGTTTCCAGTAACACATCGTCACTTTAGGATGGCAGGCTACAAGGTGGTGGGAAGGGTTGAGTGAAGGAGATATGTGGTTCTAACTGCATAGAATGAGGTAAAACAACTAGCTCGGAGTAGACGTTTGGTATGAGCGATTCAAGCCCAATGTTACACACAAATGAAGGATTCAGCCTTTCCTGCCATTGCTGTCTACTTCCCTTCACTCCAAACCCCACCTCCCTTCTCATTCCCTTCTAATAGTATCACTCAGGGAAGGACTATACAGTTAAAATTTAAGAAGACATCTCAAAAGTAGCACGTTGGAATCATGTACTACAATTTTGAAGATACCAGGTACCACCCCTATCTACTTACTCACTCTTAATCGCTGTTGAGTAAGCACCCGTGTAAAAAGGAACGATTCTCTTCCAACACTTCTGAAACATTTTTCAGGTGCTACTCTACCACCCGAAAAAGCAGAAAATCGAGTGATGGGAGTCCATGGTCCGTCCATGGTCCTTTGTCATGAACTCCTTTTATCTAACGCCCTTGTCGATTTTCCCAAGATAGCGACAATAAAGATCAATTTTTATCCTGTTTCAATTATTGCAAGAGCTTTTGTCAGCTCAACAACCATATCCCTTTCCCAACATACATAATTTTCGTCAGATCGCGTGAGATCTTTCCATTGCAACAGACCACACAGCACGGATGGATAATCGTAAAACATTGAAAAAATTGGAAGAGATCAATTTCAAGTGATATCATTCTTCAGCTTTCGTACGAATCGATGTTCATGGCCAAGTGCGTGTTGACGAGGACACCTACACCGCCGACGCCTCTACTGTCGCATGTTCCAAGGAACAGTTCTTCTCCAGTCTCAAATACAGCGTGCAGCGGGCGATGCCTTCTCGTCTCGGTCAGTCCGATGACGTCGTACTTGATCTTCCTTGCTTGCATCATCAGGTCTTCTATACACGCTTCCGATGTAAGCGTTCGTGCGTTGAACTTGCGAAGCTATGTAGAGAAGCGATAAAGGAAGATCTGAAAGAGAGAAGAGCAGCAGTCATGGACGAAGCCGCCGAGGCCGGAAACAGCATTCGCAAAGCCCGACGGAGCTTCGTCAATTACAAGACCAAGATGACCTCCCTTCGTCGTCCGGACGGAACCGTTACTGCATCTCGGAGGGCAATGGAGAAGGTCATCTACGACTTCTACTCGGATCTCTTCGACAGCCACGTCTACCTGCCTACTCATCATCTTAGGCAAGACGAATATATCGCTCCTTCGGTTCTCCCTTCCGAAATACGACATGCCATCACGTCGATGAAGAACTGTACAGCGCCCGGTCCCGATAGGATCAAACCAGAACATCTGAAGAGTATACCACCAGTCATCATCAAAACTCTGGCTAGGCTCTTCACACGGTACCTGTCGGAATGCAAAGTGCCCACGTCGTGGAAAACTAGCAAGACTGTGTTGCTGTACAAAAAGGGAGATCCAGCCGATATTGGCAATTATCGCCCAATCTGCCTGCTGTCCGTAATCTACAAGCTTTTCACTCGTGTCATCCTAAACAGGATTGGCAGAATATTAGATGAAGGACAGCCATGCGAGCAAGCAGGGTTTCGGAGAGGGTTCAGTACAATCGATCATATCCACACCCTAACAAGGCTCACTGAAGTATCGCGAGAGTACAAAATGCCGCTATGTCTTACGTTTATCGACTTGAAGAAAGCCTTTGACACCGTTGAGACAGAAGCGGTAATTGAAGCCCTGGGCAACCAGGGTGTTCCTACGCAATATACAAGGATGCTTCGTGAGCTCTAGGACAGCTTCACGACCAGGATTTCACCATTCTATAAGGAAGTCATTGTCAACGTGAAGAGTGGTGTTCGGCAAGGCGATACTATTTCGCCCAAACTTTTCAGTGCCGCCCTTGAGAATATCATGCGTCATTTGGAATGGGAAGACTTGGGAGTGAAGGTCGACGGCCGCTACCTACATCACCTCCGCTTTGCAGACGACATCGTTCTTATAACACCGAACATCGAGCAGGCGGAACGAATGCTGGCCGAGTTTGATAGTGCTTGTGGAAAGATCGGCTTGAGGCTGAACCTAACGAAGACGATGTTCATGAGAAACGGATTAGTACCTGATGCTCCTTTCACGTTAAACGGAACGAATATCTCCGAATGCTCCAGCTATGTGTATCTAGGCCGGGAAGTCAACATGATGAACGACCTAGCTCCAGAGCTGAGCAGAAGGAAACGCGCCGCGTGGGGAGCATTTAAGAATATCGAGGGAGTAGTGAAGAAGACAAAGAACATCCGGCTCCGCGCTCACCTTTTCGACACTGCTGTCCTTCCTGCTTTAAACGTACGCCTCGGAGACCTGGACTCTACGAAAGCAGGATGAGCATGCTGTCAGCGTTTTTCAACGCGCTTTGGAAAGGACGATGCTCGGAATTTCCTTATACACACAAGTGCAGAAGGGAATCCGGAGTTCCGAGCTCCGTCACCGAACGAAGATCAGGGATGCCGTTGATTACGCCAAGAAATCGAAGATCAGGTGGGCCGGACACGTTATGCGATATAGTGATGACCGTTGGACCAGGGCGGTTACTGACTGGATCCCTCGGGACATCAAACGAACTCCAGGAAGGCCGCCAACGAGATGGTCAGACTTCTTCACGAAAGCTCTGAACGAAAGGAATGTTGAACCTCGTGTCCCTGAAGCGAGAACGATTCACTGGACCACTCTGGCTCGTGACAGGGACGAATGGAGACGTTACTGGCGCCCGCTCGAAAGTCGATGATCAACGGGACGACAGGTGATACAGGTGATCATTCTTCAGCGAGTCCACTTCCTCAGCAGCTGCAGATTTTAATGGAATGTAGCCACTAATGAGACCCCTAACAACCTTCAAGGCACAGCTCACGATCACCATGGGTATCTAGTTTTAGTCGAATAATGGAAAAGATGCGCCAGAATGGTGCAATGACGGAATAACTCGGAAGTCGGAGCATTTACCGAAATATAATGGTCTAAAAAAGTCGTAAAACTAGGAGTTGGACGAGATTGTGACGACAAAAGTCGGATGAAAGGGGTATTCGGACGAGTTGTCAAAAGCGTGTGCCTTTGCGAATAGTTTTCTACAGCTTGCGTACACGTGTGTGCTGGTTCGAATGATGCAACCTCTACAGCCTCTACAATACCGTGAGAACTCGTCCGCCTTGAGTGTGTAAATCAGCTAATCCGCTTTGAGGGCCATTATTACAAAATATTTAATCCGTTGTTTGACCCGTCAGCATCCCTTGGAGTCCCATTCTAGGGAGTTACAGATTCATTCCAAAAAGATATCTCAAAATCATTTTCATCGCGAACTGTGCCTTAACAGCCCAAATACAGGCTTTTTCCCACTTATTCAGCTCTACTTTCCAGTTGTAGTGGTTCCGGACGCATCAGGCTCGACGCAAATCCTATTACACTCGAAAGCCTACGAGAAAGGGCAAAGGATAAAATAGTTTGTTGACTACTCCATTTGGCAGGTAGGTTCGAACTCCACACTCACTTATGATATTCAAAACGCGATTTCTACCCCCGTGATAAAATTATAGGCAATTGGTAAACCCTGAATAAAGATGAGGCCCGGTTTGTCTTGACTTTTATTGCAATTACATGCCTTAGGTCACTAAGGTACTGAGGCGCCTCTCCTTGTTCACCTTAATCGTGGTTGATTTGAGATCCTTTATCTCCAGAACGATAAGCTAGGTTATTTGATAGAAAGGAGTCCTAGTCCCAGCGAAATGAAAAGGCAGTCATGAAGAGAAGGAATATGACTTGTCATGATGAGTGGACAGCCAAACTCATGTTCCTCTCTTCAGCCAAAGCCCCTTAAGAAGAAATCAGCAGGTTAAAGTCAATTCGCAAGTTTCTAAGTTCTGCAAGTTGAACGGCAACAACAAGGAATGAGAATCGAACAGCTAGGCTACAGATCTGACCCAATATGTACCCATGTAATTTCAAAGAGTCGTAGTCGAATGCACGGCGTAGAGCTTCAAAAAACCTCTCCTCATAAAAGAGTAGAATTCTTCGAATAAAAAAAATCTCAAGTAGGCCATACCATAGACAAGCACGTTACTTTCTGTTTTCAAAGACCTCATTGAAACCTTATATCTACAATAATTATTATACATATATATATATATATATTTCATGATATATTATATCGACTAGATAGTCATTCGGGGAAAAAGAGTCATATGATATGAAACATTACTTTGATGAGGAAAATCAGCAATATTTCTCGCATTACACATTTATACAAAAACACAGAATGGACCTATTGATCGATAACTACAGTATGAATAACGGAAAGCGCAGCCAAAGTTCCAGATTTCTCGCTATCCCAGGATTTCTCCCTAAAAATAGCCTTCAGTACGATTCCTAATTCGCCTCGAAATCCCGTATTTCTGCTGGCAGGACCTCTTAAAAGTGAACAAATTAAAATATCTTTTTTTCGTGGAGTGAACAGTTCACCCGTTACCAGTAGACCCATGAAAGGCCCCAAGTACCAACACATTTAAAAAGGTGTTCAGGGAAGTAAACCTACTCGCCTTGTTAGGCATACAGGACTTCCAGAGACGTCAGGCCTGGAAGTTATGCGCTGGTGGCTATGATGTTGCTTATTGTGCGTTTTTATGCTTTTTTGCTATTTTAGCTTGTAAGTGGTTTCGTTTCTTCACTGGTTTACGTAGCATACCTCCATGTCTACATCGTGTGTACATCAAATAAATAAATAAAACTGGTTCTGGGTACTGTCGGAAACACTTAGGGGCTACAGTAAAAATTTGTGGCCATCTGATTTATCGTTATTCTCAGGTCCCCGGTCAATCTCGTCCGTTCCAAGAGGATCGAAAGTCATGAAGTATATGGCAGCCAGGAAGTAATTGAAGGCAATGCCAGATTGTACAAATAAGGCTATGAATCAGTCTGTTACTTAGCCATTGTGGCGATTACGAGAGTAAATGGACTTCCGCCATTCGCTACGCTAATTTGCCTTCCCTCAACAGGATATGCTGGACGATCGTTAGCGTGGAACGAACGGGTAATTGACTCAAAGACTAAAAGCTTCTAATAAAAACTATGGCAGCCTGCTAGGTCTTGGAGTTGGACATCCAAAAAAAGGACAGAGTAAAACTATGAAGGCTTGAGGATCTGGTCTGAAATACATTAAGAGCTTACCAATTATCATGAGAAGATTCCCAAATCGAATGGAAGTAGCCATTACAAAAAGATTGGCAGTTAAGAAAGTCCTCCCATAGAAGTAGCTTTTTAAAGAGCATTCAAGCCCACTCCCATTCTTTCGTCGAGAAGCTGTTTCCCTCCGAAACAAAACCTCAAGCCGCTGTCAGCAATTATACACGGAGAATTCGGCCGAGAAATAAAATATTTAGAATATTTACAAAGTAACATACAAAGCATAGGAAATGAAGCCTTTGGGCGATGATCAATCCCATCTGGGAGATGCTCCCCAGCATCTGTCTTCCCTTCACTATCGTAGTGAAGTGTTGAATGTGTATGTGGCCTATACAATGACTTGCCGTGGGTAGCCGATGTACGAGTCAGTGCTTTTGTCCTCCCATACGGGTCTGCTACCAATTAGTCGACCCCGAAGGGATAGAAGACTTGGTTGGCCTAGGCGGATATCGATGCAGGATTACAGCCCGTGATCATGTGGTATTGCACTACTTGATACTACACCACTTCCGCCCACTGTACTAAAATATAATACCAAGTAATACGAAAAACTAGCAAATAGTAATAGGGGGGGGGGGGCACCCACCATCAGGTAGAAACCTAACTGAACACAACTTTCCCTCATTCACTTAAGTAGGGGAATAAATGAAAGTTGTCCTTCAAGACGAATTGCTGGAGGTATATAAACCAATTCATCTGGAACGGAATGATGGGCAGAAATAGGCATATAGGGCCTGCTAGCCCACATGAAAACTAGAAAACCCCAGATGCGCTAACTTAGTAGATATTGGAAAACTCTGAGAAGTTCGGGAACTAGTTATTACTCCGATGCAGTCGAAGTCATGCGGTGGCAATGGAAGGAAACAAAATTTCAAAAGCATATATAAAGAATAAATTGAAAATAAAAGCAAAATGAAGTGTATAAACATATTCCCAACAGCATTTGTAAATGGTGTTGATGTCGACAGCGATCGGTGTCGATGACGTGGGTGGGCGGTGTCGAGCCACCCAGAGCGACCACCGAGCCCCCCCCCCCAACGTTTTGCAGCCAACAAGTGGGCGGGCTATTTGTGGCCAAATAATGAAATTCCGTATGGTTGTCGTCGTCGTGCACACATATTTAACTAACATGTGACATTCTACGATCGTAAGCGATGGTCTACGTGATGTGGAATCGTTTATGCATGAGTCTCCCACGGATCCGTCGTTTTTTTGATTGGGTAACCGGCCCATACGACTAGTTCCCCGACGAAACGAGCTATTCCATCTCATTCAATCGGATTCTATATCCAGAAAAAAACTGCTTAACCGGATTATCACAGGTGATTAAGCGGGACGATAGAAAAACCATCAAGCAAAAACAGGACCCACTAGCATAACCCAATCAACGGAATCGATGGGAAACATTCAGCACCTTCAGGATACGCCATGCATGAGCTTTCTGCTGGGAATCGAGAAATCGTGGAAATTCCTGGCAAACAATCGATCAAAATTTACATGGCTGCGACTCTGTTCCCTTGCACTCTCCTGTCTTTTTTGGGGAGCGTTTCGCAACTCCACTTGTCCCCAAAGAAAAAACGCAATTGAAAAGGATTTTAAGCCCCATTTGGGAAGAGATGAAGAAGAAGTGCATGAACTGCTCTCGAGTTTACCCACGGGAACATTGACTTAGTGACAAGGCGACATACAAATGCACAGTGTGGGAAGGCTATAAATTTAGGTGTTCACGACGAAAAACAGAATGTTCTACTGGGAGTTTGAGAACTCAGAGGGAAGGGGGTGGGAGGGAAACAACGAACTCGGAGTTAATGGCTTTTTCCCACTGATACGGCCGGTTCAGGAAATGAATTCCTTGTTTGTGTTGTGCTGGGACGATTTGCATCGCCTGTTTACTCACGGGTGTGGTCCATGCATGCATGTGTTATGAGTTTATGGCCAGGACCCTTCATTTCGGCTTACCCAGAGCCAACGTTTTAGTAACCGGGAAATAAATGAGAGGCAGTCCGGGGTCGCCTCAAATAAATAATCGCTTTGTCCATTCTAGGATGGTTGGTTAGCGGTTCCGAACGTATGCAAGTCCCATGTCGAGCCTGGAAAACTACTCGAGTATAGATATAGCCACACTCCAAAAACAGTAATATAAATAGGTGTCATTACTTTGATTCTCAGGAAAGCTCCTAGAAGGGAATGTCAGGAAGCTTTCTCAAGGAGCGGTCTCGAAGAGGCTGCTAAAACTCAAGGGTCATAAGAAGCTGTTCGAAAGAAAAGGGCCAAGATGGCTAAGAAGACTGTAAGAACCTAAGCGCCAGAAGCGAAGACTGCTGATGCCTGCCAGGTAGACCGAAAACGACGTCCGGACTGACCGAGATGAGAAGGCAATTGGCACTGCTCGCTAGACGTCGTTCTCGCGTTAGGAAAAAACTGTACGGCGTAATGACAGACGCACACATAGACGAGTCGCTGGTATAGGTGCCCCACCAACACGCTCTGGGTCATCGAACATCGATTCGTACAAAAGCTTGACAACCCGAATCGGACGTATGCGACTACGAAGACGTGTCTCAACCCCTGTTTGAACAATCTGTGTCCTATCCAATTAACAAACAACAATTCGTTGCCTAAGTTCCGACATCAAGCTGCAAAGAAGAGGAGCTGGAAGTGTTTTACATGGTTCTGGGAGAGCTCTACAGGAAAGACTACTTCAGATGTTACTCACTAATCTCATCAAGCAAAGCTCATCCTCCAGTCTGAATGCCACAGTTCACAGACCATGAGCTAATCTAGCGACACAACAATCTGGGGAAAGCTGGTGTGAGAGCTCAATTAAAAGGATAAAAGGATAAAGTTTTTGGCGTTAATCAATCCCATCTGAGGGATGCGCCCCCGCACTCGACTTCCATTCAGAATCGTAGTGGCGTAATGAGTGCGTATGTGGCCTCTACAATGGACTTGCGGTGGCCAGCCGATGTACAAGTCAGTGCTTTTATCCTCCCAGACAAGTCTGGTACCAATTCACCGACCCCGGAGGGATGGAAGGCTTGGTTGGCCTAGGCGGGCATCGACCCGGGATTCGAACCCCTGACCGTGCGTGTGATATAGTGCGCCACTTGCCACTACACCACCTCCGCCCATTAATAGAGAGCTCAATTAATAGAATAAAAATGACAATAAATAAATAAATAAATAAATAAATGAATAAATATTGTAGGGGTACGGCTGGATTCTGGAACCTTTTAAAATTCACTGTAGCAAAGATTGCGGGCATAGGTCGGGATTCACGACTGACAGTCAAGAGTTGTGCCAGTATTCTTCTTTTTCAAAGGTTGATAGAAAAGAAGAATGCTGAAATGACTGGACGAGTTGGCCACAAGATCCCATCTTCGACGTAACGGCCGCCATGGCACATCCTGACCCCTTCACTCTCATTCCCCACCCTTACAAGAGGCATAAGCTACTATTGGACCAAAGGCGGAAAGACCTACAGGCAAAATGGGCTCTGAACTGGTCATCCTCATCTGTGTGATTCCTAGAGCGAAAAGAAGATTCAAATCTGAGTTGGTGACTATGTCCTTAGACTTTGGTCGGTGATTATATGGACAAAACTTTGGCTTCCGATTGGCTCGAACCTGTACATGCGCTAGCTATTACCTCAGTTAGTCAAACATCAAGTCATAAATCCAAATTCTCGGAAATCGAAATTGGCCGAGGAGTCGTAATGTGTGCCTGCACATGCCAACTAATTCTGGTTGGAGGGAATGACGTCGGAAGAACCCAAATATAGAAAATGACTACATCGACCACGAGCCCATTCATATTATTCCCCGTTTTTTCGTCTCACTCCATAGGGGCGGAAAATTCCACCACAACAATTATTTCAGGAGCAAATTTCAGAAGACGAACAACGAGCAGACAGAGAGGAGCTCGCGGGAGAGACGTCAGGTAGCGAGAGGGGATAATTCTACAGAATCGTCATCGTAACTAATAGCAATTCTGAATGGATGCGTAAAAAGTCAAAGTACAACCTAAGGCGAAGTTAGCCAGAGGAAGCGAAGACATTTGAAGCCACAACGGAACTACAAATATGGCGGACAGAACCAAGCATCAAGCCTACCAGGCCAATCATGAGGGAAAGTTGCTTATGGAAGTTTGAACCGGATTTCTGCGTGAATATACAATCGAGAAGTATTCAGAAAGGTGTTTTCACAACCCCTGCTTCTTTCAAATTTTTGAGAATTCAGTCAATAATCAGCTTTCAAACATTTCCACCACCCTAACCGATAGTGAAATGCATGGCGCACCATTTCTCTACCCCCTGCGCCAGATGTGGAGCAGTGCGAAATAGTCGTATCACACGAATGGTCCGGAGATCGAATCCCAGACCAACACCCTTCGTGGGCCATAACTTCCTCGCCCACTCCCACCCTTCCAGGTTGATTAGTCGATGCAGACTCTTCCATATATATAAAAGTAACGAATTAGATATCGGGCTGACCCTCGTAAATCATTGTATCGTCCACCTACGCATTCAAAACGTCCCCACTTCTTTGACTGGTCATCGAACGCGTCGAATCCCAAAGGAGGTTAATTAAGTAACAGCGCATTGGCCCTTGAATTTTACAACTCTGCCCTTAGTTGCAACATGAAAAAGAGGCACAGAGAACTCACGCCTGTTATCTGAAATCCGAATCCCAGTAGCGAATGGTTCCAGGGAAGAGCTTATTGGCATTCCACGAAGGGTGCAGCCAATCCCCCTGCCTTTTAGCGAATGGAAAACAAAATAATCGTCTTCATTGGCCGTGAAAGTCACTTACAGCTAATCCATTAGTGGCAACAAGTGCAGTACTTTGTAGTTGACAGGTTTCCTGAAAATGGGTAACAAAAAATATTTTTTTGGGAAAAATGCGAAATTTGCGGAGAATTTCCGAAATTTTGCATAGGAATTTCCAGTGCGATGGGGCAGTGAAGTACCGCATTGTATGGTTATAGGGATACGTGTATGGCAAATAGCTCATCTAAAAATCACTTAAAAAGTTAGTAGCTCAATGATCTGAGTAAGATTTGATCGCCTGCGCAGTGTCTGCTGGTAGGTACACCATCAACCGCACTGTGATCCTCAGATCCCCATTACTATTCACCTTTCGATAGTAATAATCCCACACTCCCCAGATAGGGTGGATTCAGTTAATAAAACCCCTACTATACCGTCATTCTCGTTTCATCTTGTTTATCCTTCTCGTTTTCAAAGATCAATTTCTGAAGACCAAAACACTTGCTTGCAACGAAAACAGCTTACTTGGTTTATTTATCTCGGGACACAATCTGCAAGGATGTTCAGACCAAAGATCACAAGGCAGGAAGAAATACGGACGACGAAGAAATCAAGAAGTGGTACTATCCTGGGTGAAAACGGGAAAGGAAAGAAAGAGAGCGTTAAGGACTAAAAGTTAGTTTGGGCCCCTCTTATCAATCTGTCTCTGAGGTGAGCCTCAAATAGGCTCGAGGAGGAGGCCCTGAAGAGTGAAATGGCTTCTAACGCGAAGCAATTTCATGCGAAAAGTAACCAAACAGCGAGTTTTGGGTGACTGTATTTGACCGCCTACGCAAATGCACAGCATACCAGACATGGCGGAAAAAACTCGTCCAAACCTATCCTTTCGCCATCTAATTTTCGTTCAATGCCTGGAATGAACACACAAGAAGAACGACCTATTTTCCAGGATAAATACATTGCCATTGTCGATTTTTTATGATTTATACGTCATTTGTGTTTTCCTTTTTTGGCATTCCCATTCCGAACCCACTGATCACGATATAACTCATACACGATACCATCGAGAATGGGTCGTTAAGCGGATTCTCGCGTCATGCATGTGCTCCATGTGGCATTAACAGGAAATGGCCTAAAAGGAATCAAAAACCGTTGGAAGGAAGCCAATTCAAGAGGTCAAAGGCACGTGTTAGGATGGGTTTTTCTTTCCTTATTTTGAGATACCAAGTTGTTTCCTGCAAAAAGTCAAATTGGGTGGTAAGTGGAGTCTCATGCCTTATCTTACTTAATATTCTTTTATGTCATTTCCACACGAAAAAGCTGTTTCACTTTGTTCTAGCGCTGCCTCCCATTGACAGATCCGGCTCGCTTCAACGCCTGATTACACACTCTGCCACAAAAAAGCCTACGTAGCATCCCGTTCAGCTGATGGAGGCCTCTTTTGCAGTTTCATTTGCATAACCAGTTTATGCCCCCAGAAACAAACCAATCTTCGAAATCCATCCTCATTTCACAGTCACGTTTGTCTCGGAAGATTCTGCGGCATGCTGCATTCAAGGTCAATTAGTAGTGACTCCTGCGGTTTCAGACAATTTTACCAGCTAATCTGACGATCTGAGCTTCATTTGAGGTAATCTGGTCCATCAAATCAGAGAGTAGCGCCCTTTCATAAGCCTTTTCTTAAACTTCATACTAGGGCAAAGGTTCTGACACCGAATGACAAGCAGCGAAGCGAGTCAACTAACTAGTAAGCGCGCGCTCCGTGTGCAAATTGCGCATCATGCCACACTGCCCTGATATTTATCATGTAGTTATTTAGTCAGTGCGTGGGAATTCAGAAGCTCCAATTTCTGAGCCTTTGTTGCCGAGAATATGATGGGAAAGACATGAGGTTATCAAGCCAGAGAGAGCAGCTTTCCAGAGCTTTTTCTGTCTGTTTTGAGTGTGTAGCCTGAAGCACCCGCGCCTAGAGATCGACAGGATTCGAAGCTTTCGAACTCTTCCTATAGATTAATATGAAACTTAAAATAAATCCTCATGCAGAGACAGAAAATTGCACGAAAACGGTAGATGGGCAGAGTAACTGAGAGCTTTCGCGTATGTCTCTCGGAATCCGCACAACATATGCAAATTACTCGATTAGATTTCTTCGAGTCATATGCAAATATAATCCAAATGAAGCTGCAGAACATCGGCTTTTTAATAGAGGGAAGCTATGAGGGGCCCAAAAACGGTTCAGAGCAAGCTCACTTAGCACTTTGAAGTCATTTTTGAAGTTGCGTCTACACACTTGAGTTGAAAGATTCTCGAGAAGCTCTCAGAATGATTAAAATCGTCTTCTGAACAAGCCGTGAGATCCACTATTTGAGCTATCAGTTGATAGGACGGGAAGTTCACTAGTTGAAATAGTACAAGAGCAACTCATTTCAAAGCATTCACTACTTCTAACCTTGCCCTGCTTTGTTTCAGATGGCCGACTCTCAGAACGAGTCCCAAATCCGTGCCGCTTGAGTAAACCATGCATTTCATCCATCGCAAACACTTGGTTAGTCGGTACTAGTATCGCTCAAAGAAATGAGAAATAAAACGGAATCTGTGCGACACAGCGTATACATGAAGGCCAAGCAGACAATCAAGAGCTACTACGATTTTTTGTGGTAGTAACATTAATGGCGATATTTGGAAGATTCATCTTTAGAGCAGCTAATCTTATAAATATGACTAATTTTGACTCGTTCAAGTAAAGCCTATTTGAAACTAGGTATCCAGGGCACATTCTGATTTCCACTCTTCGCATATATCCTCGATAAACTCGTAACTTACAGTTATTCCGGTAAAAGCTCTAGCCAGTCTTTACCGACTTACCCAGTCGACAGAAAGAAAGAGAAAATTTCTCTAGAAAAAGAGCGTGTTCAGTACCACCTCTTCTAAAACTTGAAACTAGTGTCTTCTGTAGTTACCGGTGAAGAGAAAGTGATATTGTGGACTCATCATTTTCAGAGGCTTTGCCGGTGCACCGTCAGAATTCCAAGAGATTCACTGTCATGGACTAGAGGGTTCTACCAAGTTGGCACCACCAGCCACTTACAAGGAGAGGAAGATCGATCTGAGCCCGCTTTTCTCATAACCATACTTGCCTCATGTTGTAAAATGAAATTGAGAAAAATCAAGAATGCTTTAGTAGCTAATAAAAATTCACCTGATCCTTAGCCACAATTGAAAGCTGCTCAGCCACAACCTGGTGCTAAACGCTTACTCCAAATTCGCTCACAAGTTTTTGTGAACATTCCAATTTTTTTGAAGAGGAGTGTAATCCTGAAGTCTATATCTAATCCCTCTCTACTCATAAATTCAAGAATTTCCATGGGAGAGGAGCCAAAAGGCTGGTATATTTTGGGAATACGTACTGGGTATAGTAGGGATAAGCTATAGTAGCTGCCTACTAACAAAAGACAGAAAGAATCAACCAAAAAATAAAAAGGAGCGTCGGAGTCGTCTGAATCTGTCGTTACGCGACGTGTCGACATTGGTAGGAGGGGAAGAGGGGGCGACCGTTGGCTCAAGCCATGCAAGGCTATTTGGCCAGCTGTTCTCCTCGCCATAGATTGTGCTTCTATGGCAATCAACATGTGAAGTCATTGAAATATTATTAAAAAAATAGGATTAAATGAAAATGGTATAAAACGACCCAAAAACAGGGAAACGAATCGATACGGCAGTCGGATGATCGATCAGGCAATTATATCAAAGTGGGGAATGTTCAGAAGCATAGAAGAGGATAGGAAGCTTAATCTGATGATTATGATGGGCCATCAAAACTTCATGAACCATCTCCTACAATGAACTCACAAACGGGAACCAGGTAGCTCAATGGCTACAGAAGCTTCTAAACGCCAGCATGAATGTAGGGGTAGCCATCAGGCCGTTTTTATCTCCTCCCACAGTAGGGCTTAGAGCGAAGATGGTGTAGGGCCAAGTGGCGTGTTATCACAAACGCATGGTCACCGGCTCGAATCCTTGATCGGCATCCGTCTGGACCAACAAAACTTTCCATTCCTTCGGGGTCGGTGAATTGGTACTAGACTCATCTGGGAGGATAAAAGCATTGACTTGTACAGCGGCTGGCTACCGCAAGTCATTGTATAGGCCACATACGCATTCAGTACACCACTACGATTCTGGATGGAAATCGAATGCGGGACGCATCCCTCAGGCGAAAAATATCAGGAGAATTCGTCAAAAAAGCCAATTGACCACTTTGGAGGTGGGACTGTGAATGTAATGGAAAAGAGGATGGTTCACGTCATGGCTTTTTAGGTGTTTCCAGTTTGGCCATCACACATGATTTCTGAACGTTTACCTTGTTGAATCCCCCCCCCTTCCCCGAACGATCGATGGGCGAGATCAATGAGCATCCGTGATGTAATCGCCCATCCCATCGCTTGGTCGTTGAGCTCTGAACGCTGCCTAATGCAAAGGCCTGGCAAAGCCAATCCATCCTAGCTCTTCTGCAGGACCTTCTGCAGGTGGCACCGTCGTCAAGCAACGAACTACACGGGCGATTCATGATCAACAGCTAGGCCATGTAAAAAGTACCATCGATTCAGAATAGTGCTTCATGCTGTGGCTTTGTTTGCTGTCATCCCCTGCAGACAGACGATACCTGATGGCGTTGATGACGTTCGAGGAATTTTGAATCAAATTTCACCATTCTTATCTGATTTTTCACTGAAAGAATATCGGGGGAAGGAGAATCACATTCCAGTAATACTGGTTAAGATTTTTGAAAAGGGATTTTCGCCAAAATAAGGGAGGTGGACGTGAAGATTCGCATTTCGAGGAAAAACTTAGTGGTCTAAAAGTACTAATGTCTACAGGGGTTGATCCCGTCTGTGGAGCCCGACGTTCGACTTCCATTCAGAATCGTAGGGCTTGCGGTGGCCAACCGGTGTACAGGGTGTCCCAAAATTATTTGCGCCGATTTATAGCAATATATTTGAAACTTCTCAACTGCGAAAGACGATGGAATCTCTATGCACGCTAGAAAAAACTATGTGCTACAACATGCTAAAGTCGCATTTCAAAATATCCCCCGTGAGCGCGAATAGAAGTCAAAGTTTGCTTTTGACTTGATCGCATGTGGCACGCAGGTATCCTCCTCCATTTCCTCCCAGCCATTCTTCAGCCTTTGCATTCTAGGACTCCAAACTGGAACTGCAAACTCGATAGGTCCTCTTCTAATCAGGGACCATTCGTGGGATTCAAGTGAGTCAAGTTCTGGAAAATAGGATGACCGTTCCTCTTCACCAATGAAGTCGGGCAGCTGTCGTCGGCACCACTCGCGGGCAAACTTGGCTCTTTGGGCTGGAGTAGCGTCCTGCTGGAAGGACTATGAGATGTTTCAGAAAACGTAGTCGGATCAATGTTTTATTTACTTCCATTAGTACGCCGTTTGAGTACTGGTCTTGGTCAATTTCCACGCCTGCACGGAAGAAACCACGAGCGGCTTACCTTTGCCACTGATTTCCTCGGAAAACATCATTTTACTATTCTGATAGCAGCCTTTTTGTGAGATATTACACGCTAGGCGTTTCTATAAAGAAGGCGAACGTTTTGGTTGTTGGGGAATGGCTTTATCGTAAAAAATTTCTTGACCAGAGAAAACGACAAAGGGTTGCGTGTCACCACTTTTGACTCTTTGCATTTTTTGCCCTGCAGTATCTGTTGAGATCGGAATTGAAGCGAAATTTCTGCATACGATAGGAACGGCAGTGAAGCTCCTGCATGACGTTCTTCCATCGCGATAACTTGGATAAGCCGTGCCCGCTGACTTCCTTTTGATGGGTCACCCAGGATCCCGACCGATTGGCATACGGACCATTTTAATAGGCCTATCTTCAGAAACATTCTACCTTTCTATATTTCCTGGTTTGTCTCTGATTCAGTCTTCTTTTCTATGTCGTTTAATAGCTTCCTATTTGATTATTAGAAAAATCCCAAAGAATTTCATAACGCCCTTCCACTTCTCGCGCGTCAGTGATTGCAAGTGGCATTGAATGAGCCTCCTCCATCTGAAAGATAGTGGGAGTTCCACATCAGCAACCATGCATATTGCAAGGAAACCTTCTTATGCAACTAATTAATAAGAGGTAATGTGAATTCGATAGATTATTTCTACCTTAAAAATTACTGAACTTTGGCGCAAATAATTTTGGGACACTCTGTACAATTCAGTGTGTTTATCCTCCCAGACGAGCCTGATACCAGTTATCCGACACCGGAGGGATGGAAGGCTCTATGGTCTAGGCGGATATCGATCCGGGGTTTGAACCCGTGACTGTGCCTGTGTGGTAGCGCGCCACTTGCCACTACACCACCTCCGACCACCGTTATACTTACTCACTGCATTCCTATTTACTTCTGCTATTCTGTCTTGTTTCCTTTTTTATTTTTATTATTCTACTTCTATGTTCTGCTTGGTGAATCCACGACTCTATTTTAAAAAGATTGAGAGCATCACCAATCTTACATCAAACCCTACGACAAACTCCAAACTGGGGGAAATTTATTTTGCAGAATGAGTTAATTTCATATGCAGCATAATTGATGGGGGAGGGACGAGCGAGTTTTGGTCTGCGTACACCCACGGACCCATTAATTGCGCCTACGCATGCAAATTTCTTGGAAAGTATTGCAAGTAATTTGGCATCCACTCCATTTCCCCACACTTGACATCAGCTGGAAGCCATTTATGGGGGCAGACATTAAGTTCATTCTGCAGCACATCGGATTAGACATACCATTGCCTTCATTCATGTAACCTGCCCCATTCCGTACAACTTGAGGCGCCCGGGGAAATCGAATGTAACGCTACACACCTTGGCGTGGGATATGATGCCCATGATGCCTGGAGCTACCATAGCTTGTTGCTAAAGTGACATTCGGTCCGAGGTATTCGCCTTTTCAGAAAGGCAGTGCTTCGAGTGACTTCCTCAAGCAGAAGCCCATTCGGCTGGGATTTGGTAATTCATATTCACAACAAACAGGTAGGAAATGAATATTCCGCCTCATTGTAATCGGCCTTCTTAGGGATGCGCCACGCATACGGTTTCTATTCCACTTTCAGTATCATCGACGTTGGTGGTTTACCAGCAAAATGACTTGTGGAGCCCAAATAAGGGCACCAGTCCGGATCTTCGAACCAGCAGTCCCGTTACCATTTATCGATTGAGTCAAATGGAAGGCCTGGGTAGTTATTGTGGCTACCAATACGGTACTAATTTTTCAACGGTACTATAATAATTGGCACTGCTACAATTCATCATCAACTGAATTGCCATTTCTGAGTAAATTGTAGGGTTTCTGATAGAAAATCGTAAGTGGACACGGAATCGACATGGGAACTAGCATGTAGGCAATGAAGGATCGCCCAGGCATTCTCGCTGTGTCGACGTCAATCAAACGCTTCGAGGGAAATGAGCCAGAAACGCAGGCAGATGGAATTTTTCCAAAACGAACGATGAAAACAAATTCGTCATTTCCCCTAACGGGAAACCAAACCATATATTACATCCTTCTGGGAAAATTCAATTTCAGAAGGCGGTATTTTTGATAGGTCTGGCGTTTGCCCGAGAATTTCTCAGAAAGGACTCCAAGCAAGAGTGATGTAAGTGTAATAGGAGGAAAAGCTGAAAAAAGAATGCAAAATCTATAGAACTGATGCAGAGCTCCAGTCAGTACGTGCGGGTGACTTCGTTGAAGACGTCTATAGGTTGACTGACTGCCGACGGATCCTTTCTTAGACACGGCGGGGCGCGTTACATATGCTTTCAATCAGGCCAACGACTATACAGTGGTGATAGTTGTTCATGGCTCAAACAAGGGGTCAATTGAAGAGCCCAGTTACCAAGTGAATAGTTCCTGAGTAAGATATCAAAAGCGGAAGCTCCAGAAGACAGCTTTCACGGCAAACTGATACAATCTGATCGCTCACAGATTCAACAAATGAAGGACGGAAACCAGAAGTCTTGGCCGAGAAAAAATGGAACTGTTAGATATTATATGTAAAGGCGAAAGGTAGAAAAGATGTTAAAGAAATTTGAAGGGCTCCCATCGAATAGGTTGAATCCCCAGCTATAGTAACCTTCAGGAAGCTACACTTCTTTGCCCCTTCGATCAAGTTTAGTGCTTCGCCACTAAGCCCACGTACGTGCAATCCTAGACCGTACAAACGCCAAAAAATGGAAAAACGATTCACCGGCAGCTGAAGACACTCTCGGCTGTCAGGTCAGCGAGGTTGTTCTTAGCCATTATCAAGTACATACATATGTATGTGCAGAGATAGTGCAGTGACGAGCAGTTCAAGATGATCCCGGGATCGGATTCTGGACTGAAACCCGACCAACCAACCAGGCCCTTTAGAGCGTATTTGATATTTGTTAGGAACATGTTTCGTACCGCTCTGAAGGTCTGCACTGGAGAGGATGAGCGAAAAGAATCTCTGGAAATGGCGCGCGATATTGCCCAACTGAACGGCTACGGATATTCTCCGACCACCCACAAACCTTTTTTCAGTGGCGTCTTACGAAGGAATGGTCGTCTTACGAAGGCGTCTTTATGGACGGAAAGGTTCCCTTCGTACTGCCATTTATCTCTGATGCAGTCAGCGCCGCGATTAGAAAATGCCTTAAAAGGTCGGGTCTGGAGAACTCGGTGGTCATTATAAATGTACCACCTCTCAATCTCAAGCAACGCCTGGTTCGTAACCGACAATATGACCGTCTCTGTACCAATTCAAATTGTGTGGTCTGTCCAACTGGCAGGGAAGGGGATTGCGCTATATCTGGGGTGGTCTATAAGATCACTTGCCGTAACTGCGGGGATGAGTATATTGGTGAAACGGCAAGACCACTCCACGTAAGAATTAAGGAACACCTAGATGGCATGAATCGATCGAGGGAGTCCACCGCCTTAGGAGCCCACCGCGTTCAAAATCATAACGGAGGCGTTTTTGAGGTCACCGTGGAGGTCGTGGCCCAGGAACCGCAATTGTGCGCGCGCAAATCCCTCGAGGCATTTTGGATACAGGCCACCAATCCAAAAATGAACCGGAGGGAGGAATGCCTCACAATTACGCGGGAACTGAGGCCCTATATAAGGCTAGCCTTCCCACAGTGATTTGACGAAGACCTAGCCCAGCTGACTCTGGTCCCACTCTCGGTTGCTGGGTGATTGCGAAAATCCACGAAGTTACGGTGAGTAGCTCCTTTTTTAGATTACGTGCGCGCCGTGGGGGGTCTCGAACTTCAGTAGGGCTGCAGAGGCGTTTGATCGGATATGCGCAAATTGTTTTGATCTTTTCAGGCTCTGAGGAAGGCGACATCGCCGAAACGTCAGCCAATAAAGTTTTTATAACAACCTTGTGAGAGTTGAATACAGAATCATACAAAGCTCAATCATGCCGAGGTTCATTGAAGACCGTACGTGGAGGTATTTGATACCGATAGCTAATTAGGGATTAAGGGAGAAATGGACGATTTCTGGAGAAAGTCTGTTCTGGGTATGTTGAAGTTGAGAGGAATCACCGATGACCATGAACGACTTTCGATGAATCTTGGCATCGTGTGAGTTTCGGTATGAGGTGTGCGGTATAGCCTCGGCCAAGATGATACAGCTTTTTATACAGTCAACGTTTCGGCGTTACCGCCTTCGTCAGGACCTGGAAGCCAAAAAGAATTTGAGATTCATCCAATTCATGCACCATTTCAGACTTCAGTTAGCTCAAGTATAACCTACAGATATCTAAATAGGTCTCGAAAACCACAACAAGGGGACCCACCTTAGGAATAAGAAGCCGAGATGTGGACCACCTTTCAAACTGCCTATTTAAACATTTTCACAGTGGGTGGGCCCCGGGTGACCTGACCCCCGACGTGAAGCCGGTGGCAATTGTAGCCCACACAGGTCGATGAACGGGGCGAGTTCACTTGTTATGGCTAGGCATTCGTCTTTCCGGTTAATTTTGGGGTCTTTTGCGCGGATCCAAAACGCTTCCAAAGTTTTGCGCGCGGAGGTCGTGGGTTCACGCATCAAAATCCTGACTGAGACTTCAAACTCTACCCCTCCGTGGCGATTCCTACGATGGTCTCCGAGGGGGGTTTTAGGCCTTGAATTCTTCAGACCAGCTAGGTGTTCCTTGATTCTACATATCAAAGGCCGCCCGGTCTCACCTATGTATTCGTCCCCGCAGGCCTCACAAGTGATCAAGTAGATCACCCCTGAAGCCATGCAGTCCCCCTCACGCCCGTTGGGACAGATGACACAGTGGGGGGTTATGCAGAGACGGTCGTACAGACGATTTTGAACCAGCTTTCTCCTGAGATTGGTAGGAGGAACTTCGACCACCCGCACCATGTCATCAAGGCCACACCTGCGCAGAGCTGTTCTTACGTCAGAACTGACCAAGTCTGATACGAAGGGAAGGCAAAAGGTCACTTTTTTCCAAACTTTCGTCAGTATGTCCGTGGGGTCTGCTACGTGGGGGTCTGCGAAGGGATTGTTCTTTCCAGGGATACCCATTAGTGATGGCCACCTCTCGAGCGAGCTCTACCGATTCTGCCACTTCGCGATCACCTGATGAAACCATTTTCGCTGTCCTAAACATGTTGCGCCTGATGGCCTGCTTGGTTTTGAGAGGATGCGCCGACCTAAAGTGGACCAGGATATTCTTGCTGGTGGGTTTCCTATACCATTTGGTCCTAAGAAACCCTCGCTCAAGCTGAACCTGCATGTTTAGGAAAGGCAGCCATGTGTCTATGGGCTTTTCCCGTGTGAATCTAATATTTTCAGCTTGGGTGTTCAGCAGCTCAAAACATGTGTCCATTTCCTTTTGAGTAGAGCAGGCGACAAAGCAGTCGTCTACATAACGGCAATATAGCACAGGTCGGCGATCCAAAACGGGCCTTTCTATTCTTGACATGTAGACAATGGCTAGCACAGGTGCCAGCCGCTGGCCCATGGCTAGTCCCCTGATTTGCCTGAAGTACTGGCCGGACCACCTGAATATTGAGCAGTCAAGGCATTCCTTGACCAAAGTCATGACGTGGGAGACAGAGAGGCCATACATGTTTATCGAACCCGCATGTTCATTCAAGAGCTCGTGGGTGGCCTGCATGGCGTCCCCACAACCGGAAAGACGAATGCCTAGCCATAACAAGTGAACTCGCCCCGTTCATCGACCTGTGTGGGCTACAATTGCCACCGGCTTCACGTCGGGGGTCAGGTCACCCGGGGCCCACCCACTGTGAAAATGTTTAAATAGGCAGTTTGAAAGGTGGTCCACATCTCGGCTTCTTATTCCTAAGGTGGGTCCCCTTGTTGTGGTTTTCGAGACCTATTTAGATATCTGTAGGTTATACTTGAGCTAACTGAAGTCTGAAATGGTGCATGAATTGGATGAATCTCAAATTCTTTTTGGCTTCCAGGTCCTGACGAAGGCGGTAACGCCGAAACGTTGACTGTATAAAAAGCTGTATCATCTTGGCCGAGGCTATACCACACACCTCATACCGAAAATCACCGATGAATCAATCGTACAAGTAAGTCGGAAACTTATCGAGGCTTTAAACAAATGAAAAAGATAACAATGAGGATCGAGATGAAAAGTGAGTTTAAAATGAAGGAGAAAACAGCCTTTTCGTCGGCAAGAAAACATGTCCGGTTAACTACCCAAGGAAAGCTCCCAGATAGATTTTCTTTCCTTTTCTTCAATTACACCCCAAACTGTCCTAGTCAACTTCAAAAACCCTTTCTATGTACAAGTTAAAGTCATTTCCAAAGAGGCACCTATAAACGATTTGTGGGATCAGCCACATGTTTGACCTTCATTCGGAATCATAACGGGGGTTGAATGTGTACTTCGCCTATAACATATCTAGCCGCTGCCCTCTTATTCACCAGGGAGGTCTTTGTCATTGTTTGGTTTAGTAAAAATTCTGAAGATGGATGCGAATCCTTCAGTTTTTCCGATTGAAGAATATCCCGCCTGAACTAAGTGCATTCCTAGAATACGAAGAATGTAACGGAAGAAAGGGAAAGGAGGAAGAGGAAAGGACCCATTCCTCACGGCGAATGACTTCCTTTCGTGCTAGAAAAGAGGCCACCCTGGCTGAAGACTACAAAGATCAAAGACGAACACGAACCAGTGATGCATAGCTGACGACGTGATGAATTCCCGCTGAATGTTCGCGTTCATCGGCTGCTCATCCATTTCGTGACGACAGCACTTCTGCCTCCCCAGGGTAAACAACCGGTAATGCATTATAAGCGGTTTTGCGGATTAGGCACTTATATAGGACATTCCCATGTGACCAGTAAATCTGTAAGTTGATATCTTGATCTCATGGGAGCAAAGGAAACTTGGACAAACTGCATCTATTACCACTCAGAACGTCAGGTAATAGAAAGTCGCAACCCTCTTTCGATACATTTTAACACGTTGCGTACCGGCGCCCTCTATGATTTTCCGACGCGCGTGGCTAAGCAATTTTTTTCGGCTCGCGGCGTGCATCACCATGTGATGCACTTGACCACAAGAACCGGTTTTTTTTCTAACATTGTGAATTCTCTACTACTGGAATCCGATTTTTTCTATAATGTTTCCGCATATGGAGAACAAAATATCTGTCTAACACTGTGATTTAAGAGATATTTTGTAGGTCAACTGTGTGGGCTAAATCTAAATCTAATAAAATCTACTAAGTGCTAAATCTTGCGATAACAATTCCAGCCGACCGAAGTTTCTTGACTTCAAAGTGTCCCAACCAGGCAAAAGGTGCGCTTCTTTCCACACATCGACTTTGTGTCCTCTCGTCTCATTCCAGGAGAGCAACTCTAAGTCCACTGACATTCTGGTATCGATTCTGGTAGTATTCCAGATGGAAGCTTTGGAGAACTTAACCATTTGTTTTCATATGAGCATCGAGAAGAGGTCTAGTCTCAAAGAGGTTTACAAGAACTACCTACAGCGGATCTTCCGCAGCCAGGCTGATGGCAAGAAACCGTTTCATCGAGATTTTGAACCCTCTCCACTTCGCCGACAACGATACCTCGGACAAGATTTCCTCGGATTTCCACACGAACTACATTGAAACATCAGCTGTGGACAGCCCCTGGACCTAAGCGAGAACACCGTAGTCGATGTGTGGAATGCTATAGAAAGTTAGCGAAAGAACAGGGCGTCCCTTACGCAAGATCGAAAGCCTCGCAAGTGAACACTTCTACAACACTTTTACGATTTCTAGTTCAATTACCAAAATTATTATCGGAGCGGGTGTGGGTTCCATTGCTATCACATATGTCCCGTTGTATTAGTTTGAATAGGAGTACGATGATTATTGTAATTAGTTCACAAGAGTACAGAAGAAATGTTACAAAAAAACTTGTTAGTAGTGTTAGATTCGTGATTAATGTTATGACGTATAGACGCTCCATATTTTCTCAGCTATTGGGGGCTCAAGCAGATATGTTGTTCAGCATGTTCGAAAACATACGTATAAATTCTTGACTAGTATTGCTTCATAGAGAAAGTAAAAATTTGAATGTGAATTTCATGCATCACCCTGCGATGCACGTGGCCACGCGGGCAAGTATATACGTGCATCACCATGTGATGCACTCGGTACGCAATGTGTTAACTTTCTATTCAGGCCCGAAGCATTTTCACATCGCCATAAAAGAAATGTAAAAAAATCTGTAGATACATAAATCTACAACAAGTGCACAAAAGGCTGGTGTTGCTGCGATTCTATCTACACCCGGCCTTCTCACCAGGGAAGGATACCAAGTCGAAGTGGCCATTTGAAATGAGACCTACACTGCTGGACGTGTTTTTGGATGCTGAGTTCGAATCTGCTTTCCAAATTTGCCGAGCGTTTCTGTGAACGGAGTTATGAGAGTGGTTTCAAGGAGTTAACATAAGAAAACTTAAATTACATGGATACGCCTTTCCTCTCAACGGCGGCTTGGTGTGTTGGTAAGCGTGACGCTTCATGTGCGGGAGACCAGGGTTTGGGTCTTGTGGAGGTCGGAATTGTTGCATTATATAGAATTTTTCCCTTAAGGACTAGAAAATGCTCTCATTTTAATTTTGTCACGTTTTATGAGCTTTTCATGCTTTTGCTGATATCTAGTCACATAAAGTAATACTTCAGTTTAACTCGCATGCCCCCTCACTCTATATTCACAGTAGGTTAACTTTTGCCACTTGATTGATCAAATGTGCTACTCTACACGAAATGCTTGTAACAAAGAACTTCTCACAATGAAAGCAAGGGATGAAAAGAACTCGTCACAGCCCATGGCTTCACAGTTGCTAACCCCAAATCAGCAGGAAAGCAGAATTGTGTAGGCGTCCAAAATCACCCGGGTGAGTATTCAAGTAGCCGGCGCCATACCATGATTAAAAGAAGAATTTCGTATCAAACAGCGCAGAACTAGAAGTAGACAAGCGATAGTAGGCGGAAATGGGGTCTCGTGTGTACACGCAAAAGTTGAGATCATGAGCTATTACATATGAGGCGGTGCGTTTAACCATGTTTCTAAAAGGGTTTTCTAAAGAGGCTTCTGTTGGCTGTATCAGCCTCCTGGAAGCCTTGAGAAGAGTGCAATTACCTTCACCTGCTTTTTTGGAGGTAAGACGAACTGAATAGCTTTCTGGTCTGTGAATGATATCCACGAGTCCATTGTCAACAGTGCCGGTGTTGGTGGGTCCGGAGCTGTTACGTACCATCGCATCCAATCTCGCACCAGCACCCACTTTAGCATCATCATTGCTCGTCATATGCCTTGTTCTCGCCCGGAGCTCCAAGTTTTGCGCACGGAAGAATCTCCTACTCGGTAACAGGTAGGTAGGTAGGACAAGGCATCAGCAAGACATCAAAACTTCATAGAACGTGATAAAATCACCATGACAGTAGTTTCTAGTTCTTAAGGGAAAAATCATGTAATGCAAAAATTCCATCCTTCACAAAACTCGAACCCTAGCCCCCCACACATGAAGCGTCACGCTTACCATCCCACCAAGCCGCCGTTGAGAAGAAAGGCGTATCCATGTAATTTAGGTTTCCTTATATTAAGCTCCCTGAAACCACCCTCATGACTCCATTCACAGAAATGCTCGGCAAATTTGGAAAGCAAATTCGAACTCAGCATCCAAAAACACGTCCAGCAATGTCTCATTTCAAATGGCCACTTCGACTTGGGATCCTTCCCTGGTCAGAAAAGAACTTTTATGAGCACTTGCTGCCTTACAATACGGTGACTCTTTACGGACTTGTCGTTAAGAGATTTGATATTGATAGTTACGTCCGAATACGATACACCATTGGACAAATCTGACCCTAATCTTCTTTCTGTACGGTGGTGGTGTAGTGGCAAGTGGCGCACTACCACACACGCATGGTTCAGGGATCGAATCTCGGACCGATACTTACCCAGGCCGACCAACTCTTTGATCCCTCCCAGGTCGGTTAACTGTCACCAAACTCGTCTGGGAGGATAAAAGGTGTGACCTGTACATCGCTGGCCACCGTAAATCATTGTATAGGCCACATACACATTCAAATGCCACTGCGACTCTGAATTGGAGTCGAATCCCTGCCGCATCCCAGATCGGAATTGACCAACACCGATGATACTTCTAGAAAATGCCCGCCTGTCCAGTGCCTTTTTGTCGTTTCTACGAAGGAGTCAGTTATATTACTACTAGTAAATTGCCTTCACAGCTTGCCCTTAATTGGATTAAAGCGAAAATGCCAGCCTGTGTGTCAACGAACAATTACGAAAATGTCGTGCTCTGCAATCTCCATTTTTGCAGACTACCCTCATTAAAGGGACGACACCTAAAGGACACTTCGTCTATCACAAACAGACTGATACGGTCAGAAAAATAATTTGGGTAGTTAATCAAGCGTAAAGAAGAGAAAGGGATTTTTCACAGTAGACCGATGATAAAGAAAATTCGTAGGATAGAGGTTTCTAAAAAGTAGGTATTACACTAAACTCTACTTATCCACTCAGCCGAAAACATTCAAGAAACAAATCGGATCTTCAAAAATAAAACTCCAACGTCCTCAAGTAAAAGAAAATGTACTGAGAACGGCAGTTTGGAAGGAGATGGGCAGATCAATGTCAAAAGTAAGAAAAGCGAGATTGACGAAGAAAAAAATGGGAAGCGAAGCGATAGGCGGTTCTACAATTTCAAAGGAACGCTTGTGAAGTAAGCAGCCCAGGGGCCCCTGGTTTCCAAGGGTGCAAGGGTTGAACGGGGATCAGAATCGAAGAGATTGTGCGGGCGAGCGAGAGGAAATATAGTGAAGCACTAAATCAAATCTTTAAGGACGTCACCCAGAGGCGGGCCGAACCCGAAGGGATGTAAGCGACTCCTATCTTGACCGCATTGGTCCCCTACCATTATTCGACAGGTTTTTGCCTTGAATGTGAAACACGTCGTTTTCCTTGTTGGGCTCCAACTTTTACTGTTCCACCCTACCCAAGCTGCCCACAGCCTCAAGTTTCAGTCCCACATCCGAATGGTTTAGAGGCCCTCTCCCATCAAAATGCAGTCGTATGTAACGGCACCGGAGAAAACTATAACTTCTATTACTGGAAAGAAATGGCTATTAATGGACTGAGTTGAAACGACGGAAGCCTTCCAGGTAGTTCATCAGAAGCCATTCGGTAATGCTTGTCAGCAGCCTCCGCGAGTACCCGGGAAGTAAATGGAGTGGGAGACGTCAATGCGGTGAAGCGTATAATCACAAAGACAAGCCGGAGAGCCATGGCAAGGAGCATAATGGGAAAGAAGGTAATTATCCGAAAATGCCGAAAGCCGTGGTCCCCAACTGGGAAGCTCCCGGGCTCCCATATTCAAAATTGTACTTATTAGTGGAGGACTTGTGGGATATGTGGGAACTGAATTGTCAAGGGAAACCGAATCAATAGAGGTGTAGGGAGAGCGAACTGGGCAGAAACGTTGGCTACAAATCATCCCGAAACCATCGCTAATTGCTACAGCTAAAACGGCTATTGCACTTTGTCGCTATGATGCATCTTCCAGGCATCGGGAACCCGATTAAGCATGAGAAAAGCGAACAAAGGATGTTGGGGAGGCATTTCCCCTACGACATCCTCAGTTTTACCTGACAATCACCGATTCAAAGGCACAGTTCACGATGATTTTAGGTAATCCAGATTATGATGAAAAATGGAAGACAAGATCGAAAATAGTGCGATGAAGGTGAGGAAACTGCGTGAATCGGTGCTATCAAAAAGAAAGAAGGCTTCGAAAAACCGTTAAAAAGGGGGCTGGACGAGAATGAAACAAGAAAAATGGAGAAGAGTGGGGCGTCCGGACGAGCTAAACAGTGTGCTTCACTGCGCTCGTGTGGGTCCTGGTGCGAATAACAGACAATTTTAAGCAAAAATTCATTCACTTATAAGCATAAATAAACAAAAAAAACCCCAGTAGCAGCAAAAGTAGCTCACCTTTTCCAGTCTCTAGTAGCGGGAAATTAAACAGGGGATCGCAGTAGCGAAAAGAACAACAGAGGAAAAAAGAATGGGAGAAAAACACCGCCTCATCACTCGGCGATTAGCTGATTGTGCGTGGGTCCTAGAACGAATAATAGCAATCTGTTTTGTCTCGACACTCGTCTAACGATCGAAGGGCGGGAAAGCGAACTACGGCAGCAACGGGCCTTCCACTATGTCCTGAGCGCCGAGATTGTGGGAGCGAGAGGGGCCCTTCTAACGCCCATGGGGGGCGCTGAGTATTCCTAAAAGAAGAACTCAGTAACCTTTTTATTGTGAACCGTGTGCCTTTAATGTTGTCCAAGTTTAAAGACCGCCTTAAATACAACCAAAGAACAAGATGGAGACGGTTAAGACGTAAATGCCGGAACTAATTAGATTGTTGACGAGTAATTAGATCAAGCTGCAGTTTCTTCTTGACAGACGTAGTACCCACTAGATCTGCTGGGTGGAGTCGCTAAAAACGATCGGGCTAGAAAATGGAGACTGGTCAAAAGTTTTTGGGAGTTGTCGTTCCGTAGTGCTGACCGCTTATCGTACTAGTTGAAAGTACCAGGTTATTCGGTATATTCAAGGATGACACCAAAACAAGCCGAAAAAATTACTTCCACCCTTTTCTCAGTAGATTTGACACATTGGCAAATGCACTGTTGCATACGCTGGTATCGCCCGATGAGCTCAACAGCAGAGGAGGGACTAACTCTGGATACGCTGGCACAGATTTACAGCCGTCATATCACAACAATTGGGCCCATCACTTTCAGGAAAAAAAGTTGGCCCTCATTTTTCACCTGACACGTCATCAGAGGAACAAATAAAACAACCGGCAGGATCACTTTAACCGAATTTTGAAACCGGAAAAATATATATATAGTAGCGCTCAAAAGTCTTCGGCCAAATCTTCTTCAGTCGTATTTTTCAGTCGTAACTCCTTTCCTACTGGATCTAATCGAGCAAAATTTCGATATGGGTAGCAAGGGTGTGTTGTGAGTATCTCCCTTCATTAGCCTCCAATCTGATGATGATCCAGATAACTCGTCCGACTTGCTCCACTAAGAAAAAGGTTACATCCGAAAAGCGTCAAAGCGTCTGGCCGAAAACTTTTGAACGCTACTGTATTACTGGTCTGAGAAAGCCTACTCAAAAAAGATCAACAGTTTACAAATACAGTGACACTAAAGAATCTCAAAAAAGCAATTCAGTACTGAGGAAGAGGGATGAAAGAATAGGTCGAGAGCAACCTGCTCGACAACCTTCCCTTGAGGACATAATTTGGAGCCAGTACTTGGATACGATAGAACTGCCCCAGCATCTAAAAAGCGCATCAATCGAAAATCCCGATTTCTTATTTGAATGAATCACTACTCAGCCTTGACTTGATAAAATAAACGAAAAGCGAGTGCAGCGATTGCACTTCGGTTTTTATACCTCAACAGAGACTACTACAAAGTGGAAGCAGCTTACTACTTAAGGCCTCTCCTAAATGACTGACAGCAGCGACGATTGGATATACCCCGAATAAACGAAAGAGGGCGTAAGTAGTTTCTGAGAAGATGGTCAACACAGATGAGATTGCCCCACAAGATGGAGTAAAAGCTGAACCCGTAAACCCTGAACCCTTAAAATTACTTCACGAGCCAGATTCCGGCACTGAAGGTACCTAGTTGAGGTCTGTTTCTCTAGTCCGTAGAAATTACACCAGAAAATGTTCCTTACAAATTTTACCCATTATTTGAGCTCTGGGAAAAATCATGAGACGGTAATTACATCGATTTGTTTATAGCATTTGTCTATGACAAAACGACATGTTCAGCTATCTCCTTTGACTTGGTGCTTTTTATCTTTGTCTCGTCAAGTACGGGATCGAGCCCCGTCGAAACCAAACGTTTTGCCCAGACATCGTTTTTAAGCTCTCCGGTACCTATTATCTACTACTGCGGAAATGAAATCGAACCTACCTGCCCTGGATTAATTCACATGTGTAGGACGAATTTCTGCTAGAAAGTTGAAAGTATATGCCGCCTGCTGCAGAACTACTTCTTGCACCAGCTGGATAAAAATTAGAAGAAGGAAAATAACTCTGAAAAAGATCATTCCGAAACACATAGCTCGAGTAAAATTTTAATCGTGAGGTATGGCAATAATTACCAGATAACTCCAGTAGAAAACTCGCATGCCTGCTCTCAAATAGATGAAATGGTAATGGAATGCATTACCATCAGTATCTGTCGGGTACAAAGACACGAGCCAGCCCGGAAAAGTTAGTGTAGGCAACCCATTTGGGATCTCCTTATAGAAGGAAAGTGAGCGGAAGCGATAGATCTATAGGTGAACTAAAATTTTTTTTTGTTGAACATTCTAAAATTCAAAAACGAGTCAATCGATTTTACGATACGTAGTGTGGATGTGATGCACGGCTCATCTTCAGCAGATCGCAAAAGAATAATTGTCGATACACTATATCGGTTACTAGGCAGGCTCCTACGACGACAAGGGGCTCTCTTTGGGGGAATCATCAATGACCTACAGTTTCTGAAAACCTATAGAGGCTTCTAGAGGACCAATTCGTTACGGGATTGGCTTCATCCGAATGGGTGAAGCTTCTAGATGTCCCAATTCACAAGATGGCCCTCATCCTCAACAAGACCCCTACTTCGAAATGATAACTCTACAAGAACGAAGTGCTCAGTCAGGAAATCCCACAGTCAAGAAGAGCAGCACTACATGAGAGGCTTCGAATTCAATAAATTCGGCGGAAAACAGATCCAGAAGATGGAGAGGATCTCAGCAGGCAGGGTGGGGAGGGGAGGGGGCACCCTCGTGTCTAAGATTAAACCCTACAGCGCAGGGTAGCGGTAGCGATTTACTTAAACACACGTCTCCCAACTGGGTTTCACCGCAATTTATTTACTCTATTATTTACTTATTTACGTCTTTGTTTAGTTATTTACTCTGCTTTCTAAGAAAATCATAATCATCGTCAAAGAAAAATGAAAGTGCCTGGGAGGTAAATTCCTGAGTAACTCGCCTTTTAATTTATTTATTTTTTCATATTTCAATCAATCTCCCACATGCCCACAAATTCACCCAGACACTGACCACTCCTACTTGAAAACTTTTCATTTTCGACGAAATGGATCTTCTCACTCGAATCAATCTTTTTTGGTAGGTATAACAGTAATGGGCCACAGGCCCATTCCGAAATTGACCGATTTGGAGTTCCGATTAATCCCTCATCAAGGGAATATTTTCTCTACGTAGGACCACAGAAACCTCCTATAGAATGTTGTGGAACTGCAGGTATCCTATGGTGCTTCCAACAACAGCCAAATCCACTTTACTGCAACTCACAAAGTGGATGATAGCTTCGAATAATACAACTGATATCTTCTGATACTGAGGAACCACTGGCTTCAGTTGATACCATTTGATTCCTATCCCTCACAACGTACGGTTCCTACTTCGCAGTTTCAAATGTGGCTATGGCTTGTGGTACTCATCCCGAACATCTTCTCAGATGACGAAAACATCACAGATTTATTCGTGAAGGTGCCACCCAGTAACAGTACGGAGGTCTCACCAGAGGAAGATTATACCAAAGATGATGGTCTGAATGTTTCATCAAAAGACGAAAATACCACGAATATCAGCCCGAAGGTCCCACCAGAACCCAAATATACAACGGATGCGAGCGCAGAGGTATCACCCGAAGAAGAACATACTACGGATGCAAGCCCGGAAGTCCCACCAAAAGAAGAACATACTACTGGTGCTGGCTCAGAGGTCCCACCAGAAGAACATACCACGGATGCCAACTCGGAGGTTCCAACAGAAGATGATCATGGTATGGATGTCTCTTTTGATGACGTACACCACACAGATGACACCACCGAAGACGAAGATGCCGACACAACACCAGCTCCACCTGAAGTGAGTCTTTTGAGTGCTTGCAGCTACAGTAACCGGTCTAAACTCTGATATGAAGCTACCGTAAAGAATGACAAGACGGATTATATCGTCCCGTGAATGTGTGACACAGTAACCCGAGTTCTCACTGGGGCGCGCTGTTTGCATTGGAGCGCGGGCAATTAACCCCTTTAAGCTTACTCTTTCGAGTACTTTCCACGCTGGGAGAAAGAAGGCAGATTTCGTACATAAGCATAGAAGAATCTTATCATAAACACAGCTGAGAGTAAATCTCTGCACAATAATGGGTTGTTTTCGTAAGCAGAGAGGATAACCATGAAGAAAGTGAAACTGCAACTCAGTGAAAATTCCCTCGCAACTACTTCTCTCAAACGATTTCCATACAAATTCCATCAGTTTTTCCATCGCATGGTACTTATGGTAGTATCTAAGTCGGCTTCTTTTACGTGAAGATCTGTAAATGCACGTGGCTGTTTTGGGGTGTAGTTTTTTCGCAGCTTTCTTCTGTGGTACTTTTTTGGTGTTGTGTACTTCTATGTCAATTATACGGTGTTTTGGGTCTCCTGTTGTGTTTAATTTATTATGCAGTAAATGAATTTAGTGCTAAAACTTCCATCAAACTTGGGATTCGCAATCAAAACAATTGTGAAACATCACTAAAAATGTGCCTAGTTTCACTAATACATTTAATTCTAAAACAGCAACTTTGACGACCAATAATATCGCGGAGAAATCATGCTCAATATTTTGCGGAGGTTTCGTTCCTATATACAGAGGATTCGATTAAATTTTCAGCTGTGAGTCGGATGCTCGTCATTAATTTTGATAGTTGCCAAACAAACACACAGAACAGATATTCACGGCAATGACTATCCGAAACAATGATATTGTAGGTTAAATCCTTCAAAATACTTCTTCTTCTAATCTCTTCCTTCCCTAACCCATTAATGAAGATTTATAAAGATTCTCAAACCTCTTAAACAAATTCCAAATAATGAAGACGCAGCTTATAGGGGTTAATAGCCCGCGCTCCAATGCAAACAGCGCGCCCCAGTGAGAACTCGGGTTACTGTGTCACACATTCACGGGACGATATAATCCGTCTTGTTAAAGAATGATAGACATCGGAGGCTGATGGTAGCATGAAGCTATTTTATGTTCTCTCGTTGTATTGAAAAACGGTGCCAGAGGGAATAATTGGTATAAGCTAAAGAGGTTTTGACAGGAAACCTAGATCTCCCAGTTCAATTCTCTTACTCTGTTACCTCCCAATCATAAGACGAGTGTACTGGTTGGCGACGAGAACGGCATTCCGGTATGCGCCCCACAACTACCGTGCTCCCACTGTTTTTCGACTGTAAAAGAGGGAAGGGGAGTAAACTAGTGTCAGACAGCCTCATTCTATGACACCGCATTACTTCGATGAATACCTTACGGCTAGTACCACGGTAATGATCCGGAATTGCACAGTATGCCCCTTCCCACTTAGTAGTGGAAACTTCCCAGCCGCCGTCTCTTCGCATAACTCCGAACTTTTCTGCTTTTCTTGGACTACAATCTGAACTCTTTCGTTTGCAGCCATGGTTATGGGTACTCAGGCAGCGGATTGAGAACACTGCAGTCAAATTTGCGAACGGTTTCAAGTATAAAAGTAAGGTGTTTTGTAACTTTTGCTAAGGAGCGACGCACAGTGCATCGTTGGCTGCTTTCATAGTCCGCTGGCCGGCCGGCCGGCGGGCTACGAGACAGTGCTAGGGGGAGGAGGGCGCCAGACGGTTGGTCAAGGGCTGAAAACAAAGAAGAACAAGATCAAAAACCAAACAACCAGGGGCTTGTACAAATGGTTTTGATCTTGTCCTTCCTCGTTTACAGCCCTTCGAGGGGCTGACCGACTGTCTGCCGCCCTCCTCCCTCCTAGCACTGCCTCGTGGCACGCCGGCACGCCGGCCGGCCGGCGGACTATAAAAGCAGCCATTGCGTCACTGCACACATGCGTTGAGTATATACCGCAATCTGGTGATGAAGCAAGGCGGTACTATCTGACCTCATTCTACTTGGTGTTGATCCTCTCCCAGCCGCAGGCAGTAGTGAACCGGACCTCCAGCAAGTGATAGGATAGATATAGGATAGATAGTGAGTGATAGAAAGTGCTTCCAAATAGCATGCCGCGCGAAGAGAACTAGCTAGAGATGACCATGCACGGGGAAAGGATTAGGTCTCTTGCTCGCACTCTAGCAAGCTCATCCCCACAACAGTATTTGACAGTGAGTCCTTATATGCCTGCACCGTTGAAAAAAGAAGACAAGAGCTTTCGTAGCAGAAAATTGTGCCATTGCCCATCATACACTTTGTTGAAGAAGTGGTATGAAGGTACAAAAAGCAATGGGGAGCTGGGAACTCCTCTAACTTGTAGAAGCTATCAAAAAAATATGAAACGAAAATCTTCTGATTACAGATAATGTTGCAGAACTGTGTAAGCAAGGAATCGCCATGTACACCAAGCAGAGAGGCTACTGGAAGTGCAATGAAGACCATGATTGTCCATCATTCTACGAGTGTTTCGGGAAAGCCAACAAGACTCGTCACTGTTGCCCATTACCTAGTAAGTTTTTCAATTTATGCAAGAACTCTACTGCACCAGGAGGCATTGATTACATACATCGAAAGAATCCTCAACATGTTCAAATACATATAAAGCAGCTTCTGGAACTCGGGGTCATCAGGGTAACGTTGACGGACCATTTTTCAAAATTCCCCGGTCTCAGACATGCCATAGAATTCTTGGAAACAGGTAAGAAGGGTCTACACTAGGTCGGTTGTCAATGGCATGCCCGCCTAGTGAAGTTATCCCACAAACCGCTTCTTTCGTCGATGGGCATTGCTACTGACGTCATCCCAGGCTACTTTCACCACGAGATAAGGTCGTGCCAATTGAGGATGCCACTGAACGTATCGTAACGAGTTGTGATCCGCCTCCGCATTCACCAAAGCCAAACCTTCCCACTCTTTCAAGTTGGTTGAGGGTACCACTTGGGTAGAATCAACATGACATGTGCGTAGGTTGGCCATGGTCAGAATTTGTTCAGGGCCTACAGTTTTGTGCGGATGTCGAAAACATGGACGCCTGCCAAAATGGAACCAACCAAGGCCCATTACTCAGTGCCTACTCCTGTAGTTATTCGTCCACCATAGCATCTCTCTTCAGAGTAGCACCACAGAACCACGGTTTCTCTCTCCCCAGGCCTGAACTGCCGAATCAGACCATAAATTCCTACGCCGTAGCATACGGCTACGCCTAGGGTCGTCGTGAGTTCTCGGACCAAGTTCATCTACCAACTTCGGGAGGTTTCTATGACGACCATGAGGCGGAGATTGCTGACAGGTGGTTGTGACTAACAAGCGAGAGATTTACATTACCAGACCATAATGGCCACATGAAAAAAACCCGCTTTTTCGAAATCATCAAATCCAACGATGGATGTGCTCACGCAATCGACCCATACAATGGCTAAGACGAACAGAGGAACCAGTAAAGATAACAAGATGATTTTTAGCTTCTTCTCAAAGAACTGAAGTTTATCCACAATTGTGATTGCACAGCCGCTCTGCATTGCCCATACAGAGGATACAACATTGTTTGATAGTTCATGAGCATTTTATATATAGTAAGGATATTAAGAAAACCTACAGCACTCTGCGAGGAAGGCACGCCCCTCAGTAATCGATCAGGAATAATTACTTGTCATGGCGATAGAGATTGTCCTGCACATGTGGAATGTGCCATAGGCGGAAATTCAATTGGAGTTTGTTGTGCATCAGGTGAGCGGTTTTCAATGAGATGATCTATAGAAGTAGAAGATTGAACTGGCCGATACTGATCAGCTGCTCTGGTACAAGCCATGCATTCGACTTTATTCCACCCTCAACTCGTGGCTGATTGTGAGTCATACAATGAAGGGGGCGTTAGTCGGTCATCAAGTCCATAGCTCCTCCTCCCAGAACATCTCATCAATATGAGATCGGACGGGCGTATTAACAGTGGGACATCTCCGCTCCATGTTGATATTGAGCCAGTACAAACATTTTTACGACAGTATCGAACATCATAGAATAATCAGGGCGGATGTTTTATGGTGGCAAGTAAAGCACTACCGAACACGCTGGAAGTCGAATGCAGGGCGCATCCAGAAAGCGGGATTGATTAACGTCAAAAACTTTGCTTTTTTATTTTTTCTATATATATTACGCTTCTATCGATGATTTAATTGATTATTTACAGCGCCATGTAAAGATAAAACGGTAATGCCACTGATGCTCGAGCTCAATCCATACCCAGTCTTGGTGGAATGCTTGAGTGATGGCGATTGTAAAAAAGGATTTCATTGCATGCGGGAATCCTACAGCTTATCTTTCCACTGCTGTCCTTGTATGTATTAATTTGTCTGAAATGTTTCAAAGATTTTATTTCCTACATTTTTGACATTTTTTTTCTGGAGCAAGAGATTGTATCGCAGGCTCACTCGCAAACTCGCAGTAGAATGGGCGGGGTATAGGCAAAAATGATCAGAGGGCCGGGGCATAGGCAAAAATCGTCACAGGGCAGAGGTAGCAAATCACGTGAAAAAAAGCGCTCTAATGATGAGAATGAATTAAAGGAAACCTGACAACCAAAAATGTAGTAAAGCGTGTGGATTGACGAGCGGAGGATTCGCTAAAATAGACCGAAATGTAGGCTAAAAGGGGAGGAGTTTCACTGACGAATAGGGTCGAATCAAAAGTAAACTACGCTGTCAAGTAGAATGCTACACTGATGTCAAGCTAGTTGCATGTGTAAGCATCATCTATTCGTTATGTAGCCAGAGGAATATTTCAGCGGAACATGTTTTCCAAGAACACCATGGAGACGATCCTTATATCCAATATTTGTAAGTCTTAAAGTTTTTCAACACAAACAACATCAAATTCCTTGATTAGGTAAGATTCGAAGAGTAATGAAAATAGGATTCCCAGCAATCCATCGGGTAAGATGTAATCCGAATAAAATCGTAGAGAATATGGCAAATAAAGCCGTTCTCTTACTGGTCGAAATGGTAAAATGGTAGGGTGTAAGAGTTGCCGAGAAATCAACCAGGCAATGACATGATCTGGTCAAACCGGAAAAAGAAATGATCAGTGGGCAATCAAGCTATTCTGAGACTATACGCACAAGGTGGGAATGTCTTGGGAAGGGGCGGTACGAATCCGTCAAGGTAGGGAATGTCAGGTGTGATGCAGTTGACTCGAAACTGTCGCTTCGCGGCGAGAGCGACGTCGCGCGCGAAGGAATGTAGGAGAACGAAGCGAAAACAGCATTGCAGCAAGTAAGAAATATCGGACCGGGACAACGCTAGAACTGCACGCGGCAACTGGATCGCAAATTGCGATTGATGGAATGCGATTCAAATGCACGTCTCCCAGGGAGTGTCCGTTATCTTGGCCTTCCTACTATGCCTCTGCACAAACAAATTTCATTGACTGCGATACTTTTTTATGATATTTTTCAAAAACGAATCCGCACATCCTGGAGTAAAGGATGAAGTCGTAACTCTACAAAAACCAGCGCAACGGACTTGATATAAAATTGTTCATCTTTATTTCCGATTTACTTTCAAAAAGATTGATCAGATATTACTTCCTTCAGTTTACTAATGAAGAATTCAGAATAAAACAGAATGAGGACAGGATAAAAAGTCGCATGGAGAAAGGACGCAACTTATTTTACCTTATGTAGGTTCACAACGTTTCTTTGATTGCTGAGTTACTATAAAATTAAGTAAGGAAAGGATGAATTGGATGCGCTTCGTTGCGCGTCCGTCGGTCATGCCGCAGCCGTCGCACGCGGCGGAACAGCCCGCGATACTTGACGGACGTCGCAGTTGACTGTGGGGCATACGGTTTGCGCATTGTCCACGACAGTCAGTTCAAAAAGAAGATAACACAGACAAATGCAAATCATTCGCTCTAGTAACACTTGGTGGTATTGTAATGTCATCTCGAGACCACAGTGTGGTGCGCCGCGCGCGCAGTAGGCGGGGTGACCTATTTTCGACGGACGCGCGCAACGGATGTTCTCCGACGACCCCATTGGTGTTTCCTTACTCATAGTCAGCTAAGGAGTTAATTCAAGAGGAATAAGTTTGAACAGCATTGGCTTTCGTTCATCTACGAGAGCGAATCTAGCTGAACAACGTAAATTTAAATTGATCACGAAACATTAAGGCTACTTTAAGGAAGTTGTATAAGACCTGTTTTGACCGCTGCACGCGGCTAAATTGCGCGGCATGAATACAGACCTTATGACCTTGCATTTTTTCTTAGCCTTCAATATGTCATCCCACCATAATCCGCCATTTTGGGAGACTTTATGACCAAGACGTGACTGATCATGAGATGAAGGAGGTTTAGCAACAGCTCTGCACTCGCTCCAGACATTTACTCGTGGACCATTTATAGTCCTCTCTGTGGAGTGCCGTTCCTACTAGTAGTGGCTACCTGTTGTTACCAGATCAAAAAAGAAAAGGAACGATTCGAAAGAAATGAACGTAAGTGCTAGCTATGAAACTCATCATACCTCAGCGATCCCATTTTTCAATTAAATAGTTAAAACATGGAAGAAAAATTAAATGAGAACAAGTAAACAAATTTGGGGCAACTGGATCCTACTTACTCTAAAGTGCTTCGTCTGCCGTCTGTTGTCTGTCTGGCTGTCGCTCTGTCTCTATGTCTATCACGAAATTCCTTAGCTACTTTAGATCTGCCCGGAGAGACCAGGTCAAGCTTGGAATGGGTGGGCCATGTCCAGAGAAGTATAAAGCACACATCAGCTTGGCGGAGCCCCGCCCGCAGTGGGCGTGGCATTCATCGAAATGAGCTGTTCTGAGGTCCATGATTTCAAATTCAGTCACAAGACGGCTTCAAAACTAGGGTTAGAAGGTGGCTAGAGGTGATTGGTAAGTTAGATCGATCTGGGGAGGCCAACTCCCGATGGGCGGGGCGTTCTCCAAAAATGCAACGCTTTATTAAAACATTTTGGAAAATCATTACGCCTGCCCCCTGGACCTAGAAAGTTCAAACTTGGTAGGAGTACAGGCGACAGGATGGGAACTTTTATTGTGGGCGGCAGGACCAGACTCCGCCCACAGGAGGCGGGGTTTGGGCGGAAACTCATAAATCCGATGTCTGTAATAAAAATCAGCTCATGTGGCTCCTCATGACTAGAGCCCCTAGCGCATGCGATAGCGTGCGTGGCCGTCTGGAAAACAAATAAGCAATTGACTGAGAAAACAAATGGGTATGCAGACATCAAGAATAAACGTAACCTCAGCATGATTTCTGGCTACCAATTAGCACAGTTGGATGAATATCGGACCATGAATAGTAAAAACTGCTACGGTAGAATTATAAGACTTATGGTAAGCCCAATTGATTACAATCATAAACAAGTGTAACTGCCCAAGGTAGACCTCCACCTCTGAGTTATCCTCCTCAATTTTTTTTGCTTTTAAATTCCTTAGTTGACCCTTATGATTTTCAGTTGTCGATGAATGGAGAAGGGCAAGGACGGTGAGTAACAACGAATAGATCCTTTTATTTATTTATTTATTTATTTATTTATTTATTTAGTTAGTTACTCATTTGAATATTGTTACAACGATAGTACTGAGACTTTGTAACCGATTTAACTTATTGTCAGATCAAAATTCACTCTGATAGAACAGGCTTGACAAAAGCGGGATTCAGTTTACAGTAACCATTTCTAACGAAATAAGGAGAATTATTGAACAATTGGTTAAATAATTCATAATGTAACAAAAAAGAGAATGGACTGGGTCTGGGTTGCTACGTGGAGGGTAATCGTATTCGGTTTGTGTCAGGATTCCCAATGGAGGTCGTCGCGCCGAAATAGGTCACTGCGCAGGGCGATTCCTCGTTTGCAGGGGCTACGGAGGTCTACAATTTTGAAGCTAGGTTGCTGTAAAAAAAAATGCCCGGACCACGAAATCTGAATACAGTTGCTGGGCGCAACGTTGACCTATTCGAGAAGTTCTAGCACTTTTCAAAGGCAAATGTGTTCTGAAAGAATAAGCCCCTTGTGCCATCGGTCAAAAGATAGTGTCGCCAAGCACGCACGATAAAATCGCGCGTTGTTCTGGTCGCAAACTATATTTGCTCCAATTTTCAGCGAATAGCTCGTAAAATGCCGTCAGCAGACTTGACGCCAGCAGAGTTCCAGTTCAAAGGCGTTCTGAAACTGCACGGAGAAATCGGCGATATTGTAAGATTTTCTAATTTTACAGTTAATGATAATTCAGGCGCTCAAAATTACAAAATTCCCAACCCAGGGCTCTTCTTGGACCCCAAGGAATGTGTTACATAGCCATACCAAGAAAACTAAAGAGCGTGGGAGTGAACAGTAAAGTGGGCCCTCTGATCAGATCTATACTGTTTTCCTACCAAGGCGGTCACTCTAACTGGGTAAAAAGGTTAGGGAGGGAAGTAATGTAAGAGAACCTGAGTCCGAAGTCCTGGCGTGTTCGCAAGCAATGTAGGAGTAGGATTCGGAGTCCTAGTGGAGAAAAATGGTGATTGCCACAGAAACCCTGGGCGGCGATACTCTTCCAAACGCGGCTCTATTTTGTAATTGAGTCCAGGAAAGCTTTGTACTTCATACCTTTTGCGCCAAACAGATATAATAATGTTCGAATTTAGAAACACGCTCTGGACGACGACTTATCGCAAAGTCTAAACCAAGTCACTTTGGATCCAACTCTAAACGAAGTCGTGGTCATTGGTTCAGCTGTGGAAAACATTGATGTGGGCCTTTTCAACCTCATCTCACAAGTTGTCGACTCAGACAGAAACAGGCCAGAAAGCTTCGGTATGGAAGGCGGTGAAGAAATCGATAAATCGATTTCTTCACCGCCTTCCATACCGAAGCTTTCAGCTCGTAACATTTATTAATTTATTTGTTTATTTATTTATTTAAAATACACTCATAAGAGTGTGCCCGAGTAAGGCAGAAAGCATGTAGCTGTAGGATGATCGTATGTAAAACCTACGCTCTAAACCACTCGGAGATTTCGACAACCAACGAACCTTGGAACTTTTGCAGAATCAAAATGGTAAAAGATGCGGATTTCTTCGGATGAGCCATGTACTCGACTTTCTTTCCTAGTTATGGTGACATTTGAATGTGTGCTTGACAAGAACAACCACTTGCCAATTAATCCACAAGGTTCTATGATTAAACAGGTACTCAAATCACAGCATTCAAAGGGTCTGGCTAGGAGCTTGTCTGAATCGCTGACATTTTAACCATAAGATACTCAGAGCTGAAGGACATGTTATGGTCAGGATAAAGGGCATAGAAAATCCAAAATCCTGCTCGAGGAACTTGGCCAGCGCTACTTGATCACCCTTTCGATGGTGATGTTTTAATGGCAGAGTAGGGTACGTGACGGCCGAAATGGGTGCCTTTCAATGAGTCATCTAATCAATACAATCGAGCTAAACATGGCGCGTGGTGAGGCAACTAGTGAGTGGCGATAGCGGCTCAGGCACAGGCACAATGAATGCTGAAACCTATACGGGGACAGGAAGGCCGCCATATGACAAGGACACGGCTTACTGGTGGTTTCGCCGATGAATAACGCTGATGCCATACGTATGTATGATTCAGGGATCAAATTACGGGTCGATACCCATCAAAGACAATGATGCCTTCCATTCGTTATAGAGTAGGAGGTGCTGAGCTCATGAATAACACCAGCGGTCCCTAGAAGCCACTGTATAATCAGAAGAGCCTTCAAACATCGCCACGATTCTGAGTGAAAGTCGAATGCATGTGGCCATACCGAAGTGGGACCGATCAGGGGTAACGGAACTTCTCCCCTATCGCGGCATTCTCTCTTGCGGCATGCGGCAAATATCACTGCAATAACCGTACTCACCCCGCCTCCCGCCAATCGATAGGACGCGATATTTTTCCTTGACTGGCTTGCTTTTTCATTGGATTTTATCGTTTTTTCTTCTGTTTCTTTTTAGTTTTGATGTTTATTAAACCTGATTAATTAAAATGACTCCTCCTACAGTGTGTCTCAAAAGTATGTGCACACCCAACATTTTGTTTTTTTGGGAATATCATTGCTTTCTGTAACCTGTGACCTTCACCATTCAGTTCCTTGTGTGCGATAACCTACGAACACTTTCTCTGAGAAAACATTGTAGTTGCTAACATAATTTTTTATTAAAGAAAATATTCTCCTTTGTTTCAAAAGTATGTGCACACTTAGCAAAAAGACAAAAATATAACCGAGATCAGGAATCAATAGGGCCACCTAAATTTCTGTAGAGTTTATCGACTACGAGTAATCGTTTGAGAATGGTTTCGTTACGGTAGGTTCTTTAGTTACCTTTGAAATGAAAAAATCTTGAGTGTGCACATACTTTTTGAACGGCGACTGGGCCGCTCTTTTTCATAGATTGCTAGATTCACTCGAGACCCTGGCAGCTATCGCTCACAACCTTTTCCTGGCCGTCCACGTATTTTGATCGCTCAGGACGATAGGAGAATAGCCCGTCTTGTGGCGAATACTTCTTCGTCTGTGAGTCAGATCCGAGCTCAGATGGGTTTATCAGTCTCGCGTACGACCGTTTCGCGCTCTATCCGCTCTGATGAGTATATCACACGAGAGACGATGAAAAGGGCTGCTCGTCTCAGTACTCACCACAAACTGACAAGGCTGGAGATTGCTCGTAGAAACATGGCAACATCATGGAAAAAGGCACGGTTGTTCGAGAATTTTCAGGATTTTCCTACCTTTAGAATAAACAACGTGTTGAACCCATTTTGTTCTTAGGTGATCTTCTATGATGAAAAGAAGTTCAATGTAGATGGGCCGGATGGATTTCATCATTACTATGGGGACCTTCACCGGAAGCCACTTTTGTTTTCGAGAAGGAATTTCGGAGAAGGCTCTTTGATGGTCTGCGCGATCAAACTCCAGCCTTGTCAGCTTGTTTCGAGTACTGAGTCGTGTAGCCTTCTTCATCGTCTCTCTTGTCATATACACATTGGAGCGGATAGAGGGCCAAACGGTCGTACGCGAGACTGACAAACCCATCTGAACTCGGATCTGACTCACAGACAAAGAAGTATTTGCCACAAGACGGGCTGTTCTCCTGTTGACTTGAGCAATCAAAATACGTGGACGGCCAGGAAAAGGTTGTGGGCGATAGCTGCCAGGGTCTCGAGTGAATCTAGCAATCTATGAAAAGAGCGGCCCAGTCGCCGTTCAAAAAGTATGTGCACACTCAAGATTTTTCATTTCAAAGGTAACTAAAGAACCTACCGTAACGAGACCATTCTCAAACGATTCCTCGTGGTCGATAACCTCTACAGAAATTTAGGTGACCCTATTGATTCCTGATCTCGGTTATATTTTTGTTTTTTTGCTGAGTGTGCACATACTTTTGAAACAAAGGAGAATATTTTCTTTAATAAAAAATTATGTTAGCAACTACAATGTTTTCTCAGAGAAAGTGTTCGTAGGTTATCGCACACAAGGAACTGAATGGTGAAGGTCACAGGTTACAGAAAGCAATGATATTCCCAAAAAAGCAAAATGTTGGGTGTGCACATACTTTTGAAACACCCTGTATATAAACGACGATCAATATCGCATCGGAATTGAAGGGAGCGGCCAGCCAATTCAAATAATTAAAGGACTCCCTACCTCAGAAATTGCGCGCTCCAATCTTCCATCGCAATCCTGCGGGTGCGGCGTGTGCGACGCCGTGTTAGGGGAGAAGTTCCCGGACCCGACCGATCAGTAGCTGTTGACTTTTGCTGTCTTATCAACAATCAGCATGTCTTGTCAATTACTCAAACTTCCCCATAATTAGAATGAATTCAAGACTTCCGCCAAATATTTCAGGATCTCCTCAGTGAACAAGAATCCACGACACAACGAACGCCCTTGGTAAGCGATCATTTTATTATGAATAACATAAACTGTTTTTCTAAAAGTCCGACGGCTGGATTGAGGGATGCACTCAGAAAATGCCTCAGCTGAAGTGCCCACATTCTCCCACTTTCTGTAAAAAATTCCTCTAAAATCACAAATCTATTTTACAACTAAACCATACTGTTTTTTAGGGTTCTAGGGAGACCATCGCAAAGAAGGTGTCACCAGGACGTTCCGTGAGCAAATTGAAGGGGGCGCCTCCATCGAAGAAGGTTATGTCGCAAGTAAAGGAACCTCCAAAGTCAGCAGAAAAGCCGTCACCACCAAAGCCAAGACCACAGCCGATCGAATCCGAATCAAAGATTGATACCAAATCAAAGATCAGCTCAGTAGAAGCACCCTCATCACAGATGGATACTGTCCGATCATCTCAACAGAAGCCTCCTACTTCTGCTTCAATACAGGAAGAGGAACGTACTCCAAAAACACAAGAAGGTCGTACGGAGCCTAGCACGGGTGAGACCTCTTCTCCTGAGAATAGTGATCGAACAAATGCCACTGATGAGACGCAAAGTAGAGGACAAGGTGGCAGCTCATCTGAAGGGACCGCTCCTCCCACAACGAAACGCCCCTCAAAGGAGACCGCCGCTCAACGGCCATCAGCTGCTGCCACGCAAAGTAGGGGACAAGGTGGCAGCTCGTCTAAAGAGACCGTTCATCCTATCACGAAACGCCCAACAAAGGAGACCGTCACTCAACGGCCATCAGCTGCTGCCACTACTGCCACTAGGAGATCCAGTAAGTCGCCGGCACCACCACCAAGCCCTGCGACAAGGATAAAGGAGATTTTCGGTTCTGATACTCGAACCAGTGAATCGGAGGAGTTTTCACGTGAAACACAGAGCAGAAGAACTCCATCTACCAGTAAAGTCCAAAAGCTCCGTCAAAGGAGTCGTCGTCAAGCCCCAAAATAATCCCTGCTCAATTGCTATCGTGATCACCATTGTCGATTTCCCAATCAATGAGACTGAGGAATGGTAGGGTTTTTTTATTCAAAATTCACAAACTACTCTCTTATTGCTGCTAAATTTGTTTTCGAATAAAGGTTTTTTTGAATTGTAAAAGAAATGCGTCGTTTTGAAGGACATACTTCCTCGAGACTCGAACCCAAAGCAAAGCCTTGTAGTGCTCCGCCATCACCTCGTCCATACTAAGAGAAATTAGCCTCATGGCGTGATATCGGTTGCCGCCATAGCCTTTGATTAACGGCATCTTCTGCAGTTATCGTAGTATTCAGGGAGGCCTTTCTTATTCGCGTTCCTCCATCCTTCCCTTCGGGTCCATCGTGGTTTCTCCCCTTGAGCTTCGAAGTCCATTTTCGAGGCTGCTTGGCGCGATCCTTGATGGCGGAAGACGGAACGGGAAGACGGAAGGCGAACGAAAACACAGATGCTCACCTACAGAAACATGTGGCTTCACGGTAAGGGCTCCTCGTTACTGCTCTCTCGAGCCTATTTATGCCTTTCCTTCTCCTAACAGGTGTACCCATGATTGCGTGTGTGAAGAGCCTACGTGTGTAGTTGGTATCTTGAACATCCTTTGGCTCTGCCAAAAGCTTGCATTCCCGGAAACAGGGGTATAAATAGGTATCATTTCCCTGAACCTTTGCCGGTTCTACATATTAGAGCAGCGCTGGGAAGGAGTCGGTAGAGGCTGCTAAAATCTTAAGGTCAAAATAGGCTGCCCAAAAGGAGAAGGACCAAGATGTCGATCTGTATTTTCAATGCACGAACGCTTGCATCGGAAACGTGTGTCGAAGATCTGATGATACAAGCTAGAAAGACCAAGAGTACGACGTCACCGGACTGACTGAGACAAGAATGCATCTCCCGCTTCACGCTGTAATTGAGACTGAAGAAAAATTGCTCCTTGGAGCATGCGTCAGCAGAGGCGTCAGCACGCTTTTGACCATGAACATCGATTCGTACGAAAGCCTGACAGCCCGAACCGGGCGATTGCGATTGAGAAGATGTGGCGCTACCCCAGCTCTAGCAATCTTCGTTGTCAACTCGAGCTACAAAGAAGAAGAACTAGAAGCGATTCATATGGATCTATTGGGTTGTCCGAAAAGTTCCCGCCGATTTTTGATTCATCTTTGAATGAAAATTCCTAGAAGAAGAAATCCATTGACTGAACAATATATCCTCCATTCTGTTCAGAAGGCTTCGCCATCTTCCTGTAGCTTCCAGTTCCCCTCTTTCATAGAAGGTTCCAGACTTAAGATCGAAAAACCCACTCAGGTGCTATTTGCAGTCCTCCAGCGAATTGAACGATTTTCCATTCAAGGAATTTTGCAGAGACCCAAACAATAGGTATTCTGATGGTGCTATGTCTGGACTATATGAGGGGTGTGGTAAGACATCCCACCCAAGCTTTAGCAACTTTTGACGAGTGGCCAAAAATACGTGTGGTCTGGAGGTACCCTGTGGGAAAATTACGCCCTAACAATTGGCCACTTCGGGTCGCTTTTGATCCATCGCTGCCTCCATAGTTTCGAGCTAGCTATGGTACCTTTCCTAAATCATATTTTGATTGTGCGACAACAGCTCATGGTAAGTGATTCCCCTGAAATCCCATCAGCATCTCGGCATAGTCATCCGCACCTTGATTTTGACTTTTGTAGAGGTTTGTGACGGCTCACTAAGGGGCTATATGATCGTTTCCGCTCCTCATTGCTGTACAAAATCCGATTTTCGTCCCTCGTGCTCATGCTTTTCTGAAACGGCTCATTTTTATTTCGTTCGAGCAACGAGTCGCGCATGGAGGTGCGGTCCATCGCATTGCGCTCGCTCTTTCGCGAGATATCTAAACATCAAGGCGCTTTACAAAACCAAGCGTCTGCAGATGGCCATGGATGGTCAATTTCGAAACACTAAGCCCTTGTCCTACTCCACGAGCAGTGATGTGCCGATTTGCTTCGGTTAACATTTCGAGTTGATCGTTTAAACTGATGATAGTCTCCCTAAAGGTTGCCGGTTTTCGAAGGCAAATTCACTCCGTTTGGATTTCGCAAACTAGTCATGCACTGTACGTTCCTCTAGGGCATGGTCTACTCAAACGTCATATATCTTTCATGCGGCTTGAGCCGCATTCTAGGCCTTGCGGTAGAAGAAATACTTCAGATGCCGAAAATGCGCGCAGTGGTTCTCCATTTTCATACGAGTCCTGTACAGACAAACTGCGACAAATGTTGACAGAATCTTGATAGGAATATAGAGGAGGATCTACTCTTTCAGAAAACATATAACTTCACTAGGTTGGGTCCTTGATCTTTTGTACAACGGTTGATAAATCCGGGGTATCAAAAATCGGCGGGAACTTTTCGGACAACCCAATAGAAAGGCTTTACAGAAAATATCACTTTTTCTTCAAGGCTACGTAAGTGATTTCAACGCCGATATTGGCCCCAGAAGAACAACTGAAGAGCTAGATATCGCGACTCATGGAATAGCATAGACCGTCCGGATTTTCGACCTACATCACGCAGTTCTAGGACCGCTTTCATCCGTGGTGGACCTTGGAGTGACATGGAGGACAGTTCCACAAAGAAATAGATCGCATCATTTCCAACCGGAATTTCCTCCAGACTGACACCCTGTTGTTCAAAGTTATTTCTGGGACCGAACCATCGTCTGCCTCGTCGTCATCGGAAACTCAACGCAATGCCCTTCCCACAGTGTCATTCAAAGTGCTGTGGAAGGGATGAGGCTCAAGATTTCCCAATACACCCAAGTGCACGGGGGAAGCCGTAATCGTGAGAACTGTCAACGATCGAAGATCAGGGACTACGCCAAGAAATCAAACATCAGGTGGGCCGGCGATTTCGTCGGGACCCTTCGACCAGCTGGTTATTAACGGGACTTCTCGGAAAATCAAACGAACACCAGAACAGCCTCTACCGTGATGAGCAGAATTCATCACGGAAGAGCTGGACGATAGGAATGAGCCTCGTGTCCCTAAAGCGACGGCAATTCACTGGTCCACTTTGGCTCGCGACAGGAACGATTGTAGACGTTACTGGAGCCCACTCATGGAACTCGATGACTATTATGGAGATGGCACTGGCACTCGTTTGAAAAACCGATGATCACTTGAGGGACAGGTGGTACAGATAATGCGACTCCTATTTGAATGATGAAGATTTTGGCCACAAAAGTCTCCTCCCACTTCCCAAAAGACCACTTGACGCGCTTCTGTTTGCATTCTCATTCCCTATGATGTAGCACCCACAGACCACTCGTAGCTGCCTGTTCGTTCCTTGTCATTGTGAAATTTGACCACTGATAGCCAATTACCCTTTTTTACCATAATTTCGATACTATTTTACTCCAAGACCATCTTCTACTGGGAGCAGAAAGACTTCTCTGTACTCAATACTATCATAAGGTTGGGTCTGTTGCCTTAGAATCACAGATTTCTGACACTGCAATGACCTTCGAAAGTTTGACTATTCATGTTTTGGCGTTTTTATCGTCCATGAAGATACTCTATCGATCTGCTGTTTCTTTGACGAAAAGGTTCTGGCACGGTTAAGCTCTTCCTGGATGCGCCCACTCTCCGCTTTCCGCTCAGAACCGTTGTGACATTTGGGACCACCCCAAGTACAGGGCACTGTCCCCTCCAGAATGAGCCATGTATCTTCCAACAGATTGGGGATGGAATTCTTTGGCTTACGCTGGTATCGCTTAGAAATTCAGCCAGTGGTTTAAAAGGAAGGTATCCAACACTAGTATCCTTGCAGTTGTTTACATCCCCATTTTCTCTGGCCGGGTCCCACACCATTTTTCCTGTCAAACAGCAATGAGTATCGTATTTCAGAGCAAAATTCGGGGAATGGTGAGAAGTGGGCAATTCTAGCGATGCCGTAAGTAACCATACTTATGGAACATGCTCCAACTACTGCAACAATGCTATCTTCTTTGAGAAATTACAAAAAAAGTGGAATAAATTAGTGGAAGTAAATAATGCGGTACTACATTTTGTTCTACTCCCGTCATCTACTCCCGTCAAGCAATGACGTTTGGAACCTATGGGAGCCTCCAGCTAGGCAGGAAACTTAGCGTTCCGATGATAATCTTGTAATGGAGATTGTTGTGCAAAAGCGTGCGATGCAAGGCCTATTTAAGGCCCGTGACTCAATGATGGGCCTGAATTGCATCGCCTTTGGTTGTGTCCATTGGATTTGTGCCGACGCCTGTGCCAACAAGCAAACCACGTCACAGAAATCGCCGACAGCTCACAAGAGTGTTCGGGTGTGCAGTGTTCCAATGTCAAGCGTTTTCTCGAACCCCACCATCTGCTTTGCTTAGCTCAATTCCAACTTTCCAGAAAATCTCCTACATGGGTAAGAAAGTAGTGATTGAGCGAGTGGGAATTGAGCCCAGAACAACTTTCATCCCTCCCCTTCTTTCCCTTCTTGCCTCTCATCAAAAATTTCAATGTATTACATAATATTCTATTGCATCATATCCATCATATCATATCATATATCACAAGAAAAAGCGAATAAATTTACACTTGTTCAAAAAGTTTGAGATTGAAATTGCGAAATTTTATGCTATTGTTGCCCTGTGACCTCCAAGAATAGCACGTATGATATTGTCGAGTTGAAAATAGACCTCGAAAAAACTTTATAAGGGCTTCAAAAACGACTTGGCCGACGTACACACCCAAAAGCGGACGAGTTTTCGCGGCTTTGTAGAGTTTATAGAGGATCAAATAGGATGCCATGGAGGATTTGTGATCAAAAAGTGTAATGTTATTGTCTATGCTTGTGTATCTATTTATTTTTTATTCATTATTCATCAGTATTTGCTTCGTTTTATTTATTTATTTTATTTTTGTACTTGGTTGTTTATTTATACCATTTTAATACCTTTTAGAATAGTATTGAAGACGCTATACTTCTCAAGGTGGCATTTTATGCAATTTAGACTGGTCCCCTGAAGGATTCGAGAGCTCCTGATGGAAAACCTATAAATAGCTCGTGACTACTACGTGTTTTCCCAAAATAGTCGCCCCTAATGGGCTTTGATGCGAAATATCACGAACATTTGCATTTCAAGTGGTGAAACACCAAGTAAAGCCATACTTGTTGATGAGAATATTCTCACAAGGATCGCTAAAATCCCTCAGCACTCTCGTAGTTGGGCTTTTCGATGGATTAGGCCACTTTAGGTTTTTCCCACACATATTATTATAAATTCTAATGATGTAGTATACACATATCATTCACTTCCATAAGTCTCTCTATATGTTGCAGTAAGGATACTATTAGGTTGTTCGGAAAGGAATGCGCGCTAATTTTGTCCATTCATTTCTCCCCTTCTATGGAAGATTTTCCAGAACAGTTCTGTCTATTCGGAAGAGATTTTCATTGCGCATCTTTTGATATACTTTTGTTCATGTCTACTTTGTTTTTTCCAAGAAAAAAAAAACATTTAAAAGGTGCTTAACCAAAAATGCCTTTTGCGGGCTTGCATGTGGTACAACTTCAAGCAAGGAAAATCGACTGCTGAATCTCATCGTGCCACATCTGAAGTATACGGCGGAAAAGCCCTGTCAGAAAGCCGGTGTCGACGATTGTATCGGCGTTTCAAAAACGGTAATGAAAGGTTGGAGGACGAAGAACATGGAAGTCGGCCTCAATTCGTTGACAACCAAGTGTTGAATATCGTCATCAAATTAGATCCACACCAAACCACCCGAGAACTGGCAGTACATTTTGGCTGCTCAAACTCTACCATTCATGAGCATTTGCTGGCAGTTGGCAAGAAGGTTAGATGCGGAAAATGGGTACCGCACCAGCTGAGCGACTCAAACCAGGCAACACGAGTAGCGGTGGCCGAAATTCTTCTCCAACGCGTCAAGAACAGCGGTTTTTTCAACTCTATTATTACATCAGACGGAAAATGGATCTGCTTCGACAACACAACACGAAAAGGACAATGGTTAGACACCCCTGACACTCCAAAACCCACTATGAAAACGGATACACACGACAGAAAGGTGATGCTTTGTGTTTGGTGGAACAGCAAAGGTTGAGTGTAGTTTGCAGTCCTGAATTCGGGTCAAACCGTTACGGCGGACATTTACGAAGATCAATTGAACCGCGTGGATCAAGCACTGCGTCGTCAAGGTGTCGAAACGACGTCGACAAAATTCCACCTCGACAACGCTCGTCAACATGTTGCGAAAACCACCTTGGAAAAAAATTGAGGAATAGGGGTTGAGAACTCCTGCCTCATCCGCCTTACAGCCCAGACCTGACTCCATCCGATGACCATCTGTCCCGGTCAATGCAGCACTACTTGGCCGAGAGAAAATTCAAAAACCGCGAAAAAGTTCAACTCAAGGTGTCCAACTACTTTGAGGTGCAGCCGGCCGAGTTCTTCAGAAGAAGATTCCATTCTTTGCGTAAACGTAGACAACAAGTCATCGATAGTAATGGAAAATATTTTTTGAATTGATCTTGTTTAGTTTCGTGTTTATAATAAAAAATTTTTTGAACTCAAACGCGCATTCCTTTCCGAACAACCTAATATTTTCCCACGTTCACGTTTTTTCACTACACGCACACGGTCACGGGTTCGGATCCCGAATCGGTATCCGCCTCAGTCAACCAAACCTTCCATCCTTCCGGCGTCGGTCAATTGGTACTATACTCGTCTGGGAGGATTAAAGCACTGACTTGTTCATTGTCTGGCTACCCCAGGTCATTGTATGGGCCATATACGCATTCAATACGCCACTACGATTCTAAATGAGAGTTGAATGCGGGGCGCATCCCTCAGACGAGACTGACTGCCTTTATCCTTCCTCATTTTAATTACATATTCCCCTCCCTATAACTTAGTCTGGTAATTATACTATATTAATATTAATTATTATTTATGATATATTATTATATAGATCTTGATATTTATTTTCTTCATATTATTAGGTTGAGTCATAAGTCCTCGGACAATGTGATAGTGATGACTTCTAGCGATCATAACTCGGGAAAGAGGTGACGAAAATGAACGCGCGAGGCATTGTTAGATAGAGTATGGAAAGCTCTTCCAAATGCATACTGTAAAACGCACCCAACTGTTTCCTTTCCTGCAACTGTGCCTCATGATTTCAAGCCGTCGCAACCCCACATCCGCAACACCATCATATTTATTTTTTTATCTGGCCATGAACCCGCGGCAATCGAGAGAGGTGTGAAGGACGTTTACAAGGAGGACGTGTACAACACACAAGTGACACTAGAAGTTCGCATCGGACGACTATTTCATCGAAGATGAAGACCGTCCGGGATGCCCAGTGGAGTTGGATTTGGGCATGCCTCGGAGCCAGGTGGAAGCCAATCCGTATCAAACTACTCGTAAACTGTCAGCCACTCTTGAAAAGTCTGTCCACAGTTATTCGTGGATTGAAGTCAATCGGCAAGGTGCGAAAGCTCGGTCGATGGGTGCCTCATGCTTTGAACCAGTATGATATAGACCGCCGCGACGACGTGGCACTTTCTCTCCTCACGCTCAAGGGCACCACACGTGGCTCGAGTACCTAGACACCAGGGGTGCGAAGTCGAACCTCTACTCTAACGTTCACCGGCGTGCTCAATGGATTGACAAAGGTGCGGATGCAGGAGGCTCCCCCAAACCCAACGTACACGCCAAGGAGGATATGCTCTGATTCTGGTGGAGCGTTCACGGTGTCGAATAATTGGAGCTGCTAGACAAAGGATGCATAGTGACCGCACACGTCTACATTACGCAACTGAGGAATTTGAATGCGAATCCCGAAGCTACACGTCCACAGCAGCACAAAGTTTACTTCCACACGACAACGCTCGCCCTCACATTGCAAGAACGACCAAAACTGAACTGACGAATTTCGGCAGGACAAGTTCACCACACCAAACATGTTCCTCAGACCTGGATCCCACGGACTACCACCTTTTTCCCCATCTTCAACGTCATTTGGATGGTCAAGACTTTCAAACCCGCGACGACATCAAAATGGCACTGGAGCAGATTTCCAGGGGCCAGCTTCCAGCGTTCTAAAGCAAGGGCATTTACAATCTGCCCGAGCATTGGCAGAAGACCATCGATGCCAACGGGGCATATTTCAAATGATTTGCTATTGTCGTTTAAAAATTGCAAGATAAATATTATCATTGCCAATTTGTCCAAGGACTTATGACTCAACCTAATACGTTATTTTTATGTATCTTCCCTAACTGCCTGGAAGGTCGACCCTGCCCACCTGTTTTGCAAAAAAAAAATTCCAAATAAGTTTACTAATTCCAAGAAAGTTGCGGTTGCCATCCAAAAAGTCTTATATTCCCACGCGGATGTTTTTACCACCCTCTTGCCCCCTGCGGGTGCTATGCATTGTCAAGTGTTTGTCGTTTATTTGTCGTCGATTTAGCTCTTGTCTGAGATGAGAGCTATCGAGATACGATCCACTCCACACCTCGTCTTCACCTCTTTATACAAACATCTTCATCTTATTACCTACACTTGTCGGGCCAACCTCTTTGTTATGGCCCATGGTTCAAGGTCTTTTGAACTCCCACTTGGTCTCTGAGGCGATTTTCGATTTCTTGTGTCTCTTCCACCTATTTCCTTCAAATGTTGTGTCTGCGTTCTACCAGTATCCAATACGATATTGAAATGCTTGCCTCTTAAGGCATTCTGAGGAAAAAGCATGAAGTGCACCTGAACGATCATGGAATTGTTTTTCTTCTTCTGCCTATCGCCCTTGAATTCAAGAGAGATCCAATGATTTGCAGGAAATTGTCTTTTCTAAATGTGAACTTCTACTTCTCATTGTTCGGCTGTGAACAATTTCTTGATGTATTTGCCAAACTGTTATAACTCTGCTTTTCATCTAGCGTCAACCGCTAGTTTCTTCCGTTTATTAAACCCCTGGCCCTCACATAGAACTTCCAAGAGACTGGAAACAATGAATTTGATGGCATCTTCATGGGTTATTCATAACTCAAAACGCAATTCCTCAAAAGGCGTGAGTAAAAACAGAGGTGAGCGCATCAAACCAACCCCAACATAAAACAGTGCTCACGATAAAAAGGGTTCCTGAACTTTTTCACCAGGATAAAGTTGTGACTCCGAAGATGGCACAAGGGTTGCTGTCGAGTCGAAAAACGGCTTAGACGAGGCATAATAAGACCCCAATATCCCTTTAGCCGACGTACACACCCAAAGCAGGACGAATTTACATGCACTCGTTCACGCACGCAGCTTATTGTAGCAGACTGTACGCAACACATATACAGCTCTCCCGAACACCCCTTTCGTGCAACTTTTGTCATCACATACTCGTCCAACCCTTGGCTGCCACTTCCACTATTCATCTTGAACTAGATACCCCAAAATTATTTTAAAATATGCCTTCAAGGATTTTCTGCTATTAGTAAGGTTAGGAAGCAAGTCCCGAAAGTACATGAGCATAGATTTTCTGGCAAAAGGTGCTCGAGAATTTTATTTTCGTTTTTCTTTTCTACTTTGATACTATGACCTAGAAACCTGTTGAAAGGTGTTTTACTAGTTTGTCGTTCTACTCAACGCTACAAAAAAGCATTCAATAAAATGAAATGCCATCAATGCCTTAACTCACCGTTCGGGACAATTCTGTTGGGAAACGGCGCTAGTGGATCTCCATCGAAAATCGCACATGCATTTGGATGAACACTGATCTATTCGCTGACTCGATTCGTCCTATAAAAAGTCATCGTCCAGCTCATAACAAAGTGTTAACTGTGAGCAGAATGTTCAATCCGAACGGTGACCGTCTCTATTCTTATCACAAGAATGCTGAGCTATGTACTATATCCGTTGAAGGATCATCATCGGATGAGGCTCGAAAAGGCGACTATGCTTTTTGGACACCTTATTTATCCATCACATAACTGGGGAAATGTCAGTTAAGAAAGTTTTGAATGGATTCGATTATCATCTAAATCAGAATATTTTTTCAATGATTCAGCATTCTTGTGCTGATATCACCACACTGTGGCAAAGAACAACAGTCACCTAGACAAAGCAAATCAATTCAGAAGCAACTAAGACCAATCATAAACTGCTTGCTGCCTTTCCACATAAGTAATATACCAAAAATGGAGGTGAGAGGTGTTTGAATGGCTAAATTGTCACAAAATAAAGGAATGTTCGTACTATAGAAAGTGAGAAATAATCAGAATAAAAACCAGGGAAACCAGGGTTGGGCATCGTTGTCGTTGGCAAATCGATTGGGATAGCAGTGGGTTCTCAAAGACAATGTTGGTCTGGGAAATCCATTAGTCAAGCGTGAATTTTCAAAATTTCCCATGTATATAACTAATTAAATGGCATATCCATCTGCAGTAAATTCTATACAAGTATGGTGGATCTCAATATTCAAACAACTCTTTTAGAAGAGATCAACCGACCTGTTTCCCCCTAGATGTTTCGAGGGTCCCATTGAAGATCAACATATCAACGATAAAAGGGCCGATTTATATAAAAAAGTTAATGATCATTGAGAAGGAAAAATTTGCTTGAGTTTTTATTCACCTATAGAACATTGAATCAAAAAAGCATATTTGACTATGGAAATTGAGGGCATTTCAAGTGGAAGTTTGTTTGTTAATGCTCAATCAGGAACGCAAACACTCTGTAGTGAAGAGGATAAAGTCACTTGGCGGTAATCAAGCACGTCCGAGGGATCCGCCTCGCATTCAACTCCCATTCAGAATGGTAGTGGGATATTGGATGCGTATGTGGCCTACACAATGACTTGCGGTGGCCAGCAGATGTACAAGTCACTGCTTTCAACCTTCCAAACGAGTCTGGTACCAACTGACGGAATCAGGAGGGACTGAAAGCTTGGTTGGCCCAGGCGGATATCGATTTAGGATTTTAACCCGTGACCATGCGTGTGTGATAGTACGCCATTTGGCACCAGACCACCTTTGCCCATACCGTATAGTTATTAAAGTACTCAAAATTCAAGTCTTTTGTGAGCGACACCCTCAAGAGGCATGTGGGACCGGGAAATGCCCGGCTTTGTGGCATATAAAAATGTTTGAAAAATTTGATTTGACCTCAAAGGGAGAGGAAGATTTTTCTTGGTCTCCATACCCAGTTTCAATAACATTTGCTCTTTTGTACCTATGGAAAGCTATATTCCGTACTTCATCAGATCACAACATCACGGATTCATGGGACACGAACCTCGATATTAGTGGTATCTTCAGCTAGCCTCTCCCCCTCCGACCAATTCCCCCTCCACCTCCACTGTTTTGAAACACATTTTCTAGCCGCCATAAAAGAAAGGCTTGAACATGAGTTGAGAATTGTGCATGCCTCTTCTTATTGAAATACCATTTTCATCAAGATTGTAAGCCTTTCTAGCCAACTCTAGAAAGCAGAAAAGTTTTGAACCCAATCATTCTGAAGTCTGTATGTTGTTTTCCGCAGCGGAACTCTTTCAGTTGTTCCGTTTCCCCCTACACTGAGTAAGAAATGGGATAACTCATTTATTTTATTTCATTTTTCTCAATTTCTTAAAAAAAATATTTTTTTTCAGCTTCTAAATTTTATTCTTATTTATTGTTGTGTTCATACTCTATAACACTTTATTATTTAGTTTTCCTCTCTGTGTGCATATACATATATATATATATATATATATATATATATATATATATATATATATATATATATATATATATATATATATATATATATATATATATATTATATATATATATATATATACACTTAGACCTTTTCTTTGCTCGCCTACTATTGAGAACTTGTGTTCAATCGGTTATAAACTCCCTGTACAATCACTGTGGCCATAGCTAAACAAATAAGTAAACAAATGAAGAAGTAGTATGAGGCCGCTTTTTTAACTAATTAGTCCATCTGGAGTGTAGTTTTCTGCGGTTGAGAGACCATATAGAATCACATGATGGAATACCTACTGCAAAAGTCATAATAAAGCTGGATTCGTATCCATGTTGTTTTTGAAGCTGCTTCATTGGCCTCATTAGCCATTGGCCATCGTACAAGTAAGCCTCACGTCTACCACCGACGTACTAGAAACCAAAATGATCATTCAGCGAATCTCTCCCAGTTCCTGGTATAGAGTAACGTCAGAAGATCTGGGAGGAGGTGGTGCAGTGGCAGGATGCGCACTATCACACTCATAGTCGGGAGATCAAATCATCAGACCTGCAAAGCTTCCATCTCTCCGGAATCATTTATTCACCCAGGCCGACGGATTTTCCTTCTCTCCGAACATTTGGCACTATACTCGTCTGGGAGAATGAACGTTTTGACTTGTACATCTGCTGTCCACCGCAAGCCATTGTATAGGCCTCATACGCATTCAAACGCTACTACGATGCTAAATGGACGTCGAATGTGGGGCGCATCCCCAGTACGGGAACCGACTGCTGTAAAAACGTTCCTACTGATACTTAAGATATAAAAATTTAATACAAATTAATAAGTTTTGTATATGATGCTCTGAGGATTCCTGATCCTAATTGGAATGGATATGTTTGAGTTACTTTCATTGGCTTATCGCGAGCCCTTCAAGGCCCTAGGCCCTCGAGCAAGCTGTAGTAGTTTTCGGCAATATCATCATGCAAATGCAGTTTTTTTGGCAAATACCCACGGGCGGTACTCCATCTCCTTACTACTTGTTTACTTTACGCTATACACTTCTTGAGTTCACGGTCATGTGGACTAAATGTCTCACTCAATCGAATCGACTAATCCTCTGAATCATACCCAACAGCAGATCATCTTGGGCTGTTCTGCCAAGCGAAACATGAAGTGTTTATCGCCAAACTTGGATATTTACTCATTGTTTTGTCATTGTTTACTACTGAAGACTAGTTGTGTGTTGTGTACGCTGTTGTCAGACACGAACGTGTATCTCGTGAGGAAATTTTCACGGATGTGCGACGATGTTGTTGTCGGGAGAATCCAAACGAATTTGTCGTTGCTGTTGAAGAAACGAAGCAGAACTACTACACCAGCACCGACTAAGGGTGACGACCGAACTCCCCTAGAGCCGAACCCAGAGATTCTACACACGGACTCTGAATGGCATCCAGGTGTTCGGCCGGTTGGGTAAGGTGTTCTGTTGTAACCCTGGGTAGCTGCCTTACTTACCAGAGCCGCCAGGTGACCTCAAGGTTTTTCCAAATGTCGTGAAGACAAACTTCACCGCTCAGACGACCTTACAGATGCGAATTTTGCGATTTTAGTGGTCGTAACCTTGGGATTATGGAGGGCACAGAGCAAAGACCGCCACGTACTTTACAATCTCAGTTTGGTTTACCTTTTCTTGGTATTGCCCAGTGCGGTAGTTAGATTTTTCCAACTTCAGGCGGTTTTCGGTCTGTCCATCACTTCAAAGGGGTATACCATAAGTTACTTGGTATTCCTCCAGTCTCTCGCTTTGGAAAGAATGATGTTCCTGAGCCTGGTAAAGAAAGGATAGTTGGAACGGCGATGCCTCTAGAACGTTGTACTTCTGAGTCTAATTGTAAATCGATACCGTAAAAGAACTTTCTTAGAGTAAAAAATAGGAGGAAGGGTGTCCCAATAGAAATATTAGCCCCCAATTACACACTCAAATACTGAAAGGTATGAGAACCTGTGGGGTGACTGCAAATTCTACCCAGATAACAATATAGGTGTGAAACAAAGGTTTCATTCTCAACCTATGGTCAGACAATGTCAAGGGAAACAGGTCCATCAGCGCTAATGCCCAGTTTTCTCCCATACTTATCCACCAGAACCTGGATGTAGGAGGGTGTTGGGAGAATCGGGTAGAGCAATTATAACAACCCGAAAATTCTCATAATTTATGAAAACTTCAGGACGAATAGGACGCACTCACCCCTTTTACCAGATATCAGACACCTGCCAGATGGACAAATAAAATGGCCTCTGCAGAGCAGCTTGACCTTCCTTTAGTCTCTGGCGTGTCTCTGGTGTCCGCCATGTTGGCTGCGCTTCCAGGGATCTGCAGAGTTCTAACCACTCGGATTTTTACGGCTGAGTGACAAAGTGCCATTCGAAATTCGATCCAGCTCGATACTTCGACTTTTCACTTTTTACACTTGACATCTGTGTTGTTTCAAATGTTACGGCAGGGTGATTAATTCGATAAATCATCAGCTCTGATGTAAACAAATTTCTGCCTGGTGGCCCCCTCTTGAACTCCTAGAAACCTGCGGAACATCTGAAATGATACCCAACATCTTCACTTTTGTCAACGCTCATGAAGGGTGACTTGAAGGCTTTTCTGAAGCAGCCTTCTTATGGCTCAAGGGTTGGGTATGTTTAACCTGGGTCACGTTACGGAAATAGAGCAATCGAAGGGCCAAGAAGTTCATTCCTACAGACTGGCCAACCGGATGAGTCTACAAAGCGATCAGCCTTGCACTGTCATGATATATTTTCGTCCAGTTAGGAGAGCAAAATCGTTTTCGCCTTTCATTCCCTTCCTTTTTTGCTTCGTCTTCGTTTTCGCATTTCGGAATCCACTGATCCACCTGGGAATCCTTCCCTAGCTACCAATCAGGCCTGAGCCTAACACGGTGACATCATCGTACACGAAGAGCTATTTCCGAAGTATCGCTGTTTGCAGTTGCCGAAACAACAACAACAACAAAACGAAAATGCATTAAATGCTTCAGAGACAACGACATCACCACCGATTTATGCTCAACCACGAATGTTTGAGAAAGAAGCGCGTTAGCTGTGATATGTGACATTTCCAAGCCTTCCCCCACCATGCCTTCCGATCTTTCTTACCAATGTTGTGCAGTAATTATTTACTAGAACATCTGCTTGCCAACCCCAACTACTACACAAGGCCTATCGTTGATTCGTTCTGGAAATGTACAGGGTGGCTGAAAAGTATAGGACGCGCCGTTTGACGCTTGCTGGCACCCTACCAATGGGTATTTCCAGAATCTTGTGGGACTCTTAAAAAGCTTGGGATCTGTACAGGACAGGAGCTGTGACATTGCGAAACGACTCAGTGTTCCCTCTCCAACCGTAAGGAATGTTACCGCTGCTCTCAGAAATCGAGGACGAGTCTCTGCGATGCCAAAAAGGGGACGACCGAGAACAGTGAACACACCGAGGATTCGTGACACCACCAGGAAGAGGATCACCCGCAACCATGGAGTCAACATGAATCGGATTGCTTCGGACCTCAACATCAGCCGTCAAACCATCCCGAAAATTGCGAAACGCGACTCAAGCTGAGCAATTATCAGCTCCGTCGAGGACAGTTTCTTTCAGAACAGTCCAAGCAAAGTCGACTGATAAAATGCAAAAAAACTTTTTCGAGAGCTCAGTTCGCGCCGCATCTCTGACGTGATCTGGACCGATGGGAAAATTTTCACCTCAGAACACTATCCAATCCGTCAAAACCAGAGAAAGTTGTTGCCAAAAGCTGACACCAGGTCCCCAAAACGCTGTCTTGTGCACAGCAGGCTATCTTCCAAAAGTGTTATGGTTTGGGCCGGGGTGACATCAGAAAGCAAAACAACTTTGGTCTTCTTCGACAGAAATGTGAAAATCAGCTCCGAGGTCCACCAAAAGGTAATTTTAATAGACGCTCTTCTATCCTGGGTCACTGAACACTTTTGTACCCGATCATTCGTCCATCAGCAAGATTGGGCTTCTCCTCATGCCTCGAAGACGACAAAAGCCGTACTGGACGCGCACTTTCCCGGTTACTGAGGTAAAGACATCTGACCTTCCTCACCGCCAGATCTCAATTCAATGGACTTCTCTGTATGGGGGTACTTGGAGAGCGAAATCGCAGGAATGCTCCTATCGCACGTTTGACGCTCAGATGTTGGCCCTTCAGAAGGCGTGGGACGACATCGACGTTGACTACCTGCGGCGTACGGTCGATTCAGTCATCGAGAGTCTGAAGGCCTGTGTAAGAGCAAAAGGATCGAACTTTGAACATCTGCTGTCCTAACCGATCTTGTAGTTCTACTCTATTCCTCATTAAGTTTATTTGTCGCTCTGGTCTCTACCTTTGAAGTTACGCTTACAAATGTGGCGTCCTATACTTTTCAGCCACCCTGTACAAACCTCTTTGAAGAGGAGCAGTTTTATCCGGTAATTAATTTGGTTCCTCCATCTTTTTGCTGAATGTTAATCTTCAAGCCGTCATCTTATCCTTCGACGTTTCTTACAAAGCCAGGCTAGAAGAACAAGCCGTGAAATCCTCCATGGAAGCTACTCTGCCTCTTTCGAGGAGCAGAATTAACTCGAAGGATGCTCTTGAAAGTCTCAAGAAGAGCTCCCGCTAGTCACCTCCCTTTTCCCCACTTTATCTTTATAATGTTACCTCACTAAACTAGCGAATTCCTTGACATTTTTGGCTTCCTACTTAAATTTGCATCAACTTTTCGTTTTACAAAACAACACTGCAAAATTGGGGATGATAGATAAAATAAAAATTAATTAGCATTTCCGATTCTCTGCAAAGTATGAAGCGAAATTCGACTTTTATGGAATCACGGAATCATTTCAATACCTTCTTATGCCCAAACTCTGAATCAGACCAGTTTGTATTCGAGAAGTAAAGGTCTATCGACGTGAATCAGTCCCATTTTTTGGGATGCGCCCCTCATTGACTTCCATTCAGAAACGTAGAGGTGTTTTGAACATGTATGGTCCCGATTCAAAGACTGCAAGGGAGAGCCAGTGTATGAGACAGCGCTTGTGCTCCCACACCAGTTAGACACCGATTAGCCAACTCCAGAGGGACGAAGGCATTGACTGACTAAGGCCAGTGTCGACCAAGAATCCGATCCGCGAACTATGCGCGGGTGATGGTTGGTCATTTGCCACTACACCACCTTAGCTCTTATTTTACCGGGAGAGAGAAAATGTCTTTCCACATCCGTTTGTTCCTCTATATTTCACTGTACACCTTCTATCCATCGCTTTCGACCTTCCATCCATCGTTTTCGAACATTTCCACAAGATTAATTAGTCCATTAATTGTATAAAATTTGCAAACGATGGCTAAATGAGTGTACTTTTGATTTCTGCACGGTTGCCTGCCACTTTCTTTCACTTTCACACAGATGAAATTCTAGATGACGGATAGGATGAGCCGTAAATTTTCACAGTGGGCATTTGACTGACGTGTGAAGGGGGAAAAAAGAACCAGCTTGTCACTAATAACTAATGACAGCAGTCGTGCAACAGAGCTTGACCACTGGACAAGCAGTGGTCAAGCTCCGTTCAACGATACTTTACTCCAGCGCCTTTTCTAACAGAAGCTCCTACAATCGCTAAATTCCAACCATGAACTGGTTACAGAGGGCTTGATGATAAAATTCGAAAATTAGCTAATCAGTGGATCGGGTCAATCCAGATCCAGATACACCAGGAGCCCGATTTTAGTGAAGTAGGGACTAATTTATGGTCAAGGTTCAGGAATAAGGAGCTTGTAGGTCCTTCAAATGTGGTTTTGCTATATACTTCACTGTCATTTACAAACTGGAGGAAACTTGAAGCGCCTACTAGAGTGACAGGACCATGTTAAGCCTATGATTCTTGAATTCTCAGAATGTTTGGATGTTCAGAAATATTCACCATTTGGTTGCCCCCCCCCCCCGACTTCCATATGCAGAACCTGATCTGTGGACAGCAAAAGTGGTTGTAGCACCATTACTCACTGAACCACGTCGGCCTATTTGCAATTAGTCGCCCAAACTACTGCAGCTATGCCCTAGAGAAGCCCTCCAGTTTCCGGGCATGACCTGCTTCGAAACAACCCATCAGTTAGACCACTTAACATAACCATATCCCGGTATAGACCACTAGGCTGTCGTTTGTTTTGGAGGTCAGAATTGGAAGCTACTAGCTCCTCGTTCCACCTCAATGCTGGATTCGAATCCCATAGAAGTCACCAGGATCCTGGATAGAACAATGGCTTGCTCGAGTATCACCCAGACAACTTGACATGCCCATACTCCTGGAGTAGACCAACAGGCTATTTTGGCCTGTGTGTTTTGAGGGCCAGGATTTGAGGCAGAACCGACTTGTTTTCCAGCTCAATTTGAGCCTTAAATTGCTTCGCCAAAGTTGGACGAGGTCGAAACACTGCACGTAATGACGTAGGTTCCACCTTGTACTGCCTGAATGTGAAGCTTCATCAGCTACTGGCTCCTGATTCCAGCCCCACCGCCGGATTCGGGTCCGGTTCGTTCCAATTTACCCTATTGCATTTGGATTTCGCGAACAAAAGCGGCGAATCCGATTTCAGGCAGTTATTAAATTTTAGTTCATCTCCCTGATGACTGTTTTGCATCCCCAAACGTGTCTACCCACTCCAGGCACCATCTGCTTACTGAGGATTTACTCATAGAACGTTTTGCGTTCTTGGTTAGTACGTTCCAACGTCAGCTGCTCCTAGTCCCACTCTCGCCTTTCGTTTCAATCTTCAACCTCCAAAAAGCATGACAAACAAGAGGCTCTTCAATGCTTCGTTGATAGACGACTTGTCATCGGCTTAGGGCGGTTCATCTTCGTGAAACTGCCAGTGTGTGGCCTTCTTTCAGCTTAGGCAAGTGGGCGTGGCCAACGATGAACGTAGAGCCACGTAAACTCTGGAGCTGGAGCACCCCGTCGTAGGATGGCTGCCAGCCCATTGTTCATCGCTTTGCATCCTCCCAGTAGAGAGTACCTGGGTGATTTTATTTTGTTGTTCGACAGCCATACGATCAATCACCACCATCGCCTCTCATGCTTTCCACCCTCAAGCTGTGGCCACCAAAACATGAGCCAAGCCATCCGATCAGCCGGCTATCAGCAACTGAACTCAACAGCCATCCTACGATCTGTTCCTATTGCGGATGTTTCATTATTCGTTCCTCCTTCTCATAGTAATAATATAAGATAATAATGTCATATAATGCCGAATTAGAGTGATATCAGGTGATACTATGTGATACTTTTTATTTTTGTGGTGTGTATTTCAAGTCTATTTGAATCCGAAACGATAGTTGAAGATTAAAACTCCGCCCTTAAAGACTGCCAGTGGGCAAAAGTGAATTATCAGTCGCTAGAACGGGGAGAACTCCACCCCAAGGTAACAATAAGCCTTGTTTTGCTCCATAAATTTCTGTTTACAGCTTTTCTTGTTTGTTTTCTAACTGGCTGCACTAAAGGTAGTAAAGAACCAAGGGACTGATGAGGCCCGCAGAGTCACACATAGGCACAAAAGCGGCCAGGGATAGATTTGGTACTTTTCCATATAGTTCTTATACCATGGGCGGGGCAAAGAAGCTGCTTGCGACAGAACCGCCTCTTTGTGGACGAGTTCTCCTCTGCCTTTCTCCCATTGGAGGATTTGCCCCAAGCAGCACTGACTAAGACCAAGGCACGGTTAAAGGCGAGAAACCTAGACAACAACTGACGTGAACTGTGAAGGGACTTGGCCACCCCTGAAATGCCCTTTTCCTCTTTCAAGGTCGTATTTATCATTCAGAAATCCGTCTCAGCTCATCTTCCCGAGGCGAATTTCGACAATAACCAGAGAAGTGCGACTGTGATTAATTATGCTTTCAGTAAACGTGAAGAGGTGAGGCGCAATCAGTTATGTGGGTGGTGTGAAGTTTACTTTTCATCGTCTTACAGCTGTTTCATCCTCCTAACCCTTGTGTAAACGAACATTTTTTCCAGCCAACATTCGAAAACTTGTGACTATCTATCTGATTAGCTCTGCCATACTCCCAGGTGATGCCAAACAACCTCGGTTCCCTTTGAGATGTCAACAGATCCTCCTCTCCGTAAAGCTCCGGAAAGTGGGAACGCTCCCACAAATGAGTTTTTTAGGGTGCTTTATGGTCAAAGGACGCCAGATGACATTTCACAAGAGCAAAGTACATCGGCACCACATAAAGCATCAAGCGTCTCCCGAATTCCCACGCCTCATGACTAAGCTTATTGCTCTTGCTCTCAAGCCTAGGCACTTCCCAATTGTCGAAAGACGATGATAACTTCATAGAGGGAAGAGCTTTTCGGGTCATGATCTATTCTATGTCCAGATTACTTTTGCGGGGGTGTATATATGTCTGTCTGCATATATGTATGTAGACTTTAGACATTCTTGTTGTGACTGGCTTCTCCATCAGCCGACCTGTCAACCTGGGCCTGACGCTGGTACCGATACCATTTATGCAATTTTTGCAAGGCATGGAGTTGCCTCGAAAGATCGAACTCGCACTCCCTCTAAGTGCAGACGTGAGCCTACACTCTTATCCACTCAGCTATCCCTGCCTAGTACACACGAGCGGTCGCGAGTTCGAATCCTGGATCGATACCCGCTCAGGCCAACCAAGCCTTCCTTTCCTCCGGGGTCGGTGAATCGGTACCAGACTCGTCTGGGAGGATAGGAACACTGACCTGTACATTGGCTGGCCACCGCAAGTCATTGCATAAGCCACATAGGCTTTCAATACGGCGCTACGATTCTGATTGGGAGTCGAATGTGGGGCGCATCCATCAGATGAGATTGATCGATGCCCGAAGACTTTATCCTTTTATCCGTTTAAATACTTATTCATTTAGCTTGTAAGAAAGCTCCAAATGCTAGAATGTGCAAGCTCTAGGCAAGCATATATAGCGAAAGAGTGGTAAATCTCCATATCACACCGGAATTTTCTCAAAATTTTCAAAAAATAACTTGAAAATAGCATTATCAACATGATCATTGTGGATATCTCCGAATTACCTTTCCTAAGGGCTTGGCATGATATAGGCAGGACGAAATGTCTCTTCATCAAATTAGGAATTTACACTAAAAACCAATAATTTGCAATATAAATATTAATAAAAATTACCGTTTCGCAACTTCTATATGAAACCAGGATCAACTTCTTATTGGTCCGGAGTTTTCTTTTTTCTGGAGTCTTGAACCGGACGATATTGGGTGATCCGGGACGGTATCAGATGGTACTGCTTCAATCCAAACCGAGCCACAACTCTTGCTTCCATCCTATACGTGGTTGTTGTCATCCTACTGAGCTTTTTCGACTATTTTTAGCCACAATTGAGAAATGCGATTCCGTAAGTGACCACCACATCTTATTGCGAATCCATTAACTGACAGCCTACGCCAACAACCCAGTAAACAGCCGTATACCTCTGAATTTTCTCCACTATTTCTCTCGGATATTACTTCAGTAGCTTTACTACACTTACCGCGTATATCGTTGATTTTATGTGGGGATGGAAATGATGATGATCGCATTTTACTATGTGATACAACGCATAACCGCATAAAGAACGAAGTTTCCCCGCCATTACTCCATAGATGAGTTTGTAGCCAGTCAGATCGATTCCCATCGTTAATAGAGTTTGAAACTATAACAGATCTGAGACTTGCTCCATTCTTATTGCTCCTACGGGATTCCCATGGCCTATTCACTATACTGGAAGGTTTAGATCCTAATAAATGATAGCTCCTTGGAATCCATAATTAGACTTTCACAGCTGCGAAAGAGCGAGAACATAAGTATTTTTTGAATGCTCATTCTCATCGGGGACACCTTCTAACCGATTATCCAATTTTCCTCTTTTTTTCGTTTCGACCGCAGGCCATTATTCCAAGTCATGAATACAAATTTAGATTTTCAAGAGTAAAATCAGAAAAAAAGTGGATTAATAATAATAATAATAATAATAATAATAATAATAATAATAATAATAATAATAGTAATAATAATAACAATAATAATAACAATAGTAATAATAATAATAATAATAATAATAATAATAATAATAATAATAATAATAATAATGGTAATAATAACAGTAACAGTAATAATAATAAAGGATAAAGGATAAAGTTTTTGTCGTTGATCAATCCCGTCTGGGGGATGCGCCCCCGCACTCGACTTCCATTCAGAATCGTAGTGGCGTAATGAGTGCGTATGTGGCCTACACAATGACTTGCGGTGGCCAGCCGATGTACAAGTCAGTGCTTTTATCCTCCCAGACGATCCTGGCACCAATTCACCGTCCCCGGAGGATGGAAGGCTTGGTTGGCCTAGGCGGGCATCGATTCGGGATTCGAACCCCTGACCGTGCGTGTGATATAGTGCGCCACTAACCACTACATCACCTACGCCCCTAAGTAATAGTAATAATAATAGTAATAAGAACAATGGTAGTAATAATAATAATAAATACCAATACTCTCTATAAATAATTGGATACAACAACAAACTTAATAATGAATTATGGTTGACCTAATGAGATTCTTAGTTTTTGATTCTAACCACGGTTTCCAGCATCACAGCCCTTATCAAGGGATAATAATTTATTCCCAATCCCCTCGGTCTTGAAAAGGATTTGAACCCGTCCCTTCACGATTTTGAGCTATGCATTTAGTAATTACACCAGAAAATAATGGCTCCAAAAACTACTTCTACACAAGAAGGATCCAGATATGAATCTGATAGTTGTTCTTTCATGTCCTTACCGCTTTCATCAGTTCTTTTTTTATTTCCTTCCCCCTTTTTCTTTTTTGTCTGCGAATTGTATCTTTTCATGAGTTTGTGTCAAAATGAGCACTGTTCTCTGTTTTTCGCACTGCAATCCCAACCATCTCTCTGGATTTGGGAATTTGCAGTGCAGAAAGCAGCGAACACTCCTTTGGGGTAGCTTACGTTTGCAGACAACAAAGGAGTTCTTTGCTCATGTAATCCTTGCGCGTGACCCTTATGCTAGTGTGAAAACACTGGTAAGCTCAAGCTCATAAGGGTAAGATTATAGTTAAGCTGTTTTGTCTGGAGTATGCCCTCTATTTTCTTTTCTAAAAATAATCAAAGTATCTGAGGGATGATTAATTACTGGTATAAAAAGGGAAAGACTCGCGAGTTCGAAGACCCGAATCGCTTCCTTCGAACTATACTCCCGCCTAAAGGCACAATTCACGATAAAAGTGGTATCTGAGATTCCTCCCTTGATGGACCTGTGGCCCCCAAAGATAGCCTGAGGGACGCTGTCGGGTCCAAAAAGGCTAGACAAGGCGTAACAAGGGACCTAAAACCGGCTTGGCCGACGTAACACCCAAGGCGGATGAGTTCTCGACCGTTGTAAAAACTGTGAATCTCGTACCATTCGCACCGAGACCCAGCAGGCAGTTTTCTGCAGCTAGCTGTATGCAATGGCGCGCGCTTTCAAACAGCTCGTCCAAATACCCATTCCAGCAGTTTTTGTCGTCACAATCTCGTCCAACGCCTAATTTCATCAATTTTTTGAGACCTTATAATTCTCGGAGTGGGCCGATTTTTGCGTTCCCTTCGCCAGTTTTGCATTATTCTAGACTATCACGTCCCTTACTCGTCTGAAACTACATAGCCCAAAATTATCGTGAACTGTGGCTTTGAACTCGATACAGGCAACAGATAAGTAATGATGGAGTTAAGATTTCTAGAACAAACTTTCTGATTTTTTTTTGCTCGAAGCATCACCTAGGTTTATCTCGCTAGAACTGCTACCAAACTAAGTGCTTCTTCCCCAAGCATCAAAAAAAATCCTGCATAAGATCTGATGAATCCTTCAATTTCACCGCTCAAAAATGCCATCCATTAATTGCCCATTCCACCGAATCACATATGACTTTTCCTTGCTGGGACCACTCAGCATCTGCTTGTTTCTATAGATCTGATAAATTCCCTGATTTTTCCTCCTGAAACCGCCACCAAGTACCTATTCCATGAGATTTCATGAGGTCTGATAAATTGACTAGATTATTTTGTCAGAATGACCACCAAGTAATTGCTTATTCCACGCAATTTGATAAATTCTCTGCTCTTTTTAATTTTGCTATCCGCTATTTAATTGCGCTATCATTCACCGCTTATTTCATGGGCTCTGGTTTTCATTCCATCCTCTTCATCCTCCTTTAGGCCTACCATATTTGTGATTCCTTTTCATCCATCTGCTCTACTTATTGGATTATTTTTACTGGTATTTATTTTTTATAGGTAGGAAACCTTATAGTAAAGTGTCAGATGTACAAGCCATTCCCATTAAATGAATCTTTTTTGAAAAATCATTTTTTGGCATAATTATACTTAATTACTTCCGAGAAATTTTAATTGTCTGCATTCTAATGAATAATCGAACTTTCGTAGGGTTGAAAAACATGATATATATGGTTCACAGCAGAGGTGGCGCTATGACAACGGGATCCGTTTACAACCCGGAACGATATCAACACGAGATTGGATTTCTCATTGACCAACCAAATTGCCAGGCTTTCTTAGCTTGGTTAATAAATATCGAGCTCGTTTTGCAGGATGAAAGCATTGAACTTGTCCAGGAAAACTCCCTGTCACAAAGGCTTTCTCAAAAAGCTCGTTAGTTTGGGTATTTTCCCGGCTCGATAATTTATTGTTAAAGCAGAAAACGTTAGAATAGAATTTTGCATGAAACCTTAATGCATGGCGCATTCGCAGAGCTGATCCCTACTGAATATTTTGAAAGCAAAAAGTTGAGCCAAGGGTCATGTGGGAAAACGGGTGGGTCATAGACGCCCTCGACGTCTACAAAATACAAAATTATTCCTGTGCTGCAAAATATGGAGCCATAGATTCCCCGTTGACAATGAATGATTCCAAAAAATTCCTTTGTTTATTTTTCAAAATTTGTTTAGAAATAGTTCCAGGAGATTCTTTTCACACTCCTTCTAATTGCTTCAGAAACTTTGTTGAATAGCTTCCTTCTGTTGCTCCCAAGCCTAGACTCAGGCGACGACTAATCCCTGATGAAAGCGAGAGTTGAAATACGATATCTCAGATTATCTGCACTAATCAATCACGCGAAAAGAAAATAGAAAATAACTAACTCATCACTATCGCCACAACAAACGAACCGATCAAAACAACGAACGAAAAGCTGTCAAAATCAATTAATCACTGCTGGCACGGCACTCACCTCTTGCTTGCTTCAGGAGTTTGAGGATTTTCAAAACCTCCCACATGCTCTCAAGTTATACTCTCGACTTTCGCAAATCCAATGATTTGCGAGGGATCTATCGATCTCAAGTCATTACTTTTCCATGGAATATGGGCGGTACCTCTAGACTCTCGTTTCAGCTAGAGTATCCCACTTCCTTCTCTCTTATCCTCTTTCCCCTCCCCCCACATGAGGGAGCTTTAGGGCTCCGGGCGTTGAAGTAAAAGTACTTTAAACTTTCTAGGGAACTTCTTCATCAAAGAGATGTGTTTGTTTGGATTATTTTATTCGAATTTTTTTTGTTTTTGTATTACAACTTCTCGGAAATGTTATCTTCAAACTAACGACCCTTCTCAGTCTAAGACCCAGAAGAACTGACTTACCTCTGCAAATGTGTTCTGTCTGCATCCTTTTGGGAAGGAAAGCGTCCCAGCCATGAAAAAGTGCACCAGAGGAAGAAAAACCACCTTCTTCTCTCTAACCTGGAAAATGAAATGTCAGAGGGTGCAGCGAACAAGACAGCAAGGGTGACTCCAGCTTCTATTTGTTGAGTATGGACCTACCTTGGCCCTTAACGCCTCATTCCCTCTAGCTGGCAGGGTGGAACGTCAACTTTACGGCTTATTTTGAATTTCTTGAGCCTCTGATGTTGAACCGACATTCGAATTGTGAACCAGAGCTTTGTGAGTAATGGGTAAACGTCTCAACCCGAATGATTTGTGAGGGGACGCTCATCAGATGAGTTAGAATCAGATCTCCTTTTCCTCATCTCATTATTTTACCTAAAAACTATCTCTGAAAGGGTCCCAAAGCATCAATCAAGCTCAGCATTCCTGCAACCAGGAAACATAATAGAAACAAAACCCCAAGGGCCAAAGATCGTGTGTAGAATCGCGTGTGTTGTTGTTGCCGAAATGTGAATTCCTCAAAACACGCAGCCAGTTGACATGAGATGCTTGATGGCTTTTTAATTTGTTGATGGAACACGGAATGACTGAGGTGTTTCCATAGTTAAGGCTGAAAATGGGGCACTCGGAGGAGTTAATGAAGTGTTCCGACAAAGATTTGATTGAATAGAAGTTTTACGAAGGCCCCTTTGCAGAGACTGATCGATCAGATAGAGCCACTTCCTGTCAACCCTACCGTTTTCACTCTCGAACTGGTCCAGCCCGATTTCACCATAAGTTCATAAAAAAAGAAAAGAAAGTACGAAAGAGTAGCATAAAAAAGAAATAAGTAAAATAATGTATAAAAATAGTGCGAGGTGGCCTGCTAGTCAGAGGAGGTATCTCGTATTCTTAGCCAAAGCTAGACGATTCCGTATGTAAATAATTCGAAATAGATGCTTCCAAAGGGACGTTAGTTGCCGTCTTCAGAAGCCGTCTAGTTAAAGTCGTATAAGAAGGGTGACTTTCTAAAGGCACCCATTGGGAGTTATGGGATTTGCTAGGACAGGTGCTACAAGAAAAATCCATTAGATAATCGCAATTGATTAACATCGATTGATTCAACACAAATTTTCTATTACAACAACCAAGGAATAAATCGAAACAAAAAGGAAATTCACTGAAGAATAAGAAAGGATTCTGAAAAGGAGGACAGCGCGATTCCGGATCGTCCTCCATTTCCCGCCAGGTCAGGGGTTTCTCTGCTAACAGTGTGGCTTGACTGACAGATGACCCTCAACCAACAACCCCCCCCCCCCACCCCCTTGGTCATTATGACTCGATCATACTGTTAAAAGGTCCAAAGGTAAAGTGGGTACCAACAGTAAAAAGGTCCAAAAGTAAAGTGGGTACTAAACCATCTCCAGGTTACCGGCAGCATTCATTGGGTTATTTTGAAAAGAAAATAAACTGCGTGGCGCATCCCTAAACTGAATGGCCGAGGGTGGGACCTGTACTGACATATTCTTGAAAAATCATCCAATGTTCCTATGCATCTGGGCCTTCCTAAATCTTCTTATGTTTGATGCAACCCCTCTCAGAAAGTTGTATGGACTTTCGAAGTGCTTGTGGGTGTCATCTCCCACAAGGCTCATATCAAGAACTTTGATCAGCAACTTAAACTTCGTACTGATTAGATTGAGCTCAGCTGAATCCACTTTGCCCCTTTTAGGCGAGCTCCGCCTTCACACACCCTCTCTCAATTTCCTTCTTTTGCCTATGCATCTCTTGCAGTTCACTAAGATCATTTTTGGCCGTTTTTTATTCAAAAAATTCTCTCTCTAACACGATATTCATCAAATTACTTAGATATTACGGCAAGTTTGTTTTGACTTGTTCTTTTTGTTTGTTTTTTTAGGAGGAATTTTTGAAGTAAAATTATATAAATATAAAAACATTAAAAAAATACGAAGCAATAATGCAAAAAATACGGAATAAAACATAGGATTGATGTAGAAATAAAGCCGTTGACGTAAATTAACCCCCTTTTTGGAATGCGCCCTCCCATTCGACTTGCATTCAGAATCGCAGAGGCGTTTGAATGCGTATCCGCCCTATACAATGACAGTTAAAGTAAAAGTGAGTGTTTCCATCCTCTCAGATGGATCTGGATCAATTGACCATCGGAGGAATGGAATGCTTGGTTGGCTTAGGAGCATACCGATCTGGGATTCGATCCCCGAGCCAAGTGTGTGTGTGATACTGCGCCACTAGCCACTACATCACCCCACTTCTAGAGAAATAACATGATTTTCTTAATATAAGTTTAAAAAATATAACTTTCGAGGCACAGGTTGTCATTCTAGAGCTATTATTATAGTAGTGACTACACTTGTTATAGTATTCTGATCTGATTTTATTCAGTTCACTTCGAATTTGAATTTCTACTTCTGTTTGGATTAGCATCGTCTGCTGTTGACTTCACAAATTCAAATTTTCCTATTTTGCTTGAATTTCGTACCGTCTGTGGGGTTTCTACGTCGATTTTTTCAAAAAACTCATAAAATACCTTTTTAGGATTTGGGCTAGATGGATCCGGCATTCAAATGCTTCTCAGACGATCAGTTACGATTGTCCGGATCACAGCTAGAAACCTTTCTCAACACGGTCGTTTTCCCACCGCTATGTGCTTTTGGTATCGTCGGAAATACATTGACAATTATGGTTCTGATCAGTAACGATCTTATGTCAAGGTGAGCATGACTTGATTTCTCGGAAGTTTTCTGGACCGAGAGAAACAAATAAAAACAATAAACAAAAACAGAATCATTGAAAGCTGCGCCATCAATTGAGCTAATCCTCAGGGTGATGGGTTACATTGGGCGATTTAGGGGGATTTCTGAAACATTTAACGTATTGGATGTTTATTTATTTGTTTATTTATTTATTATTTATTCAAAACACTCATACGACACAAAACTGTTCCAGTATTCTTAAGGAATGATTCCATGTCAACAACAAGGAAAATCAGAAAAGATTGAAGGAAGAAAAATATGAAGCCTGAAGATGAAGCCAGGGGCCAAAAGGAAAATATACCCACTAGAGGAAAGGGGACAACGGAGAAAAAGGGCCAGAAAAAGAAGTAAGAAGATCCCATGAAGGAGGCTCGGTGAAAAGATACTGGGACATTCCTTGTGAGTACAAGAGGCTATCTTCTTTGCAGAACAAAGGCCCCTCCACGAGATCCTAACCCTTGGTGCAAGAGGCATGAAGAGGCAACAGTAGTGGGGCTCGCTGACAACTTAGGCCCATGCGAATGTCATCCAGGACCCCAGGCTAGTAGACAAAGGAGATGTATCATTTTTCTTTTCTTAAAAATTTATTGATTTCGCTCGATGTTGAGTAGTGTATTGTAAATTGAGCTACTCCATGTGGGTTATGAGTTACCCTACACAAACCTAAGGAACGCTCCATGAGTATCAAAAGCTGCATTCTTCTCGCCTACAATCCTAGTTTCATTCGACTCACAGAATTTATACTGGGGAATGGGACGTATTTTATTATATTAAATCGATTAGTTGTATAACTCAAATTTCAGAGCAAACATTTTCCTGACATGCTTGGCGATTTGCGATGTCTGTCTACTGATTCTGATGATTCCACACTCAATGGCTCATTTCGACTATTTCGCCTTCAGACTGTTCTTTCGCTATCCCTACCTTCGGTCGAAAATCCATTTATTTGCTTTGGCAAATTGGACGTCAGCAGTATCTATATGGTATGTAGTTAGTTCTAAGGCACTAGTTCCATCCTATAACTTCCTACAGAATCGTTGGTGGGGAGAACTGTTTGAAAATTTCATAAAACTGTCACTTTTTGGAAATTTCATATAAAATCCACAAAAGTCGGTCAATGTAACCTTTTGAATTTTGCTAATCTCTTATTATGAAAAAACATTCATCACTGCGCTGATCTCTGAGCAGCAGCGAATGAAGGGATGATTGCGGTCCTTTCTTTCCCACCAGCCCCCTTCCCCCAAACGCCCACGTCCTCGAAAACTAAAGAGCTCATCAATAGGCTTTTGATCGTGTTTCCCATCCGGATTTAGCATAATTTATAATGTTTTAAAATAAGTACATAAATTGAAAAAGCTAAGTGTTTAAATTTGAATAATTAGGAGAGATACTGTAGATAGGCTATACACTTCCTTCTACTGTATATTCTCTGACTCAATTCCCGGCCATAAGTCGAGCAGGCCCTGCGATTTAAAAACGTCTATCCGTCAATACCGAATTTGCTCCCCGCTAACATTATAAACAGATAAATCAAAGTTTCATTTGCTTCCGAAGAGTCGTCAGGCATGGCTTCCAAAGGGTAGGTACGTCCCATACCGAAAAACTCGCACATCTTTAATTTCGGCTGCCTATCAGCTCCTTTCTTTGAAGTGGGTTGAGCTAAAAGCATGCATAAATCCCTCTTCTAATCAAGATTGCAAGGTATGGCAGCAATTATAGGTAATTTTATGGATCGGCCTTACGCTCCTACATTGTCTTCATTTTTAGACCCTAAAAAATGTCTTGAAGTCCTCGGCCAAAACTCTACTGAAATCCATTTGTGAACCGACAAACAAATAGATAGATTACTTCAGCCTCTACCCTAGATGATGATGATTAGATGAACTCACTCATTGTTGTTTTGGCTTTCTGAAAAGTTCGACTCAATCCGTAAATTACTGAATTGTTTACATGCGCTAAAGCAATTTCGATAAGTACATATTGAGCTAGGCTCTCACACTCACGAACAAGACAGAAAAATCTGACAACACAGCTATGGCTTTCAAATTAGTTTCGAAATTCATGAATCAGTAAAAAAGAGGGAACTCCGGCTCGCCAGCACCATCCCCAGATTTTTAAATGTTTCGCTTTTATTTAATATGCAACCTATTGTCTCAGGCCTTGAGCAACACTACCAGGTGAACACGAACATTATGAGGTGGCGCTACCTGTAGAAGGCGTGGCTGCCGGGTTTATTCGGCATGCCGCTTACCGACATTTTGTGATATCCCTATATGGAGCTTCTTTCGAGATATGGGTATCTTCCTAGCTGTCTGTTCTTCCCAGTTACAGGAAAATTAGCCTTCAATCAAAATATGAAGCAGCATCCTAATTGCATTTGAGGTGGAATGAAGTTATAATTGAGGATGTGAACGGAGATCCAATAATGCGGATCAAGTTTTATATGCAAAGAAAGAAAGCCTCCACTGAGAGCTCACTCATCATTTTACATATCGAGTATAATGTAAGGTTCCTCCTTCCTCATCAGGTTACCCATGCTTTCCTTTTTCCTGTGCTTAGCAGTATTTAATAGACTGCATTAGCCGTCCTTCCAAGGAAAACTTACTGAATACTTGACCCGGATGGCTGCCCAACTCAAGAAAGCAAGAGACCAGCTCTTTCCCTGCGATTTTAACCTTTTTGTACTGTTCAGGCAGATGCAGTGAGAGCGATTGTACTAAGCATCGAAGGATGATCAAGGGCAGAGCTCGGCTTGGGTAGTAGGGATACCGTGTTGGGAAGGAAACGAGGCAGGCCTGCTTATAAGTCGGACTGTTCATATCCCCATTTACTGTTGCTCAGGTTTTGGCTCAATCTACTTGATACTGAACACTTCAGAAAAGATTAAAGGCCCATTTAAGGCACAGATCAGGATGATATCAGGGTATCTATCTACTTTCATACGAATAATGTAAGTGATAGGGCAGAATAATGCAAAATTGACGAAAAACACGTAAATAGCTATATTAAAAGAAATATAACCTCAAAAAAGTAGTAAAATTGGGGGTCGGTCGAGGATATGACGATAGAATGCGCAAGGAAGGAGTATTTGGACAAACTGCTCTAATGTGTGTGTCATAGCGTACAGCTGGCTTCAGTCAGTTGCCTGCGTGCAAGGTATGCGTACCAGTGCGAACGGTGCAACCTATACAGCCTCTACAGCGCTGTGAGAACTCGTCCGTCTTTGGGTGTGCACGGCAGCTGAACCAATATTGAGCCCTTAGTACGCCCTATCTAGGTCGTTTTTTGACCCAACAGAGTCTCATGTGCTATCTTTGGGGTCACAGGTTCCTACCTCGTGAAGCTTCGCGCTATAGTGCTATACTACTTTATCTTTTCTACGGAATACCTTTTTCTGGATGATTGCACATCCTGTTTTCTCAGCTACCGATAAGATCTCTGAGCCAAGTGTGCGAAGATCCACAACTGAAGCGGATATGTAGTGACAACAGCGCTAGACCGCAGTGCCGTAGAACACGATTTCCTCAATCAACTGAGGACGAAGAGGACTATAGCCGTTTAAATTGAAGCACGTCAACAACGTATGCGAGGGTGTTGAAAATATAATACGATTTTAACCCTTGGAAAGAGAACAACAAGAGATAAAAGTTCTCCCATCGGCGACTCTATTCTGAGATGCGCTCATTTCAATTGAAATTGGAATGCCGTGCAAATACGTAGTTGGTCATGACATGACCTAAATGGGGTATCAAGACCTTTTCTCTACACCACTGGTCGAATAAATAATAAATAATAATAAAGTTTTTGGCGTTAATCAATCCCGTCTGAGGGATGCGCCCCCGCACTTGACTTCCATTCAGAATCGTAGTGGCGTAATGAGTGTGTATATGGCCTATACAATGACTTGCGGTGGCTAGCCGATAAACAAGTCAGTGCTTTTATCCTCCCAGACGAGTCTGGTACCAATTCACCGACCCCGAAGGGATGGAAGGCTTGGTTGGCCTGGGCGGGCATCGATCTATGATTCGAACCCCTGACCGTGCATGTGATATAGTGCTCCACCTGCCACTACACCACCACCGCCCTAGATGCAGTTCACCATGAAAATGGCTCATGAGGTACCCCTCTAGGAGAGATTTGTGGCTCCCTCGTATACCTTATGTGGCGCTGTCAGGTCGGACGACGGCCTAGATAGGGCGTTATAAAGGCTCAAAGATAGCACAGCGTGTATCATCGGACGAGTTTCACCGGCATTGTATAGGCTGCACCTATCACAAGGGAACCCATATAGGGATGAATCGCGACAGTGAAAGGCAGTTCTGTACAGTCCTGTCTCGATGTAATCAGCTCTTGGCGCAACTGCAATAACTGAATCTCGTCCAAATACCGTTTCCATGTTATGTCCGTCATGGTAATCTCGTCCAACCTCTGTTCTCCCTTCTTTTAAGGAGCCTTATTATTCTCGATATCGACGAATTTTCTCGCTTTCTTCACTACCGATGGACTATTCCCAACCTATGCTTCCGCTTCCCGATTAAAAAGGGGTACCTCAAAATTATTGTGAACTGTGCCTTTAATTACACTTACGTAAGCAAAGGTTAGCTACCAGAAAGATCTGGTAGGTCAGACCGACAAATATGGAAACTGCTTGGATAGAAGGAAAAATCACTTCCGGACAGCAATGACTTGTAGGAGGAATATAAAATTGAACTTTTGGTGTTGAATATTCCCTACTCCTAGCAATTACGTATAGTCTATCCTCTCCAAGTGACAAAGTACTGCTACTGGAGCTTCTTAGTTCTCCGCTTTTTCAGGCTGGTTGTTGGCGTGTGCTTTGAGCGAGTAATTGGCGTTCGTTCACCCCTTCATCGGCTTGTGGTACCTTCGAAACGTCGTCTTGTTGCTGGTACATTTATTTTTGCACTTTGAATTGCTTAGCTTTATCGAGTCCACGCCAGTTCGTCTTCCCTCCCCATACCCCCCGCCCCACCCCCGCTATGGTTTTGATTACAAAACAACATCTCCCAATGCTCCCAATCTCACTTCGAGAACTGATTACTTAAAGCGGAACGGTGTTGACCTCACACAGTCCTACTCTAAGAAGACATCCGGATGTGTACGAGAAATGATCGTAAAGGCAACGAATTCCCCCAAGAAACCCTCACTTTTCTATTCCCTTTAGATATAAAATTGATTTTTTACGCATGGGCACAAGACGCATCGCAACCGCGCGCATGACTTTTATTTGTTGCGTCAACGCTTGCATCGAATTGTCTTATTTCAGGGTTACTCCTATTGTTGACAGCTTGTGCTGCTCTTACGTGCTATAACCACGTATCACAGCAATGTTTCATGAAGGTCTTCTGCCACGAAACTCAATGGATAGCGAAATGTGTCGACGTTACCAGCAATGGGTAAGATAGAGATACCGAATTTTTACAAAAGCAACATAGATGTTACCAAAAACATTAACTTGTCTAAAATTGGTAGTACCACCTCACTAAAAACAAAGAAAAACCAAAAAATGTAAGGTAAAGTAATAAACAGTACAGATCAGCTGTTAGGGCAATCAAAAAATATATCAACCACTCATTCGAATACTCGTACCAATTCTAAGGAATATCAAATACGCGGGGCAACTCCAAGAAATTTAAAAGCGCTAATCAGATCTTACTCATCTTTCCAATCTTCCACGCTTTTAATCGTCTGTGGAATTCCAGATGGCAATCGAATAGCACTAATCCGTCATCTCAGCTTCTTCGACAGTATGTGAAATGGATGCGGGCAGCGAATGTCGCATTGGTTGTCGTTATACCGCTAGTATTTCTGGTCGTACTCAACTCTATGTTAATGTATTATGTGAAGAAACGGTATGTTGAGTTACCGGTCTCATAAGAGAACACATCAGCGTGCCTACGCAACGCGTGTGAATGACGTCATAGTGGCGCCGTCACGTTACGCGCATACGCGATGCATACGCGCGTCGGTGTGTTTCCTTTGTCGTCAACGGCAAGTGAGCAGTACAGGAACCTTGCAAAGTCATGATATTAATCACTTAAGTTCATTCTTCCCGCACGAATCACTCACTAAGGTGACACGACGTATGCAGCGAGAAGGTCAAGCGAAGCTGCCCTTTGTTACCACACTATTTCGGCGACACAGCGATCAGGTAGTGGTTGTAGTAAAGTCAACTGATTGTTACCACATTCGTGTTTCCGGTGAAGCTTATAGTAAGCTGTTTATTGCTTTAGCTAATTCAACAAAAGACGGAGCATCGAGTGGCAGTGACGGTATGCGCTGTTGTCACATCGTTCACGATTACTCAGGTAATTTCTGAGTATGCGAAAAAATTTTAAAACTAAAAAAACAGTCAAATGGGTGGGGTGCAGTAGGAACGGAATTGTCGCGTCGCGGCGAGAGTGACGCCGCGCGTGAAGCAATGTAGCAGAATGCAGCAGCAAGTGAGAAATATAGAGAAAATAAGTAACAGTGGAATCATGCCAAAAGTAATAATCGTATAGCGATTGAGCTGTATGAAGAACACTAGAACTGTTATAACGAGGCAAATGGTCCGCGACAGCCGCGTGCGGCGGATCGATTACACAAAACCGTTCCTAATGCCCGTCCCCCTAGTCAAATACTCCGCCACTCCGATTCCGATGCATCGGTTAGGATCGAGGTGGCCTATAGGTTTGATTCTGAGTCACAAAATTCATTCACTATGACTCTGTGGCCTACTCACTGGATCTGCAGCTAATTGTCAACTGCTTTCAAGTTGAGACCAAATTCGGCGCAGTGACTCAGAAATATCTTGAAAGCGCTTTTTTGTGTAGTGTCCTATGCCCACAGAAGTTCTTCCAAAACGGAACTGGGCCCCTACTCGGCACAATTTAGAACGGTCCATAGGAGAAACTTCTCCTGACACAGACTGAATACGGATATCCCAACCTTTTCAGAAAGCAACTGGTTATTTGTGAAAAAAAGAAGCATAAAACTTATAACAACGCATCCCCACACACCTTTCCGGAAGTCCTAGAGGGAAGACTGATGTAGGGGTCAAGGATGAAAGAGAAGTTTTCCGCCCTAATCAACACCTTTTCTGGGATGCGCCGCAGCTTTCACTTCCGTTTGAAATCGTAGTCGTTTTTAAAGATGTATTCGGTCTATACCCAGCCTTGTTGGAGCCAGCCGATGTATAAGTCAGAGTTTTTATCTTCCAAAACGGGTTTGGCACCAAATAATCGACCCCGGAGGGAAAGAAGGCTGGATTGGCTCCAGCGTTCCTCGAGCCGGGATCAGGTCCTCGGATCATGCCTACGATAGAGTGCCCACTTGCTGCTACATCAGCTCCATCCTAAGTGAAGGGATAGGGAGTAAAAAAACTCATTACGACTGTTCCTGGAGGGAACAGTACGAACACGAGATCAAAAGCCCTTTCAGATATATGTCCTAGCTTTGTACAACATCCACTATGAAGGTACTCAAGCGATGCCATGTCTAGCCTTATCAGGCAAAAAAAAAACTTTAAAAAAAGTAATAAGCTCTGAGGATCAGGAAGGACGCCTTCATGGGGATACCCGCCTCTCAAATAAACCTGATGCCCATGCATATCTGAAACAACTTATGCAATGCTATTACTACTCGCAAAAAGTCATCAGAAATGCCCTTTGCTACTAGCCAATGGGGTGGGGTTCTGTTCAGACGTATGAAGAAACTATGAGCCTATAGTTTTGAACTGACAACTAGTGGCTGAAAACTAATCGAAGAGCCCGTGTCTCAATACACCTGAAAAAAGTCCTTTCCGATTCCGAAGAAAGAGGGAAAACAAAAAAGTCCCATTATTTCGCTGGAAGCTCTCACTCTAAAGGGTTAGCAGAAGGGTTCCTCACTTTTTGAAAAGAGAAGGGGAGTTCTTCGACTCTTTAGGAGACTAGGAACTTTAGGTGAGCTTATTTTTAGATGAGGCCGACACTATTTTTTCAGGCTCCATCGGCTGTAGTGCTCTTTTGGCGAACACTGTGGGTTGATCGACAATTTGAGGGCGAGTGGTAAGTCAATACTTTGAAGATTTCAACCCATATTTCTACGAATTTATGAGGTGAAAAAATTTTAAAGCAGTTTGATCCATTGAAAAAGTTAGGCACTGCTGGTTTTTACGAATTCCGCCTTAGCTAAATGAGACTTACGGAACAAAATGGATACTTTAATTTCTGGGTTGGTAAGCCACTAAGGGGGCCCTTCTAGCTGAACAGAAAACTCATTGAATAAATCTAGCAAATTATTGTAGTATCGGAAAGTGAATGGAGCCATGTTCACTTATCATCACTGATTTCTAAGAGACCCAAAGTACATTGGCATGGCGCATTCCGGAGGAATGGATTAGTGCTAACAGCATTGCCCACTCCTTTTCTGAACTCTAATTCGATTTGAAAAAAGCTCAAATTTTGATAAAGAATGAATTTTCAGGTACGATTTAGAAGTGGTCACCAGTTTTCTGGTCATTTTCGGTAAATGCCTGAATTTTGTCGTATTCTGCCTGAGTTCGGACAATTTCCGTCAAAAACTACTCTTCATACTTCGAGCCAGGTGTGGAGGCATTAGTGAAGAAAAGTATGTATTCAGTCCTCAATAAGGACCTATCATTCCCATTCAAATACCAGGACATTTCAGGCGATGTCATTCGGTCATAACGACATATACCCGATGTGATAGCCGAGACTCGCGGATATTATCAACGAAAAAATCATTTCAAAGTATATAACATCTATATATTTTGTGTACATTTATTATTTTTAATCGTTAATTTGTTGGTGCATGTGATAAATGTATATTTGGTGGTTTTCTATTGACATTTCGCATTGAACAAGTGGAATTGGTCCAGCCGTTGAGGCACAGGCCCTACTCTATCTCTGTGCCGAAGCGAACCATCAATTAATACTCAAGTTTCAATAGGAAAGGACTGGGAGGAAAGTACTTGAGCCCTTGCAGGAGTCTTCATCGTTCCACCCAATTCGATAGGGTGAAATGGGTGGGCCACAAGAAAACACAGAAGAAAAACAAAAAAAAGCGAAGGAAAACGAGAAAAATCAAAAACCCACCCATCCTTGCATTATAAATTCCAGTTGAGTTATTTAAGGAGCAAATATCATTGAATCAGTAATCTTCCCATGTCACAAGAGACCACGTCGTCTGCAAATTGAATACTTATGTTCATAACTAGTTTGTAACACGCCCAGCTGTCTCTGACCTGTCCTTGAAGCCATCTTTTAGAAGGAATTTCAGGCTACACGATACTACACTATACTCGACGCTGACGTTTACATTGCTAATGCAACTCCCACAACGGTAATTAGCAATTTGGAATGGAGAGGTTCAGCATTGCCCAAAAAGATACCATCCAGCACCCTGTTTATGCACTCAACTTGTTAACAAATAAATGTTTACATAAACAAAGGCCTTCGATTTGATTTCAACTGATAAAGACCTTCCTGAAGCTCGATCTGTAAAAGTTCACCAAAGTTCGAGGCTTGGTGCAATCCCTGTCCCCAATCCATTATTAAGGCTACGAGTATTGTCCACGGGTCCAGCAGGGTCCCTCCCGCAGCCGTTGTAGGGTGGATCGTGAGCTCTTGAAGGTCGGGCGTTGCTCATTCATTCTGTATTGATGCAGTGTTGACACTAGAGGATACCTATATAAAGAGGTAATGCTGCCGACAGGGTTTACTCACTAAAGATGACTCTTTTCACACTGCTTACACTTTATGTATCTGTTGTCGGTGCACAATATATGGGTTACGGTATGTACGGAATGACAGGTAAGTTCTTCTACAATAACTTTGAGTTTAATTGTCTTTAGGCGATGAGAACCGCCCTTTCAGGCTACCCATACAACATGATGATGGGCCAATACGGAGTGAATCCTTTTGGTGGAGGAATGACGGGAATGTATGGCGGTGGATATCCCTTTGGTATGATGGGATATGGTAAGTTGAGTTTTGCTTACAACGAAAGCCCGTCACAAAGTGATATATATCTGTTTGTAATTTTCGATTCCCATTCCTTGTACAGATGATCCCACAGGCGTTAACCCGTATGCCATGGGAATGGGTTATGGAGGATATGGAATGTATGGGATGAATGGTCTGGCCGGTATGGCAGGCATAAATGGAATGAACGGATTGAACGGAATGAACGCCATGAATGGAATGAACGGAATAAATGGAATGAACGGAGTGAGTAACACAAATGGCGCTGGAACGATCAACAACGGGAACACGAGGTCGAGGACTTCAGGTGCGTGCGGTGGGAATTTTCTCCAATTATCTCTTTTTTTTTTGTTGAAAATCGATGAGTGATTATAGAATTCCAAGAAGATTTTTTACGCAAATTTGGCTGATTTTTTACGCAAATTTGACTCGACTTTTGAATTCATACTTCAAAAACGAAAAGATATTCTGTTGGCAAATTGATATTTTCAAGGTATCGGTTCTTTACTAGGAGTGATAAGAGCTTTTCAAATTTCTGGAGCTAGAGGTTTTTAAGGCCCCAGGGCTCCTTAAAGCTCCTACCATTCCCACTGAAGAACAGTCCAAAGAGAGAGAAGCTACAAGCAGTCATCTCCTCTTCCTCCTCTCTGCCCAAATTGGACGAGTTTTCGAGGCATTGGGGACCTGCGTCTAGACTAAGAAATGCGATGTGGCTTGACATATAAGGAACTATGAATAAGCTTAACAATTTAGGAGAAGTGATTGCGGTAGAAGACGTTAGATCAAGCAAAAAGAGAACGGGTGAAACTCGTCCAGCTCCTCCCATTTTTCTCTACATTCCTCCTACAAGCATCCGTAAGTAGCGCTTTGTCTGCATTCCAACGCCCCATATAGTATCGACGATCATAAAGCGAACCTCCTCACACTTTGGACGTGTCAACAGATTACCGTAGTGTCCATATTCGAGTAGTTCATTGTGGGAAAAGAGCTATTTTTACCTGTGATAGTAGCGAGTTCCACTTGAGAACGCCCGGTTGGCCCTCTAGGGTCACGCGTTGCCGCTCGCACTCGGCCTCCCTCGAGCATATAGACAGTAGTCGCAGGAAAAACCCTAGAACAAACTTGTTATTGTATTCTTCGAGGTTTTATGTGGAATACAAACATATTGACTCGTTTTCATTTCAAATGTGTAAATATTGATCAATATTTTCCGAAATTATCGTTCCTATGACGTTTGCCTTCTTAAAAGATGAGTAGACTTTCTTTATGCTCCCACATAACAAATGATTTCACCTTGATTCAGGTTCAAGAACACGATACAGTAACAATCAAGGATGTGGAGGAGGTGGTGGATGTAATACAGGCGGTTGGGTCGCCTCAGCTAAAAAGCTGAAGAAAACATGAATGCAACGATTCTTCTGATAGTACCGGTCACCCACAGAAGAAGACTTTGTTGACATAGTGCTTGTTACTTGTAAAATATGCTGTATTTTAGGGTAATAAAATTGTATTCATTCCTAAAAACTGATGGCCCATTCATTTAGGTATACGGTGTTATCATGGTATCGGATGAGCAAATGTTTAACAAATTCGATACTTACCATCAGTTTGAAGTTTATGTAACGGATGGCAATTATTAATTATTCGACCCTAAGCATTTTTCCAGTTCGATCCCCCTCCCTGACCAAATTAGGCTGTAGGGCTAATTGATGTCACCGTACCCGAACAAGTGAAGAAAGTGGTTCTTCAAAAGTGGTTCGGTCTCGGACGTCGGACGAGGCATAAACCTCACCCCAAAATTACAGGTACCCGCCAACTGTAGTAAGTTTTGCATTACAAGTTTTTACCGAAATCCTACAGTATTCCTGTTATAGCTATCTTCTGGAACCGTGACACATGACACTTTGCCTACTACAAGATCAGTATAGCATATGGTAAATAACTAAAAAAAGTAAACAAACAAATAAGACTTGAAAATGAAGTTTAGGTATCTGAAAAATTAGAAAATTAGGATATATGCAACTGGCTTGTTAGAAAAACAAAACAGGCATTTCTCAGACGAAAAATCCCATCCAGCATAAACAAAATATGTTCAAGACCACTAGAGGTCCGTAAAATCGGCATTCCAAACTACTTTGCGCTCTAGCCTTCAGCAGTAGAGACGCAGATCCCATTCTGAGGGCCCGCTACTACTACATTTCCTACAAAAATAAAAAATTTCAAAATACTTGCAGTAATGTAAGGACAGCATTGACGGACTTCTGCTGCCCTTCAACAGGGTGATCGTCAATTTCGCTGCAGAGCCTATACGGATTGCGCCATGCACTCGAGTCAGTTTATTCCTGGCTGGCACAATGTTTATACATCTAGAAAAACATATCACAGGAATGCCCACGAAGAACATGGACCCCCAGGCCGATTGGAAGTTCCCTTGAAAGGGCGTCTCCTACCTTATCAGGGTCTTTGCACTGGTTTTACCATGGAAAGCCTTGTTACAACATTTTTACTCACATATACAAACGTGTAAAAACGTTGTGTGAACATGTTCAAGTTGAAAGCAACGTGGACTTCCCCATTCCAACCATTTTCGCCCCATTCAACGGTGGTGGTATGGATGAGGTGGTGAGTTGAATTGTCTTGGGGTTGTTTTACCTATTCGTTACGTAGAATTCCAACCCGTTTACTCAATAATCTATCAAAAAAAAAAGGCCTACAGAAGTTAGGGCTGACATCTTCACGTCTGAAAGGACTGCTTCGGTCCACACGAATAGAAACCTAAGTGAAATGACACGGAACTAAGCCTTTGAGGACATTTTTTCAGTTCAGTTACTCTCTAAGCATTAGCAGCTGCCAGGTAGTAGGACCAACCCAAGTGGGTGTTAGGAGAGCGTTAAGATTCCTACAAAACTAACAAGTTCACAATCTGTTAAGGACCTAAAAATAATGGTGAGTCCAGTACAAACCTCAAAATAATCATTTTCAGATAGCTCGGGATAGAGCCGCGTTCATTCGACAGCTAGAAGCAAGCAATCCTGAGAACAAGGTGAGCATTTGATTTGTACACAAAAATAATGTCTAGGGAGAGCATTCACTACAAGAGGATCCTATATGGGCTAGCCTGGTTGAGAGGTGAAGTCCGCAGTGCACTGTCACTAAAGGGATTCGCGAGCAGTCCGTCTTTAGCAATCTAGCCACCAATTTTCAATGTCCCACTTTTTTTCCTTCAAAGAAAAGAAAATTCCCAATGCAATCCATGCTTTTTGACTGCATAAGAGCGAATCTACACAAGTACCACGAACTCATGTAGCACACACAGTAATCCAGCTGTGGGTCCCACCTGGAACGCCTGACCGCAACGCGACATACTCTAGCCGTCTTGTTGCGTCGCCTTAACAGTATCTCCTTTCTATGCGTCGAATATGTTTGTGATAGAATCAGTGTTACCGTAAAAACCAAGTTCCCACCCGAATTTTCGATACTGACGGATTCACTCACTTCTCCATCTCATCTCGGTTTGTTCATGGTATGGCTTGCTTACCATACAACTTGTTGTCATTTATGTAATTGATGCTTTTCAGATGTGTTACGCGCAGTCTCTAGACGTCCGCAAACATGTAAAGAATCTCTCCGTGCGTTATCTTTCTAGAATAATGCCAAAAGAACATGATTTGGACGACTGGATAGTCCTGCCGCTCTTCCAACACGGTCAGGTAAGAAACGTCTTCCGCTGTGTTTTCTAGAATTTGGGAGGACTGATATGAAACCAGGTGGTAATAATAATGTGATTTGTGCAGTACGGCAAATGTACCTTTTTTAAAAAGCTTATCCAAGAGCTGGTGATCGGGAAGGGGTGGTACGGGCATAGGGCAGGCTCTTTATTGCTTGGGGAGGACAGGCGAGTAAATCTTCAAGACAATCGATCTTTCATCCTCTTTGAGACCGAACAGTTTAAGGCTAAGCCTCAAATGCAGGTTCTTGTATGGGGTAATCGTAGACTGAACCCCACTACTACTGAACAACCAGAATACTGCAGAAAGTGCAGTGCATTTTGACTATGGGGCTGTGGAGCTAGGCGTAGTTCTATATAACTAGAGTTACGGGTGCGGTGCAGTAGGAACGAAATCGTCGCGTCCGGCGAGAGAGACGCCGCGTGCGGAGGAATGTAACAGAATGCAACAACAAGTAAGAAATACAGGAGCCATAGAACTCACAGTATAATCATGCCAAAAGTAATTGCCGCTAGAACTGTTATAATGAAGCAAATTGTCCACGACAGCCACGTGCGGCGGATCGATTACACCGAACCGTTCCTATTGCCCGTCTGCCCTAGAGTTACTACTGCCTTCTATGTCCTTGCACTAATCGTTGATGACATTGCTTAAGGACATACCGATCGACAACGACGGTCGCACTGCAATTTTGATGGCACATGCACCGTCACTGGATCACCTGCTGGAGTCTTGGCGAAAAAGGATTGAGAATGAAAGGCGTGATCTGAAGGAGAAAAGGCGACAACAAAAAGCTGAAAGACGTGAAGCTCGCCATCAAAGGAGGTAAAAGTTGTTTGGGGCAGTTTCAAAGCTCAATGGCTGCTTTTATAGTCCACGATTTGGCGAGCGACTAGTCGCACGACTGGTCGCGGACCCACCGAGCGAGCCACCGAGCGACAGTCGCGCGATCGGTCGAGGAGGCGGCGCTAGCCATGGGCGCCGCCGAGCGATCGGTCGCGCGACTGGTCGCTCGCCAAATCGTGGACTATGAAAGCAGCCAGTGAAGTCACTCTCAGTAAAGTGATTTCCCTTGATGTATCATCAGAAGTAGAAGCCTTAAATTTCTCTGTCGTAATTTCCTTTCTAGTCGCCCACCAGAAATAGTTTTATATGCATCAGTGCCTCCCCTTAACGGCTTTCCCTTGAACAGAGACGCTCTATTGATTTCACAGATTCGCTCTAGTTTCACTTCTACCACCGTCTCTCCATCCCCTTCACTCGCGGTGACTAGGTCACTACATTCCCTCCCCAAACATCGGCGGTGACATACATGGCACGGCCCATGGCAGTCTCACTACATCCTGGTGAGGTTATATGTTACATTTGTTTGATGTTGTTCAGATCAGGGTGCCAGAAGCGTAGAAATCGTAGCCTAAAAGGACCGAAAGGAAAACGTTGCAAAAGTGGAAATGCCATTGAAACTCAGGAGCCGCCTATGCAACAAGAATACATCAAGTTGGCGGTTCTTAAATATTAAATTGTTTTTACCTAAGCTAAAAGGGAATTTTTAGTGTGGACGTCGAGATGCGCGTAGTGAAGGAAGAGGATCCGTACGGTGATCAAGATTATGGTTTACCTTATCCAAGATATGACCAATATGTGGGAGATTTTGGCACTCTGGACGACAGTATGCAACAATATGATCCTAACAATTACGGTAAACACTCCATTATTATTTACTACTTCGGAATAGAAAATAACCAAATAAAAGTAAGTTCTAAAGAATGATTAAGTTCTTCGAAAGGAGATGCTTACCACAAATAAATCCATAGAATAAAAGTGTTTTCTGAGTTTAGGTCAGATCCTTTAGCAAATGGGTGTCACGGAATCAGCTCAGTCACTATTTATAGCACCTTCGGAGCATTACAGAGAGACAATTCTGCAGGAATAGAATAGCCAGCATCATTGTAACTCAGCCGCGGCAAGCACTGCTTTGTTCATAAACAGCGACAAGCCATTCGCCGAGTATGATCACGGCTCAGATTCGCTATTCATCTAATAGTGACTATTTTTTGAGAATAATATCCCCAACTTCTACACTTGTCAGAACTGCTTTGAAACGCTGAAAATTTTACTGCGCAATAGTGCTGGGTTGATGCTTGGGGATAAAAGTTCTTAATTCCTGATAGGACCTAAATTTGTTAAAAGACTTAATAGAATCCTTAACATCAATTCTGTTCAAGACTGGGGACCACCACTGTTCTATGAATTGGATTCATATTCTGAGAACGGTGAGAGAGTGCTTGATTTTGGAAACTCTGATGACGAAGAGTACATCGTCGCAGAAGATTGGACGCGAACTCCAGAACGTCTGATTAAAACGGTACTCCAACTACTTCGCTAGTCAGTAACATAATGAATTTCTTTATAACCCAGGAGCCGTCATCTCCAACGCCTTCTACAAGTCAACATGTTATTAAACAGGTACGTTGAGAAAGTTAGATGCAAAAGTACTGGAAAACTCGAACACATTATCAAGTTTGGTATGCAGTTCTTTTGGTAGTCGAACAGGGGAGCCACCATCTTAGTCTGGAGCTCTTCATAAGGAGCGATCTTAGGAAGTAACCCCCATCCCCCCCCCCCCTTCGCCGCCATCCTCCCAGGTTTGAAAAGCTGCCCAGATCATCTTCAGAATACTACTTCCACATTTCCAGTTTTAAAACGGGTGATGCTAATGCTAGAAACAAGCGAGCGCTAGAGCCTAGCCAAATCTCGTAGAAGACAGATACCTGGAACTAACCTTCCGGTAATTGCTGCATAGTCTCCAGACGTCTGTACAGCGGTCAATTGAAATCCTTTTAGCGCTGAAAAAGGTAATGTTAAAAACTTGGTAATTGCAGCAGTAACCCTTGATAATATCCATTTCAATTTTTTATAAGAACTTCCGTGTCAACATAGTTTTGAAGAGCATTTGATTCTTATGCGTTTTTAATCTTAGGAACCAACATCTCCAACGTCATCAACTCCTACAGCTGTTCTCACACAGGTACCTTTATCATTACTGAGGTAAACACTGCATATTGACTTTCTTCTGTTATTTAGATGCAGCCTCCCCCAATACCATCTACTCCTGGGCCTTTATACAAACAGGTACGTTTGTGGCGTTGTTATTTACAACGTGAGGTTTACTGTTTCTCAACTTGCGAATTCGCTTTTGTTGTGGAACTCCAAAAGCGACCTACCCAAGGAATGTTGTTAGTAGTTTGAATTCGATAACCATTCTCATTCATTGGGTGCATGATCTGTTACCGACCCTCTATTAATATATTATAAGCTTTACTAGTCTGCAACGATACTCAGCGGTCTAGGAAATCATCTTCTACGACTGCATCCAACCAATGATTTGTGCACTCTCATAAATTGGTAGAAATCTATTGAAATCTAAGCAGAATTCTGATTATATTAACTTTTACTTGGTGAACATTATGCTTTCAATTTGCTTTTGGATCCTAGGAACCGATTTCTTCATTTTCATCTACTCCTGCACGTGCACTCATGAAGGTACTTCATGTTTATGTCGCCGATTACTACATATTACATTCATTTCTTTAATTCAGAAATCGCCCTCCTCGACGTCGTCAGCTTTCGGACATGTGATAAAAGAGGTACTATGTACTTTACTTCAACATGCACCCCATATTCATTTTCTGTTTTAAATTTCAGGAACCTCTTTCTCCAATTTCATCGCCTCTTAAACCAGCGCTCATACAGGTACCTTAATATTACGTCGGCAAGCATTACATACTGATTAGCTCTTCTTTTGAAATTTTAGAAGCCGCCTCAGTCAACGCCAACCGCTCCCCTACATCTATTCAAGCAGGTGTCTTTATATGTAGTTAAATAGGGCACCATTACGCGACTATTCTTTTTCTGAATCTAGGAAACACCTTCTCCAGTGCCGTCTTCTCCTGAACCTTTATTCAAACAGGTAAGTATGCATTCATCTTTACAGATATTGTAAAATTCTTTTTTCAAGACTCAGCAGCCGCATCTCCCCCTATATCTGTTTTCGGACCTTCGGACGTGTCTTCAAACGGGTCTCGATAACAGTCTAAAAGAAAATTATTCCCCTAATTCAACGAGCATTACATATCAAATTTCTTTCTGACCTTCAGGAATCTCCTTCTCCAATGCCGTCCAATCCTGAGCCTGTATTCATACAGGTAACCTTCCACTGACACTGACTTTAACTGTTAACTTTTCACATAACCTTTCTCGTAAATTTTAGAAGCCGCTACCATCTTCCGCTGAGCGTGTGATCAAACAGGTGCCTTGATACTTACTTCGACATTACACATTAATTTTCCTATCTTATTCTAGGAGCCGTCTTCTCCAGCACAGACTACGCCTGAACAGTTGTTCAAGCAGGTACGTCAATAATACTTTTGTTATTAATCATTAAATTAAACTTTGAAATTCGTTTTTGGACTTATGAGCCCCTTTTCTCGAAGGGCCGCGAATGCAACAATATCCTAGCAGGTAGCTCCGCTAGCACGTACTCTCTTTCACCGATACACATGGCCTTATAGGATTTGACTCATATTTTGATCACATTGCTTTACCCAATTAATCGTATCTTTTACCCCGTTGAGGTTTTGTGGTAGTCGCTCATACATGTCGCTGTGTTTCATGAGCACTCACACTCTTCATCAGCCAGTCGGCTGACCACTTCCTGATCACCGGGGAGACGGGCAGTAGGGACGGTTGTTAGAAATAAGTTTACCGTTCGTATCGCCATTGAGCCAAAAATGGTTTTGACAGAAGTCCAGCCCTCGTTTCTCTAAGGCTAACGGAGTCATCCCTTCCTTAACAACTTTATTCTGTCGGCCTTCACATCTTACTCAATAGGTGATGATCGATTGTCTCAATTTGATTGTCATTAGAAGTGTTGTAAGCAAAGACGGTTTCACGAGTGTCTTCTGCTTCGCAGAAATGCTACTTGTTCGCAAATTAGGAGCGCTCATTGTTTCTGGTTATCATCTACTAAAAAGAAATTGGGACCTTCATCTTTTCCCTATGACCTTTTACATAGCCGCTCTTCTGCTTTTTTCTACTGGTGACCATATTGCGTAAATTTTTTGTTCAAATTTAGGAGTCGCCTTCCACAATGACACCAAGGCCTGAATTTGTACTCAAACAGGTGTTTTGATTACGTTCACGTAAGAAAACGTCGTGTATCGAATTTCCTTCTGCAGGAGCCGACTTCTACACCATCACCTTCTCCCAGGCCCGTATTCATACAGGTACTTCAATAATACTTCTCTGAAGTTCTTACATACTGAATTCATATTGAAATTTAGGAGCGTCCCTATCAAGTGTCACCTGCTCGTGCAGCGGTAGCCAGACAGGTAACTAAATTACTTTGTGTTGATTAGCATTCCGCACTAACTTCTTTCCTTCTATAGGAGTCGGCTTTCCTAGTATCAGCTACTCCACGGCCATCCCACTCCACTTGCCGCTACAATGGTGAGACGACTCTCCAAATTTTCTTCTTAATGAAATAGTTAACTATTGCACTCATAAGCCCTCAACATAAGTTTCAAGTGTTCGCTTTAAATTAAGAGAATAAATTTAGAAGAGCGCTCTCTTCCTGCTCAGGACCGCGACCACGCGGTGTCACCCTTTGTGGAAAAGGATGACTTCGATGCTATGTTGGAGATGGAGCAGCAGCTTGCTTCAATTCATGGATTAACGTCGGATCAAAACAACAGTGTGAGTTTGCATGCAGGATCCCCTTAGGATAAATCCCATTTCTGCTCTCTTACTTCACCACTTTTCAGAATCATAGGAATTTCGATACAATTTCAGAGTCACGACGACGTAAACAATGAAATCCACCAAGAATCGGATCATGCTGCAATTAATCTTGAAAGGGAATTGAATGGTTAGATTTCAAAAGTCATGATGACGGTTCAAGGGTGTCCCTCGCGCTTGCTGGCATAATCCGGCATATCTTATTGGAATGCCGGGGAGCAGTTTTTCGTATGCACAAAGGGGCGACCCAAGCCGAATCCATAGGATGAACCGAAGCCTAATTCGTGCATTTGGGAAAACACTGAATTCATCCAAAACAACAAAACACAATCGACCGCTACTCTAGGGCAGGAGGCAGCGGAGTCAAGGTAGACTAATGCTTAGTAGTAGGTACATGCGCGACGTTGACAGCTGATATTGTGCATTTATTTACAGGTCAGATACGACTATACAATCTAGTTTTGACTTTACCAAATAATATTGACTGTTAAACAATTATCGACATCAATCGATGTCAATGTGGAACCCCACAGGACATTTCTGGGCTGATATACAGAAGGCATACATAACAACACACACACAAAGTTGCTTAGTTGTGTTTATGCAGTAGTAAAAATCAATAAACTTGGAAGTAGGAATACTCACTAGTGGTTATAGGTTACGTATATCTGGTAGCTATTTTAGATTATAAACCAATCGTTTTCCAAAACACTAATACTTGTAGCCCAACAGCTGAAAATCACTTCAATCCTCTATACTCTCTCTATTGAAGCATGCAGTTATTGAACTTATTAAATTGATATTTACAAGCGCAAAACCAAAGCTGTTAATGATAGTGAAAAAGAAATTTTATTCTATAATTGAGTAGCCTTGAAGTCTTTAGTCTGAATGTCCAAGAGATAGTTTGCAGTTCAAGCAGCTTCGAGAGTTCAGTTCCCATCTCTTTCGAACTTTTCAGTATTTATTTCGAGTTTTAGGAGAACCAGTGGAATGTAAGAAATTCTCAGAAACACTAATACGAGTGGAACCCACATGTGTGGTAAACTAACTATTTGTTCGAAATTAACTCAAAACCTTTCAGGGGCCACTTCTATAGGTTTTTGGTATTGCTAGGGAGAAATTTATATAATAGATCTATATTTGTTTCTCTGGCATGATTTCATTCGATGATGAAAGAATTTATGCCGAGGCACCTAGTCTTTGAAATAGAGAATCCAAGGCGTTGAAGACATCGCTTACCACCCGTTTCGACCGAATTGAAAACACAATAGCCTTTACCAGAGGTCAGTATCTACTGCGGAACATATTCGGTTGGTAAGAGACTGCTCCAACTGTAACAGCTGACTCAAACTATTTGTTGTTGCCAGCCTGGAAAGAGGAAAGGGTGGTGCGCTGGATACGGGCGCTAAGCTTACGACGTCGTGCTGTCTGATGGCCGCCATGATCCACCCTCCTGAGCATTCACACCAGGGTCGAGGCAAGAGCCGCAGTCGAGCCGTTTTTCTATACAAATTGTCCCCTAACACTGCAACATACTACATACACCAGACGGAAGGGTTGGAGCAGGACGTCGATTCGAAGCACTGTCGAAATGAACGGCCGCATTTGACGAGCCTTTTCACACTTGCTGTTTCTAGAAATGTTGGCTTACAGTGATTCGCTGCAGGACCTGTTCGCCATCTGATAGCGTTGCATTGCAAGCGGCAGTTAGCTTTGATCCTGAAGTGCAAATGTGTGGGAATAGGGCACTGATATATATACATGGAAACTGAATGAATGAGGGATTTCATCTACACATGATAGTGTTGCGGAGAAACGGGTCATGGTTTACGATAGCTTCAACGCTTAGGATAATACGATATATCTTTACATTTCCAATTTTAACAAAATTTCCTTTCTTCTTTGAAAACCATTCTTGCCCTTCCTTCCTGTCCACATTGGAACATGCCTTCACAACGTGTGTGGATTGATGTTTTCAGGAAGTTGACGCCATCTCGCTTCTTTCAACTGAAGATCGTCCCAGTACATCAAAAGCCGATTTGAAAAAACACTCTGCTTCGAACAAAATAAAAAATTCACTCTTGCAGCGCATGGCCGAAGGTCGTGAGGTGGATATGGGCAGTATTGCAGCTCTCGTGCATCTACTCTATAGTAAAAACTTTCTCACCCATTAAAAAAACTTTCAGATTGATAGCTCCTCTGCAGTTGCGCTCGAAAATGATTACAAGAATACTTTTTGCTATCTTTGTCGCATCGATTTCACTTCTTCTAAAGGATTATACCTACACAATGTAAAGGTACGGATAGTTTTTTTTTCGAAACTCGACATTATTTTGATTGTTTTATTTTGCTTTTTTGCTCAGGTGGCAAAACTGGTGCCGGTCCTCTTGTATTGTCTTACTCTCTCTCTCGTCCTTTCTCATCATCTTACCGTAACCCCCCCCCCTCCACCCCCTCCCTTTCCTTTGCATCGCAATTGATTTGAAGCAGTGTTACTTTCTCAGTGTTGTGTCCTGAACACCAGAGGAGAATAATGCTTTATTCATACTCTTATACCCCTCCACTCTTAAACTCCTCATTCTCACACTCTACTACAGTGAACGTGTGATTATATCATGAGACCGTATACCTTTCATTTCAAATTAACCGTGGAGTGACTATTTCGCCAGTAATTGAGAATTCTGGTTCTCGTAGGCGCTGTAAATTCGTCCACACTGGTTTGTTCAATTTAACTGGATGTTCTGGTGGAACAGTAAATATCTTGATAATTATTCTAATTCGGTGATTCTCACCAAAACAAATTGTACCAGCCATCTCTGAAACTAGGATAGGCCTTAGGGGAGTAGGAGGGGAGGTGAGTAAGGAGTGGGACTTCGAAAAACTTGAACTCCTGATCTCATTATCCGATTGTACGTAGTCTCCCGCAGAAATCCCCCGAAGTTTTCATTTCTGGACGTCTTTCTGAGAACCTTACGAGGAAATTGTTCATGTCGCTTCGACGTGAGGAATACGCAATAATACGATACATAATAATATAATAAAATAATAAATACATAATAATAAAAATAATCATAAATACATAATAAATATGGTGTACAGTACTTTTACTCATAATTACTTCATCGTCAACACGATTTCAGATTCACTCTGAAGGCGAAGTGCAATGCGATGTGTGCTACAAACCGCTCAAAAACCGCATCACCTTAATGAAACATAAAAAGCTGCATTTGGGAGCTGAAGATATGCATTGCCTATGCACTGAATGTGGTCGCCCTTTCAAGGTCATACCATTTGCCATGCTTTCGTTTTTACATCTCATACTGTTATTGTTTATTTAGGACAAAAGGGCTCTCACTGCACATGTCACATATACCAAGCACATGGTTGGTCCACGTGTTGCCAGGACATCTTAGTTGTATTGATCTGTTATGTATTTTGGTTATGTAGTCGTTTTGCTATGGTCTATTATCGTTATTTCTCTCAAATGGAAAAATTTTAGTGAAGTCTAAATTTTAATAAATATTGATTCATTGCCTCCAATGCATCTGGAGCGTTGTCAAGTTGTTTTGCTATGTGCTTCCCATGCCGCTGCCGAAGCTAAACACTTCAAGATCCGAAGGGGCGTTTCTAGGTAGTCACGAGCTGAAAATTACGAGAGCCGATGTCTGCGCCGCTCATGATGCATGGAAATCTCGCTTTCTGACGTAATCTTACACCCCTCGCGGCCCAGAGTGACTTCTCTGTCTTCTTTTAATGATTCGATTTATAACGGGAAACTACACAGCAACAACCACAGAAATTCCATTTTGGACGGAAGTTGTCACTTAAATGCAATCTTACCTGTTTGAAGTATTGTTTCTTCTTCATTGATTAGTTATGAAACCGATTGATGCCAAGGGATTCTTACGGCAGCTGAACCTTTGATGTCGAAGATGGCCGTGGAATTATTCCTGGTCCAGTCCAGTGTGTAGTGCCTGGAACTTTGAGGTACGATATGTGCCAAACCTCAAGGTTCCTGCCCTACAAAACAAAACCGGACTCACTTTCACTTCTCATCCGTACCACATGATCGTGATCGTTGATTTTGGAACGACCTGTCGACAGCAATCAAACATCAGCACGCTTTTTGCGAGTGAAATCACGCCTTCTCCGTTACTGTCGATGAAATAAGCGGGCGGAAGTGAAACGGTGGATGACAATGTCTGTTTTTGCGACCTCTGCAACTTTTACGCGTTGAAACATCCGGGTAAACAAGGGGCTGTGGGAGTGGTTTTTGCAACAGAGGGTGGACCACATACCTTGCTTACACAGCTGTATGGTCCCTATGCTCCTTTGCTCCCCCTCCCATTTACTTAGGAAAACACCATCCGTCCAAGCGTCTATCAAAGCGTCGAAGCCCGGACGCCACGCGACCGCTCGCTTCACAAATCACTCGATGCGGGTGGTCTCATCGAATTTTACCTCTGTTCTGCGGCGTCACTGTGCGAAACGCTCCTATGGGTCATGTCTTTTTCTTGGCCGGATTTGATCATTCAACATAGTCTCCCCTGTTTCTCACATATGATTTCTCGGTGGTTTCAGCGATTTTGGTAGTATGTAATTGGAAATGAAAAACTCGTCAATAACTACGCTCTTGTTTTAGATGATAACCTTGTCACACTTTAAAGTGATCATTTTTGATTGTCTATTGTCTCCTTCACTTTTCGTAGAGAACTCCGACTTGTTTTCGTTGAATTGTATCGGCTGCGAGTATTTGACCATACCTAATCGTTCATTTTTACAGAACTATCCCAAAATATCGGTTTATTGAAGTACTGCCTTACACATCGAGTGGTGTTGTGTTGTTCTACAGAGAATGGCGTCGGTGAGTTGTTCAACTTCATTCAGAGTATTTCTTTATAGCTTTGGAATCACTTGTGTATTTGTTATCCTCTTACATGAGGTCACCTTCCACTCGTTGTCAATCTGTTTTTGCATCCATCAAACCGATCGTTCTTTGTGTATCGAACACCTATGTCTTGTCCATTTCAATTGTCGTAGCATTACAAAAGTTCTTCTGGAGGGAAAACGTATGGCTTCGAAAACTCTCAGATCTTTCCAAACTGAAGAGAAAATGTGCAAATCACGATTTTTTCGTACCTCCGGAACTTAGAAACTCCGCTTTTCCGCGACTCCATGTAAATAGGCAGTCACTAAGGGCTTAGGGAATACCAAGATTTATCCTTGGGACTTTCTGAGGTCCTTCACACCTGGGCAGAACTCAGCCTTCCCTTTGTACTTTTAAATCTTGTTTTCATATTGTGACTGTTTATCTTTACAGGATGAAGACCTGCTGGTGTTCGGATACACGTCACGAATCTATCCAGCTGACGAGCGTTCGGACTTTATTGCCGAGGAGCGACATCTGATCACTTCGCCAAACGATCCGTCATTACGCATCGATAGGTGTGTACTGATAGGAGGCGCATGCGCTACTCCTACGACAAACCTTGGAGCTCCGTTTCAGGCTTTTAGGTTGGACAATGGCGTATGCTGGCACCACATAGTTCAGCAGGTATGTATCAAATTATTTAATTTTCATATTCGTGATTTGCACTCATATACTAAATTCTAACCGTATTTGTAAGTGATCAACGCCAAAGATGTCGTAACCGAAACGATGCGAATTGTTGTATTTGTCCATGAAAATAGTTAGGATATGCGGATTAAGCAGCCCGTCAAGTGCCTCACATTTTCATGGGTTAAATTACAATTGACTCCAGCGTATGCGCCTGTGGTTTGCTCTATTTTCAGATATTTCTTTTCGGTTTTTTCCGTCTTTTGCCATCACAACGTCGCCGATTAGTGTAATGAATCAAGTCCAGCTCCTTTTAGTTTGTTTTGCTCTTCAGCTGTAGTATTCGCATGCTTATCCATTTGTTTTAGGTCTGGACGACCGCAAAACGCTCAAGCAGCAATGGTAAGGAGGCGTTGACGCCCCGCGTAAGTTCGACTCAAGCAGTCAAGCGGAAGATTTCAAATTTTTCTGTGAAACATATTAATATTCAATGCAAATGTATTGATTGATTTCCTTCTCAGCCCAATTTTTGTAACGCTTCAGGTACGATGTTCGCTTGCTGCTTCCCGCTGGTTACGATGACCGGTCGTCTGCTGCTGATGAGGAATCTTGTCCCACTGAAGACCTGGAGGAGGAAATGTGCGATGAGGAACGTTATCGCGATTTGACTGCAGAACCTCAACAAAGCCGTAAGTAGAGATTTTGCCTGGACTGTTCTTTTTAGTGTAACTGTTGACGTGAAATAGGCCGTTTCATAGATGATGTCGATAAGGGGTTTCTGAAAATGATTGGGAAGATTTATGAGCAAGTGATAATTTTACAGCACTGGAAAACCACGTCATTATAGTATTAAAACTCGCTTGCGCCCCTGAATAGTATTGCCTGATACGCCAAACCTATCGATTGGTTCTTTTATGGAAGTAGGCTTGTCTGTGAATATCGGATTATGCAGTTCGTGAGGCGTAGACTAGGGGCTGTACATAGCACGGTAGCTCAGTCGTATGACAGTCAAGCCAACTTCCCCTCCGAGTTATCTGGAAAAACCTCATCGGACCCTGCAAGCTGTTTCCGGACGATCTGCCCTTCATTATGTCATCGGTCTTTTTGGCTCAGCCAATGAGTATAGTAGTGGAGAAAGAGAACTTGTAGCTACAAAACCTTTATGTTTCAGAGGAAGAGGATACTCGTCCTAAGAAAGCTGAAATCGGTTTTGACTATGGCACCGGTGAAACAAAAACGAACGGTGAATCGGGAGATGCAGCGGGAAGCGATGACAGTGACAGTGAAACGGAACCTTTCGTGCCTCCTCCAGGCATCAAACTACCTGTAGGGCTCGTTGTTGTGAGTGGCTTTATCTTTTTCATTAAGCTTTAACTCTTTTTTGAGTACTCAAAATACTATTTGCAGCCTGACAACCAGAAACAAAATCATATCATTGAACGAACTGCTTTATTCGTGGTGACAAAAGGGCCACAGATGGAAATTGTCATCAAGGCTAGACAGCGTAATAACATGGAGCAGGTTTGTTTTAAGCGTAATAAACACAGCTTTCATTTAATCTATGTGAAAGAGGTTTTTTGCGTATATCTACCGACTGCAATTTCCTGGCCTCAATCTGGTTTTCTTTTCAGTTTGGATTCCTGGAATTCGATAATCCGCTGCATCCTTACTACAAGTACTTGTCGAAGTTGATACGTGAGAAGAAGTACACCCCTTCCCTAACCAAACGTACGAAGCCTGGAGCGCAAGGGGATCGAGCTGGAAGTGCCTCACCTGGTGGAACTGTCAACAGCAATAAAGAAAAGAAACCGAACGCCCTCACGGCATTGGCTTCTCGTGAGTTGAATCTGGAACCTCTTGGTATTTTGCTTTAAAAATTGCATCACACAGTTTGAAATATTTTATTGCCCAATTGGGATGGACTACGATCGTTGGTAGCTCGGGAAGTTGCCTTACATTGAGTTTGGGTGAATGCGTATTCTCTAAACAAGTCAAAGCCTAATTGAATTCACTTTCTCCTTGTGATATGCATAGTACATTGCAGAGCACGAAAGCGATAGCGATTCGGACTCGGACTATGAGCTTCATCCATCTCTGTTAGCTGGAGCACGTAAAGGTGCTCGAAGCCCTGACGTTATAGACGGCACAGAAAATGCAGCTGGTCCGAGACGCCGACCTTCTTCTCCATCCCCTCCACGTGTCACCGCGCATCGTCATGATTACGACATGAGCAAGGTTAGACTTGTTCTTCAATCTATCCTTGTATTACTTTTTTTTTGTAATATCGAAAATTATATTTTAGAGTAACGACATCTATGCGTCGTTGTTCAAAAGTCTGAGTCAGGTGTCTGTTGAGCGTGAGGAGGCTGAAAAGAGAAAGTTGGAGAAGATAGAAATCGAGAAACATCTAGCTGCGTATGTACCTTCCCCTTTGAGTAGAACACTTTCAGAGGCCTTCTTGGTCAACTGATGAATAAGGGTAAATGTTTCAGTTCTGCCCCTCCACCACCAGATGAGGAGTATCAAGCGTGGTGGTTGTCTTTCTATGGGACACCTTGTCCCTTTTCGAGCCCTCAACCGATGGTCCCTCCTCCGCCAGATCTTCAGCCGGTCATCTCTAGCTATGCAGAGTTTGTTGCTCGCCATGGTGCCGAAGCTGAGCTAGAGCTGAGAGGTAAGACACTCGAGGTGCTCGCTGCGAAATCCTTTGTGGTGACATATCTTGCTTCAGAACGTGTTGATCTGCAGTTGACCTTCATGCACCCACATAGCCCTCATTTTTCCTATTACCAACACCAAGTTCGTTTGGTTCAGTGGGAGCGCGCAAAAAGAGCTGCAGAAAAAGCGGAAGAACCAACTCTGACGGTACGTCTTCTTTCCGCGCCAACATGATGCGGCAGAACGATTTAGTTTATTTGCAGGCTGATGTGGTGGAATCAGAAGGTGGAGCTACTACAGCTGTGGAGGAATCAGATCTTAATGTTGTTGTGGACGATGCTTGTGTACCCTCGACTTCGTCTCCCTTAGCGCAAGGTACATTCCATAAAAGCAATTCAGCTTCCCTGCATCCGTTGTATCCTTTTGCGATCTGCGCTCTCGCAAAAATTTGTTTTTGACCTCGATGAGGCGTTAATTGTTTTGTAAAATATGTAGAATATGAAGGACCAGCGGTGATTCCCACGTCTCTGGCATTGCGTTTTGTTTTTTTGTTTTTTTTTGACGGATCTAAATTAATTTCTCTTCCAGATCCCAGTGCTCCTTTGTTAAATAGAAAGCAAAGGCGAAGACTTCAAGATAGTTTTCGTGTTGCGACCACTCAACCCGTTGGAATTGTTGATCCGGTAGCAGCGATAGGATTGGCCGACCCTTTCCATGTAAGTTCAAAGCTTGTCCTCGTTAATCTCTGCACCATTTTGAGATACCATCTGACCACTGTTCAGGTGCCCAAAGTGAGCTCTTCACCAGCCCTCCTTCCTTCGACTTCAGTTGTACAGCCAGTGGTGGAAGAGGGAGTTATAAGTGGTGCTGGTGCAGCAGCCAGCGTCGTAGTGCAACCCTCGAGGCCTTTTCCTTCCGTTCCAGTCTCTTTTACACTTGCGCCAATAAGGGAAGAAGTTCCATGCTCGTTAACAGGGTGAGTGCTTTTAGCCATCTGAACAGGGTTTTAAAAGGTTTTATCGTTGTGCTCCACCAACTTCGCCTTTCTACTATTCTCTAAAAATGCCAATGTATCATCTCTCGTTTTCCAGGACAGCGATAGCAGAGGATTCTTCTAGCGCTGTGCTCGTTGACGCTCGTACTCTGTCACCTCTTACAGTAGCACAGCCTGTTGTGACAAGTCCTCACGTATGTTTCTCTTAGTGTCACTCCATTTGGGACCTTTGAGTGATTTCATGTATCTGGTTTAAGATTCTACCTCCCCCAGTCCCACCAAACATTCTTAGCAACACACAATTGGATAGGAAAGAGAAAGTATGTTGAATGATTGCTTCGATCTTTTTCTAAATTATTTTTCCTCTTTTTATCCGACTTTTAGGCTCGCATTTTTATGGAACGACTACTAAATGAGAAGCGTGTCAAAAAACTTCGAGAACAAGAAGAAGCTAGAATTCGAGAACTTGAGGCTCAAAAAGCGGAACTTGAAAGGGTAAGTCGCTAATTTCCACGATAGTCTGTCCCTTATTTTTTGTTTTCTTCAGCAATTGGCCGAGGAGGATGCCAAAAAGAAGAAGAGTTCGCTCGAAATGGTGGACAAACTGATCAATAGGTAAGCTTTTTGCTCGTCTTTTGTCAGAATTCATATCCTCACTTTCAGCCGCATCGGTGCACTTCTCGGAAGGGCCGAAGCAAAAAAATCTGAAAGCAGATCCAAACTTCCTGCTCGTCTCAGTGATGATGAAGCTGAAAAGGATCGTGATGATATGCGTGGTAAACGGAAGAAAGAGAAGAAAGAGAAAAAGGAAAAGTCTAAAAAACACAAGCATAGGAAATCGCGGAGGTGAGGAAGGTTTTAACTATTACTAGGTTTTAAGGATACAGGTGCTTTGGGGCTTTTAATGTTCGTAAGTAGATTACCCTCTGTATAAGTTACTTTTTCTGAGTATGGTAAGCAGGAAGGATCCTTGGCGAATCATCCGATTGTTTATTGTTTACGTTTTCAGTAGATCCCGTAGCCGTAGCAGGGAGAAAGAGAAGAAAAGACGAAGACACTCAAGTGATTCCCGCAGTAGAGATAGGTGCGTTTGACGTCTGTCCTGTTTTTCTGCATCCATCCAATCTTATTGTTACAGGGAGTCAAAGAAACGGAAAAAGGATCGCCGATGACGATAGTATATTGTTGGTGTTTGTTGTTGTTTTAATACAGGTTGAATAACTTTATGTGTAATTTATGTTGGTTTTATAATTCGTGTAAAATAAGGTTTGAATAAATTTTATCTAACTTTCTTCGAAATCAATAGAAAGATGTCATCATGAGTGATGAATTTGTACCCATCTTCGGAGGTAATGGCCATTCCATTTTCCTGAAAGCACTCATTTGCACTTTAGCCCTTCATCTCGAGGCGATACGACTGAATTCAGGCTCACCTTAAGTGAATCTTCGATATGGCTACGTTGTAGGCGATGGCATTTAAAAACTTTTCCACCAAAATTGTAAGTAGTAGCGTCCGTTACACCACCTTGAAGCTGTTGGGAAGATCAGGTGAGAATTCATGGGGAAAGGTAGGTGAGAGTTCATGGGGAACGGTAAGACTCACCAGATATCCTCCATCTTCAATAAGACTACAAGCCCCTCGTACTGCTTGCCGATATCCTTCAAGTGTTTCACAGGAGTATTCCAAACAAAATACTGTAGACACAAGCTGAAGAAGCAAGTTAGAAGTGACTTCTTGACTAGGTGCTATGCAATAGTTTTGAATGGTATGCCACGCGCGAGACAACTCGCAAAGATATGGTGCTTTATGAGACAACTAGCAAGGAATCATGCTGTCGCCGGATCGGAACCACTGCGTATCTGATTGGAAACGATCGACACGGACCTGAAATTTCTCTGGGATGTTAGAGCCTTCTCGTTGCCAGTGCACTTTCTGAATCACGGGTGATTTTTGTACATCTACCTGAAATCACTAGAATTTATCAGTTCAGTGGAATTTCTTTTCTCCGTAGCTGAATTAGTGTAATAAATCTATCTATTGATGGCCCTTTTACAAAAAATGCTCGTAGTCAGACCTCTAAAACAGCTTTCACTTTTTCCCTAGCCTCTTGTTGCATCACAGACGGCGACTCTTCAGAGGCTTCGATGTTAGCGATCCATTTGCAAACATTAGACCAATCGAATACTGATCTGAACGGGGATCATGGCCTTGGTACTACGAAGCAATGAAGTAGTACTAATCATGATGGCCATAGTACTACGAAGTTCTCGGGGGCGGGAATAAAACTTTTTTTTGGTTCTAAGTTATTCAGAACAGAACAAATTCAATCCAAATGAATTATTCAATTTCTCCTTATTGGTCTTGATCAATTGTGATCTACGGGGAAAGGTTGTTCGGAAGGTGAAGAATATCTTAGTTAGGGAGGGTGTTACTTTGTCCTTCTAACCAATACACGCTCAAGCATCAGCTTCAAGTTTAGTGGGAATAAGGAGTCGTGACTTACTCTTGAAAACCACTTGAATTTTCTCCTGAAATCTGGATTTCTCACATTTTGCATACGGTATGTGTCATGAACTTCTGTGTCATTAGGTGTGGCAGGAGTGCCTCTTGGTACTACCCCATCTGCGCCTCGATTTTTAGCTAACGGCTTTCAAAACTTCCAGGTCCAGGAAGGAAAAGTTCTGATGGGTAAAGTTTTCCCTCTAATTATGGCAGAATCTAAGGAGGCATACAAACTTGTCGAAGTACCCCGATGTCAAACACCCGTTTCTTGATGAATAGGATTGGGACTGTCCCTAGGAAACAATTTAGAATCTAGAGGAACTCGATGTGACACTTACTTGTCTTCTATCCAACTCTGCAACACGTCCCTATTAAGTTTTGCATAATCCGAAGTGAAAATCTCTAAGGCACGTTGTCGAAGCACAATCGGTAGGTAAACGGTAGGCCCTGAAAGGATTTATAGAATGGAGTCACAGACATAGGTCAGTTGAGGACCTTTCATCACAGTATGAAGTGGAGCAGATAGGGTTTGCTCAAGTGCTACCTGCATTTTGATCAGGTTGAAAGGTGCTGGCCGTTACCTTTGGGGTAATAAATTACCTGCTCCAAGATCGAGCGCTGTTGTGATCGTAGGCGGTAGCCGATAGATCATTCCTGGTAAGAAAAACAGCACGACTTGCATGGCTTCATCTTCAGAGGCAGTTTTGTAGAAGCTTTCCAAGTAGGCTAGAGGGTCGAACTGAAATAAAAAACATTTTGGTGTCCATGGGAAAACTCTTCGTTTTTGAGGCCTCTAAGGGCCGAAAATTTCAGAAAGTTTCAGTTTTAGTTCGGTGTAGGGGTGTCCAGGACCAGATCAGTCTATCCTGATCCTGTCCTATCTCAGTCGGCTGTATCCACGCCCGGAGCTCCTTGATCCAATTCCCACGCTGAACTCTGCTCCGAACCGTCGAATCCTCTAGGTCTTGGCAGGCCCTAGCAGTTCTTCCGAGTTGAAAGGGCCCGACTCGCCAGATACTCCCAGTTTTCTGCCGACCTTCGTGGGCCAGATACGTACCCAGATTCCGTTGTGGTTCTGAGAGGAAGTTCAGCGCAAGAAGGGGTGCCTTCGGGAAAAAGTTGAGTGAAACTGAACACTTAGATTTTTTTCGGACGCTGACGCCTCCTCTTCCGAAAGGTGGCCATATGACATCACAAAATTTCTTTCGATCGCGAATTTTCGGGCAACACCTGTCACCGACGAAGAGCGTAGGAGAATGTGAGTCATTCCATAACACGATGAGGAAAATTCACTTCCGTTGCTTCCACCCCTCCAAGCTGTCTGTTGGGGTCAGCTGTCTCTGACCTGATGACATGATTCTGAACGTCTTGTCAGTGAATGATTTATTTAAGCTTCGATTGTTATCGTCCTTCAGCCTCTTCGTTTTTTGATCATTAAATCGTTTGGAAAACAAAATTATTTGTATTTACTTATTTTCCTTTGTTTACATTGGGTTGTTTACTATTACTTGTATTTTGTTTTGTGCTCCATTCTACTCTACTTTGTTGATTCGAACCACATCGGAAGAAAAAACAGTACGATTTCATCAGCTCTTCTATCAGCGATTATCACTGGTTATCACTTTTCCCTCTTCATCCCCTACCACGAACTAAAAATTTGCAAAACTTTCTCAATAAGATTCCATTCTCTACTACTTTTTTAATTATAATTCGCACCTCCTCTAGAGCTACTTTTATTGTAGCCCTGATGACCGCTAAATGCACATGTGCTGCACAACGCCTATGCATTCTGTCTTTTACTGCCTTTTATTGCTCAAAAAGAACTTCAGCCACGCCTACATCCGAGTGTGAAGAATATGCCCTCACGATGACTAGTACTATTTTGGACCGCGCCACGCTTCTGACATCTACGTTTTGAGAACAGTAAAGTAACATGCAACGGTTACCTAGAAGTATGATTGAGCGCTTTTATTCTTTTAAACGAACCGGGTTTCAAACAACTGATATCAATTGATCAATCTTCTAAAGGTGTTAAAAGGTGTTAAATTAGTTCCAAAAAGTCTTAATGGACCGAAGGATTCGATCCACTAGCCATTCTGATTATTGCAGTACCGTTCCCACCTTCCCATCTTCGCCTCAAAAGCTTTTATTATGGTTCTATAATTTTTTTTTATTTGCTGATTTTTAGTTGTGCAGCATTATAAAGGATGGATGAACTTTTCGGTGGTCGTTAATTCTTTTTTGGAATACGCCTCGCATTCGGACTTCCATTCAGGGTCATAGTGGGCGTAATGAATACGCACGTTGCCTATACAATGATTTGTGGTGGCCAGTCGATGTTCAAGTCAGTGCTTTTTTACACCCTCACGAATTAGGTATCGACTAAACGACCCCAGCTGTATAAATAGTAGATTGGCTTGGGCGAGTATCGATCTTGGACCCGATCCCCGGACCATGCAAGTGTGGGCGCGCCACTTGCCACTACGCAACTTCTTGATTTTTTTTCAATTCAGTTAATTACTTCTGTATAACAAAATGTTTTATATAATTAACTTGGTGTATTTCATTTAAGACTATTTTTTCTGTATCAATAGAATGCATTTTTAATTTTTAAATTTTTTTCTGAAAAAAAAGAGCTCGTTGGACAACAGCAAAGGAGCTTCTCCATGAGATCTCTATTTCAGAGCGATCACTGGTGGAGCTATTTGGAATTTTTTTTCAATTTTTCTGTTTTCATCCAAACTTTTATATTCATCAAAGCGACACCAAAACGATCTTAAATTATATTTTGAAATCAGTTCAAATTTAAAAAATCGAAAAATTCTTTCTCAGTTCAAAGAGCTGAAACGTTTTATCCTTCGGCTATTTTTTTGCCATCACATGAGGCTACCTTCGATGTGCGATGGTTAAACGACTTAACGTGGGTGTTCACTGCTCACCACAGCCATTCCACATGTGAAATATTAAAAATAGCCTCATAATTTTGTTTTATGAAATAATCGTTTCAATAATAAATCGGACTCGCCTTGTCCAGATGTGCGGCAGCTGGGCAGACCTCCTCCTGTGGCTGTTCATCGCTAGGACCGTCATCCTCCTTCGTCATTTGGGAATCCGTCTTACAGTATCCAGTGGGCAATAGCCTAATCGTAGATGATCGATGATGATGAGAATTAGGGCAATGGGATCAATAAGATCAATAGTTGCAATTGTCCGCGTGCCCGTTTGCGTAGGCTCTGCACTGGCCCCGTCGTGGAGGAGCAAGGGTGTAACAGGGAGCGGCGCGCGCCTCTAGCAGCTCCCCCGAGAGAGAGGGAGTGGGAGAGGGAGGAAGAAAGCTCTCTTTCCATTCAGTCATCTCCCCTCCGACACTGTCCGCGATCCAAGCCACTCATCTTTTTACCGGCTATCCCCGTATGCTCACGACGCACGCCGTGTACACTTACTTCTCGACACTTATCTCACAATAGCTCCTCTTGAAGTTACTTTTTAGACTTTTTCTAGAGACTGTTACTACTGATTAGGCTTAACAGTCATGCGCTCAGAATTATTTGTTTCCACTTTCTTATCTTTTTTTGTTGAAAAACAGGTAGGGTATGGGTCTATGTTACGTCTACCGGCCTTTTCTTTGCCTCCACGTTAATCAAGCAATCGAGCTTTTCCTTCTTTCAATCGTACCCATTGTAATTCAAATAATGAAGATATATGTGCATGACATATAGCCTTTCTTTTACAAGTTTCCTTGGGCATGGGGTCGAGGGTAGTCCGCCGAAATTTCCCCGAAAAAATGAAACCAGTACCATCCCTCTCCTCTTCCCCCGGGATTCTCCTTCAAGACACGATTTTCGATTACATCAAACATCTACGAATAATTAAATGAAGCGTTTCACATACTGATAGGAAGAGAAAAATTTTAAAAAATTCCTAAAAATTTTTGTTATCCATCCGATGCGAACCATTTTCTCCAAATTAAGATGACTCTCTTCTCTCAACAAACAATAGCAGCACCTTTTGTCGTTCGCTGACCCCATTTTTCAGTGTCTAGAATGAATGCACGGCGCATCCCCGAGAGGATGAAGATAGCCTAACCCTTCATTCTTTCCTTTTTCCCAATTTCCTTCTCACAGAACTTTTTCCTGGTTGTCTCGAAGACCTTGGACTTTCTATTAGCGATGTTTTCATTGTTCAACAAAGATTAGAGCTCAGACATTAAGTCCTATCCTCCTCTTTTCTTTCCCTTAACTTTCCACGAACTTGACCACAATGTTGACTGCCAGTTAGGTAACTTCTCTCAGGTCAGCCTTATTCATGCATCCACGGATCTACAAGAAAGGACTCAGCTCACTGCAAGTTTTCCTCTGCCCGTTTTCTTACTTTGTAGTATTGGGCTGGATTAAACGTAATCTTTTAAATCCCTAAATTATTTTGCTAACGATTTTCATTTGCTAGCGAGCTGTCCCATCACCTCTGACAGCATTCGGCCTTGATGACAATAGAAATAGATCTAAACATTCAATGACAACTTGTATAGCATGTGACATCGCTGAACATCTGTTCTATGGAGCAACAAATAATCGGGGGGTGAAGTACTGGGTACTTGGCCCTCTCTGCTAGCCTCCCTCCTCCTCTCCTGTTCTTCACTCAGCAATTAATCAAACACCACCGACGTTTCGAACCACTTCTCGTCTCAGAGCCCAGTCACTTAGCCCTTCTTCACATTGAATTCACGGGCAGGATCTTCCTCATTAAGATTTCCATGGGTCGGTTAACATTGAGGCTTTTTGAAGCCTAAGGTTTCTTTGAGAGGAAACTTGTTTTAGTTGAAAACAGCTCTCAAATACATTCTCCATAGATAATCCTTTTGTACTATCCCTTAAGAATTAGATAATTTATTTGCTTTTGAGTCTGTGAAAGTAAACTGAGAATTCTGCGGGCTGCTGTAGAATGTAAGCATGAACGCCAGGTTCTTCAAATGATAACAGCCTTCGTTGGTTCTCTTATTGTCGATTCCATTGCCGGATGTCGGGCAACAGCAGGACTTTCTCCTTTCCGACCTTTCCTTCCGAGGAGATTTCTTCCTGAAGCTTGTCAAGAACCAGCCGGTTTCTGGCAGCTGCTCAAGAGATTCCCTTTTCCTGATGAAATTTCGCCCTTTGTGTTTACACAGAGATAACTCGTCCCAAGAGTTTGACCAAGTATTTTTGCGCCTGAGCTCATACTGAGAGTCCAAGTATTATTTGCTTTAGCGCGTTTTGAGCGTTATAGCCGTAGGTTTTGGTTGGTAGCTTCTTCTTCTTTTCTTCCGGACGTTGTTCCTGAGGGTCTGATGTTCTTATTAGTCGTCTCTATTTCATTCCATCTATAGATCCTTCCGTGGTCATATTCACTTCCTCCTCTTTGAAGCTCCCCGTGGTCGTTTTCCTAGTGCTTCGAACTTCATAGCTCTTCTTGAATTTTCAAGGAATCCTTCGGGTGATCCAGCGGCCTTCTCACTTTGTGCCCATACCATCGCAGGCGCTGCTCTCATCTTTAGTTGAATAGGGGCTGAGCTGCTCCCTGACACATATACTTGAAGAAGTCGAGTACATATATGTGTCAGGGAGTTCAATAACAGCTTGTAGAGCATGTGACATCGCTACACACATACTGGCGTCCCAGAGCGATTTGACCGGACGTCGCGTTTTTTTCGTTTTGGCTTTTGCTTGGAAGCTTTAGCTTGAAAATTTCTAATCGGAAGGAACTTCGATGAACACATTTAAAGACTTCCTGTCAGAAATTTTTAATGGTAAGTAATTTTACAGCATAAATACTATCGAAATCCGTTTGGGTGCTTCACTTCTCATTTTTTTCCCTCTCCCACTTCCTTCTCTGTGATAGAGCAGCAGTGTAACGAACTCTCTCGCGATACTGTAGGAATTTTCATTCTTCAAATTTGATTTCTTACAAAAATTCGTTCATTCGTTCCTTTCGACATCAGTAGGTTCATCTTTTGTAGGGATCTAAATCGACGTACTCATTATTACGCATCCCCTCCGTTTGTACGTCAAGTGTAATGTCCGTCGCTTTTTCAATCGTTTGTAGTGCACCAAATGCACCAGTGACGATGATATTTCCAGAAATTCCCAAGTTTTTCCAAGGCGATAAAGTTTCAGACCTGATTTTAGTTGACTTTTGTGACCATTTTTATGGCTAAGCTAGGACGTGAGCTGAGTTTTGGAGCGGGAATTGAATGTGCGGGTATAGAACCTGAAGGGAGAGGGAGGGGGGGAGAAAGTGGGGGAGGTGGGTGGGTATCCTGGAGGGATCGAGAATCATCGCTTGTTTATCGTTTCATCTTTGCCGTGTCCGAAATGTTTTCCCATGCATGTGTTTTTACCTGTGTTTTTTAGATTGTTTACCTATGGCTCTGATTTCATTACCTACACAGACATCCCATTTTCGGAGGCATTTGGGGGTTTTGAGTTCCTTATAAGCCATGAAAACTGTGATTCTCACTTACTGAACGTTCCTTTTCGTTGAAAACTGTTTTCTTGTTGTTTTTGTTGGATATTCAGCGTTCCTAAGCTTTTCCACCACGTCTGCTGAAGACAGAAGTCCAGGAGACAGGCATCCATCGTTGGTGTCGAGGCTCTCTGTAAACTGGCAATGGCTCCAAATGGTTGGCAACTGAGCAACTGCATACATTTTAGGAAATATGGGCTTCTTTTTACGTGGGAAAATGCTCATTCAATCGTATCAATCGTCACCTGTCGTCCTTCTGATTATTGATTTTCTCGACCGAGTGCCAGTAAGGGTCCCATTCGTCCCTGTCGCGAGCCAGAGTGAAAAAAGTGACTATAAAGCACTCACATAGCTGAATTATTTATATAAGTCACTGAAAAATCCTTGGAGCACTTAGAAAAATACGCGTTAACTTAGTTGCGAGTGTGATGCCATACTAACATTATAGTTACTAAAAAGTATAATCATGAAGCTCGCTAGCTAACGAAGTCGACCATTCCCTAAAATTTTACTGCGTTTGAGTAATGGCCCATAAACTAGGCAGATTCATGGTCCATCAGCTTTTCGCCTTTTTCCGAAGTACAGTAGCGAAAACATAAGAAGTTCCTGGCTTCCTTAGAAGAAATCGATATCGATTTTCCGAACACAGAATGCATTCTAGAAGAGTTGTTGCCCAGTGAAAGGCTTCAATCTTCCATGGAAATATAGATTAATCGATGTGGTCTTCTACCGAGTGCCAGTAACAGTTAAAGGGACGAGAACTGCTGCCTCGAACAAACGAGTTGTACCATCCTGATCTCCCAGACCGTAACATACCGTTTATTTCTTATTAGTACAAAATTTCATCATGCCGAGACCAATCCTCACCACACGCAATCTTCACAATCCAAAATTATTCAGTCTGATTGTGGCAGCTCCTATGGAGATCTTATTGTGATAGGATTTTGAACGAAAATTTATTTCCGCCCGGTCTACAATGCTATACAAAGGAAGTATCGCTATAGACTTGCTTGCGGACTCACTCACGATTGTGGCGCCCATATATTGAACTACCATTCCCAACTCCTCTTGTTTACCCAGGTATCTTTTGAAGTTCCGTTCAAAGTTAAAACCTTCCTCGCTTTGTTTGCTCTGTCGTGAAATAAAGTGTCTCAACTGCAAATGCAGAGATTGCACAATTAAAAAAGCGCTTTGTGCTAAAAAAATTTACTGGTGGTCAGTTGCGTGCTGCTCTCTTTAAATCTTTTCAAGGTAATCGCTTTTATCATCAAGCTTTCATACGCTAATACTCACGATTCGAAAGGGGTTCAGTTCTTCAGGCAACCTTTTTTGTTTTCAGATATGATGTATTTGTAGTCATACGAAGAATAATCTAGTCAATATGTCAACTGCTGTGCTTTCCTTTATCCGAGGAATAGACTTTTCTAGAAATGATTTCTCCGTGAGTTCTTTTCTTGATTTATCTGCTTACTAATGTAGTTTAATCTTTTCATTTGGGTTGGATCATTCGTTAAGTTAGAATGTGCCATATTTGCCGTGTTTTTAAGGGCGATCGTTTTCCACATGCCGTCGAGCAAATGACTCAAATGACATGGCTAAAGTTGAATCGAGCGAAGTTGGAACGAGTAAGACAACTTTCAATAATTTTCCTGACTGAACAGCACCGTTGACTTTCCAATTATTCTGTTTATGCTGTAGAAATGTGAGAAATTTAAGGTGCCTGATGAACTTTCTCGGTGTACAAATCTTGAACATTTGCAAATGTCAAGGAATTCCTTATCCAGTGTTCATGGCGAGCTTTCTGATCTTCCCAGATTGAGATCTGTAATAGTTCGACATAACCAGGTTAGATCTCTTATCGTATATGTATCTTATTGTATATGTATGTATCGTAATCTTAGCAAATAAAGCACCTTTTCGCTGTAGAGGATCACCCCGCGATTGGTGCCATCGGTTCAAAATGTGCATGGAGGGATATAGGAAGAGGAAATTTAGTTTAAAATGGCCTGTTTTTGACCACCCCCATACGCTTAGAACAGTGACCTGGTACTCGTGAGGCAAGTTCCTTGGAAATGTCTGGCTCCGCTTTTGAGTCTTAGGGATTAGTTTCCAAGCCGCAGTAAACGGAAGACTTCCTGTATCGCATTTTAACAATTCTGTCTTGAAGTTCCACAAGCTAATCGATCATTCGAAACTATTTTTCACACGAGGTGCTGTAGTGAGTCATATGCCCAACAGGATTCGTATCAGGTACTTCGAATGCTATTTTCGAGAAGTTGGGAGATTGAGAATGCTACACAAATGCTAGTATTCTGTTCAGAGGGATTACAGCTTAGAGCAATATTAATTCGTCATCACTGTGAAAAACGATTATTCATAGAAACGACTTATTTTTATCTTACTTTTAGATTTTTATTTGTTTCTCACTGAAACTGCGGTTTTCAGGTCAAAACGGCTGGTATACCCACTGATATCTTCCGTATGAAAGACTTGACCATTATTGACTTTTCACATAACCAACTACGAGAAGTACCTCCGAATCTGGAATATGCGCGAGGGGCCATAGTTCTCAATTTGAGTCACAACAACATCGAGAACATACCTAATCAGGTCAGTCAACGGCTATATTTTCTTTAGCATTGCGTGGGTTTCTCATTCAGCCTTTTGAATCACTTTTGCACTTGAAGGTATTCTCAAATCTGATTGACCTGTTGTTCTTGGATTTGTCCAACAACAAATTGGATATGTTGCCCCCTCAAATTCGAAGGCTCACCATGCTGCAAGAGCTGAAACTGTCAAATAATCCTCTCCATCATTTTCAACTGAAACAACTCCCAAGGTTTGCTTACACCCAAGTCAAATAATTTCCGAATTTTTCAATTTTTATTTTCAATTTTCAATTCCTATTTCCAGCATGACATCGCTTCGAGTCCTACACATGCGTAACACCAATCGTACCCTCGAGAACATTCCTCCTTCCCTAGATGATTTAGAGAATCTCAGAGTAAGTATCTCTTTCGATCGGTTTCATGGCCTCAAAGGATCATAATCGAACATCTTTTAGGACATCGACTTTGCTGAAAATAATCTCCCCGCTATACCCGAAGCTTTGTTCAAGCTGAAAAACTTAAGAAAGCTGGATATCAGTGGCAATAAGGTTTCATCTCCGTCCGTTATTTTCAATTACATAGCTGTTCCATAGTATTTTCTCTTTACTTAAAGATTGAGAAGATCACGATACCGGAAGGAAGTTGGGATATGCTGGAAACACTGAACATCAGTGGAAATGGTATGACAACCCTTCCTGATGGACTTGTTCGTCTAACAAAGTTGCAAAGGCTCTACGCCAGTGATAATCGCCTCACTTTCGAAGGTATTCTCGATATTCCTTTCGCTATCGAAATCGTTCATCCCTTTGTACGCTGTACCATCATCAGTTATTCACTGTTACTGTTCAGGAATACCGAGCGGTATTGGAAAGCTTGTACAGTTAATAGTTCTTCATCTAACACGAAATAATTTGGAATTGGTACCGGAGGGGATTACACGGTGTGTACGCCTCCAACGATTACGACTAAATCACAATCGGCTCATCACTCTACCTGATGGTATCCATCTTCTTCCCGATCTCAAAGAACTCGATCTCACTGAGTAAGTTGAACTATTAATGATAGTTTTTCTAATAATTTTCTTCTTTTCTATTGGTTACGCTGCATATTCACTAATCTCGTACAATGCTGTTTTGGGTTATGACAGGAAAAAATTACGGATACATGCTCAGCAGCTGTTGAAGAAGATTAAGAAAACTTTTCTGGGGCTATCCTTCTAGATATTAGCAGGCTAAAATAAACTCGCTTTCTTATTATCGGGCTTGCATTCTGAATGCTTCTCTGGATAGGCTACTAACGAAAAAGAAATCCTAGTAAGAAAATTGGGCTTGATCATAATCATGACGTCGTTAGATTTTTTCTCTGGTGAATTCTTATTCCAATGCAGTAGTACCAAGTTAAAAGAATTTTGTATTTCTGCATTGACGCTTTCTATTTTTTCAATTCGATTTTCACTACAAATTTCTTCTGTGTGCAAACAAACAAACAAACACCCGAATGTTGAGATTTCAATTAATTTATCAAAATTTTCTTTGTTTGTCTACAGCCAAATTTTATAACTCTCATTCTCTATCCATGGCTTAAATGAGACAGTGTTCCTAAGGCCTGCATGGTGTTTGTTAGGCAGTTTGTCATACGTTTAGAAGTGTTACCTGTACGATATAATGGATAATTTTAGTAACGATGATCTGGTCATGCCTCCTAAGCCGAATGAAGCACGGAAAAAACTTGCATTTTACAATATTGACTTCTCTTTGGAACACCAGGTGACTACTACCTTCGCTGTATGAGATGTTTTTACGATCCCGCTACTCTTTATTGAAAACTTGTTCCTGGCCTTTTTGTTCCACGTGTGCTCGTGCGTCGAACATTTACTTTTTTTGCTGTCTCCACCAAAAAGAAATCCCATCTTTTGTCCTACTTTAATTTGGTCATTTATCACATGTCTGTATGCCGCTAATTGTTTTGTCTCTCACAACGTGAACAATTTCTAGCGCACCCTAGCTGGCCAAAGTCCTTCGTCTTCTATTTCTTCATTACAAAGTACTACCAAAGAAAAGGATCCAGTTGCTCGACGTAAAGACTTCATCAGAAGGAGGAAACAGCAAACGGATCAAGAAGACGCGAGCAAAGTCATCCAGGTTGGAAACCATTTCGAATTCCTCTCAATCTCCTTATTTGGTGGTTATATGGCAAGAAATATTCTGTCTGATATGATCGATAACCTATACCCAGGTAGGTAATTGGTACATAGCAATCACTGTTCAATATTTACCACTTCGAATTTGAATAATAGCGCGTCCGCCCTGGCGGATACGCCATACCTGTACCAGTTCCGTCAATTCACGGACCATTGCCCCATGGATTTTCCCTTCCGTTTTCCCATCTAAGGTTGGCTTCCCAGGTGTCCAATGTTTCAAAACTGTTCTATACGAACTAGTACTGAGGGACTGTAGCAGCATATTCAACAACTATTACTACCGTTCAAGTATCTTGTTTAGGGTATGTCAAAGATAGCCGGTGCCAGTGCCGCGTTGAAGGCTGAACGCGAAGAAGAAGAGCAGAAGTTAGCTGCCCGATCTGCCGTTAACTGGAAGGTACACTATTTTATTCATCTGCACCTGGTTCGGAAAGAATCTTCTCTACCGTTCCAGGCGAATTTGGATAAGCAAAGGAAACAGCTGGATTACAGCGATATTTTCGATGAAGACGTGGGTAGAGATGAAGTGAGTCCCGTTCTTACTGTTATTTATTTTTACTTTTACTGCTTATTTTTTACTTACAATGCTGCTTCCCAACCGTTCCTGTTTTGCAGGGTTTGTGGGTATGGGAGATTGAAAATTTCTATCCCTCGCTCATTGACGAAGCATTTTACGGACAATTTTACGACGCGGACGCCTACCTGGTATTAAAAACTACAAAGGTATCGACATTTTATTGTTTCTCTTTCTATTAGGTTGAGTCATAAGTCCTCGGACAAAGTGATAGTGATGAATTCTAGCGATCATAACTCTTTAAAGAGGTGACGAAAATGAACGTGCGAGGCATTGTTAGATGGAGTATGGAAAGTTCTTCCAAACACATCTTAAAGAGGGCACCTGACCACTTTCTCTCCAGCAACTATGCCTCATGATTTCAAGCCGTCGCAACTCCATATCCGCAACACCATCATATTTATTTTTTTATCTGGCCATGAACCCGCGGCAATCGATTGAGGTATGAAGGACGTTCACAAGCAGGAGGTGTACAATTTACAGGTGGCACCAGAAGTTCGCATAGGGCGACTATTCCGTCGAAAATGAAGACCACCCGGGACACTCACTGAAGTTGGATTTGAAGGTGCTGCGGAGCCAGGAGGAAGCCGATCCGTATCAAACTACTCGTGAACTGGCAGTCACCCTTGGAGAGTCAGTCCACAATTATTCGTGGATTGAAGTCGATCGACAAGGTGCGAAAGCTCGGTCCATAGATGCCTCATGCTTTGAAGCAGTATGACATAGACCGCCACGACGACGTGGCACTTTCTCTCCTCACGCTCAAGGGCACCACACGTGGCTCGAGTACCTAGTCACCAGGGGAGCGAAGTCGAACCTCTACTCTAACGTTCACCGGCGTTCTCAATGGATTGACAAAGGTGCGCATGCAGAAGACTCCCCCAAACCCAACGTACACGCCAAGGAGGTTCAGCTCTGATTCTGGTGGAGCGCTCTCCGTGTCGAATAATGGGGGCTGCTAGACGAAAGATGCACAGTGACCGCACACGTCTACATTACGCAACTGAGGAATTTGAAGGCGAATCCCGAAGCTACACGTCCACAGCAGCACAAAGTTTACTTCCAGCACGACAACGCTCGCCCCCTTATTGCACGAACGACCAAAACTGAACTGACGAATTTCGGCAGGACAAGTTTACCATACCAACCATGTTCCTCAGACTTGGATCCCTCGAATAACCACCTTTTTCCCCATCTTCAACGTCATCTGGATGGTCAGGACTTCCAAACCCGCGACGACATCAAAATGGCACTGGTGCAGTTCTCCAAGGGCCAGCTCCCAGCGTTCTAAAGCAAGGACATCTACGATCTGCCCAAGCATTGGCAGAAGATCATCGATGGCAGTGGGGCATGTTTCAAATGATTCGCTATTGCCGTTTCAAAATTGTAAGATAAATATTATCATTGCCGATTTGTCCGAGGACTTATGACTCAACCTAATAAAATGTGGTTAATTTCCAAATTTCAAGGAACCTTCGGGCAGTATACGACATGAGATCTATTATTGGTTAGGTGAAAAGGCCACACTTGATAAAGGAATGTGTGCAGCTGTGCATGCCGTTGGCCTGCGTAACCATCTCAATGCTACGTGTCGGTTGGTTCCTCCTCATTTTGTTTTCTGAACCATTCGAGGGCAGTACACCGGTTTACTACTTTGATTTGCAATTGAGTACTTCCAAGCTGCTATTCCCGTTTCTTCAGGACCATTCGGGAGGAAATGAATGACGAATCGGAGGAGTTTTTGGATCTTTTTGGTGGAGAAGAAATTGTATACATTGAGGGTGCTCGTACTAGTACTGGCTTTTTCACAGTCGAAAAACCGCCTCATATCACAAGGTATACCAATCAAATTTGTATATCACGCTGTAATTTGGTTGTTTTTGTTCTGTTTCAGTCGAGATAGTTTAATTTTGAGTAAAATTCGCTTTTATTCAGGTTGTATCGAGCTTCAGTCAATGGCACAGCTGTAGAGATGGAGCCAGTACCTGTGGCGATGGAGTCCCTTGATCCTCGATACTGCTTTCTTCTTGATGCTGGTGACACGCTTTGGATCTGGAGCGGGTGGAAAGCTAGGGTACGCAGGTACTCAGTGTAAAAGAAGTTTTTTTTTCACGCCAGTTTCGTTCAGATTACGGTGGCAAACAAAGCTCGTCTATTTGCGGAGCGGCTTAATAAAAGAGACAGAAAAGGTGTCGCTGCCATTGAAACATGTCGAGATCCTAAGGTACCGGAAGAGTTCTGGATGGCGTTCTGCGGATCGCCGAATCGTCCCGATGAAGCCATAGTTGAACATGTACCAGAAAATTTTGTTCCTGAGAGAAAACGACTTTACCAGGTTAGGCTACGATTTCTTCCGGTACACTCAGTTCCTAAAACAGGAGAATACTGTATTACAGGTAAATATCGGCATGGGATTTCTAGAATTACCCCAAGTCGATCTCCCCAAGGGTGTTGCGAAACAGGTTAGCTTGAGTTCAAGCATTCTACGAATAACGGAACTATATAGAGACATTCTAGGAGCTGCTGAACACAAAATGTGTTTACATCCTTGACTGCACTTCCGATATTTTCCTCTGGATGGGAAAGAAAGCGAACAGGTTAGTATACTCATCAGAACCTTATCATTCTTTGATCCAGAGAATCTCAAATTTCGGGTGCTTTTTTTTTGCCATGTCATGTCATATGAGCTGTATGAGTTTGATCGATCTAGGTTACTGAAGATGGCTGGACAAAAAATGGTCACGGAGTTGCATGAGATGATTGAACGGCCCGATTACGTACAAGTGTCAAGGGAAACTGAGGTGATTTGACACAAATTACTTAAAATTGTTAGGGATTTTTCATAGTGAATTTTCTAGTTTTTTTTGACCCGGTTTTTGTTACCTTCATGCATCATACCCACTTTTACTAATTGTAGGATGAGGAGTCTATGATGTTCCGATCGAAATTTGCCGGCTGGGACGATATCGTACCCGTAGATTTCACTCGTACCTCAGAATCCGTGAGCCGCGTTCCAGATCTCAAGGTAGATATTCCAACAATTCGGCTAGTCTGTCGGCTTTTGTCTTCAATGTTTCCTGGTTCTTTATGATCACTAATTAGGATCTGCCTAGGTTCTTGTCAAACGCGATAATATGATGCGTACTGACCTCACAGCTTTGTTTCTCGACCGCCAACCAGCAATGTCACCTGAAGAAAGTGAAGAATTGCTCAACGATTGCAACGAGGATCTTGAATTTATCGAGTCGTTCGTATTGGTGAGAGACTTCACTAGAAAGTCTGAATTTATGGTTTGGAGAAGTTTTTGTGCAATACTTCAATTTTCAAAGCGCCATCCGTGATTTAGGAGGGAAAGAAATTTGTTCGGCTGCCAGATGGAGAATTTGGATCATTTTATACGATGGATTGTTATGTGTTCCTCTGTCGTTATGCTGTGATACCAGACGAATCCGAGGATGAAAGTGATGCGGGGGATGTTGAGGTAGGAAGTGATTTGTTGATCCCTAACTTTCGGATTGAGATCGTTTTTGTTTCTCTTATCATTTCTCTTTCATTTCTTCTTATTTGAGCCAGGTAAATTAAGGAATAACAGTGGCAGAATTAGCCGTTCAGGCTACCGTTTTTTCATTTTCCTTTTTCTTTCTGCATCTAGGCGTTTTCCAGAGCCAACAAGACTTCAAGTGTGTGTTGTACTTCTGGCAAGGCCGCGATGCCTCAAATATGGGTTGGCTGCACTTTACTTTCCAACTCCAGCCTACTTTCGAGAAGATTTTCAAGGATAAGTTGGAGGTTTGTTGGGAAAAAATCTGAAAAGTCGTTTTTGGAAACATTTTCCTTTGAAAAAAACTGAAGCGCTATTTTATTGTAGGTTGTAAGGATGCATCAACAACAGGAAAATCACAAGTTCCTCTCTCATTTCCATCGAAAGTTTGTTATTCGTCGAGGACGCCGTGGCTTAACACGAAATCTCGGTGGGAAGTGGCCTGAGCTATTCCAGATGAGAGCAAACGGCTCAAGTGTTTGCACGAGAACGATACAGATAGATTGCCGGTAGGACATGTGAAGTGAACGATTTTGCACTCTCTTGTGTACCTACACTGTTCACTTTTTTTCAGGGCAACAGAATTGTGCTCCGGTTTTTGTCATATTTTGCGTGCGCCATTCAAAGTTGCACGGGAGGATGGTGAAAAAGGCATCGTTTATGTGTGGATCGGTTCACAGAGTGATCCACATGAACACGAGTACGCCCGACGAGTAAGACTTGATTCTTTTTTTTGCTTTCCAAATTTTTAATTGGGATGAACAATATCTAATGAGCAATCATCTTGAAGGTAGCTGAAGAGATGATCAATCGTCATGATGAGAGTCTCCCTGTGCAAGTGATCAAAGAGGGCGAGGAACCTGATGACTTTTGGGAGTATATGGGAGGAAAGAAGAAGTAAGTTAATCGATATGCTCTACAGTTCAATTGTTCTTCATCCAATTCTTTTTTTATTGTTGATACTGCTGATTAAAGTAGGTCTCACGATCGCCTGTTGTCCTTGAGAATTTTGGCGTTAGTTGGGCGTAAACATTTTGTACCTGATGTCTATAGACAGTCATGTTTATAGAGAGTACTTTGCAGATTAGATTAAAGCTGAAATAGCTATTAAACGGATTTCTGTTATCCACTTCCTATAAGAAAAATATTGTTTTAGTTATGAAAAAGACGCGACATTCTTCCGTTACACACGTTTGTTCCGCTGTACTAACGAGAAAGGGTACTTTGCGGTATCCGAGAAGACTGTCGACTTCTGTCAGGTTCGGTTCTTTATTTTGATTTTATCGATGAAAAAATATACTAATTTTACTGTTTAGTTTTTTCTTCTTCTTTGAAATTCAGTCCTCAATTATATTACCTTTGAGTTTATACGTGGTAGTAGTGTAGGTGATTTAGTGGCAAGGTTCACTGCCACACACCATCTCCACGGTTCAATACATAAATGCATGGCATCTGAAACCTTTGGCAAGTTAGTGCGACCATATGGACCGTGCTTTCTCAGAATTTCTTCTGGAACCTTTCGTTGTACCATATAGTTAAACTACAAAAGCTGCTTATTTGTTACTCGGTTTTTTTTTGATAATCTCGTCGATTATTAGGTTTTCGAAGATATCTCTTGTACTGTCCGTTTTGTAGGATGATTTGGACGATGACGATATTATGATCCTCGATAATGGCGAGCTCGTATTCTTGTGGTTAGGTGCTCGCGCCAGTGAAGTTGAAGTGAAACTCGCATATAAGGCGGCCACGGTAATTTTTATATTTTCTTTCTTGGGAGCATTCTCTAGTTTAATCTGTAGTATTGTTAACTTATTCGATGAAAGGAATTTCCATGGGGTTATCTTTGCTTGTAGATGGTGTCTTGTTGCGATTTGTATATGTCATCATTTTCTCAGGTGTATGTTGCTCATCTGAGAATGCGCCAGACAGATCGACCACGGACGTTAAAATTGGCAATAAAGGGAAAGGAATCTAAGCGTTTCAAGAAATGTTTCCATGCCTGGGGACGGCATAAGGTGAGATTTCTCTCTTTTTCAATAGCGTTGTTTAGTAGGAGACTAAACAAGCTTTAAGGCGACTATTCAATTTGGCCCAATTGTTGAATCTTGCATGATCCTCCTAATTTCAGGTCCCCGCTGGAGATTCAGTGTGATTGTGAATGCTGATAAGGAATCCTAGTCATTTTTTTTTTCGTAGAAAAATTTTCGTCTTTGATTGCTCATTTCATGGTCTTACCACTTTTCACCCTACTTTGTTTTACTTTGTACAGTGAGAATTTTGTTGATGCCTTGTGGGCACAATTCCGCTTCCTAGGTTCACTTTATAACTTATTTCATTGTCGCTTTTACTTTTTTTTCTGTTATACGGAGAGGATTGATTCAGATTTTCTGCTATGCACATTATCGCAAGTGTCTTCTACTTTCATCAGGGCTAGGTTCAGTGCTGTGCATTTAATGGTATCTGCATAAGATTTTTGAGTCAAATCATATTCTTCGCTCGATGAACTTTCAAAGAAAAAAACATTGCTGGATGAAAATTGCTGACGAATGCATTTTTTTGTAGTGTACAGGTGCTAAATTAATTAAACTCTCGCATTAACTCAGATGCTAATGTGTTTCATTGTAAGTACGAATGTGCGCCATTGTGTTTTCAATTGCAAAGAGTCTATAAATATTTCAATCTCATTTGTATATTTCGTAAAAACCGAATGCAGGGCGTATCCTGAAAACAATGGGCTTGTGAACGCCAGGGACTAAATCCTTTTATCTGTATGTGATTTGGAATTGATCAGATATGGCAGTCAGGAAGTATGGCTTTAACGGGAGCACGGCATCGGGTCCAGCATGGCTTCCAAAGAGTCTATAGATGTTAAGAACGGTTTGAAATCGATCAATAATTTCGACCACAAAGCAAGAAACCTCAGTGGTCGCCATGAGATTGGGTACCGCCTCGGATGTACAGACCCTGTTATGGTCCCTTAGTGGTGGTTCACAAGAACGAAATGAAGTGCGGCACTAGGCTCTCACAGTAATCCGGCGCGGCATAACCCCATTTTAATACGCAAATTCTCACCCGTCACATATACGATGTGTCGAAAATGACCTTTGGCAAGGACACAGAGGTGGGCGGCGTGGGAGACGGGCTTAGGAACGATCTTGGGTAATCGATTTGCCGCACGCGGCTGTCGCGGACCATTCATTCGCCGTTATTACAGCTCAAGCGTACTTCATACAGCCCAATCGATATGCGATCATTATTTTCTGCATAATTCTACTATTAGTACTTTTGTTCTTGAATTTCTTACCTACTGCTGCATCCTGCTACATTCCTTCGCGCGCGACGCCCCTCTCTCCGCGACGCGACCATTCCGTTCCTAACGCACCACACCCTGGGCGGTGTACATGCTAGAGGGTTTTAGTAGGAGGCCAGTGCCCTCACAGAAATTTCGTTTCTGTGTGGGTTTGCCTACAAGTCCGCACCGTCTGAGTCTTTCCCGTTTTGGGAGGCAACGGGTACCTTATGAAATGGTACAAAAGTTTGCTCAAATGTTTATTGATAACACAATAACAACGGCGCCAAGGATGGCTATGAGATCCAAGCTGTAGAATGCATAGAAAGACAAGTGCTGAGCCGCTCGAAGTGTGAAATACTTAGCATCACTGGTAGCCAGTTTCAAGATATAGTCCAGTGAAGAGTAGGGCCGATCTGTTGGCTTGTCTGTCAGCATCGTGGAAAGTTTTCGTGCCCTGTTTGTATATCTGAAATGCGTTTTTCTGAACGATAAAGAAGAGAACGTCAAAATGAAGGGTCGTACGTCTCATTTCCAAGAACATCAGTTATAGCTTCATAGACGAGATCCGGTGTAAGGTTCAGCTTGTCCAATACCCTGGCGATACCGAATCGTTGTGCTCGCATAGCGTTAATCTTCTGATCGGCGAAAAGAGGCATCAATACTGCTGGAACTCCTGCCTAAAGGTTTCCACATCATAACTAGAGGATCTGGTAAAACTTGAGTGTAAGAATATCTAAGAATCGAACCTGTGCTGTCTCCAAGAACGAGTTGTATCCACCATGGGCTATCAACAGCTTCATATTAGGCAATTCTAAAAAAACCAATCTATCTGGGAACATCAGTGTAGAAGTGTAGGTGTAGAAAGATTAATCAATCTTTTCTGGTCTGGTGATATCCGATTACACTAATCTCAAAAGTTTCTGAAGAATTTGGTCTCGTTCATCATGGGACTGCCTATCTATGGCCATTGTGCCATCGATCTCCGGGAATACAATTCATATTGCTCTCCTTCTCCCATGCAAAACCGCTTTTCTTCCATTTTCATAGATTTCTGTTGGGTTACTTTCCCTTCAAGTTTATAACTCACTGGATATGCTCTTACGTAATTATTCAAGCTCCTACCTGAGTACGTCGGACCCCAAGCTTCTGAGCCACTCACTTCCCTGTCCCCCTTTTCTTTCGAGATCTCCCAGATTCATTCTTTCCACTGACTCTTTCCCATTTTTGTTCAACAGGATTCTGAGCTGAAGCGCTTGCCTTAAAGGAATATCCATTGTATTCAACGTACTACTACTCCCTGGTTGCGCCACGCACCCTCTTCTAGGCAAAATTACCATCGCGTACGTAATGAGCCTATGTTCTATGATAAGAAGCTGAACGATATGCTTTAGATCTCTCTTACAATAGACCCATGACCGACATTGGCTGGCGACCTGAGGACATTACTAGAACCCGTTCGAGAAAATCGATAATCAAAGGGACGAAAATTTATAGACGTGATTGGGCTTCTAGGACATCTTTATTGATTGGTGAATTAGATTACTGTCCCCATAATTCTTAAGGAATGCTTACTCATAATATCCTTTTGTGGTAGCCATTTGAGCAGATGAACGTGTTTCAGTGGGATCGCCTCGTCTACCTAGAAATTCCACACTTACTTCTGTACTTAGACGATTTCTCAGATTTACTTTAGATCTATCAAGTATTGTAAACACTTTGCATCTACAGATATGGTATTACTGACCTTGCCCTCCATACGCCACAGGATGGTATAATCGCTCAACTTAGCGAATGCTCCGATGAACGATTTCTGGAAAGATTTGGAGTTGGACACGGGAAGAAGAACAAGTGGAAAGTGTCAAAGTAAGAGAGGGAAAACGAAAAAGTCTGGAGCTGCTAACAATCATCTGCTGGGGCATATTTGTGGTGTTGGAGACGGTGCCGAGAGAGAAGACAACCAGGCCCTTTGAAGGTTTCTGAAGAATCGTCTGAAGATTATCATCGAAGTCCACTTTCTTCGCTGCTGCAAAACATCTGTTTTTTGTAATGAACCCGCGTGAATATCAGTTTTGCTAAAAGAAAGTAGTAGTAAGACATTTCAGCAGTGTGTCGAGTAGATGTCACGGAATGTAGTATTACTATTTCTTCAAATTCATTCAACCTTCAACCCGGAAAGTTTGGCCATAGGCCGGTTCAGTGATTCAGAGAATTCAGGAAGTTACGCTTTTTCAGTCCTAGTTCTCCGGAGAAGCTGATGTGAATCGGAAGCGGTCGTGGGAAGTCCAGCATACGTTCACCGTTGATCAACAAAGCCGGTACATTTCTCGACAAGTCCCAGAGATCTGGTTCGTTTTGACCGACCGCACCTGTAGCAGTTATGGACTCGAGTAGGGCTACGGCTGATTTAGTGGCTCAGTCACTTACTTCGATAATACTCGTTTTCGTCGTGAAGAAGGTTTTGAGGCAGATTGACAAAATCGAGTAAGGAGAGATGCCAAAGCAGATTGAACACGCGATCGAAGAAGGTTTGGGTGAAGCCGGCTGGAACGGTTGGAGTCGTTCACCATTTTAGAAAGTTTGTGAGCATTAGAAATAAGTTGCGAAAATTATTTAGATTGAAAAATGGCTCATTTCTCGTGCATTCAACAAGCATTTTGAATTCGGCCCATAGTCGATTCAACAAAACTCATAGGAGCACAGATATGAGAGTCACTTTACTTCATACTCTTCTTAGATTTCCTGGGGTGGCTCAAGGTAAAACCTTGGTTGATCGGTTACTGCATATCTAGGTTCATCATGATGCTATTGCGATGAAGATGAATTAGGACTGTGTCATTTGGGGTTTCTATAGTCCGTTATATCTTTGAAAGGGATCCCGGGTAGAGTTTCCCATAGTCGTAGGCTCTCCCAATCAGTGTTTTACCTTCTTTAATAGACTTAGGCGCATTGAAGAGGATTAAAACAGGAATTTGTATAGCCTGGATTTCAGTGAGTATCGTTGAATAGAAGCATGCGCCCAAATGCTTTTACGACTTCCAGAGATGTTCTCAGAGCACGGCGCAACCATGAGGACCGGGTACCTTATCTTTCCTACGGTTATTGTTTCCGCTAAGATGTTCAGAACAAGTGCTTCATAAGTGTTTTGCAAATAGTTAGAAGCATAATAGCCAGACTGAGAACTAACCAGATGACAGTGGATGAGGTACACTGGCTGGAAGTGTCCGCAATCCAAGCTGTACAGCAGCGAAATCGTAGATTGACGTGCCATGTGTAATCCAGACAACCTTAAGAGATCGCTATGGATAGATGTTGAGTTGGAAAAGGGGCCGTAAGCAATTATTCATTTAAGGGTCCATTTTGAAACGATAACAAACGAATCTCCTCTGAACCGAATTCCACAAAATAAATTTTAAATTCACTTTCTCTATGCCGATTTTTCGTGCAATCGATAGAGGACATAGGTCGTGGAAATGGGCGATCGCCAAGTCGAACATCTCATTTCGGAATTTGTCGAAGACCTGTAAGATGTCAAAAAAAGTTTCGATGATGAATAGGTATAGACGATTGAGTACTATTCCTCCCCCCCCCCCCCCCCCTCCCCCCTCCCTACACCTCGGGCTTCATGGAAAAAGAGAGAATCCAAAGGTGGCCATTAGGTCTCAAAATGAATTTTCGTTTTTTTTCTCTTGAAATAGCAGACATTTTTCTATTTTCAGCGAAAACTGCAGCAGTTTCATTCTCGTTTGGTCCACAGAGCGGCCTATAAGGTCAGTCGATGTACTGGTAGAATGGACATTGTGGTACTTTTCCAATTCCAGAGGGATATACGGAGCCTAAGATCGATCGAAATTCGATGTTCGAACTGATACGGGCATAGCAGAGGCCTCACTCGGCCCTGCTCCACATTGTACATGCCATATTGAGGATAAAGGATAGTGCGTTCTGTTGATGATCAACCCCGCTTTGGGATGCGTCTGGCACTCGCTTCTACTCAGAATCTCAGTTGCGTTTGGATATGTATGTGGACTATACGAAGACTTGTGGGTGGCCAGCAGATGTACAAGATCTAAGTCTTTTACATTCCCAGACAAGTCTGATGCATATTCGCCCACTCCGCCAGGATGGGAAGCTGGATTGTTCGGGTGGGTGTCACATTACTGCAGTATGACTTTCGTAGTCATCGAAGGACCAAGTAATCAATGTAAGAATTGTGTTAGTGCGATAACTTACCTTTGGATCGTGTTCGAGCATTTGTGCACAAGCCTCTACACGCATGTCTTTGAACTCTTGTCCTGTCCACCATAGATCGTAAGCATCACCAGCGGAAAACATCAGTGATTGGAATACCTGGACTGAAAGTGATTTCAGGAGCGGTGTGCTCGCTTGGAAAAAGTCCCTGTGAATAAAATTAATGGTCTAGTGTGAGTGAGCATTTAGGGGAATTTGTAAGACATAAACGCTCGGGATGGTTTTGAGAGAGACCAAGGAATGATCAGTCGACCATACCAAATCACTGGGTAAGACTACATCGGCTTGAGCTGAGTTAGACTAAACTAACCAGCTTTTTAGCAAAAAAAAGAGGGTGAGAAAAAGGAACGGGGAGGGAAAAGGTATCTGGGCTCCTAATCGATGACATATTTCTGCGTATCCTGCTTGCCTGTTTGTACCCACACTTCATTTTAATTCGAAATTCTGATTATGTCCATTGAATATGTTGGCAGTAATCGATTGAACTCCTAGAAGAAATTCAAATCCTCTCAAGGCATCTCACCTTCAGACCTTCAGTTTTCAGCTTGTCTTTGAACTCGATAGGAATTCGATACTCAGTCACACCAGGAGGCAATCGATTATTTCCGGTATCCAACATTGCCATTTCCATTTGTGTCCACATGTGCACTTCATGGCCAAGAAATCTGATCAATATATATTTAAACCATTGGCTGTAAACCCTCTGAATGCTGGATAAGTTTCTATTTGTCTTGCTGCTGTTCCTTCAGGAGCAGTAAACATTCGAAAAGCAACTTTTCGTCAACAATATAATCCGTGATTGGAGATCATACTCACCAAATAAGAACCCCACGAATAATAGCAGAATTAGGGAAAAGTCAGTTATACGGTGTAAATAACGAACTTCAGTGTTTCAGCCAGCCGATAGTTGAAGAGGACATGGCTATTCGTAAAACCAGGAACGATTTGTAGGATTTTCAAGGCTTCGGCAGCATGAACGAACAGCAATGAGAGCAGTATCCACATTTTGGGAACCCTAAAGGCAACTTGTCAGGAATCTCCATGATCAGTAGGTCAAGATTCCAACTTAGAGGAATCAAAAATAGAACGAAAAATGAGGAATTAATCATGTTCTGTCCCGAACAAACAATATGCAAGAAATTTGACTGAAAAAAGGCAGATTCACCCGATCAAATGGCCAAGACAACCAGGAGAGAGATCAGTTGGAATAAAAATCATTTCACAGTTCACACAAACATCTAAAGGTCATCGGCCATTTTATAGCTATTGTGTAATATTGATTACCGTATTCGAAGTGAGAGAGAAAACAAAAACGATGGGGTTTGATAAGGTTCTTGGACCGTCAATTTTGTTGAGAACAACAAAGGGCAGCCTCTTCGTAATCTCTACCAATAGAAGTTCTGTGGCCATTCTGAAATATTCTGCTCGAGACCGATATATGGCGCAACCCGGGAACAGCTCTACAGAGTAGGAAATGGTGATAAAGCGGAGTGTATGATAACTTCAGTGATAATAGCGAATGGGTTACGAAAGTAAGAAGGAAGTTACAGTAAGGCCCAAACAGAAGTGTAAACAAGTTCTTCTTTACTCAGGTAAACTAGGATAGCCATAGTCCTGCCCTGACATTACCTGAGGAGGTATGCGACCCAAATATCAACTGTCGAATGGACCCGATATCATTCAGTGGCGGAGGTTAAGGTCCGTTTCAGACGATGGTACGATGAGGGACTAGAAAAAGATCTATTACGTCTTTCGACCGCTTAGAATTCTAGACATTCAAGAGTTTCCAATAAGGAATTCAAGCTCCATTGGCTCTCGAAGAAGAAGGTTCAAGGGAGAGGGGAAGATTTTAATTCTTATGAGATAAGCACCTCACTGGACCTGTTTCAAAACATCCAATCGCCTTTAGTATTCTGAACAAAGGCGAACGCATGGCGTATACCGCTTCGTCCAGAAGTTGCATACGCCATGCGCCATGGTAATCTCATTTGCTTTAGAATAATCAACTTGACCATGACATGCGAAACTAAATGCGTGAGCAATTTTATTCCAAAACAAGGACATCAAAGTAAACAAAACAAAAAAAACAATCAATGAAATCGATAATACTGTTAAGTGCCCTACAATTAGTACGTATCAGAGCCGCTTCTTATCCCTTGCTGTCTCTTCCTCATCTGTCGACTCGTCACTGAATTCACTTTCCGTTTCCGAATTCTCTTCAGCTCCCGGTAGATTCTTATCGATTGCATGAAGGATACGTTCAGTCAGGCTACCGTATCGCTCAGATAAGCTTGTTTCTGAACTGTCAAGTTGGAAAATTGTTTTTTAAAAGATTATGGTAAAAATAACCTGGTTCTGTGGTGTCGAATAGTTCCACTTCCATGATCTGCTTTGAACCAAGGATTTTCATACGTTTCAGTACAGTTCGTGATACCTTAAAAGGGTTATGGTTACCGTGACAGTAATGGTAACCTGGAAACTGATAAAAATAAAGAAATGGCGCATTCCGTTATTCCGTCATGGTAATCTGAGATAGTGAACCCGTGCGCGATACGCTCCGACAATATGTGACACATGGCTGTCCTCACATGTCGCCGGCTGTGATGCATAAACAACCAACGCTTGGAATGACACAAAGTGATTCCTTCTAGATTCTCTGAGCCATATTTTCCAGAGAAAGCCTTCAAATTAAGCCTTTTTACAGTTGCAGGGGTACGGTACTGTAGGATTTGTGTAGGCCAAAGACTTCGGCGGGGATTCTTATTGGAAAAGTACATAGAAAGGGTGGGAAGAGCTTTTCCCATACCGAATGGCGATTGTCAGCATAAGTTGTTTTTTTCCTTCAAATACAGATTGTTACCACTTCCTGATTTGACCTCATTTCAAAGCTAATTGCTCAGATTAAACTGAGAAATGCTTCTGCTCCTTACCCATAATAGAGCCACAGGGCCGCACCTTGCCAATGTGCTCAATGTGATTTCTAAACCTCGAAAAAGTATAGTTATTACCATTCAGGTAGAGATGGTGTAGTGGCAAGTGGCTTTCACAGTGATCAGTCTCCCCTTTTCACGTGGGGTTAAAACGGGGTTGACAACGGGTATACTTCATAACGTCATGCCAACCATTATAATGGGAGAAATAAGAACTTAAAACAAAGAAAAAGAAAGAGAAAAAAAATAAATGACCAACTGGGCACGTTTACAGAAGAAATGCGTTTTCTAGGATCAAAAAATTTGAAGTTACTCTTATTTTGTAGGTTTGTCAAGTAAATTGTTGACCTATGAAGTGAATTCTTAATATCGAAGGGGCTTCAGTGTCATAGTAAAGAGATTTGCTCTTGACCATGGTGAAGCCGTGGACTACTGCAAATCTTATTTGGTCCATCTTAACAGAAGGGTACTGAAGAGATACTGCGCACGCGACGAGCTCTAATTGGGTCACGCGTGAATCGCGCGCCCTCCGGGTTAATGCAGTTGTGAAGTATTGCCAAGGTTTCAATAAGCACTTCAATAATCCATTTGGGATCACTTACCCTATTGAAGTGATTCTCTCCGTCGTCAATGGATCCGAAACCGACGATAACAAATTTCAACGCCTCGAAATTGGCTTTCTTCCTTTGTTTGGCATCTGCTGCTACGTCTTCAAGCCAATCCAGAAACCATTCACATGACTGTAAGGCAGCCCCTCCAGTAAGGGTTTCAACGACAAATAAGCAGAAACCCTGAACAGAATCACCATGACATTCTTCTCTATATCAGCATAATGATTGTATTTCGAAATTTGCGAAGAAAAACAATTCTCCAAACTGTTTTACCTCGAAGAAGTGCTAGAAAAGGCTAACCATCGCAATAAGTTGACTAACCTTGAAGGCAGCGAACTCTTTGGATTTCAGATCAGCCACTGGCCATAATTTAGGAGGATTAATCAATTCGGCTTTTAAAGCGGATTCCAAATGAGCAACAAATCGTTGTGCCGCACTATTTTCAGTACATGCGGAAATAATAGCCACTTCGGCACGGGCGGCTTCTTCAGCAAGCCGTTGTTGTTCTTTTTTCTGAAGAAAAATTATCTAAGTTTCTGTGGGGACTCCTGTATCGATGTTAACAATATGAAAGGTGAAGTCGAAGAAATTTCATTGCACAGCTCAGCAGAAAGAAAATTAAGATATAAAATAAGGGGCAAAAGTGCTTCCAAGAGGAGACTGAGTTGAAAAAAGCGGGAGAGAGAGAGATGAAAGTAGAGTAAATGAAGACCAATAAATCAGAAGCTGAGTAACCAGGTGACCAGGGAAAAGCAAAACTTGAAGAATCTTAAGTGTGGGAGATTTGAAATGGAGAAAGGGAACGGTAAAACTTTGTACTTCCAAGGCAGAGAGAAAAGCAATGGAAAGTTGATGGAGACAGAAAGATAGCGTTGAGAATAGACGAAAGGAGGTAGTAAGGATACATTCTTCGGCATCAATCGATCCTGTCTGAGGGATTAAAAACAAGAGGGATGAATCGGTTGACCATCAAGGACCATTCCATCGCCATTTACTAAAACCAATGATTTTGAGTGAAGCTAATGATTTGAGTGGAAGGGGTTGCATGGCGTACACCTGAGAGAGAATGACTATTTTGAGTGTTTCAACCCTTTTTTCACCAACTACATGAACTTAGCTCCTTCTGATTGAGCCTCCATAGAAATGGCGATTTTCCAGGAGAGCTCCCATAGAAATGGCGATTTTCCAGGAGAGCTCATAAGGTAATCAACATGAGAACCTCCAATCAACATGAGAAATTGATAAGTAAACAATTTAGAATAATTTCCAAAAAATTTATATTATTTAATTTATATTATATTTCATATTATATTTTTGAATCGCCCCAAAAACCCAGATGACTGGGGGGTATTGCACCTTATCTCTAAAATCGATGGATAAGGAAAAAGCCATTCTATCAAAAAAAAATCGAGTGACTGGCAAAAAATTAGTGATCAGAAAAGTGCACAAAGAACGCGGAGAGCGCAGACCACGACGGCGTCGCCAAAACGAAGGACCGGGGCGTCGACTGTAGATCGGCACAGGCGATCGTATTATCCGTAAATGGAAAAGTGAATACTAAAACAAATTTTTCTTGAGTTCCTCTATAAAAATGGGGTGTCTTCAATAGAGTTCTTTACAATGATCTCATATATGCGAATAATTTTTGTTAAATAGTTGAATTAGTTGTAAAATACACACGAAAATGATTCCCAACAACATTACAGCTCAGCAAAACTACAATAATTTCTTCTATGTGGTCTCTAACGCGGATTTAGGAATCTGTAAAATGCAGTGTCATTTATTCACTTCACACGTCACGGTTTGGAAAACAGATAGCAAATATGGAATCGGCATGGAAATCTCTATAGGGCTAGGTATGAATTGTATTACAAGCCTCAAAACGGTTTGCGTTTTGATCTTCACTTTTCTACCTATACGGTACACGATCGCCCGTTATGACCTACCATCGATGCGGTCGGTCCCTCGTTTTTGCACGTCGATGTGCCGTCGTCTGTACCCTCTTCGTTTGCTATGCTCTTTGTTGGTCTCTGATTTTTTTGCCAGTCCCTCGATTTCGTTAGGGCAATTTATTTTTTCTGTCTTCCCCCCCCCCCCCCCCCACTACCCTCTTCATCGATGTGAGAGATCAAGGAAGCCAATATCCTTCGAAGATCTGGATAAACAGCAGATCAAAGGTTAACTAGTTTTGAAAATTTAGCCTCAATTTGCACGCGTATTAATATGATTTTTCAAACTGATTCCAACCATGTGTCTCTTGAAAGATTACCAAATACGGGAGCAGTTATTCCAGGGCCGGCAGTGCTTAGGCTGCCTTCGTGTTGGACAAAAAACGAAGCACTCGGAATTGATCGCTCCCGATCAGGAAGAGCCACGCATGCCCTTTCACTCGGATTCTTGATGGACCAAGGGAAGTTCGTTTTAGAGACCAACTGATTAGCTCTTGGAAACTCACTTTCCAGAAAGGAAAGAGGGCAGGAGCGAAGAAGTCTGCTTAGGAGAAAATGAGATAATGAAGAAAAAGCGAGGACCTGATTGTGGGCATAAGATCGTCTCAAAATATGGCAAAAACATCAAGTCAAGTCAAACAATAAGCATCGATTGTATTGCATCAAACCCACCTTGGCATAGTTAACATAGATATTATGTACTTTATGATAGATAATATATACAATGCCGGGTAGAAGTACACCGAGACTAGCCGTAAAATACAATAGGATTTCATCCTGAAAATAAATACTTCAAGTAGTCACTGAATCCCTGTACAGATTGAAAAAAAATTGACAAAAACTGGAGAAAGTAGGAATGAGACTGAAAAAGTGAAGAAAGCTCACCTTGTCCATCAATTCCTCGTACCATGTCTTGGGCGGTTTTGGCTTTACCTCAGGCCGCAGCGGAGGATGGAAAGACATTCAGATCGAGTAGTGTAGTGGATAAAGGAAGCAAATCCAAACTAAGGTCCTCTGAAACGCTTCTGAAGGGACAGAAACGAAAAACAATGGGTATAGTAAGGTCTTAAGATGCTAATGACTTTCAAAGAGCATGCTTTCGGCTTTGGAATGAGTGGAATCAAATCTGAATGGTTACAAAAATCGATTTCCGACTTCCGAGTAATTCCTCGAAGAACGGAAATCGCAACCAAATCGATTCTGCTCACACCAGAGCTTCGTAAAACATCTACTCACACTTGGCTCTGTTCACGTCAATGAGGTACCACTCACTGCACACCACTCCACAACAAAAATCTTTGCAAGAAATAATCTAAAAATATCCATTTTGACGAATCCCCTTCACCAAGTGAACATCTACACTGGGAATCACCTGCATCTCTCCGCTTATTCCTCCTTGAGCGAGGACAACAGTACCAGCAATTGGAACAATTGAGGCCAAAATGGCTCATTCTCAATACTGGGTGACCGACATCTGTTCCTAGTCTCGGACGCCCAGAAAATTGCCCCGATATACGATAAGGGATTGGTCACATGAATCCTCAATGTCCACTCGATAGCCACTTTGAAGCGAAGCTACCCACAAAATTGCGACGAATTTGGACCGTTCAACCCTTGGTTCTCGCTGGGTACGACAGCAGGAACTCCCAAGGGGAGAAGCTTGAGAGGAGGTCCTACAACACTAGCCCTTCTTAGAGATATGGGAAGAGACAGAGCCCAAGTCCGAGAGAGTACCCCTTTGGTTGTCTTTTCCCTTCCTTCTTGGCCGTTTTGTTGAATTCTTGAAAGCAATGGACCTCCCGCTAAATGTCATTACACCCAGTCCTCAAAATCCACGGGGCTGTGACAATACCAATGACAACTGTTCAGGCAGTGGCCCAGATAAAACTGGCCAAAACACCCTGCCGAATGGAGCAGTTATAAGTCCTCGCTAGTCGTTTCGTCGTTGGGATCTCGTTAGTCGTCACTAACAGGTTTTCAAGGGTGCACAGCAGCGGAGCACTTATCAACTGTATAAGCCAATCTGTTAAAAGCAGCGAATCGAACCAAATGTCACACTTTCAACACAAATTACGGTAAATCATGCTTTATTTGCACATGCGCACTACAACCGACTAACACCAATCACAACAATTATATTATGTGATTATACATACAGTACCCATGCAAAACAACATCTATTATATAAATAGCAAATCAGCAGGTAAACAATAGAAAACAATCCGACACAATCGGGCTCTTCAACCCCACTTTGCCCTATTTAGATTTCACCGAGAAAGTTACTTTATGCCGAGTTTAGAGTTTACTATTAGATTGATGTAAACAACAAACTAACAACAACTAGAAACTATTACCACCCGGAAATCAATGACTGATGAAAGAAGCTGATGACGTAGAATCAAACGTACACACACACAAACATAGTGACCGCGTACTTGTGAGAGATGGGAAATGTCTAAAGCTGAGGTTGATCACACGACCGCCGCGTCGGACAGTGAAAAGTATAAATGGAACGGTTCAAGGAGATAGTCCTGAGAGATGAGCAGCAACAGACGCGAGCGGTTGCGGCGCGTTCTACAGCCACAACGCTCTTTCTCAATTTTTCAGTACCTTTACCGGTCAATACCATGGGTCTGAAGACTGCCCATTTTTCTCAGGATTATTTCCTCGAACATTTCTTCACTAGCGATATTTCTACAAGTAATGTGGGGGTGTCTAAGACTGCTGAGATTTTACATCTGGGTCGGAGGATAATAAATTACTTCGCTGTTCTCCACTTTCATAGAAAATCCAGAAAATTATTAATAAATACAATTATTAAGTGAATAGGATTCGATAATTAGGATTGTTGTTGCACAGCAACGGACATGGCAGCCCAAGAATGCATCGATCCTTCGATAATGGGATATTTTTCAAGCTAGCCCAGAGCAGTAGGAATGAGAGGGTGATAATACGTGGTAGAAACGGTGTAAATTGAAAGCAATCAATAGAAATCGATCGGCTACCGATCAATACATATAACGGCTACTTCTGAGATCCCAGCAATATCAGAGAAAATATTTTTAAACAAAACTTAGCTAAACCATGTTTAGTAAGTACGGCCGAGCACACTGAAATAAATCGAGGTCCGGATCGAGTGATCTGCCAAAACCTTCAAGTACCATCACTGATAAAACAACACTGGTAAACGATGAGTCGAGGTAGACACGATGAGCGGCTACTAAGGAGAACATTTCGGACAACAGTGCCGAAATGTTTAGCTGAAAAACGAGTTTCACGGACTTCGAAGGAATAGAGTTTCAAAAAATGTCAAATTTTAAAAAAATGTATTCAAAATAGTAATCTGTGCGCGTTGGCAGTAAGAGACTGATAAAGCACTGTTAAAGGAGGGAACATGGCCAGACCGGCAGTGGTTCGATGATGAAACTTGCGATGGCAACGATAAACGAGGGTGAATGACGGTGAAAAAACAAACAAACGATCAAACAAACAAAAGAAGAAATATGAGATAGACAGCTAAAAAAGGGGTAAGAATTGAGATACAGCGAAAAGTGTGATAAATGAAAGGAAAATACAGAAGGGAAGATAAAGACAGTAATAAAACGAGGGCATGGCAAAGAAAAATTGAAGGTTCAACAGAGGAGATAGGGACAAAGTAACCATGGAAAAGTTTTGTGAAAGGGATAAAATTTTCAAAAGTCGTTAGGTAGAGTAGGGAGGAAGACATTACTGCAGAAATAACGGAGGGATCGATAATCTGTGCTGACACAGTGGAAGCCTCATCATGAATCACAGCATGGAGCCAAAAAAAGAAAAAAACATGGAGCCAAAAAAAGAAAAAAAAAACAAAAATCTTACAAAGTAAAAATCGGCAAAAGATGTATACGAATTTGAGAAAAAGAAAAATTTAATAAAAAGAGAAAAGATTAATGATGATAATCCACTTACCGATCTCAACGATCGCTCTTTCATTGCTTTTTCTACAAGTCGATCAACTTGTAAACAAAACTCATGTGGATCTCGACAATTACGGCTATTCTCGGCATGACTGAGAAGTAATTCACCGGCTTTGTAACCCTAAATTACCAATCAGCTTTTTAGAACGAATATATTCGGGCTTGTTAGAAGGAACATCTCTGGAAAAACTGACCTGTTTCTGTAGTATGGCTCGGAAAAGCGCTTTTAGGTTCCGTAGGTTCTTCTCCGTTTCGGATACAACGATCCCAGTGTCAAGCATCACAAGTGTCGGCTCATCAGCAAGCTCTGGAGAATCCGTGAATCGAACTCGTGGCGTCGTTCGCCATCCCAACCAATTACGTATTTGCTCCAACTGAAAGTGTGCTCTGCCCATTGAGAAGAACATGATCTTCTGGAAAACACTTTCAAAGTAACAAACAAATAAACAAACCAGTTGCTCGAATATGGTTTCCTTTGGTGGCGCATTGTGCACTCCAGGTAAACCTTGGTCATCCTCGTTGAAACTAAAACCGATAAAATTATTCCGGAATGCGCCGTGCACATTTCTCTCACGAAATTTTTCGATAAGTCAAAAAAGGCGAAAAGAGTTGTTGGTCACCGTATGAGAATATTTCCGGGATGCAGGTCACCATGAACAAAATTATCCACGAATATCATTTTGAGAAGAGCACGGGCACCTAGCAAAGCGATTCGTCGACGTACTTTAGGGGACTGGCGAGTTGCCAGCTGCAAAAGAAACCCTTTTAAAGATCGCTGAGAGAAATCTAACTATAAGTCAAACAACAAATCGATAATTGTCACCTGTGGGTCATTATCCTCAGCAACGAGGCGGTTGATATACATTCCATGCTCGAATGTCTCTACTATAATGTTTTTTGTGTAACCAATAACAGTCGGAAATTTGACTCCGGTCTTTTTGTGATCGAAATTTTCAGAGAATCTCTAAAAAATAGAAATCGCGATTGCAAAAAAATCATCATAAATGGTGTGGCTGGCAGCTTCAAGTGCTCACTTGCAATGCCCGTGCCTCATTCCTCAGATCCACTTGCCGACGCAAAACCATTTCGAACTGCGCCAGTGCCGACAGTGGTTCCAGATAGCTCAGAGAAGGCATCAACTAAAATGAAAGTGGTTTAAATAAGGAAAACATAGCTTGGAGGCGAGCCAGCGGATCAACCTTTTCCACCTGTTTGTTTCTAGAAAGATTCCTTAGAGGAGTCAAATAAGCCTTTCTCAATTTCGACCCAGGAAAAAAAAGGAAAAGAGAAAGGATAACTCCTTGAAAGCAAATGATTCGAGGTATAGGTGGCTTGACGTGGGAAGAGGATTACCAAGTTATTCGAGGGGGAAATAGAAAAAAGGAAAAAGGAGCATCAAAACTATGTCACGCTTTCAGTTTTTTGTAAACATAGTTCAAAATACAACGGAAAAATGAAATGGTTAACGTAGACAAATAATCAGCAGAAAAGTAGAAAAAAAAGAGTAAAATAATGAAAAACAAAACATTATCAAACAAAATGAATAAATAAATAATAAGCAAGAAATCACTGTTTGAAAAAAACGGAATGTATAAAAAAAAGTTATGTACCTTGAGCACTAAACTTGTAGCATTCCGCAATATTGACAAATCCAAGTTGATTTGCTCTTCAACACCATTTTCTGCGACCTAAAAAATTACTTTTGGAATAAGTTGTAATCTCAAAAAAAAGTTTTTTAATATTGTAAACAGTCGAAACCAATATCTATCATTCACATTTGAAATTCGGAGACTAGTTTTTTTGATGGGGCAAATTTTCATTGATTATTTAATTAATGCAAACTGCACCTTGATTGCAACTTCTCGCTCCACGTAACCATTGAATTGAGGGAATTTCTTTCCGATAGCTCGTTCCAAAGCATCGACATTCACAGTCCCTTTATAAACCTGCAAATAAGGAATAACAGTGAAAGGTACCAACGAAGGTACGGTATTTGGCCGGCTCTAGCCAAGATGGTGTCAAAGGACCAACGGAATCGCACACTGCACAAAAACGTTGAACTTATTATAAGCAAATTGCTCAATTAACCTAAGTCAGGCATTGAACAAAAAAACACTGTAAAACGACTTTCCTCCATAAGCAAATGACGACGAGTTCAACAATTCATGGAATGTTTAGAAAGTTTCCCATAAAAAAAACCTACACGGTAAGGTGCCTTTGACAAATCCGGAAAAGCCGAGTCGTCAAGGATAGGAACGTGCAAAATGAAGAAAAAAAAAAGAAACCTGAGCAATGCAGCCTGATCCAATCGAATAGGGTTCTATTCGCACGAACACGTCATCCTTATGGTTTTTTACGAAACCTTCGCCAAACACCTCATCCAGCACTTTGTCACAATCGCGGAAATATCGCTGCCTCCTCGTCTTCGTGTGCAAAATTGACATCTAGGAATAGATTCGATTAAGTAGCATCGAATCAAAAACAACAAAAGAAAAAAAAAACATATTTTCGCGTTCGGAAAATTAAGAACAAGCAGAGAACAAAATTGTCACTCTACTCCGCTCTACAGATCAAAATAGCCTTAAAAACCTAAGGAGCAAGCGCGTTGCCTGCCTACATAATCACGCCGAAATTTCTTAGACGAATCCCATGCCCGCCATAAAGAATAAGAAATACATCAAACTGAATCAAAAAAACTTTTCGAAGCTACGAAAAACGAGGAATAAAAGTGAAGTAAAAGCAGGGTGATTGCGAGAAAAATTAAATAGAAATAAAGCGTGTACCAAATACAGAAATTGAAACTCACTCGATCACAAAATTCCTTACTGAAAATGTCTCGTCTTGTACTAGCCCATTGTCCCAGCTTGATAAAAGTCGGACCGCTGCTCTGAAAAGTTGAGAAAAAATAAATTGGTCTATTTACATCGATGAAAAATATGTAGGAAATGATAACAAACTGGAAAATCACAAGAATTTCAAGAATAAAGTCAAAAAACGTTCACTTGATATAGACAAACCTGAATAGTGTACAGAACCCAGGCCCACCAAAGCTCATGCAGAGAATGGACTCGGTAAGCCAATGGATATGTAATCGCCAATGGTACGAATCTGATAGCTAACGCCAGGCATCTGCAAGTAATCAGTTGACAATTGATCTGGCCATAGACGAGGTGATATGTTCCCCTTTCGTCACTCCAGCCAAGAACGGATAGAGGCTGTTTGGTTACGTACTTCTGCACCTTCTTAAGCCTGTGAAGTAATGATTGTACAAAGGTACTATGCTTCTATCCTTGCGATGGATCGGGAAAAGGTGAACATAATGCACAAGAACGATCTGAATCGCAAATGGAAGTCTACAAATCCCCTCACCTGGTAATTCTTCTCAACAATATCCAACTCCTGCATATCAAGTACCATGGTAAGTAGACGAAATTGATGATGATTGAACGTTTCTCGAGTATGGGATTCTATAAAAAATACTATCCAGAAACTCAAGGCAGATTACGTGAAACCATGCTTCCCATTTTCGTAACAGTAGTTTTTAAAAAAGGCATAAATATTTCGCGTATGGCTAACGATATATGCCTTCCCAGAGAAATTCTGATGACACTCCTCATGCATGTGTCGCTTCCCACCCCCGGAACATTGGCACTGACCTTAATTTAAAGTCGCACCGCATTGTTGGAATTTTTTTTACATATGTTTTATTCTCATACAGGGAAGATGCAATTTCCGTAACTAGATAGATAACGTGGGAAAGTCACAAGCCTAGCCTTGAAGTGCACCCTGGGTCTAACCTATTCCACAGATTGAACCCTAAAACTAGGTTAGTTCATAGAGAAAAGAGATCATGCATTTTTGAACTGCGTCATGGAACCAAATAAACAAAACCGAACTGAAAGGGTAATGTAAACAACCCGAAGGGGTTTTCTCTATCCTATTACATTTAGACTGAACGGACGGGCTATACCCCAAGGGTATGCATAAGGTAAGGTTAAAGAGGATCACGATTTAAGCAGGAACTTTCAACCTGGGTAACTTCTACGAATCTACGAGCACCGGATTTGACAACCTTTGGAATACAGCCCAAATCAATTGGGGTGAGTTTCGACCAAACCTTGTTCAAGGAATTAGCAAGCAAATAACAATAAGAAGAACGAACAACGAGGCATATGCATAGACACACCACAACAGCACAACTATTACATACCAACCTGATCGGATTTCTCTGGCTAGAACAAATAAAAATGTTAGAAATATTAGTGGTTACGTACAAACAGCAGCAATTATAATGAAAATACGAGAAGGTCATTATTCGTTGGACATTGAGCCAGCTATTTCAGAGTCAGCTTCAACCGTAGGCATTTTGTTTGGAAATTGATTCGACAATTCAATCAACTACCATTTAGCCTAGGTTAATAGAAACTCCCACACCAAAGCTCATCGATGCTGCTAGTTTTAACTACGTTCATAAATTCTCAAAGCAGCCTTGCTCATATATAAATTTAATGAAGTGCACCAACCACATGTGGAGTTAGCAGCCATGGATCCTCCAGGAGAGCTTCACAGTGCACTCTCTTCAAATGCAAAGCTGTGTACAATCCTGCCCCTGATGCGGCAGCCAGTAATCGTAGCCTGGAAACATCGATGAAAGCATGCAAAAAAAGGAGGAAGAAGAGGCGAAGTAAATAATTAAAATTGAAGTTTAATCAATAAAATAAAAAATGTGTGGAAATAATGTTGGGATGGGTGCACCATTCTTGTCAATCATTGGATGCAAAAGCAAAATTCAAACTTAGGTAAAAAAAAACACCTTCCTCCGCACCATTACTTTCTCGCAAACTACATTTTAGATGAATTACAAAAAAAATAATAAGATAACCTTAAGAAATGAGAATGGACATACCTAATTGATGCTCGGCCAGGTGAGGCTACATAGGTAGTAATCGATCGACGGGCTAAGAACGAGGATCCAGCACGTAAAGGACCGACTAATCGTAACGATAACATTCAATTCTTCAACACTCCCTGAAGAAAAGCTCAATTATACAATTATATTGAGATCTAAAATCAATCGATAATCGACATATTACCATCGAAATCTGAAGAAATATTGCTACCGATATACAGTCAGAAAACAAGCACAGTTGATCATTAATTTTATAATTTTCACGATATCGAGAATCCAGAAAAATAATTTTTTAAATGCTTAGGAGAAACTAAGACGGCTTTTGAAAAAGTAAGCCCCTTTATAAGGGTGACATCACAATAAACACCAGTGGGCGGGACCAGTAACAAACCAATGTACAAACGAGGGCGTGGTATGAAACCGTCACACAGAGGGGGATGGGACTAATGGGACTCGTACAAAATATAAAGATAACTCAATATCCTGAGAATTAAACATAAACAAATACAAAAATCAACCGTATGCAACAGGCGAAAATGACTTAACAGTACAGTACAATCAGATAGTAGCTATTTTTCTGAAGAAATATTCCCTACACTACGAGGCCTAATTGGAAGCCTACTAGAAGGATTGACAGCATTTAAACAAAAAATGAAGAAAAATGGTGAAAAAACAGGAAAACAACGGTAAACAAGCATTACTTCGGCGGTGAACCTCTCCACCGCCCTACGCGACCCTAACCTAACAGCCGTTTACACTCATCTGTACATCTGGGGCACAGCCGACGAGCATATTACTTAGCTACAGCAGCTATTGACTGGAACCATTCATCTCATAATTAGCCCCAACGCAGCAGGCGCTCTGATTAGCATAAGAAGCACTGGGACCACTGGAACCGCCCCATTAGAGCCCCTACAAAGAGACATAGGATCAGGGGTCACAATTTACTGAGCAGGGGGGTGCTATTTCGTAAAATCGGTATACCGGTAAGATGGTGATTGGCAGTATCCCCATATAAAGCGATTGATAGAGGGTTTCTCCGACCAGATACTGAACAGCAAGCTGCGCATCCGATCAGGTAGACAACCAGCCATGGAACTCCCATGCAACTCCTACTCAAAGCACTTTCAAAAACCAGCGTGGGAATTTTGATATGGGCGGTCGGACAGCATAAGCTTTGGCCAGAAATGCGAACCAACAGCCACAATCATCAGAATGTAATCAACCCTGGAAGGAATGAAGCCTACACCATCAATCAATGTCCACATGCACAACGAAAGAGATGCTCCTCATATTCGAGTGCCTCATAAAGGCTCAAGCACCATCGTCCTTTCTATCAAATCATCTGGTATTGCCACTCAGCGGTTCCGCTGCCCATAGATGCTGTTCCGTGATATCGTCTAAAGAGTCGAAGACGTAGAATATCGATCGAAAACGGAAAAGTTATAGTGCAAGCTAATAAATCGGATCATGATGAGAGCGAGGGCGTTCATAAAAAGTGGTAATTCTTCTGCACACGTCCTTCTCCCACGTGACACAAACCCACAAGTCCCGACAGACTCAAGTATTCACGCGATCCCACTCAGAGTCTTCCACGAAGTGATGGGATAGGGAATGTGGAAAAGAGTCGGAGAGAAGATCAGACCCAAAAACGGACAAAAAATCGTCTTATCGATCCCCGGACAAAAACGATTAAATGACGCCACCGACCTCATCATCTGTCTTTTTCTTCCGCTTCGATGAACGTTTCGAGCGAGATCGTGCTTCCTCGAACTCCCTTCGAGAATTCTCTTCCCATTCCCTCACTTCTTGAAGTTCTTCCTCATCTATGTCACCATTTATGATGTTCTCGTAATATTTTTGAGAACGAGTTTGCTCGGCGTCGAGTGGACCTAAAAATTGCTCAGTAACTATCTGGTGGATTAGAATGTCAAGAAACTCGAGCCACAATTGATAGATAGAGGCCAAAGGAGAATAGAAAATCAATTCTCTTCTCCATTTTCATTACAAGTGTATTGGATAGAATCACAAGGACATTGTTGAAAAATAGTATTCAATAAAAACTCTTAGAAAATGATTTGAAACTGAGGAAAATTCTGATTTCTCAATGGGGAACAATTATCACACAAAACTTACCACATTCCGATCCCAGTGGTGATACGAATCCACGCAATTCCGTGAAACGTTCCGGAATTTGTTCGACATGGAATCGAGTACCGCTCTCGTTCCCTTTCTTCACCTTCTTGCGATAGAACAATGTATAGGCCTGCCGTTCAGCTTCCAAATCTGCAAAACAGAATTCGTCATAATTCGATCCAATTCGATTTCCTCCAAGTGCTCATCAAAAGCCAGACATTGTTTACGACAAGGAGCTCTGGCCAAGGGCACTGATCAAGGGCGAAGACCCGCTCTTGCATCAAACACCAGCCACTTATGAGATGCATGTAAAACTTGTTGTTTATGTCTCTGGGGTAGGGGACGGAGACGAAGAGAGTGCTAAGCACGTCACTACAACATGCTGTGGAGATAAAATCCCTAGACCGAGACATATCCAGGCCTAATGAGCCTTCCTTCGTTCTGAACACTTAATCGACGTTAGTTAGTCCCATTGAAAGGACAAAAGTATTTAATCCAATGTTGGCTGACTCCCTGATTTACTATAAGTTCAGTGCAGCGGTCAGTACCAGTACTAATTAGACTTTAATGTCTCTGTGCATCCCAGGAAGTATCTTTAGACAGTATGAGACAACTAGTACCTACTGATTAACCCTTTGACGACAATGCCGATTTCGACGTGACGCGCCCATGGGACCACGCCACTTTCCTTTCGTGCGCGACTGGCACCCACCGGTGGGTGCCATGGTCCTAGGGGTAACTCCTTTCTCTGACTCAATAAGTTTAGCAATATTTCGCTTGAAATTAAAGTATCAAAATATTATTTCATCCATTATAATCAAGTGAGGCTTGAGAATGGAGTTTGGAAATAATGTGGGACAAACCCTGGAAATAATGTTTACAGTGAAAATGCGTATTACATCAAGATTCTTTAGTACCAAATTATGCTTTGCTAGTGCGCCTGCTAAGAAAGTAAAAACACAGTGCAACAGTTGTTAGGGCTTTTACTGCCTGCAATGTTTCCAGGATGAACAAAAATCTTGCGGAAATACCTAGGTTTTTTCTTCAGTGATGCCCCATTGTATGTATATGTTTTTAATAAATAAGCTTTAATAAAACAATAATGTGGACCATGCTGGATATAAATACCATGAAGTTAGTTATTAATAATGAAAATATCAAATAAGTTTCAAATGTGCAAATAAAGAAAAAAAACATGGTGGCACCCAACATTGGGTGCCATGGTCCCATGCGCCGGTCATAGTGGCACCCGCCGGCGGGTGCCATGGTCGTCAAAGGGTTAATATTAGTAACTTTCAAAGCCATCACCGTGGGGAATTTATTAAGGCGATTTAGAAAAATAGAAAGAAAGAGTTCCACAGTCTGTAAAGGTAACTGCAACGGTAAGCGCCCCACTTGCAAATAATTCTATTCACGAAGATTAAATGTGTGCAAAGTAAAGTAAACAATTTTCTGCAAAAATGTCCTCGAGTCGATTAATAAGCTAACCTTTTCCATAACAATACGGATTAATAAGCTAACCTTTTCCATAACAATACGACGAAAAGACGAATAGAAATCTACTACCGACATTTTTCATTCTACTCACCTGGTTTCGGCCCTTCCTGCTTCTTCTGGCTTCTTCGAAGATATTCTGATCCAAATTTGCGATAAAACTAAACGAGAATACAAGAAGTTCTTGGTAGTTTCACGGGAAAAAGATCATTCCAGAAAACATTAAGCGTGACAAACGCATGATGTTATATTGAAGAAAAACGAAAAAAACGAAATTTCAGGCAAATTCCACCTAAAATTGGAATTGAAATTCAATCAGTCAAATATCTATTCCTGGGTCTGTTTAATATTATTAAAATGCTCTGTGGAGGTTGAAAATGGGCAGCAGCTTAGGTGATCTAATCGTTCTATAAACCTCTGTATCAGTCATTCGATTGCAACTGTCTTTCTGAAAGGAAGCCGAGTGCCTGGTTCGTAAGAAAGAGGTGATAGTCATTGAGAATTGAGTTTCGGAGCTGCGAAATCAATTCAAAAAAAAAAAAGCCTACAGGAAACTAGCGGAACCCTCTCCCTTCTCTTGTACAAGCTCCTTTGCAAACAGATTGCTCACATATAAAGTTCATTCACTGCTCATCCACTCTGAGTAACAAAATAATATGACACTACAAAAAATTGCTTTTGGAATCAGGGTTTCCTTGAAGGTGTTGCAAATCTGCATGGCTCGCGGTATTGCAAGACAGGTGGTCATCTATGACAAATGCATTCCTCTCAGGGCAAGCAAATAGAAAGTTCAAGCGAGAGAAGAGAGTGCGATGACGCAATGAGACACAAAATGACGAAATTTGAAGAAAATGGCGAGTGCGACACTAAAAAAAATGGAGGAATTAGTTTTTCAAGCCAAAAAAAAGTCGACTGGCATGGGCGAATTAGAAAACACTAATAGCATTAGCTCGAGCATGACCAGACGGCAGACGTTTCTTCGAATTGAATGAATCTTTAAAGTGGGTGGAATTGTGTGGGGGAAGAATAACGCCCAACTCAAAGAAAGAAAATCAAGACAGCTCAGTAACAATAAATGTGATTCAATTCGCGAAGAGCAGAAGGATTGTAATGGAGTTTAAACAGCATGCAGCTGCAATAAGTCCCACACCTCATGCTTTTCGCGTTGTTTGTTGCCGAATAGCTTCGAAACAAAGTGCAACGATTCCCCTGGTTCTTTTCGCCATCAATCGATGGCGATAAACTCCAGAGGAAGTCCAGCTCTACTAAATTTTGGAACAAAAAACTCAAAAACAGTTTGGAAAAAATGAGAATTGCCAGATATCCATATTCAGCACGGGAAGCATACAAAAATTACTACATAAATGACAGAAAGGCGGTTACGCCATGTACTCGACTTCCATCTAGAATCAAATGTTTTTTTTTAGAATCCAGGAATCCAGGCTAACCTTACGTAACAACCTGTAAAAAGGACCAATAATCAAACCACTGTTTCCAGAACATTTGTGCTAACCACCAAGACTGGATGGAATGAAGACTTAGGCTATTGTTGGCCCTAAGAGCTATTGTTCCATTCAAAGCAGAAGAGAAAAGGAAGAAAAAGAATCTCAAAAATGTAATCGATAAAAGAGCTGGTAAGCAACTGTATCGAATTAGTCGAGGGTGGCTGATCTATAAAACAAGTTACAACCAATGATCAACACACTCCTCTGCTCACTGTAAGAGTCTTTTTTGAAAAAAACTCCTTATTTCAATGGAGAACTCCAAAAAGTCCAAAAAAGGAAGCGATAGCTTAGCGTAGCAATAAAATTTGAAAAAAGTAGAGGCTGTAAAGGTTCACACAAACCAGAAATCATTGGACTTCGTAGTCATACGATAGCCACTTGAGCGCAGTTGTTAGACATCGGGCAAATGATAAACTATTGACAGGAAGTTGTTTATCGTGGTGTAGAAAGACTAATAACCCAATTTTCTTATTGAAAAGAAAAACCGGTTGACGAAAAATTGCCCATTGGGCCACAACTTGAACAATCACAACTTCAACAGAGCTACCCAGAAGAATTTCTAGAAAATGAGGTAGGATGGATGAAAAAAGGGACCGCAATGAATCACTGAATCAGAGCTAGTCGGTTCTTGAAAAAAGGTTAGAAGTGTTGAAAAACCTCCATTCCCCATCCTCACAGACTCTCCCGAAATAAAAAGGTGAGTACCATGAAAACGGTAGAAAATAGAAAAAGCAATGGGTCTTCTGGCCAATTTGATAGCAGTAGGATCTCATCACTTAATTGGATCCAAGAAGATCGTCAACAAGCGATAAAAAAGCCTCTGCGACCGAAAAAAGCAGGTTTGGGAATCTGCGACAGACACACGCAGACGCCCACATGTGAGCCTACGTGACTTGCCCCGCTGGTGACGTGCACTGGTTGCGCTCCGAATCGGCGGGCGTTGGGCCACGTCATCCATTGCGAGATAGAGACAGAAAGAATTCCTACCTACAGCACGTAGGGAATACCCAGTCACGTGATCATTGTATCGGGGGCCCACTCAGCAAAAAAAAAAAGATATTACAGCAGTGCAAAAAGGGTCAGTGGATTTTTTAGGAGTTAGCGACCCTTGATAAGGGTCACAACAAAATCAAGACGCATCATCCACAGCCAAGAGATTTCCCGAGCAATCAGAATAGGGAGTCTCTCCCATATTCTCCTGCCAGACAAATATTATCAAAGTTGGCAGGATGGTAGGGAATTATTTTTCTTATTTAACCAATGAATGGATAATCCCGAAGGTAGTTAAAGGTTCCCCTTTTGGGAATGCGTGGCGCAATCGAAAAAGGTTGGCTATCATTGACCATTTCCTATTTCACATTTACCTTTTGACCCATGTGACAGGTGAATGGAAATTTTAGTGCTGCGTATGAAATCTTATGATCGTTAATAAACTTCTTTATGACGCTTTATGACGCTCTGGAATCACTAAAGATAGAAAGGGAAAAATCAGCGGTGCTGATCGATCATCATGTTTACCCTATCCTCAAAACATCATAGCCCAAAGTCCAGTGTTTGAAACTATTTCAAGGCCACATCATGGGACAGAAATAGTGGCGGTAATCAGCTCAAAAGACGCCATTTTCTAATGAAAACCGTACCGATCAACATTGCTAAATTAGTCTTGGACTGATAAGTACAAAAGTCGTCAAATGGCCAAAAATATTATTTACATCTACTAAATTTTATTATGACATTTCATCATAATACGATGATAACCATGTGGAGTTACTCTTCTACATAACTCACTTCATCATAAAGTGCTCTGAAAAAAGCATGGGCGGTATTGAAACATCCAATCAACCAGATAGGAAACCTTAAGTTGGAACGCTTCGATAAATTACAGTCTGGATTTTCATCACAAAAATAAAGGTAACTAATTATTGCCATACGAAACTTTCCGCCGCTCGCTACCTCTCTGTATCTGAAAGTCATCGAAACCCGATGATGTAAGCCCACTCGTGGAGACCCAAAGTGCGAACACACCCTTACTTGCACTCGATGTTAGATCTACCTGCACTTTATGTTGACCATGGATATCAAGAAAACGTTTGGTGCCAGTCAACTAGTATGACAAAATCTCTACTGATATGAAAAGTGTTGGACTGATTGTGAGTCCACGGGATCAGACTTCCCACTACCTTCGAATAAAACCAAAATTCTCCTTCTCGTTCTCAGAGCAACTTCTACGAACTGATATCATAACAATATCGTCGAGAGTGTCCTCGTTAGAAGTTATTCAATCAACGTCTCGCCTTTCAATGGCCGTTGGGACAGGAATCGTGGGGATCCGATCTCCCAAATCAATATCAACGCCCTATCTTCTCAATAATTATATGACTGAAACAAACATCCTGGATGTAGAAATCCAAAAGAAACAAATCAAAACATAAATAAAAAGGCGGAAAATGCCAGTGAGAAAAAAATTAATAAAAAGGAGAAAACACTAAAAAAATTAAAGCAAAACAAAAGAATTTTACCTGAACCCAGAAGAGTATTGTGGAGACTTTGCGGCGCACTTCTGCATTACCATTGCACTTTTGTAACAACTGAAACAATTTATTTGAACTAAACATTTTCTCATATATAATTATAAGTCCTTGAGATTCTTATTAAAAAGTATTCCAGAAATAACATTGATTTATTCATTTGTTTATTCATACACGCCATTTCACGCGCCTTAAGTAGAATAAAGAAGGCATAATGATTATACAGGAGGGGGAGGGGGAGGGTGGTTCAGCACGTAACAAAACAAAAAGTATATCAAACAATCTTCTGAACAGATTCTAGCAAAATTTCGAAAACTGCAAAAAGTACAAAGACACACCACTTTACCATAACGGTGTTCTCCCATTTCAGCATCCGAACGGGGCTCCAATCTTGCACTACAGGGTAAATATGGAACAAGCTGCAAAAACCCTTGTTCGATAACTACACTGCAATTTCTACACACAATGTCCCTTCGCAGTAATCACTCATATATTCATTGCAATTCACTATGAACACAAGTACTACTTTCTAAACTGATAACATTCAAATGAAAACCCTTAGCAGGGCAAAAATTATATAAGGCCTATCGCATAAAAAAAAGAGTTGGACCAAACAAAAATCAACACGAGTTTCCTTCAGAAAACCTAACCTTTTTCGGTTTGAAAATGGATCAACACTCTCCTTGAAAATGGAGCAACATTCGCCTTGCACCAGTTCCATTTTTGCAATTATTGGAATTTGATGACAACTGGCTCGATAATCAATCAAACCTTATTGAGCCAAGCTAATTATTTTCTGGGAGTGAACCCAGCGAGCACGTTCTATCCCCACTACAAATCACAAAAGTGGCACAACAAGACAGTCCTCGCAGCTATAATGCTGCACAAGCCGTACTAGATAAGATTCCTCACATAGTTCCTTCAAACTTCACACAGTCACATGCACTACCAGGAATCCGCTGATTATGCTGACTACAAGCACTTCGGAGCTTTCTAACCAAAAGTTCACGCATTCATTCTCTCAATTTCGGCCAAATTGAATAGCTAAGTCAGTACAGCCATCAACAATTACCAACAGATGCTGAAATGCAATCATTTTTTTTCTGAGAAGTATATGAACATTCGAACAAGTTTCCTGGATAATTCAAATTGGAATTCTTTGTAGATGAAGCTTGGGAAAAGAGCTGCAAGAAAGATGAAAAAAAGCATTTCCAGCCAGAATTTTGGGTCGTACAACAGACCAAACGTATGAGAAGAATACTTCCATTGGGCTCAGCACATAGCAACTAGAGTTACATCTGCCTGAATCAAGTATGAGTATAGAGCCGAAGCACTTTCAACTGGAACTCGCATCTGACTCGCATCAACAACTTTAGCCTCTCTCAATGGGCCGCTCGTCTTGCGCAGCTGATTAAATTTGTGGCTCCACCCTCCTAGATTGAAGTCAAGAGTGCATGAAAGTAATGAAAGATATTCATTGGATCTTACCATTTCTGGTTCCAGCATGATATCTACTTATGCCATTTCGTTCACATTACTTTGGGATAAATGGGTGGGATAAAGCATTGCGCTTTTGAAAACCGATCAATTCCATTGGCTGTGCGCTCATGCATTCGACATCCATTTAGTCGAAATGGCGTAGGTTGAAAGCATATTTGGCCGATAAAAGTTGCGGTGGTCAATCTATTTTTATCCAGCCACAGTCATGTCCCGATTAACCAACCAGACAAGGATGGCAGGCTTCGTTGGCCAAGGCGGAGGGGTAATCCATAGCGGAAGCGTGCTACACGCATGGTCTGGGGATGGAATGCGCCCAAACTATCCAACCCTTCCTTCAATCGGTGATCTTTAATTTGGCACCCGCATCGTCTGCAAAACCATAAAATGAGTGAATACATCGGCTAGCTACCGCGTGTCATTGTGTTGGCCAAACATGCATAAAACTACGCCACTATGACTGAATAGAAGTCGATTGCATGGTTACACCTCAAAACGGGACCGGTCCACCTTAGAGACTATCTTTTATCCATATAAGTTGTGGAAGAACATATCGAGAACTAAAAAGTAAGAACGTTTGTGTTTCCAGCGCAGAATGTATCGCAAAGGATCGAAAGACGTCCTTGGAAAAGTGCAGCATTGAACCCTACTGTTTGAAAATTTATTGCGTGCAAAAGTTGCAGAATCGTTACGCATCACCTAACAAAAGTGCAAAATCCGTACCCTCGCAATGCCACTTTCTTTGTCCTTCTTACATGAACGACGGAGACTGTTCAACAGATACATCTAACTTCTAGGCACCTGTATGCCCTTTACATCATACAAAGAGCCAATGATAAAAGAGGAAGCTCCTCATCAGTTGAAGGCCCCCCACCCCGTCTAAATCCGAGAACGAAACCTTTCATCACTTTTCACGATTCTGTCACACTCTGACACACCCAGAGATGGCTCTGGAGCTAGAACGATTTCCGATACAGTCGAACAAGAGGGTACAGTATGAAATGAAATAGATCAACACCAAGATCTCTACCGTCTTATTTCACTGCAGCTCTATTCCCCACTCTGTAATACTTGGATTTTTCGAAGAACGGTCATCATTTGATATCTCAATGAAAAATCAAAGGCAATCATTTGATATAAAGAGTTCCGATTGCATGGGAACGAGAAGAGCCTGCACCAGGCAGGTGTATTTAATGAAGAATAAAAATGATGCCAGAAGTGGATGACTGGGATTCAGGAAGAGCGAGAACCGTCAAATGTGCTTTGGATAAGTGTAACAGGGACTAGACGGGGGCTGAAATCGATGACAGATGACAGTAACAGTGGGATCGTTACTACAAGACGAACCGTTTTTAGGAAAAAAAAACGAAGCACACCTTGTTAGTTGGAATTGTGATTTCCGAAGCACCAGGTGATGGCTGGACATTGGTGAGGAACAACAAATTAGCTAGGCAACGACCAGACCGATCAATCATCAAACAAATCATCACAAAAACCATTGCGATCGGGAGAGACAAATGTCTTCCGCTGACTCACTCAATATGTACTTGAGATAGCCCCTGAATTTAGGTTTGGCAGTAGGAAAAGGGTAGGAAAATGAAAAAAATTAACAAATAAATCGCCATTCAATGCTCCATATCAAGCGTGAGGAGGATATTCGGAGCAGCGGGGAGCGGTTGTGGCGATCCTGATCAGCTTTCGTCCTTAGACTTTCGAATCAACTCAAGCCTCTCAATGAAGGATACTTCTTAAAACACATGAACAATCCGCCATTAGACCAGGAAAACAATGATTCATAGCAATCGGCCGTCTACCTGCCTTTAACCTCGTCAACCGGAACCAGTGGATGAAAAGTTGCATTTAAAGGCAATCTAATTTATCTACAGAAGGCAAAAAGGAAAACCTCGCTCCGTAAACCCCCTGTTCTCTTTTGTATATGTTCTGCGCTTCTTAACAAAAAAATACAACACAAAAAGCTCCGATTTTCCCAAACAGGGGTAAGGTACGAATGAAAATCCAACATAGTTCAAATAAAAATTTGTGATGATAATCACCGTGCAATTTCAGTACTGACTCAATTAATATTACCGATCCAGGTCGAAAATATGAAGATGAGAGTTAGCGATACTTACAGAGTCTAATATGCTCGAATCGTGTATGCGAAAGTGCATTCGAAGACATAAACAACTTTCGCAATGAAATTTCACAAAAGCAAAAGATATTGCCCGCTCCTTGACAATCTCATTCCACCAGTATGAATCACCACATCGAAAAGGTCGTCATGAAAGGTGCAAACAGGCGCCTAGATGGGCGATTCCTTGCACTAGGAACATCATTCCACAATGTGCAACTAACGTCTAGTCACGTTGTCACCTAAACCGTACTCAAGCAGGGAACCCTAAATCAGGCCTCTAAATATCACGTCAACGACGGAACTCAGTAGGCAATAAAAACCGATTCTCTAACTGGTAAGTGCGTAGAGAATCCTTTTTTTCTACTTCGCAGAATGAATTTAAGGAAGGGGGGGGGGGGGGAGGAGGAGACGACAGGAACCATATGTATGTACCATATGTACCTCTTAGAACAGAAAATCATATTCGGTCAGTACGGCCATCAAAATGGTAATGCATGACCCGCCATTGCTCGATTGACAGGGGCCCATCAAAGTGGTTCTAAAACATGGAAGTCAAATTCCTACTACAGCTGTCTTTGTATTACCATAGAAATAAACAATAAGACAAACAAATAACAACACAGTAAGTAAATATAGTGTGACCATAATAAAATGAGACGATTAATGAAAATAATTAACCATAAACATGACGTATAAAATTTGAATAAAAAATAAAAATAACAATAACCATATATCGACACTAAACGTATCACAAAGGAGGTAGAAGTCAATGGAAAGTGCCCTGCCTTCAAATCGTTCACCCACAACTGCTGCCCGTTGCTCATGAAAAATGGTGACACGTGTCAAAGTCAAGCTCCCACAAAAAATTGACAACGACTTGTTATCGCGGCAAAGGAAAAACTTCGCAAACACTTAAAGATGTTCGAGACCATCGTTTCCAACAGGAAGCCGTTTGTCAACACTCAGATACTAGGGATAGTGTTTGCGTAAGAACGGTGCCTTTGTTACAACTTTGAGATCGAAGTTCCTACGTTAGAGTACTTTGTAGACCTCCAGATCCGCTGCCCAACCAAAGGTGCCGACGTGCCCGACGCGAGTTTGCGATCAAAGACAACGAAGCCAATGTCGGCGTGTCTGAGAGCAAAAACCTGCATTGAACGACACGTGTCCCGCGTTTAGAACCCTTTTCACAGACGTTCAATAGCTCCCATAACTGGTGTAAGATAAGTGGCGTAAGATGGTTAAGCCATTGTTGCCTCTGCTGTTTCGACCATTTTATTCGAGGGAACCTTGACCAAGTCCATAAGATTGATTCCTACCTGATGAGCTCAAAAATGACTATGGGACACTGGAAATAATGATCATAGCTATAAATACCTCACACCTAACCAAATGAGAACAAGATCCATTCAAATAAAGCAGTATTGAAAAAGCCCCAGGATGTTGAAAGAACTGGATTAACCTCGGAGTAGGAGTAATGATGATTGCATGAAGAGGAAAAGAGTGGTGCCAGAAAGATCCAAGAGATGGATGGCGCAGGGGTTCAGTGGAATCCTGGTAAGGTAATCCACAAAATACACCAAAAACAAAAAAAAAAACAAAACCAAAAAACATCAGACAAGCGCAGAAAAAAGCTATGTCATATTAAACGATGCTGACATTCAAAAGTGGAAATAATCGCGAACACTAAATGCATGAACCATCTAAACAAATACGGATGTCCTCCAGTATGCGCCGCGTACACACTTCCTATCCAAAATCACTGTTTCAATGCGCAGACACCTACATATCCAAACTACAAGTTAATGACGCGCACATTAAGTTTTCTCAAACATCCAGATGAGTATATACAGTATTTTCGAGAGCCCGCTGAAATGACAAGTACAACCGCCAAGTAAAAGGAACCCAGAAAGACTTGAAGGAAAGCTCTTGAACACACATTAAACAGCCTCGAATCCTCACGAATAGGACATCTGTTTCTATTTCTTAGCCATAGACATCATTGCATTCAACCGATGATAAGACTCTCAGAGGCCTTTATAACTCCATAGAGGGGGTAAAAAGACTACATGGAGCGCACGTGCACAGTAGATGAAACACACTTAAAGATTGGAATGCAAGTGGCAAATCAGTCAACAACAATTATTATGGCAGATTCTTTCGCACCATGTTCAGCATAACTAGGACACCGTAGATTAATGAAATTAACATACCTCAAGAAAGTCATGTTCAATTGGCAACGTCGAAATTCGCTGTCGTTTCGCTTTTCCTTCACGGCTACTCGACTGGGAAGAGTCGGATTTCATCGATCCTAACCGCATCTGAAACACGCTGAAATTCGAGCGACCATGAGACGTGGATGGATAGCGGAGACGTTTTTTTGACGGAAGGGTACATAGGGTGATGATTGAGTGTCTTTTTTCCGGAGACAGAGAGCGTGGGGGAAAGATGGAGTGAAAGCAAGCGTTTTTCTACACTGTTGAACTGTAATCGGAGACATAAAAACTTGCAGACTCCACTGGGAAAACACTCGGAAGAGCAGTCGGGCAACCTACACTAAGAGTTATTTGCCTACCTGTTGCTTCTCTTTTCTCCATACCAACATAAATTTTTGTAGCTGAAACTGTTGAAGTAAAGGCTGAGCCTCTACTGATTACTATGCGTGAAGGGAATATAAGGGAGACTTGAAAAACGAAGATTTTTTCTTAGTGTACTGCAAGGTTTAAGCGAAATCTGAAAGAAAGTGGGAAATCATAATGTGGTCAATATTAAGCTCACCTATTTCCGTCCCTGGAGTCCAATACCTCCAGAACAAGAATAATTCGGAAAGATTTGTGTTTACCCACCTTCCCAATAGAGAAACGAGGCGTAGACGAGTTTTCGGTGTTATCATCGCACTTGGTGGTGCTGTCACTATCCTCTTCCGTTGAGCTCTCATAGTGAAACTGGATTTTCGAAGACGGCTGGTAGCAATTAGTTTCACGCTGGAAAAACTTCCAGTACAAGGATTACAGAAAAATTAATGAAATGTCGACAAATCGTAGTTATTAGGAAGCAACGGTTTTCCCTGGAACCGAAAAACTTATAAGCGAGCATGGGTCGACCAGGAAATCATTACAAAAGATATGAATATTCCGTCAATTCTGCCGAAACTGGAGAAAAGATTCATTTTCCAGCACTAAACGTTACTGAGGAGTACATGATAAAAGTGAGGGCGGCTGACGCTTCAAGCCGTGGAAATTGTTATACTACTCATAAAGAAGCCGGCGCAAGTATCTGGCTTTGTAATACACAGGGTTGAAGGGTTGAAAATGAAAAAGCTGCAAATAGAGGTGAAATAGGCCCAGTCCCAGTGCTTAATAGCCTATATTTGGATCAGGCCACATGAAAGAAATATACACACATGAAAGGAGTAATCAAGTATATGTCAAAGTTATCCGCTAAAAAATGACAACACGTTCTAAGGATTGCCTCCTTAGACTTCCGTGAGCCTAGTTCTGAACCACAACAATATCATAAAAAATCTAATTACATCTATTGATTGGAACCGTCAAAACTTCTAAAAATTTCTTACTTTTCGGAATAAATCCCGACGCGTCTTCCTAGGGGCGATAATTTTCTTCTTATCCGGACTTTGTGCAACAGCCGTTCCGCATTCACATAAGCAATCTCCGACAGGACAAATGCGTTCAGTCTGAAAACAAGACCTATTCCAAAGTCAGCTGGCACCAATTGTTTTTTCGCAGCTGTCTGATTTTGCCACGATTTCTTTTAATTAGAATTTAACAGCGAATTCCAAGAATAAGGGCTAACCGTGAACCACTCCAGAATGTGATGCGGATGCCCAGCATGATGACATTTGCGACAGAACCAGTTCATTTTCAGTAATGGGCCGTCACTGAAAAAAAAACAAGTATCGCCTTTAATAAAAATCATTTATTTGTTGACAAATTTTTGGGTAAAGTTAGGTTGGAGCTAAATGTAGTTCAAGTTCGCTTAAACATAATCCAGGAGTACAGAAAGGGATGAACAAAAAGAGATATTTCTCTCACCATACTGAACACGTTCCACCACAAACCGCGTAGCATTTGACGCAACGACATTTCAACGTTTGACCAGTACAACCGCGGTGAGAAAGACGAAAATGAGTACCCTGAAAACAGAAACCAATTATACGACACGTTGTGAATTCGCTGAAGTCATTCCTTGAACCCTTTTAAACTAGCAAATTACTAATGAAGAGAACGACAACGATTGGGAAAAGAACGAAACAAATCAGCAACATGCTTATATCCAGAAAGGTTGCTCTGTAAGACCATCGACTCAAAAGTGGTCAAAAGGGACTAAAAACCCTTGAAATCGGTTTTTAGCATACCTCCAATGACCTCTGATTGATTCGCTTGATCCATGAATACTTTTTCACAGCTGCCACTGCCGTATGCAGTTCCAATTGATCTAGCATGCCTGAAAACAGCACCATTAGGGGCGTCGACACAACAACAGCTTTTCGAAAGCAATTGCCTTAATCGTCCAGTCATTTCGAAGCCTAGTGAACCGAAGCCGAATTGCTTCGTCGATCACTCTAAGTTGAATATCTCTTACCTATATAGCTGTCTTTCCACGATTCAACCGTGAAGTCGTCTATAACATCCGACAACCGTCGTCCACATACAAGAGCCAAGGTTGCACACGTCTGCACATCGCCCTGTGAACCCATCCATTTTTCACAAAGAACCACGAATAGCGACAAAAATTATTGGGAGTGAAAACAAAGGCCTAACTACCTGATCGGCATGATAATGAAGCAGCCTGGCAACTTCCTGCATTGGATTCCAATTCATGCGAGCAATATGTTCCTTCTCTAGATGTCCTAAAGTGAAAAGTTTTGATCGAGTAAAATTATTGATCACCCAAGCAATCGTATTTGAACACCAACTACTCATGATCACAGGTTCGGGTGGTTTTTGTGCTTCAATAGATATGATTTCAGAAAACCTCTATATGGGAAGAAAGATTTTATAGAAAATACACTGAGATCAGCACCGTTTTTCACAACCCACTGCACCAAATCTGTCCATTCTGTTTACAGTAAAAATTTTAAAAAATGATGAAATAACGAACATCACGCACAAAAATACCTTAGAAATAATATAATGGAAAACTACAACTCCACTAAAAACTTCTTATTTTTCGCCCCTGCTACACAACCGACTGCCAATGGCAAAGCAGTAGAGGCTAGGAAATTTCACACTAATATGAAATATGAAGAAAGAATTAATGAAATCAGGATAAATTTGAAGTCTGGTAAAGGTATTCAACGAAAATAATTAACCACAACTGACCGTCATCATCGGATGTGTCACTGGTCATCGACATGAACATCGATTTCGTTAGATCCGGTTTCAACGCAAACGCCTCATCTTTCAGTCCGGTAAAGTCGTTGTAATGTGGGTTTTCTCTGCAAAACAGATGACTGCATGGCGCTATTGCAAGCCATTCAGGCGAAAGGACAGCAAATGAAGAACAGGTAATGCTCTATTGAAGATCAGTAGAAGAAGAAGTTAACCCTTGTTGAAGAAGTGTGAACCCCCTAAAAAATGTACCTTTTCCAACTCTACTCAACAAAACTACCTGTGATCATTAGCCAAACAACAAGCAATCCTGATAATGTGAAACATACATTCCCTTTTCGATCGTTGTCTTCGTCAACTCGCCAGCACCAAAGTAGAAATCTCCTGATGCAACATTACTGGGAGCAAATTCCGAGCACTGCTGACCGATAGTTGGTGATAGACGCGCTAGAACAATATCGAGTGAACTGAAATTCCTACATGAAAGAATCTGCAAGATAGTGAAGAGCCTATTTATATAAATCAATGTCAAAGAAGGAAGAGAATGAAGAGAGGGCGAGTTCCAGAAAAAAAAGCTGACTAGTTCAACTGACCTCCTTCTCTCGTTTCGTATAAACTGGAGTGATTCCCTGAAAAACGTGTGAGGTGTGTCGGAAGTACGGCTACTGTATGAGGAGGTTCAGGCACTTTCTTCCCATGCCGCTCCATCTCGGTCACATATCTGCAACAGATTTTACGAATGAGGAACATTGATGGTTCAGTGTAGAACATGACTCTTTCTGACTAACTTGTCATATTTTTCTCTGAACGCTGTGACAGCCTCTTTAGCGTCCCTGTCGTAAACCTGAAAACCAAAACGCTGTCTACAAAAACCAGCAGGTAAAGTCGCCAAATTCCCATTTGCTAAATTGAATTCGACTATTCAAAATGACCTCAATGAACCCAAAGTTAACAATGTTCAGCTTAGCTGATGAACTATGTTTTAAAAGGGTTCTAAAACAACTAACCTTCTGCAATCCTGTTTGCTCCAGAAGTGCTCCCACTAAACGCCAAGTTTGAGCGACACTAGACTGTCCCAAATGCATAGCCAGATTGGCGTTATGATTGCACAAGGTGCGAAGCGGGTGGCCTCCAGCCAAATAACTAGAAATTGCCATCTCCCATCATACAGATAGGGGTTTCAAAGAGCACTCATTGATGAAACAGCAAGTATCATGTCCTCACTTTTCTGCCAACTTATAAAAAGCAGACGGTTGCAGAGTGTTCATGGCATTATCCGGTAAACCACATGAAAGCTGACTACGTACTGGTGTGCGGAAGGGATCATACGGTTGTCTCTGAGAAATGGAAAAATTGTACATTTATTTTCCATAAATACCGCGGTATTCCAACTGTTAGGTTTCGACAATAAGCATGTTTTCAATCGATTCTGTAGAAAAGGCTCAATGTTATACTTTCTGAAATCCGGAAATGATAAGAAAGAAAGAGAATTTCAAGATCAAAAACCCCAGGAAACGAAATCAATTACCTCCGCAAACCGCTCGAAAACAGTAAGCAATTTTGAAATATGAAGCATGAGCAGGAACCAGGAGAGGCACCTCACTCAAACAGCCCAAGTATTTCACTTCACCCAAGTAATCAAACCCTCCGCCAACGACATTTCATGGGTACTACACCTCTCCATAAGTAAATTGATGATACTCAATCACTGTTTTTTACTGCAGTAATACAAAGTGACTTGAACTCACCCTCCTAGCCATGTACTGCTCTTGATGTTTGATGATCGGAATGTGGGAGTTTGCTGAAAATGCACTTACTATCTTTGTTCTTTTCGTATTAATCAGCAATTTACCTGCAACTCCAACCAGACCATCAGGTGCAACGTCTAGGGCCATATCGCAAGCGTACGATAACGGAGACTGTTTTTGTTCCATACGATGGAGCACCAACAGGCCATCCTTTCCACAGGAAACAATTCGTTCTGGATCTTGGATGCTCCACCACATATCTGAAAACAAGTCTGTAACTACATTGATCTCTCCATACAGGCTATGCGAGCATAGATGAAAATTCATCCTCCAGCTGATGAGTGTATTATCCTTGTTTTTCATGACATAAAAAATGACATCAGAGCGGATTGCATCACATGGTGTATCACCTTTTGCAATTCGGAATATTGGTGGATTGAGAAACACTTAGCTTGCAGGCAGGGTTTAAATATGAAAGAGCCATTGCGTTGCGTTTTATAATGCAGACAAACAGAATCAACAAGGACCTGGATCAAGGGGTTCAAACGCAAGATTAGTGCAATATGGGATTCTATAGGAAAACGTAGTGTGACTGGGAAGATTCACCGTAGTGGGACTGGGAAGAATTACTGTAGTGGAGTGAGTAGGAGTTGAAGACGTTTCGATCATAGCACATTAGTAAGTGGACCAGTACCTTATAAATGAGAATCACCGAAAAAACTGAGAATGAAGGCTCACCAGTGACACTGTCACTATGATCTTCGAAGCTAGCAAACGGTAGAAACGGCCGCCGTATATCCCATATATGTACACTCATATCGTTTACAACTGAAATTAGGTTTTGAATCGATACGACGAAAGCCCATACTCAACTCTGTGTGACACTAATCATAGAGAAAACCGAAAACTGATAGCAGGGGGTTAAAACGAGATTGAGTTTACTAAAAGAATGAGAACTAGTGAGCCCTCATTCTTTTTATCATCGTTCGATAGTATATGAAAGGCATTGAGTCAGCATAAGAGAAGACGTACCAGCACAACTTGCTATGTGGAAAGCGTTTTTCGGATTAGGGCTCCAATAAACACGACCAACTGGTGCCATCGTCTCCACTTGATAGCTGGGCGCTGTTGGACGAGTGCCAGACCAGTTCCAAATCTAAGATTACAATATGGCAGTATATCAAATAACGACATTTGGGGTTTCGAAAAAAAAGAAAAGAGGCATGGCGAAGAATATAAAGAGCAGATAAACTAAGAAATGAAAAATAGCAGTAAATGAAATTGAATTACTTTGATGAACTTGTCTCTGCCACCACCGGATGCGATCAAATGCCGTTCTCTTGGATTGAGTGCAATACTTGCTGCATAGCCTTGGTGAGCCGGAAATTGTATCAGTGGCCTGTAAATGCATGCCTGTTCAATGCTATTCAGCTGACTGTGAAAAACCTTCATTCAACTTGATGTAACAGAATGCGGGTTTCTCTCTCTCCGTCTTGATATGAAACAGTACCATGAAATAAAATGCTGCACGCAAAGTTGAAATGGTTTGCCAATGACTTGTCCTCGTTTTTAACTCCTGTTGGCACGCTATTCTAAGTACCCTACGAAAAACCCTCCTCACAACTCCCTTCCCTGCCGCCACACCTGCCTGATAAGGTGATGCAGATAACAAAAAAAGCCTACAATAGCGAAAACAGCGACCTCTGCTCCAGCAAATCGCTTCTCAAGAAGAAGCACTCAAGAAAATAGCTAAACATAAAACCAATATGAAACAAGTGGGGGTCTACTCCGAAATGGCTACTTCAGCTGGTCAATTATGCTGCGCGGTCATTAGGAAGATTTATGTTAATGCACGTAGGAAGATAGGATTCGATTAACGCTCAATTTAAGGTTCAGCGCCATTGAAAGAAAGCGCTTGAGGAGTAAAGAGGTGGAAGAGAATACACTCATGATAGCAGTTTCCATGCCATTCATTTGTCCATCATTCAATAGAAATCATGAAAAGACGCTTTAAAGACGGAATTGAATCACTTCCCGTATTTTTAGGAATTCTTAGCGAGTGCTGTAGCGAATAACCACAATACGAAGAGAAATGGAAACAAAGTCAAGTAAACAAAAGAATTTTCGCAGCTTCTAGTTCAGTTATAAAACGCAGTACCCGAATACAACATATAGAAGAACCCCGAATGGCCATGCCGCCCTCTAAATAAGAAAGAAAACAGTAGATTGAATTCAACAGGACAGAGGGTGGCAGGGCAGCAAGCTAGAGCATTCGATGATGTACCGAATTAATAGATAATGCTAAAACGAATTCGGTTCCATACTATAGAGATTTTCGCGAGTTTCGCAGAAGGCTTTTCACCTAGCACACAAAATCGCTCAAATTGCAACGGAGAGAAGGGATCTGCAGAAGTGCTTTTTCAGTAGCACCCACAAATTGGCGTTAAGGATGACTTCTACTTGTGAAGCTATGTCTGGTATCTGATCATCCTGAGAAATATGAATAGATATACTGATAATTTGAATTCAAAATGAGAAACAATTAAATATTAATAACGACCACATCGATATTTGAGACCAGTCAATCTACGGAGAGAGAGTGATACCTACTAAACCGTAAAGTAATCACAAATCACAAGTTGGGCTAGCCTGGGACCAGAAAAAGAGATTCAAACACAGTAGAAAAATTGTGTTAAAGCAATACTGATGCACCTATTAATTATACCCTGTTCACGTTGAAACGTCTCACTTCAAGTTTTGTGATTGTTATAACATATTCAACCAACGCTATTTCTTCGAATTTGAGTGATTCCAAGTGTTCCATACAAGAAGATGCAAACAGCATGAGAAAACCCCCAAAATGGTCTGAATTCCGACCAAATGAAATGAGCCGGTGGCGTGTAGGTTTCAAAAGGAAATACATATGACCATGTAACGCTTATGTACCACAACAGTCATTTGGAACCAATATACTTAGCTTTGGTAGAAAAGGTTCGAAGTTTTGGCAAAACAAAGAGTGAAGCCGATATCATGAAAGGTTATAGGCGATAAAGCGCAAGAAGTGAATTCGGGTGAGCTAAACATGAAAAACGAAAAAGATACACTCACTTGTCTCCTTTTCTTGTATCCCATAAGCGAATCGTACCGCTATCATCAGAAGTTACAAATTGGTCGTGTTGATCTTGATGAAGACAAAACGACAAATCACGAATGACGTCATACGAATTTGTGCCACTATAAAAGAATAAAAGGATTGTAAAATAGAAGAAAATCGATGAAATGGAAATGAAATAGGATTAGGCAGAAGAACGATGGGGAAATGAGGATTGACGGAAATGAAAAGAAGCTTGAACGCCCTTAACGAACTAACAGCCGCAAAACCTTCAACAACGTTATTGTTTCGCTGCCTTATGAAAAAGACAAAGATGAAAAGAAAACTTTCTGAGCGACGAAAGGACACACCCACTCAATGAAACGTTCAGCAAGATGCACTGAATACTTTGCACAATGAGGGACACAATACTTTGGTGTTTGATTGCAAAGTGCAACAAAACAGGTTCCGATTATAATACACTGACCCAAACTTCTTCACAGGATCCTGTTCACGAAGGTCGTATAGGAACACAGCAGCATCTCGTGAACCACTAACTAGTAAGTTATCATTAGAACGATGGAAATGAACAACAGTGGCCGATCTTTGATGTGCCTTGTAATGCATCTCTAAAATACGAACAAGGAATCAATGTAAGGCTCTAGAGAAGACGAGTATGTAATCAGAATGAACCTATTTTTCCCTTCTGAACATCCCACAAGACAACAGCTCCGTTGTTAGATGTTGTTGCTACCAACTGATCTGAACAAAATGAGAATATACTCGCCTAGGCAAACACAATAATTAACCAGGAAGGAAAAACAATATACCTTTGAGTTTACTCCATGCTACATTACTGGGAGAATATAGCAAGTTCAATCGACGACTTCGTGCAGATCTAAGATCGGCAACCTGTTCTAAGCCCTGATCGTCCATCTTGAAAACTTTTAGCACTGAAAAAAGCCGGTAACAGTTTCGTAGATACAAATCAGGGAAGATAAAACGGGCTCCGAAACAACTGCTCGAACAGATTCGGGACCGTACATTAGTAGCGTTGAACCTCCATAACCCTCTCAGAAGGATCAAGAAAATTGGGCTCAATGAGCCAAGCTACGAGAAATACAATGTATTTTTTGATTCTCTTAGTGATACGGGGAAAGTTCAGTGATCGATAGAAATCATGGCAGCTGGGAGGCCCAGTAAAAAGTGTCGAACCCCATCCTACACATAAAAAACAAATGACGAGCGAGTTCCAGACGAACTAATATACCTTTTTGCTCTTAATTTGTAGGGTAAGATAATCATAAGAATACAACAAGAGGTTTAGTTTTTTGTGTACCTGACAACGCACTAACTATGTGAATAGTTTTCATTTGAAAGAAATCTTAATATAGTGAAATAGGTCTTAAACGAATTTTCTGAAGATTTTGATAGGCCGAGCGATATTTTTCACACCAATGACTATTCACCAATGAAAATTCCTCTGACGAAAAAGAAAATTACTAAATGGGCACATACCTCCACGACAACCAGCAGCCACCAGCCTAGTTTGCTCTCTGTTTGCACTGAGGGCATCAACGGGGTCTTCAACGTCGACAATAGGCTTGCTGACGGGGGGTGAAGCAATTGAAAGGTCGTCATCAAGATCGTAGTCATGCAGGTACAGTTCAGCACTTTTCTTCCGTACAGCAGGAATTTCCACCGGTCCTGTGCTGCCCATCTTGGTGACGGTTTCAGGACTGGAATCAGTCCGACAAAATTCTGAAGAGTTACTTTCGTGGAGGACAACAATCAGAACAGTACGCCAAGAACAGAAGTTAGCTTTAGCTAAAGCATCAGCTCTCACTTGAATAATACAAATAGATGGGGAATAGCCATGATGAAAAGGCAAGTTATAATAAATAACCTCTTCAGCATTTCGTCCGTTAATGACAGCAACAATAACAACTTCAGAAGTGCTAGTGAAGTCACTTAGGAGGAGGCGGGGAGAGAAGCAAAATTGCGGGCGGCGGAACCCGAAGAACAAATTGCCAGGTAAATTATGATCCACTATCACCTCCTCCATTGCGCTCCCTTTCAAACTCACACTGGTAAACCTCACACACTACACTCGGGTAACAATGAGATGATACTTACGTTTAAAGATTGAGTCGCTGTTTTTCAAATACTGAAAATGGCCCGTAGGCCTTCAGCAGAGGAAGCTTGGCGTTATGTTGTGACCCCACACTCCCCAAGCCCTCCCCCCCCCCTTCTGGGTGTATATTGGAATAACTGAAGTAATCATTGATGCCACACATTGTGTGACCTCTCCTCTAACTCAGATAGTACCCAATCAGCAGCCAGGTTAGCGAAACATGCAGCTAAAATGCGCAATAAGCGTACCCAACGACATGATACTTCACCACTGTGGCCTTGTTGTCCCTTTTTCCATGTTCTCACCCTATGTTTACCATGTTGGTAAATCACTTACCAAGGGAACCCACCTAACAAACATGAATAAAGGAAGGAAATATGGGTCAGGAGACAAGAGCTGATGCTTTATAATCGAACAGCTGGTGCTTATATTTTTTGCGCGCGGCTGCGTCGCGACATTATAAGTCGAGCACCTTTTCTCGCTAGCAATAACCGCGAGTTTTCAGTATAGGGACAAGGAGAACAGGAGAGAGTCTTGAAAGCTGAGAATGGAAGAAGGCAGGTTCATTCTTCACCTTGGATAAATTCAACTTCGATCCATTTGGTGGAACTGATGGAATAGACTTATCACATTGTTCATCTTCGATTTAAAAGGAATAGGAAGAGAGGAGCTGGTGTTGAACCACAATTTCCTGCCATTCTCTGTGCATCAAATCCCACTGCTCCCACCTTCCATCCAAACTGGCTTCGCCAGCACTTCTGAAATCGGCCTGATTGCCTTTAACTTTTGTTAGAGTGGGAACCTCTCCTTGCTTTTGAGTAATAGAAATCCATCTCCGGTGCCCGAATGGGAATCAGAGCAGCGTCTAGTGATTCAGAACTCAGTTCTGCTGGACGTACTAGAATCTGTGAAACCTTTTCAGCCCCCTTTTGACACCTCTTTATTAATAACCATGATTATGGAGCATTTCAACAAATCATTGAGAAGTCAAGCCTCTTCCCACGCGCAAACTATTCCTTCGTTACTTTCTTAGTTATCAGTGCCCAGGGGAAGGGCACCATGTCCGTCCGAGGGCGCACGCGGCAAATTGCGCGGCGGAGTTCTGACGATTTTTACGACTCTAACGCCAATTTTCGGGGTACAAACTCGAAGTAGAGTAGTTTATTAGGGTCAGATGATCCTTCTAATCTACTCTACTTCGAATTCGAGCTCCAAAGATAGGCGCTAAAGCCGTTCAAATCGTTAAGAACCTCGTCGCGCAATTTGCATAGTGTCACATACCCCAGTGCATGTGACTCATTGTCCCACAATCGAGCACCAGGGCTTAAAGTTCTCTCGTTAAGAAAAAAAAGGTGAAAATGTTGTGTGGGGGGGGGGGGGGGGGGGAGGGCACCCATCCGAAGGTCAGTATATCAAGAAATGACGTCAATGAAACGCGTTATGTCGTGTTATATCACGGACATGCCAGTTTTTGAATAAGGGCTTCCGTAGGGAAGGAGCGCCGCGGTGGGCAAATTTTCTTTTTCTTTCTCCTTTTTTTTCCATGAGGTAATCATCCCAGCCATCCAGGTGCTCCTACCTAACCTAGGCTTATTTGGGAAACTAAATTCCCTTAGCTGAAACCGCATAAAAGAGCTAAGGTGGTCTGTCGGTTCCCATCATCCTCTAGGCATCCGATACAGTGCTAATATAACAAGGACTAACACGTTAGACTGTGTTCATTTTTTGATATACTGATCTTCGGATGGGTGCCCCCCCCCCAACTACATTTTCACCGAAAAAAATTAATGATGTTGTCATGGTCAGCAAAGTTCTGAATGGCCAAGTTGAGCTACGGAGCTCCGATTTCAATCAGCTTCTACCCTCGGTCACAAGAGGAAATCATCGTAAGCTGCACTTCAAGGCAGCGCGTTCAAGCCTCAGGCATCGTTTTTTTGTTAATCGTGCTGGATCAATTTACAAACAGCTCACCATGCAAACTTCGCTTCCTGTATCCACAAACGTTCTCAAATCTTATCTCAGCCGCGCTCCCCGGCGGTGAGCCGTTTCCTGTATTGTTTAATCCACAGTCTCCTACTAGTCGGTTGTATCTAACTCCAGTTACGTTTTATGTATGCCTATTGCATCGTTTTCTAACTCGTTTCATACTTCTTACCTAATGTGGCCTACTGGCTTCACACGTGCTTGACATGTAATAAACAAACAAACAAACAGACAGATAAGAATGCTCTTGGCGCAGTTGTTGTTTTGGCTCAGAAGGGAACGCTACACTACTCACTATACGTTGATTGGGTGCTAAGTGGGTTGGGGGGGACCACGCGGCGCGGCTGCGGCGCGGCGCACTGCGCTCTCCAAGCCCGAAACGGTGTTAAGAGATGTTTCATAGTTTTTTATGTTGTGACTGTGTATTTTTCACCTATTTTAGGAAGGGGGGGGGGGCTCCGGGGTGGGTGAGCCAATTGGACGTTCAACTTTTATCTCATCTAAGCTTCTTGCACGAGACAACCATCTCACCCACCCCCGGAGCCCCTCCCCTGCTTAAAAAATAGGTTATGTCGGCTCAGAAGAAGTGTATCCATTATATGCAAGCATATTGTTTGTTCTGAATCACGAAACACATGAGTACAACCTTACTATTCCTTCCCAGACTCAGGCCCAGTACTGTCTTGCTGGAGAGCGCAGGGTGCCGCGCCGCAGCCGCGCCGCGTGGTCCCCCCCAACCCACTTAGCACCGTTGATTGCAGGTACTGCATTTGTAGGGCCGCTTTCACACTGTCAGCGTCTGATCGGTATTTGGCACTGTCAACGCCTTTCTATAACCGCCAGCGCGACACGCACGCGACCGCCGTCGCGGTCGCGTTGAATGGACGGGTGGTCGCTGAAGTCTGAAAGCAGCCTAGCTCTTCTTTGCATGGTTTGCCAAAGTTGAAGATGGGAGTCCGATTTTTTTTGAACGTTGAACTTATTTCGACCGATGCATTCTTGTGAACGCCCTGGCATTTTTACAATACCCAGGTCATATCAGTTGTCTCCACCTCAATCATTCTAAACGTATTGTTGTGGACTCACAAATCTTTGCTGAACATCTCTCCCAGTTTCTTGAGCTGCTTAGTGTCCTCGGCGTTTCACAGTACCAACGTTTCTGTGGCGCCAGCAAGCTGGAAGCGCTCCATGGCTGCTTTCATAGTCCACGATTCGGCCAGCGACCGATCGCGCGGCCGGTCGAGGGCCAAATCGTGGACTATGAAAGCAACCCATGCTGCCCAAAACATTTGTTGAGAGTTTACCGAGTATACCGGCCAACTGTACCGACTGTTCTTCTAATTTTGACGTTATTCTACTCTTCTTCCTTGAAGGTGCATGTCTGGACGATCGTTCTGTTTGAGTTTGCTAAGGGTGATGTTCAGCCTTTCTTAAGCGTTTCTTGTTCTAAAGTTGGAATTGTTTAGCTATAAAAGCTTAAGACGTTAGCTCGCACGCCGCACGCCAAATGTACCTTCACCTGCGTGCCGGCACGCACGTCGAAGTATGAAAGCAGCCACCCATTTTCCGTGGTTTGCCTATTACCTACTAAGTAAGACATTTTCAGAAGGTGGTGTAGCGGCAGCATTCAGTCAACGGCATGTGTGACTGTTTGCGGCAATTATGGCTGCTGACATGCAAGAATCTAATTCTTACTCGGCGTAATCACGTATGGACATTGTTCGAAGTTATTCTACCGACTTTATTCCTATTTCCAATTATATGGCTCGTTGCGAAGGTCAGTTTATGTTTGTCTATTCTGAATTTTGTTCATTGCGGTTGATGGTACTTTTTCAATGAATGTCTTTCCTCGATACAGTTCACTGAGAAGTTTTGTCCTAAGCTGGTGCATCAAAAGTAAACAGCCTAGGCGGCGGTCCCATCGAGCCGCTTCATAAGAACTGATTTGAATCTAATGATCTAGATGGATAAAACTGTTTTTGAATTACCATAATCTTCAGAACAGCAAAGTACAGCTGTCCCAAGGTAGGTCGTTTGACACTGTAACTCTGGAAGGTGGAGCAGGAGACATCGCTCGCAATGTTGGTTACGTACCTTCCATACAAATGCGATGGTGTAATCGTCAACAAGTCTCCGTAGCTTTTTTGTAAGTTTACAATTTCGCTCACTTCCTAAGTATTCCATACAACTTACATCTTTGATACAACGCAAGCGATTGATTTTGCACATAAGCAAAGACCAGAAAACTACTGCACACTTAATCTTTTGGGTGTCTTGATGAACTCGTTGACTTTATGGTTTACTTTTCTTCCATTCACTTTTTTTAACTACTCATTTTGTTTCAGCACGACTAAAAATCAGGATTCCGTGGAGGCCCTGATGAACGAACTGGCTGGTCGATTTAGCAGCTCGCTTCTTACGGTAGAAGTGGTGAACTTTCCAGACGGAGCGCAGTTGCTCGATGAACTTCGTGCAGATGCTCCCACCAATAGCACACATAGATGCTCCATTAATAGGTTAGTCCTAATCAATTCGATTTTTCGATTTTTTCTTTGTTAATATCGTCCACAGACCGCTCGCTCTGTTATGTATCGATTCCAGGTTCGCAGGCGGTGTAATATTCAACGAGTTTGACCTAGAAGCTAGTAAGCTTGACTATAAAATACTGTTACCTTCTGGTTCTAAGGAGTACGATTTATGGAAACTCGATTCGGAATGGGATGGACCTTTCGTTGATGATGACGATTATGACAGGTGATTCAAAATAAGATATATTCATTTATCTCGTAGCGCCTGCTCGATGTTTCGTGTTGTGAGGACGATGTCGTCTGCAAAGCGGAGATGATGTCAATACAGGCTCAACCTTCACTCCACAGTATTTACATTCTAAATAACGATATTCTCGAGAAGATGTCGTCCTCCCAACCCCCTCACTTCACGTTGAAATGACTTGTTTGTAGAATGAATGGTGAGACCCCGAAATTGCCAGAGAGCTCGCGAAGTCACCTCGTATAATGAATTGGTACACGCTGGTTGCCCAAAGCTTCACTTACGGTCTCTTCTTCTGTATTCTGTCTCGACGATATAAAAGGCCTAATTCAAAGCGATGAACGTAAGGCATAACTTCGTCCTGCACTTTCACGATTGTCGATGAGTTGTGACAGTGTGGACGCAATCTATTGTACTGAATCGTCCCCGAAACCATGCTTTTTCGTGAGAAGTACAACATTGACACAAGCAAAGCCTCAGCGGAAATGATCTCTTAAGTCTGTGTTTGTTTGCCAAAATGAATACCAATCGTTATGGATTGAGTGTTGCGATTAGTGTAGGAGCAACTAGCACACAGCCGGGACACAATCGCTTAAGACAGGCATTGTGGTGGCAGTGAAGGATGGAAGGAATATCCGTGCATTTTCATGCATTTTTTTGTTCAGGATTCCTGGTCAACCTCCGTACTGGTCATCGGCTTTTCTATCATTTCAATATGCTATTGATAGTTTATTTATCGAGGTTGATTTGCTGAAAAATTACCTGACTTGATATGTCGTTGTAGTTAAGCGTTTCAGGCTTCCACAGCGAATATGACGATTCCACCACAACTGCGGCTAAGGCGGATGCCTGAGACTTCGCATAGTTTGAATACTATCGCAATTTTCTTAAAAATCTCTTCGTACATCTTTGGTCTTTGCGTATTCGTATTGGTCATTCATACAGCAAGAGAGATAGTCAGTGAGAAGTGTACAGTGAAGGTCAGTTATTGCGATGGTGATTGTGAAAGTTCGATGTTTTACAAGCACATTCAGGCTTTTCTATCTGTAATGGGTCTTTCGGCTCCGGTGTTCTATCTTTCGCATGTGCTTTATGCCACAGTGAAATGCTTTATCGTATTTTCGATAGGAATTTTTCCGCTCATAACTCGTCTGGCAGTAAGTTTATGTTAATGCGTACAAACTTATGTTTGGCTTTCGTTTATTTCTTCATCTTTTTTTGTGTCGCTAGCTTCCTCTACACGAACCCCGAAATCGTTGACGTAACTCTGAAAAAAAAACAGTTGCCCATTTCTTTTTCATGCCAAAACTCAACTTTTTGAGTAGAAACGATATTGTCGCGTCGCGGCGAGGGAGACGCCGTGCGCGAAGGAATGTAGCAGGATGCGGCAGCAAGTTAAAAATACAGAAACAAAAGAACTAACGGTAAAACCATATCAAAAGTAATAATCGCATAGCGTTTGAGCTGTATGAAGAACGCTAGAACTGTTATAACGAGGGCAAATGGTCCGCGACAGCCGCGTACGGCGGATCGATTACACAAAAGCGTTTCTACTGTCCGTCTTCCACAGATGATGGGTAAAGTACCAAAGGCATCCATCAAAACATAGTAGAAGGCAGAACATAACTTCTACTGACATTTGTAACTCGAACGCAGTGGCTGCTTTCATAGTCCGCGGGCCGTGGAATTAATCGGCCTGCGGTATCGAACAAGATTCACTTGTAAACAAGTGACAGCCGGCGGACTATGGAAGCAGCCAGTGGAAAGGTTTTACCTTTGCTATGCGCCTATTCTATCAGTGTCCACTCGAGAGGGCAATATTCACCGAAACAACTGCACTACAACCGGATATTTGAATGAATCGCAAGAAAGGCCCTAGTCCAGCCAGAAAGCATGACTTATTTTTCCCTTTGAATGAAGCCGACAAGTTAAACGAACAATCGTATTAATTCTTGATTGAGACGTTTGCCCTATCGTGTCCTTGCTTATTTTAAGAATCTGTTGTTTTATCGAAATAAAAAAAGTGGTGAAGGATCAACAGATGCACAAGTAAACATTGTTGTAAATAGGTAACTCATGCATGAAAAGATTGTTTCGGTGAAACTTTTTGCAGTTTGAAGATTATGAGTCTTATATGTAAAAACTTCTTTCTAGTCCATTTATTTCAGCCTGTGAACGCGTCACTCTTTGTCGCTACGATAATGCTGTATGGGATATCGGCGGTTGTTTTTGCAGCGCTTATATCCTCTCTCTTCAAGACACCAAACACCGTCCTGAAAGGTTTTTTTTGTTCGCTTGTAGTTTTTTTTTCTTATGACAGGTCCGTTACTGTCAATGAACACCTTTGATTAAGCTTTTGAGAGGTTCTTTGAACAAATCCTATCCTCTTCATTTTATTTAATTCGAATATTCAGAGGGAACATACCCGAGATGAAGCCAGAAAAGAAGTTATGATGAATTACCTTTGGTCACTCCCATGAAAAAGTTCTAAAATTTGCTTTCTCCTCAGATGCTGTCGCAGCCTTTGAAATCGTGTGTATTTTAAAGGGCTTCTCATACAAATGGTAGAAATGCTAAGATACATTTCTATCTACCAGTCGGCTCGCCCGGCTGACGCCGGGCTTCCTCCTTCTTGTATTAAAGTTGATCCGCCGCCTCCGCCCTATCAAGTTTCAAAATCTGATCCAAGAAAACAGGAGCTGTTGATCTCCAGCGGAACACACACCGACACATTTCGTGCATTGGGTTCATTCTTTTCTATTCCAATTTGACTGCTGGATCCAGTTTAGCTACCTCCTACTACCTACCATCGGTGTCTCAAACCTGCACCTGCGCTGGTTCCAGATTTGAACGCCTTAGGTCAAATTTAGCAATTTTCACGTGCGTCCCACCTTTTGTCAATCATGTCACCTCCTATCAGCAATCCCGTCTTTCTTCCTAGTGAGCTTGAAGGCCCGTGGTCCAAACTGCTAATTTTCAAGCACGCCCCGCCCAGAGTCGAGAATTGTCACCTATCATTAGTGTTCGCACTCTGCCAGTCCTGTCATCTAAACCCCTCATGAATTTGAACACGCTAGATGCAAGGTGATAGTAGTTGTAAATTTCCGTCGAAACTCCGCTTATTATTGGAGGAGTTCGGTCCTGGCCCCTAACATAAGTGTTCCCATCCAGCTGCCTGTACTCCCACCAAATTAGAACGCTCTAGGTGCACGGGAACAGTAAGTGTGAATTTTTGCCTCTGCTCCTACTACTAACTATAATTGTTACCATCCTGCCGTCCTGCAGCCTGTACTCTTACCAAATTTGAACGTTCTAGGTGCACAGGAACAGGTGTCGTTACTTTCAGAGCAAACCCCACCTTCTTTGAGCGGGGTCCGGTCTAGCCACCCACCATAAGTGTTTCCATCTTGCCATCTGTACACCTACCTAATACATTCATACATTCGGGTGGAAGTGGGTGGTGACAAGTACCGCACTATTACGCACTCACGGTCACGGGTTCCTATCACTCATCGATATCCACCTGGAGCAACCGAGCCTTCCATTCCTTCGGGGTCCGGTTAGGTTGTATCAAGCTTATCTGGGGGAATAAAAGCATTGACTTGCACGTCAAATGACCACCGTCAGTCATTCTATTGGCTCTTACGCCACTACGATTCTGAATGAAGTCGAAGGGGGCACGTCCCTCAGACGGGTCTATGAGCGCCCGTAGACTTCATTTTTTATCCTTTATTCATTTATCTGTTGCTTCGAGAACGCGCTACAATCTTTGTGCATGCATGGCCGCTAGTGGGGACATGTTCCACTGGAGTTGGGAGAACAAAACTAGTAAATAACGAAGGAGGGACGGGGAAAGTTAGGTCTCTCGTTATGATTTCAATATTCCCCTTCAAGAGAAGGTAGGAAAATGAATGAAAGATAGGGGAAGGTGCAACTGATCTCCAACACGTAAAGTAAAAACACATCATTTAGTTATCAAAATCCTCATAAAAGCTTGCTGCACCTTTTCGATTTTCATTTGATACTTGCACATACGCAGCCTCCACACCTGACATATGGGTATGGTCAGGGTTTCAGTGATAAGGGATAAAGTTTTGGATGTAAATGAATCCCGTGTGAGAGATGCGCCCGGTTCGACTTCCATTCTGAATCGTATGTAGTGGCGTATTGAATGCGTATAAGGCCTGTAATGACTTGCTGCGGTGAGCCGATGTGAAGTAGTGCTTCACTCCTCCAGAGGGGTCTGCTACCAGTGGACCGTTACCGGAGGAAAAGAAGGCTCGGTCGGCCTAGGCAGATACCAGTCCGGGATTTGAACGCGTGTCTGTGCGTGTGGGATAATGCGCCCCTTCCTACACTACAACACCTCCAACGGGAAATAAACGCTGTCCAAACGGTGCATGTTGAGATAGTGTAGTGTAATCTGCGAATGTTGGTATAGTTTTTCCTCTACATATATTTCAGTGGTAATCGTGTTGTGGGTTATATTGGTTGGGGCGCGTTACCGGGCTCCACAGGTCGACCAGATTCTGTTCTGTGCTCTGTACTCGCTGAACCCGAATGCAGCTCTCTTCTATGCTCTTACATCCTTCGCTGACTACATGGATCGCGGCAAGTATAGTAACTATGCTTTCACTATAACTACTTGAATGAAACCATTGATTTAGGTCGAGAATTATCGTGGTCAAACTGTTTCGAAGATTTCACATTCCATTTTACGGCTGGACCCGCGTTGGTTATGCTGCTTGTGGATATAATCTGGATGAGCATAGCGACGCTGCTCTTTGACTTCATGTTCAGTGATAGCGACTTCACTTTTTGCAAACTACCGTTCGGCAACAAGGTTGTTCAACGATTTTTCGACCCATCTACCTTTCTTTCACATTGTTTCTTCTTCAAAAGCTCTTATGTAGGAGCACTTCCCAACTTTTTGTGAACCGCTATTATTTTCAGTACCTGAGTGGGTCTGCCACTGATCTGGAAGAAGATGATGGCAACAATGAGGCCGACGAAGGGCTGTTGAAAACACGAGCAGGTATTTCGGTGCAGCGTCTTGTCAAGGTCAGCCTTAGTTTGCTGTATCATTTTCTGAAGGTGCACTTTTTTTTCTAATTTTTTTGTAGAATGCTCCGGAAAGAAATGTTAGAGAATGCCAGGTTTCTTTCCTTCATACTATCTTAGACAGCAAGCAATAGGTGTAAAAAATCCAGAAAACGGCTGAAAGTTTCAGTGAAGTTGGGATTTTTCTGAAAGGTTTTGGAGGTTCAATAGAAAGACTAGGCCTACTCACTCAAGGGTGCATAGCATATCCGGATATAACAGGAGATCACGGTAGGTTGATCAGATGGAAGCTCATTCTCGGCCTTCATGTCTTCAGTTTCGAAGCGTCAGAGTGGCAGAATTCGAATAAGTCAAGCAGACTGTCAAAGATGGAGAAAGGGTTAGGTTGTTTTAGGGTTAAATTATTAGGTTGATGCATAATTATTGCGAAATTTTTCAGCAAATTTTACTTAAAGAAACGATGGAAATATTTAGCAGAAACATGTTCAATAATTTCTCCAAAACATATCCACCATCTACGTCAGACCCTACTTCCCATTTGCTAAGCAGTAGGATTCTACAGGCGAAGATGTTTCGATTCTTGGAGACGATCCACTCCTCGACGTTGGCCATCAAGCCATCCACTTCGTCGAAAACTTCGTTTCTTGGCCAATTCTTCGACGGACAATTGACTGATCATCCACAGGGGTTTCTGTAAGTGAGAAGGGCGACCGCAGGAGCAGATTACATTCTTTATTCGACTTTGGCAGATTGTTCCATCGCCGAGAAGTTCGTTGAATCACTTTATAACTGTGCCACCTCCCAACTTTTTTCAGATTAATAAAGCACCAGTCGGGTTGATTCGGAAGCTTCGGTAGATGAGAACATGAGTTATTTATTCCCTGCCAAATACAAACACCCAAGGCGCGCCCCGTCATGAACAAACCTCCTTAGGTTTAAGTGTTTGAGTAGCTCAATTTATTTCCGACTTACTCAATCTTGGTTTCGAAATTTCGCTTCACGTCTCAATTAACCTTTTTTTTCGCCCACGCCTCGCCTCCTGTGAGTGGAGTTAAGTCCTGCCGCCCAACATAGGTGCTCCCATCCTGCCGCCTGTGTTTCTATCGAATATGAGCGCTCTAGGTCCAAGTTATAATTTTTCGCAGAACCCCGCCTCATGTGGATGGAGTATGGTCTTGCGATCCACCATAAATGTTTCTATCCTGCCGCCTGCACACCCATCAAATTTCAGCGCTCTAGGTCCATGGGAACAGGAGCTATGAATTTCCACTCACACCCCGCCCCTTAGCACGCTGTGGGCGGAGTCCTGTTTTTTTTAACAAGTTTCTCCTTGCAAACTTCTCCCACATTGGCGCACGTCCTCTCAATTATAGGACTCGATTTGCCTACAGTTTCCAGCCTCAATGCATCTTTTTCCCGTTCTCTAGGACTTCGTAGAACCGAGTTATAATGTTTCGTGGATAACTCCGCCCACATTTGTGCATGCCCCGCCCAATGATGGTTGACTTCTTTCCTTTGCTTAACTCTATCCACTTTTTTCCTGGTTTCCAGGACATCTTGGAACCAACTTATGAAATTTCGACGCAAATTCTGCCCACTTTGGTGCAAGCCCCGCCCATTCCGAGGATTTGGCCACATTTGTTTCATTACCTCTAACCACTTTTTCCCGCAGTCTAAAACGTTTCCGAACGAAGTTACAACCATTTTTGAAAAGTAGCCTTCACCTCAACGCACACTCCGCCCTTTGTGGGCGGCCCTCCGCTGACGTCATTTATGCTGGAGACACCTTCGGCAACGCTTCCCCTACATCAACTTTTTTCTGCTCTGTTGGCTTTCTCCAAACCGGGTTATAAATGTTTTCATATAGCATTGCATTTTTGGAGAACGCCCCGCCCATCGGAGTGGATCTCCTTGTTCGATCTAACCTACCAATGCACACCTCTAGCCACCTTTACACCACAGTTTTGAAGCCATCTTGTGACTGAATATGAAATCATGGTCCTCAGTACAGCTCATTTAGATGCGCGCCACGCCCACTGTGGGCGGGGGCTCCGCCAAACTGATGTGTGCTTTATACTTCTCGAAACATGACCCACCCATCCCACGCTTGGCCCGGTCTCTCCAGGCAGAAATTTTCTTTTTTTTTTTTGGGAGCTAAGGAATTTCGTGACAGACATACATAACGACACACGACAGAAGACAGACGACACACGAAGCGCTTTATAGTAAAAAGGATAATGTCGCTTATATGAACAAGACCCCCTGGACATATTCAAGGAAAGCAAGATACTTATTCCTATTGAATTCCCAATTCAATATTGAAGCTGATCGAGAGAAAAGAAGCCGTGAAAAATCCCCAGTAGTTATGCATCAACCTATAAATAAGAAAGAGGGAGTCATGTTATGCGCATAGAAATAAGTAGTGCCCTGCTTTGGTCATCCCACGACTTATTTAGATTTGTTATTCTTTGAGTTTCCTGTTCAGTATACTCTTAAGCTAATAATATCGCTCAAGGCTGCACTGCTAACAAGCAAATTTTCAGATTTGGTCTTCAACAGGCGAGCGCGCTGTTGCCGGTATGTCACTGGAAGCGTATGTTGGACAGGTAAGCATAGCATATTAAAGTCTAAAGAGGTTCTGTATCGGATTTCCTAGGGACGTACTGAGAAATAGGCTGTCCCTAACAAGGAGGGTCTTTCAGGGCGTGGGACGCTTTTCGAAAATGGTTTTTTGCATGGTATAGGGGCATGAGCACTGAGTATAAAACTATGGTTCATTTCCGCTAAATGGCCTTCTGAATGCCAAAAAACGACTGAAAACGATTTTGTCAGAAATCGCCGTTTTAACCCACTCAGCGTCGTTTGTTTCATTCATGGCGCCGACTGTCCGCACAGTAGAAGGCGCCAGTTGACTGCGCATCGAAAATAACGTGAAAGGCAGCCAAAAAAGCTGGTCACATGTTGAAAAGTGCGGGGAAGTTTCATATAGCCTCTCCACGGTTAAGCTGCCAGCAGCGTCGGATGGTGTGGTGGATAGCGATGTGGACTTCGAGGAACGATGACTAGGATGGGTTGGTGGTTCGGAATCTCCGGGCTTTTTCGCTTTTGCATTTTATGCTGCCACCTTCAGATTGGCTCCATATTGCACCAGGACCAAAGCAAGTGCCTGACTGGTCATGGTCGTGACCAGGACCACCCAAGCACATAACCTCTACAGGCCGTTGGAATTTCTTGTGTGACGCACTATCAGTGATCAGTGAAGGAGCTTCCAGGCTCAACACTCCCAGTCCTCTGTTCCTACCTCCGAATCCTCCTTTCCTACACCCCCCCCCCCTTCCTCAACTTTCTCACGTAGTTTGTAGTCAAAAAACTCAATATCACATCATCTGGTCTTCGGACATTGTATGGACATTGCACAGTCCATACAATTCTTTGAATGGTATGGACAGTGATGGTTTGATTGTTGTTCTATTTCGACGGAATTCCTTCAAAACTGATGGAAGGCTCATCTAATTCCGATGATTTCACCATTTTTTACCCTAGAGTTGATCTCGCGCCGTTGAAGGGTTTTTGTCCACTATTCTGGTTGGTCATCTCCATTTCCTTCTCTCCTCACGATCAGTCACTCATCTTCTCTAGTCACCTCGGCTTCAGCGATGTCCTTCTTGTTCGTGTTCTGCCAGCCCTTCATACGGACGCGAAGTTAGGGGATCGTAGGTTGGGAACGGGTATCGCCGAAACCCTTCATCTAGTATTCATCTAGTGATCCAGCGCTAGAATGATTCCCTTCAGGGCTGACAGCTTTTCATATCAAGCCTAATGCTCATGGATGCTTCACCAAGAAGATGAATTGAATGAGAGTCTGATTGGTTCTCCCACAGGAGTCCACAGTGGACTCCCAGAGGAAGGTCGGAATCGTGAAACCTGTTGTCTTTGCATTGACGAACGAGGTCGAGGACAGCTTCCATCAAATAGGAACCATATTATAGGGTTCGGACCCCCCCATTACAACTCTTATTAAGTGTGAATTTAAGAGGCACCTTTATACTCCTGGGAGCTGGGAGTGTGAAGCCTGGAAGCCCCTCCACTGATAGCGCTCCACACAACAAATTCTGACGGTTTGTGGAGGCGTGCCTGGCTGGTCCTGGGCACGACCATGACCAGTCAGGCACTTGCTTTGGCCCTGGTGCAATATGGAGCCAATCTGAAGGTGGCAGCATAAAATGCAAAAACGGCAAAGCCCGGAGTTTCCGAACCATCAGCTCATCCCAGTCGTCCTTCCTCGAATTCCACATCGCTATCCACCACACCATCCGACGTTGCTGACAGCGTAACCGTAGAGAGCCTATATGAAACTTCTCCGCACTTTTCAACATGTGGCCCCCTTTTTTGGCTACCTCTCACGTTATTTTCAATGCGAAGTCAACTGGCGCCCTCTACTGTACGGACAGTCGGCGCCATGAATGAAACCAACGACGCTGAGTGAGTTAAAACGGCGATTTCTGACAAAATAGTTTTCAGTCGTTTTTTGGCATTCAGAAGGCCATTTAGCGGAAATGAACCATAGTTTTATACTCAGTGCTCATGCCCCTATACCATGCAAAAAACCATTTTCAAAAAGCGTCCCACGCCCTGAAAGACCTTCCTTGTAAGTATACACATTTAGACACACCTCGATTATGTTGAAAACGTTGTAGTTGCTGTGGTGTGGGTGATCTTTTTTCTTCGAACCATCACCTCGTTGACCGAGTGATCTTGAACAGGACGAACTAGTAGTACCAGATATACATATTTGTTTTTTCTTTAACAGTTTCGTTGAGGTCACGGTACTTCTTGGGCAAAATGGCGCTGGTAAAAGTACCACATTTTCAGTCATCTGTGGAATGACAGCTCCGACAGCAGGTGCGTCATTAGACTTCAAAATGTAGACAGATCAAAGGCTGCTGTCTTTCCAATATTTCCCTGAAGGAATGAGAGAAACGGTTTCTAGGGAACCCCTTTCAAACTTTGAGAAGATGGCGTCTTCGAGAAATACACTGTGTTATGCGAAAACTTCCTTCCAGTTGTTTAGGAAAGGTCTTTATCTGTGATCTGGATATACAGAAGCATCGGTCAGCGTCCCGTAAACAAATCGGCTTGTGCCCACAAGGGAATGCGCTTTTCAACAAATTAACAGTCGATGAGCACCTTTGGCTTATTAATGGGATCAAAGGAGCCGCTGGTTCCTATAAAGAGGAAGGGCAAGAACTGCTTGAACAACTTAAATTGGATGAAAAATCCAACGAGGTCGGTAGATGTTACGTCCCAGCAGCTATATGTATTGTCCTTCTTCGACTGTCCATTTCCTAATGAGTAAGATTTCCAGCTTGCAAAGAATCTCTCCGGCGGTCAGAAGCGTAAGCTCTCCGTGTCGATGGCGGTGATCGGTCACAGTTCCGTGGTGTTACTTGATGAACCTACAGCTGGTATGGATCCAGGTGCTCGAAGAGATGTAGAGGCGCTTCTGGAAACGATCAAAGTGGATCGGTTGGTTTTCCATGAAACTGCGAGCTCCAAGGGAGACCTGTAAACAATGAACGACATTCAGAACAGTTCTGCTCACTACCCACTATATGGATGAAGCAGAACTGCTAGGAGATCGCGTTGCCATCATGGCCAGTGGTAGAGTGTACTGCTGTGGGACACCGCAGTTTTTGAAAGAAAGGTGAGACAACAACTCAGTTCGATCTTTTGATCGGGCTTTTACTCTATGAGCATTACTACAGATTTGGAACCGGCTATGTGATGACGGTCGTGGCCGCTGAGAAGGCAAGCGTTCAAGACGTTGCAGATACATTAACTCGCACTGCTGCAATATATATTCCTGGTGCCGAAAGAGGCAGAGTGCGTGGAAAACAGTTCGAAATTATCCTACCGAAAAAACAGCAAGAAAGGTGGAATTTTGACCGAACAACTATGATTGTTTTCTTTTCTTTTACTTGTCATTGACGCTAACATCTAATGTTTCATCGAATTTTTTCAATGGTTTGAATAATCAACAGTTGCATAATCTTTTCACGCCCTCATTTTATACTGTTTACAGTTTTCCACAACTATTCGAGTACCTCGAAAGGTCCAAGGATTTCTTGAAGATTACCAGTTTTGGTTTATCACTAAACACCTTGGAACAGGTACGCTTTCGATTACTTGTCGTGCTACGTTTTCAATTTTTGTTGAATGCTTTTGTCCCTCCACAACCGTGTTCGTGCTCGAGAATCTCCCAAATCCTTTTAGGTATTTCTCAGAGTGGCTGAAAGTACCGATCGGAACTATTCTGTAGATGCCCGTATTACTCGCAGTAAAGAGTTTATTCAAGCACAGCGAGGTAAAGTCATATTCATCGCCAGGATGACGACCATAATTCCTACTTCATTCCTGTAAACTTAATTCCTGTGATGTCAACTAGTGATGCAAAGAAGACACAAACCTTATCATTAACTCTTGATGCGTGGTTACGCGATTAATTTTCAGTGGTTCGCCATACAGGCTGCTCGCTGATGTTTGCCCAATTACGTGCCATTTTTACTAAAAGATTTCTCTACTGTGTTAGAAACTGGTCACAATTGGTTGGACAAGTGTTAGTTCCACTTGGAATTTTGATTTTGATCGGTTACCTGTCAGCAATTGAGAGGCAGCTAACTGGCGACAAAGGCTAGTTTTGAAATTCCTCGTTCCGCAGTTTTTCTTCAGTTTCGGATCATTTTTTTCTTCATCTTCTCTCCTGACTTTTTCTTTGATGAACATTTGATACATTCAGAGCGGCTGTTTTCTGTGGCGACGTTTGGATCATCTCGCATTCCTGTGATAGTGGAACAATGGTCTCCGATAGTGAGCGCATATATCGATATCGTATCGAAGGAACCAAGATCTCAGGTACTTTTATTGTTCAGTGTTGTCTTTTTGTTTTTGTTCAATGTTTCTATTACACTGTTATGTATGTTCAATTCTATGAGCTCGGTCCTGATGACAACTTGACCACCTGGGTAGAGCATTTGCCAAAGCAACTACCAGAGGCTGGATATGGCGCGGTGTTCGCCAACGACTCCGTCGAAGTGCTCTATAACTCCCGAGCGTATCACTCATTGCCAACTTCATTGAATGCCTACGACAATGCACGACTGAAAAGTGAAACAGATGGTGAGCACGACCATACGACAAGGGTTAATTCTGGGCTACTCGATTTCAATGAATTGTATTGAAACAACGACGTGGGGAAATTGACAATTACTTTGAATGGCTAACGTTTCAGTGATTCACTGGAACGTTAACCTTTTGAAGTAATGTCAATCTTCTACGTTGTTTCAGTGAATCCGCCCTCTTCGACGCCGATTCAAATATATGTAGTCATATTAATACAGCTACTCGATGTGAATTGTCCATCTGAGAATAGCGCCTTTCAGCACCTGATGGAATCATCCGCACCCATCTGCTTACTTATTCTCCCAATATTTCGAATAACAGCGGACCATCACCTCTTCTGAGTCAAGGATTTGTGAACAACTTGCTGGGACCATTCTTAGTTTTGGCCTTGGCGCTCGTAACATCACCTTTTGTTATTTTTCTAGTTGAAGAGCGTGTCAGCAAGTTTGCGCACCAGGTCCGTTTTTTGTGTTGTTAGTTTATTCCATTTATTTATTCGGCTTGAACCCCACGCAAAATGCAGCCTCTGCAATCTAATCGTCAAATGGAAAAGTCTGTTGGATCAGGGGAGCAAAAGCTACTCAGAATGCACCGTTTGATCGCTTATTTCTATAAGGTCATACCTCAAGATTTCAGCAATCTTTGACGGGCATCTCTCCAATCTTATTCTGGGCATCCTCGTTCCTCTTCGATTTCCTCTTCTACTCCATTATTTGCGCATGTTTCTTGGCAGTGTTCATAATATGTGGTTGGATGCAAGGGTATCTCGGATTGTGAGTTTAACTTTTTGGCATTTCTCTACTGCCAGCATTTTTGTACGCTTAGGTGTAAAAGAAACAAAGAAGTGAAGATTTTCTCTTTCAGCGTGATACTGCTATTTGCTCTGTACTTTTGGGCATGTGTCCCGTTCATTTACACCGTGTCTTTCATATTTTCATCGCCATCAAAGGCGAACGCTTTATTGATTCTCTGGCAGTTGGTGGCTGCATTTTTTGCTATGATGGTGTTCATAATTATTTTTCTTCTTGGTGAACTGACGGTGATAGAGCCAGCAATCATGGAAATTATCAAGGTAACTAGAAACTTCAATTCTATTGTTCTTAGTGCTGAGGCAACATCTAAAGTCGAATGGCTGTTCTAATAAAGCAACGCCATAGTCATTCCGTTTTCCTTTGTCAGATTTTCAAGTTGCCAAACTCCTGCTGGACATACATTCGTTTATAGTCATTGCTACTGTGTTTGCTGCCCTCCTTTGCTCTCGGCAATGCTGTGATGACGGTGGGAAGAGTTTCAGCTGCGAAGTCTCCGCCAAGTGTTCTGTGGGAATGGAACATGCTCGGTGAGTTATTTTCATGTAACCACTTTAATTTGATATATTAAATTTTATTTCAAATAAATATGCATTTTTTGAAATGGCATAAAATTAAATTGCAGTAATTTGTCGGAAACCTAATACTTTTTTGCTGGTCTTTTTTTCTGGAGATAGTGCAATAATTGTGGTGGCATTTCAGGTAGGAATTTAACGTTCATGCTGGTATTCGGCTGCTTCTCCTCACTGCTTTTTCTGACGTTCCAATTCAAATGCGTAAGATATAGATGTTTTCAACTTTATGATTTGCGACATGGATGTAGGAGAGTTGGCAGAGTACGCATTTCTTTAATCTTATGATTCTAAGAAATTTTGAATCAGATAGCTACTCGCTGCTTCCAGGTCGATGACGATGATGAAGACAGAGCAGTGGCTGAAGAGCGAATGAGCGTGGAGCAACATAGCGACGATTTGGCGCTAGAGGTGAAGGTAAGCACATTCTTTTGAGCGTCGTGCTCTTATGATTGATTCCGCTATACATATTTCAGGATTTGTGCAAAATGTATGGGCGTCTGAGAGCGGTTAATGGTCTGACGCTAGGTGTACGGAACAGGGAATGTTTTGGACTGCTCGGTGCGAACGGCGCTGGAAAGACAACAACTTTCGATATAATCACGGGACAATCATTTGCCACATCTGGAACTGCTCGTATAGGCAGGCAGGACGTGACGGAGCAAGTCGTGGGTCAACTTGTCTGGTTTCTCAAAAAAGCGCTTGTGCATTTCATACTATTTAATGAAAAAGTTTCAATTCGTCTATTTGTTTCAGCCAATCGGTTATTGCCCTCAATTTGACGCACTTCTTTTGGACCTAACTGGAAGAGAATCTCTCAAGGTATTCACTTGTAATGTATAAGACCAATCATACTTCTCAACTGTTTACTCGTTGAAGCCGTCTTCGAACGTTCCTTCTATTGTTACCGCTCAGTTAGTCCGATTAAAGTAAAAGACAAAACCTGAAAACTTCCACAGGAGTCGTAATCTTGTTTCGAAGTCGCTGGTATAACAGCATTGGATGCCTGTTTAATAGCCAATTCCTTGAAGAATGGTTAGGAACTCAAGCTAGTCTTACAGATCCTTGCTCGTATGCATGGTTTTCCGCAACCAGCTGACATAACGGATGTTGTTCTTCGCAATGTTGGTATGGCGGATCACGCGGATAAGTTGGTGCGATACTGCAGGTAATCATGTTCCATAAGCCTATTCCTTCACTATTCTTCGGAGTGACGAATTTCCGGATTGTCTGGCCTCATTGAATAAGCATTCTTATGCTCCCACATATTCTGCAAGTGTTTGGGTAGTCGGATTGATTTCACGCAGGGAACCTTCTTCCAGGGAATATAGTCGTCAATTGCGCTGTGCAAAAGGGAATCAAGTGTATTTGAGCTAGACTATGGCACAGATCACCAAAATTACATCTGGAATACACCCGCTTGTAAATGTAGGCAGACGGAGACACCTGTCTCATGATTTCAAAAACAATGCTATTGTGGTCACAAACCTACAGCTGGGACGACTTTGGAGTTTCTTACCAAATGCGGCGTGTTAGAGAAAACTAAATCAAGAATGTTGTTACCTCTGGTGGGTTTCCTGACATATTGAGTAAGATTGTGGCATAGCGACAGAGTCAGAACAGCCTTCTGGCTGGTCATAGAGTTACGGCGAATTGAAATCACAAGCACGACTTCATGTTTCTCACATATATCAGATCACTAAGTGCTTTAACAAGCAGTTCGGAGTTTGCTCTGGGAAATGAGGGTGCCCTATAAACCGCAGTCATTCTAAAACTAGAACTGTCACAGAATACCTCTGCGCAAAGTATGTCGAATGACTCTTCTACAAATTCGGCAAATAATGAAAATAGCGAAAGCCTACGTTGAGTTAGAAGAATGACACCACCACCAGGTTTTTTTTCGGACGGCCAAATCTAACTACGACGTAGGGGTCACAACCGTACAAAGTAATTACTAATACGGCTAAATGAAATTTGGTTTTAGCATGTCCCCGAAAATGCAACGACGACGTAGTTTTTCGCCAGCAAAATTTTCAGGAACTCATTGTTTCTAGAGGCTGATCTCACATTGGCATAGAAACACCAGAGCGGTCCAACATATCGAGGAAAACTCAGTTTCCCTCGATGCTGTTGTAGCGCCTACCCACATGACTAGGATCGGAAGTGCCAGTGAAACCACCATTGACAGTTGGTGTACCTTCCTCATGCCTAATCATGCGGCTACATTCCTCACGCTTACGCCTCCTTTGCTCCGGAGTCAGGGATTCTTTTAAATAGATTCCCTGCCCAGTAAAGTAGCGGAGCCGTGAGGTCCTTTTCACCGCCAGCCGTTTGGAAACTGGTGACGGTAGCTCACCTTAAACAGCCTATCCTTGCCTATTAGAGGCCTGCCTAGTCAGTATACATACATGGGGTTACGTTGAATGCCAAAGAAGTCTGAATATTCAATACACTACCATAAATGTATGAAGCGTTCCCGTATACTTTGACTTTTCTCTTCAGGTATGCCACAATCACAAGCGATCGGGATCTCTACTTCTTTGTAGGGAAGCCCGGCTTCAGTAGAAGCACGAACACTACCGAACGCCGTTCGACCCCGATCCTCTGACGTAGTATCAACGCTAGTGACAAGTGGCGACTCAAGAGGCACTAACTTGCGAACATAATCTAGTTCTTGCCTCAACTCGATATTCTCCTAGCGAAGTGACTTTAGTTAACGTGTGATCGCAGTAATCACCTTCTTTATCCCATCAGCATCCTGCTAGACTTCATTATGGCCTCCACTTGCTCTTTAAGCCCCTTGGGGACCACATCTACCGCTCCTGGATCGTCTTACTTCTGCCAACTAGCACTTCCGAGGTACCGCTGCGTAGATCCATGGAATATACATGAATTGATCAATGTCGCGACTCGAATCAATCCAATAGCAGCAGCAGACGTTCCGCTGGCACTGACAAAGCTGATAAAAACAGCGATTTATCATTTGTGATGGCACTGTGATGGCATTGAAAATGCTCACGTGTCATAGCGAGCGAAGCATGAATCCGTTGAAGTCGAGCAGAAGCACATGAAATACTTAGCGATCAGAGCGAAATGTTGGGCTCTCGCATAGCACCCAAGACAGACCGACCAGTGCATTCCAGAAGGAAGAATATCAGGCAGGTTGGGCTACAATTGCCAATATCGCCTAGATCTTCCTTTCAATTCTCCTTTTATACAACAACATAGCATTGCTAATTTTCAACTCTGTATTCCGACAGGTACAGCGTGAAGAGCCTAGCCAGTGTTCTGATGATAACAGGTGTTCGGATACTCTTCACGTGTTCTGGTTTGATCCCATTGGGACCGGGCGCCGTACAGTTCTTCATCGACGTGATGGCATGTCGGATTTCGGAAGGGAGAACCGAAGGAGCGATATATTCGTCTTGCCTAAGATGGTGGGTGGGCAGGTAGACGTGGCTGTCGAAGATATCCGAGTAGTGGTCGTAGATGTCCTTCTCCATTGCCCTTCTAGATGCAGTAACTGTTCCGTAAGGACGACGAAGGGAAGTCATCTTAGTCTTGTAATTGGCGAAGCTCCGTCGGGCTTTGCGAATGCTCTTACCGGCCTCGGCGGCATAAACTGCTGCTATTCTTTCTTCAAAATCTTCCCTAATCGCTTCCCTGCATAGCATGGCAAATTCGGACCTTAACTGGTTATTGCTTGCAGCTCGCGCGAGTCCACGCTGGCGTATCAGCTTCGAGATTTTTCGCAGAGAGACGTCTCCTGGTAGCTTGTAGACTGTGCTTCCCTAGCACTATTGTGGAGATGCTATCTGCGCACTGAACAATATAATCTAGCGAGGAGAGACGGTGCTCCGCTCCCGTGTAGAATTTTGGAAAAACAGCGACGTCAGTCAGGCAAAACTTTCAGTTGGAGATAATGTGATCTATTTCATTATATAACTGCCCATCGGAAATGAGAGGGCTTGTGTAACTGCGTTTATCATGGATAGTTTGGTTCGGAGTGACAAATCGAGCAGTCTTTCACCCTTCTCATTTCATTCTGTTCCGTGAGTCCCGATATGCAGTCCTTAAGCCGTTCTTCTGGGGTGAAATTCGGCGTTGAAATCACCGACGATGACTTTAAAGAAAGTGTATACTTTCTGATTATCTTTCCCATCCTCATAGAAAACCCTTCTACCTTTCCTGTTCGTAGCTTGATATCGGTGCGTAGGCAACGAAGATGGCGTGCAGTGGGCGATGCTTCTTCCCTAGCTTGCATCATCAGATCTTTGATACACGTTCCGATGCAAGCGTTTGCACATTGAAAGTACAGAGAGGTTCTCTGAATCCTCTTGCGTCTTGGGCAAATGCGATGTTGGACGGTGAGTTTTGTTTTGCGATTTACTCTCCTATCCGCCCCAAGTAGCCTCGTCACCATCTGGCTAAGGCCCTTCAAAGGGACAGAACCTCCAGTGGAGGAGTTCCATGGTTGATTCAAATGCCGCTGATATGGTATGATTACGATTCCTTGACATGATTCAGGAGTATCGTTAGAGATTTTTCGTAAGTCATAAACTCTCGGCAATCCTTATCGTCATTATCAACTTCATGCTTTTTCTTGAATCACCATCAGTGGTCATTTTCTTGAACCACCATCAGTGGTCATCATGTTTCGTTTACCAGTCCCTGTCTCAAAGTTACGCTGGAATCTAAAAACACGCCGAGGGGTATGGGTGTGGTGCGATTCACGCGTCAATATAATGAGGTCTACGGATAAAACACGCTAAAACATCATGCCTACCATCATAATGGAAGAAATAAGAGCTTATAAGTAGAATAAGTAAAAAAATGACCAATTATGCACGTTTGCAGAAGGATTGCGTTTTCAAGGATCAAAAAATTTGAAGTTGTTCTCATTTTGAATGTTTGACAAGTAAGTTGTTGATCTATGAAGTGGATTCTTTATCTCGGAGGGGTTTCTTTACCATAGTAAAGAGGTCTGCTTTATTTTATGGTGAAGCCGTGGACTACTGCAAATTTATTCGATCCATCCCAACAGAAAGGTACTGAAACGATGCTGCGTGCACAAACACTCTAGTGGGGTCACGCGTGAATCGCGCGCCCCCCAAGTGGTATTCATAGCAAGTTACGTATGGTGCGATAGTTTTGGAAATTTCAGTGGAGGGCAACGTCGAAAAATCAGCGTTGGACTAGCGCTGCTCGCTCCAACACGAATTATCATCCTGGATGAGCCTACAGCTGGAATTGACCCCAAAGCGCGTAACCAAAAGCTCTTCTATAGAAATTTTGTTCTTTGCTTCTATACAAAGTTCGAATCTAACCGCCGGGTTCAAAACAGCCCACTCATTTTTCAGGCGCGACGTGATATTTGGGAGGTCTTGTCGATTATACGTGACAGTACTGAGTCGGCTCTCCTGCTAACCTCTCATAGCATGGACGAATGTGAAGCGTTGTGTAGTCGAATTGCGATTCTACACAAGGGCCGAATGGTGGCGATTGGGACGAGCCAGCAGCTAAAATCGAGGTGCGTGTGCATACTTTATGGGAAATCTGACACCTCCTGAGTAGGAACATATATAATACTTGGTGTCCATAACGATGACTATAATTTTTTGACTGTGTGATCAATTGATTAATGTAAATTCACTGTTTGTCTTCAGATTCGGGAATAGCTATACAATATCGATGGTCGCACCAAATTCGGAATCTCGTAATGCTGTCATTGACGCGGTGAAAGAAGCATTCCCTAAAGCTGTTCTGAAAACACCCAAAGAAAGCCTCACTCTCAGTTTGAAGTGGCAGGTCCGAACAGCTTCAGATTTCTGACCACTTTTATGCACTCTAACTTCGTTTTACCTCAAGAAATCGCGTGTAACTGTTGTGGGAAAGGGGAGAGAAGTGGGGACGAAATGGTTTCTCAATCTATTCGGTAACTGCTCTGCTCGGCTCAACTGGAATTTTCCGAAATTTGCTATCTCTGAGCTTCGGCCAGACTTCCTATTCTCGTACTTTAACGAGGCTCTTGTTTCTTCACTTTACTGGTGAGCATTCAGATAATGCCTTCGTCAGAGTTCAAGAGACAGTTCACGTTTTTTTAGTAACCTTTAAATCGTAAAGCAAGTGGATTGGTTGGGAATAATGCATCGGTGATGAGGGCTTATGTCCGCGCCTCGACTCTCTTATGAAAACTCTTTCTTCCAGAAAAAGGAACATTTCGCTGGACATGGGAGTCTCCAAACGGTACAACTCATGCTGAACTGGACCACATATTAATGAACAGAAAGTGGTGCTTACTATATGTTGGTGTGGTAGTGATCCTTCTGCAGTGGTTCTGATCATCGACTTCCTCGCGCTAGGATCGTATTCAATCACAAACTGGGGAAGATCTCTCAACATCGCGCAAAGAGCTCGAGGCATGTTGTATACGACGGAGATGTTCTGAATGACGCCTTGTCTCAATATGACTGGTACGTCTTGGATGACCCGACCGAAGACAACGATACACTGGTTCGGGGTCTCCTCACTTGTGCTGAACAGACCGAGCATCCTCGAATAGATGCCTCCGCTCGCACTTCAGATGCGACAAAGGATCCTCTCAGGACAAGAAGAAGCTCGAAGCTTCACCGGAACGCCACACGTCTTGAAAGGCTACAAGCGAATATCAGCTGCAAACAAGCAGTGCGGCGAGTCCTCCAGCTACACAAGGAGAGGAGACTGAACTGAGGCAACCTTGAACAGAACTAGTCCGAAAAAATGCCGTCGGGATCTTCAGGACCACAGTATTCCACTTTCGTGTTTGGAGGAGAACAGAACACATACGACGTCAACATTTGAGATGTAGGAAGTTACGCGCAGGTTTTACACCAACCTGTACTGATCCACGATGATCAAAAATCCCCAGTGGCGGAACAATACCTCGGATCCTTCCTTCGGTGGTGAGAGTTGCGATTGCGAGCGCTCCAGGCCCCGACAAGATCCCAGCCGACCTATTCCTCACAGCTTCTCGCAACACATGCGACATCCTCCTACCTCCAATAGAAGGAGAGCCCCATCCAATGGAAGAACTCGCGGGTGGTCATACTTCACAAGAAGGGGGACCGGGATGATCTTTGTGACTACTGCCCAATAAGCTTGCTAAGTGTGCTTAACAAGCTTTTCACGAATATCATTTTAAACCGCATATTACGAACGTTGGATGAAGCTCAACCTGTAGAGCAGGCCGGATTCCGGAAAGGGTTTAGCTGCTTAGACCAAATCAAAGCGGTCGCAATGGTCATCAAAGTGTGCCGAGAATTCCGGATGCCTCTTGTCCTTACCGCCAATGAAAAAGCTTTTGACCGTGACACTATCTAGCGTCGAATGCGGTCCTGTCATCACTGGTAGATCAAAGAGTAGACCGTCCCTACATAAGAATACTAGCTGACTGCAGCAGCCGCTACAGCGCGACGGTGAAGCTGTTTCAAGACCTCTCCCCCAAGAGGGTTTGAGACAGGGCTGGTGAAACGGCAGAAAACAGCGTGGGCAGCCTTCGGGCCTCTGAACTAGGTCACCATTGAATACGTTAGCGCGAAGTTGCGAGTTAGTCAGGTCACCAACCATCTGGCTGAACCGCAATTTCGCGCTAATCTATTCAATTCCACAATTCTTCTTGCACTTCGTTACGGTCTTTGACGTGGGTGACCAGTGCATCCACGTCAAAGGCCTTAAGCACAAGTCACAGAGCGCTCGAGCGATGTCTCTTGAGGTGCAACCGGCTCACTCAATATCTAGCCGTACTCCGCAGCTGCGATATGTGCAGAATGTCTCGACTCCACGATCCGAGGGAGTACATGAAGAACACAAAATTTCGGTGGGCCGATCATATAATGAGAAGAGTGATGGCAGATGGACTAGAAGAACAGTCGAGTGGGCTCCCATAAAATCCTCACGATCTATGGGTAGGCCTGTTGCGAGATAGGGGATGTGCTCGTCGATCACGTGGAACAGCTGCGAAAGCAGCTGAACGACTCCTCACATCGCCATCTTCGTCGATTTCTTAGTCTACTGTGGATGGCGATCGCGAAAGACAGATGCGAATGGTTTGTTGCTGGTGCTCGCACATGGGTGAAGACGAGACCTATAAGTGAGTCAAATGTAGTAGAGGTTGTACGATTACCATGACGGAAATGAAATGGGATATTCGGACAAGATTTCAGTTGTTGCAAATACGCAGAGAGCTGACTAAATCAAGCCTAAACTGTCCACAATTGCATGGGTTCCCTTGTAAATGGTGCAGCATCTACAGTGCCGTTGTAACTCGTACACGCATACAGACGAGACAACCTTCATGCCCTCCTCGCATGTCATATGTGGCCCAATCTAGGCCGTTTCCCGACCCGACAGCGCCACACATGATAGGCGAGTGGAACAATGGGGATATCTCATAAGCCATTTTTATCGTGAACTGTGGCTCTTCTTTAGTGTTGATTTCCGGCTTAATGCATAGCTTTCGTGCTTCTATGATTTTCCTTTCTGGGGGCCATCCCAAATCTCAATGCAAAATCCTCACATTGAAGGATGGAGCTTTTTTCCTCATGCTTGAGTATGCCGTGCCTGGAAAAACTCTATGTGGATAGGCAGCGGGGTTGTCCAACGTTCTTCTTGCTGCCTAGGCGGACTCGAGGGCCTTGCGGTCTCCGCCACATTTAATCCCATCCTATTTCTCCACATCCTCCACTTTTAATCGAATAGGCGATGCCTCGAGGTTCGCAGATCCTTTCAGAGGTACAGTATCGGTAAGACTGTTCGCGGTACCGTTATCCGTAAATCCGAAAATATTAATAAATCCTTCAGGTAGGGGAAGGTTGGAAACCAGTCGAATGGGAAGTTTTTTGCCGGCAGACCTACCCTAACTTTCAAAATATTTCCGGTTAGCCTGATGTGGTTTGATGTATTCTATTGTAACCGAATGATTGCAAGCATCTATTGAAAACTTAAGGTCTGCTAAAGGCATTAAATTCCGAAAGCTTGGCAATGAAAGTGACGGAAGAAGAGCTTTGGGAGGAACATCAAGTAGAATGGTTTAAAACAATGTGCATGAACTTTTTTTTTTCAGATTCCAAAGTCCCAATCGGACAGGTGGTCATCGCTGTTCCGCGATGTCCAAACCTTGGCCACTTCATTGGGAGTTGTTGATTTTTGTGTGACGCAGTCCTCGCTCGAAGAAACCTTCCTCCGGCTTTCCTCAGGCAACGAAGCCAAAGATACCGATAGCAGTTCAAGTGGATGATCTCATTCTTATTCTGGGCTGCATTAGCCCTCTTGGTTTCGTTTCACGCTTGTTGGGCCTTATATTAATATTTTGAATATTTTCATGGCGAAGTTGGCTAATCTAAGTTGATACCCCTGTTTTTCTACTTTGCTAATTTTTCAAGAAAAGCTGGTAAGCTGGAAAAGCCAGTGTTCGTGGCTATCACTAGAATGGGTCGGTATGAAAATCAAGCTATGCTGCATCTTCCTGTCCTAAGTTTGCCCACACAGATGCAGCATAGGTGCGTGGTAGGGAGTTTAAGTTTATGTTTATTAAGACAGGCATCTGCTAAGGCAAACTGGCAACATCAAAAGAGCTATTAGAAGGAACAGTACATATATTTTTTTCTAGTCAGCTTTCTTTCTTCTTAGTATCTCTAGCCATTACCCCATGCCCAGCTAATAGCTGATACTCTTAGAATCTTACGTACTTGCTTTCACTCACCCTGTAATACGGAATTATTCGGCTCGGTTTCATTCGCGTTGTCATTCATTCCGAACTTTCCATCAAAATTCAGTTTATTAATATGTGATACATTCCTTGGCCTGGTGCCAGGGCAATGTTTACTTGTTTACTTACAATTGCTTTGGTTCTATAAAACATTTTTCTTACTTGCTTCGGCTGTTTTCTAGCCCATCCCGCATTGTTCATTGTGGTTTCATTGAGCCATTGGCTATGCTCTCATCGGTCATGTTCCCTTCGTTCTTCCATTCCTCCCTCTCGCATCTTTGATTAACAATGATCATATTGAGAAAGCGTTTTCGTTTTACGATCGGCGATCTCGACAATAAACAGATTATTTTTGGTGTGTTGTGATATAGCCGGTATTCCGTGGTGAGGCGGTCATATCAAAAGCGGGCGGGCAAGTAATAAGTCGGGTATTTATTATTTTTTCTACCCTTAAATCCCATAGATAAGAGCGGTTTGATTTACCGGTGAAAAATGGATTGGAAGAAATTGAATTTGAATGCAGTCACCCCTCTAACTTGATGGAAGAGTAAATAAAAATCGTAGAAGTTCAGAGGAAGCTCCGCCCCTCAACTACAAACCCCGTCCACTCAATAAACATTTCATATGGAAAAATAGCGATCCGTTGAAATCTGAAATCTAGCGATCCGTTATTAATGTTGGAGATGTTTTTGTGACCGTTAAATTATTATATGTTCGGATGAATGACATCTGATCTACTCATGGCAGTCAAGATTTGCCTTTGAGCTGGCAGGTGAAACTTTTGAATTGGAAAAGAAGTTTCCAACAACACCTTACTACCCCGGGCCACTGGGCTACACTATCAATCTATTTAGGTCCTCCTCGATGGCCTCTTTTATAATATCGTCTAGTTTTGCAGTGGTTTAGTGAAATTCAAGAATTAGTCCACTATCGCTTTTTGCGAGATTTGCGCAGTTGGACTTTAACTGTCTCGGAGAAAAAGTAAAGTTCTTGGCGTTAATCAATCCAGTATGAGGGATGGGCCCCGTGCTCGACTTCCATTCAGAATCGTAGTAGCGAATGAATGCGTATGTGGCCTATTATGAGACGTACTAAAATCTGTGGAACCTTTTCAGCCCACTTTTGGCACTTCTTTATTAATGACCATGCTGATGGAGCATTTCAACAATACATTGAAATGTGAAACCTCTTCCTGCTGGATTGGAAGAGAGTACCAAACAGCAACTGTAAATTCAAATGCTTGAATACTGGAAAATTATGAGCCATGATTTTCGCAAAGCTGAAAAGAAGCACTAGCGATAGGCGACGCTACAACTGATCCGTTGATCGAATGATGCGCCCAAGCCGAGCCCTCTACTCCATTTAAGCCATTAAGTGAAACCACGTTGATTTCATGGAAACAGAAGTACCGACTTCAGTACATTTTGAGGTCCAAGCACATCAGTGAAGGCCATAACGATACGTCACAGAAGAGAAATGCATGGCGCACCTCGGGAGGACCTCCTAGGCTCTTCTGCCGTTTATCAAATTCGTCCTCCTCAGATCATGGGAAATTTTCATGCACACAAGTGTTAGTATAAAGCAGAGCAATAGTGGGCAACTCGTTTTATATGTAGTACACAGGGATAAATAAAATTCTAGCAAGCAAAATGTAAAAAAATCAGCAATCGACAGAATATACACGAACGATATATCTACAATGCCCTGTTCAGTCAGAGATCTACATACATTGCATAGAAATCGATTGGTGACATCACCAAATATTAGATTTTAACAACAATTTCTGTTCATTGTAACGAGTTGTACTTTGGAATGATTATCGGGACTATCTGTCATCAAGTGTGAGGCCATGATGGTAGGAAATTCAAAAAATAATTAAATTTTCAGTACTTGTGACTTTGAGAGAAGGCAAAACAACTTCAAAGAGTTCAAAGATAATGTTATAGTAAGTAAAAGTTCATATAGTTAAAGGCAGAACACAAGATGAGTGTATGGGAGGAGAGTAAAAGCATGATAGTCAGTATGGTAGGGGTTGCCTGCCCCTATGTTCAGAGGCGGCTGCCAACAGTCAACTGGATATGGGGAACGATCCTTTGGAGGACGATCTCGGCAGACCATGCATTCATCGTGTCCAACGCCTTTGGAATGATATATCAGCCTTCTTTAACGATTAAAGGAATGTTGACGGTCACCGGTCGCAAATCCGTGCGCTGAAATGGGTGGCGTTAGGAAGGTTTGGTAAAGACTATTAATGGTTTTTACAGAAAAGTGGTGTAGTGACAGTGGCGCACTATCACATACGCATGGCCAAGGGTTCGACTCTCGGATCGATATGTGGGTGAGCCAACCAAGCCTTACATTTCCCAGGGGTCGATTTATTGGTATTAGACTCGTCTGGGAGGATCAAGGGAATCACAGTCATTGTGTTCTCGAAGTAAGAGAAACCACTTCACCTTGAAAGCATCCTTGGCGTTACCCGTACCATTGAAGTCGATCATGAGAATTCCGAGACGATCCTTTTTCGGCTGACCATCGAGTCTTCCTATCTTAAAATATATCCGTTTACGATGCCTTCTGAAGAGATTCTAGATAAAGGCTTATCTAAGTAAGTAAATGTTCGAGTTGAACCTACATTCAATACTACGACTTCCTCTGGTTCCAGGATCGCGTAGACGGGTGTGACACGGTAGAGCGTATTATCAGAACAGGTGATTTTTATGGCTAATCTTGCTGAAATTTTGAAATTTTTGCGAAATCAGAATAGAATAGTAACAAAACTGGATGCAGCGTTTAGCACGAAGGAGAATGCATGGTACAACCAGTTGTGGTATACGCCGTGCATCCTTCTCCCATCCCATCATTCGAAATTCGTTAATTTTTACTTGGGCCTTTTGAAAATTGTGACAGATCTTAAAGGAATAATAATAATCTCGTAAATAACTTACTTTTACTAATATTCTTGATGTTGTGTATACTTAGACCGCCTTCGACTGTAAAATGTGCTGACCTTGGAGAGATCGTAATTGCTGATTTCAGATGACAACAGCATGTACAACCGGGTTCACGTTCTCTGAATTTAAGAAATTGCTCCTCATTAGATCACGATAGGGTGCGTTTCCTAAATTCTTAGTAGGGCTAAGCTGGCGCATACCCTTTCAAAAGTGGGTGGAACCCAACTTTCTGAGGCTTTCTGAGATATTTATAATAGACGAATTGAATCTACATATATCTATCCACTTGCTGAATAAGTACGTTGAGCGTAAGAGCTTAGATCTCCATTACCCTACAGACAGAAAGAAAGAACTACGGTATAGCAAATTCGAGGTCCAGGGTGAGATCTGAAGTGTTCAGCCCGGAATCTACGCATTCCTTCTGTGTAGGGTTACTACAGCTGGTCGAATAGCTTCAATACCGTCACCAAAAAGTATGCAATAGAAGCTAAATCGAATCCCAAGAAAAGTGCCAAATAAGGAAAGCGATGCGAATTGGTTTGGAAAAAATGATAGGAACTCAACTGTAATCTTGTTTTGCTCATGGATTACAATATAGTAGAAAAGGAGCATTGACAGATAAATTGCGGTAAGCCTTCGAACACCTTACATGTGATGAAAATACTCCTGAGAGTCCAAAGATTCCAGTTACGTAAAAGGAAGCGATCAGTTTTGTTGATATAGTTGATTTTCAAATATTCAAAGAATTGGTCAGTTTCAACAATAGCAAAAACAAAATCTTAAAAGAAAGGCCCTACCTGGTTGTACATCGCGCTGATCGAGCTGTCCTCATCACATATTCCATGTCAGAGAGGGCGATAGCTGAAATGGTAGGTTTCTAACGACAAGATTATCCATCATTTGCTATGGAAACCAAAGAAAATTATGAGATAGGGAGAAAATTTCAAAGAGCGAAAAGAACAAAACCACCACACCTCATAATATATGAGTTCTCTACAGGACAACCAACAAAAGACACAGAACCGTGCCCACTTTACTTTTCATTTTCTTTTTATTTACTAATATAATATCAAAAAAGCAGTGGGACCACTAATGTCATTAAAAAATTTTGTACTAGATTTTGAACTTCCATCAGTCTCTAAGCTCTAGCAGCTCTGAGCTTTACAGCATTTTTCCTGGACATATAAAATTTAGCAAGTGCTCAGTTTACAGGATGCGCTATACTTTTAAGTACCCTGAATTAAAGGATAGTATCAATACTTCAAGGCAGGCAAAGGTGTGAAAGTGCAAAAAGGAACCCTGCAAGCGTACGGTCCAATGATCGAATCTCAGGTAAAACTTAGCCTCATCCAATCGAGTCTTGGAAATCGCATGTGTTCGAAAGTTGGAAACAGGGTCGTCCAGGAAGCCCTGACCTGCACAGAGCAAGTGGCACTAATTAGCCAATGTAGAGGCTAAAGACCCATAAAACGTCTTTATGACTAGTAAAGCAAGTAAAATACGTGACTTTCCTCTTGATCGTCACGAAAAGGGTGACTTGAGCACTTCCCACAAGACGTATTCACAGGAAAGGGAAGGCCCCACTCTGCTGCTTTTGATTGAAGTGTCGTCGCAAAGTTTGTAAAAACTGAATAGTACTAGTTCCTCGAAAAAAGCGGAAAGATATCGTCCACCCTTTTCATTCCCAAGTGACCTGAGCATCACAAGTCTTTACTCAGAAAATCCCCATGAGATCCTCTAGCACTCAAATATAGCTCGTGGGTGGTGGTAGATGGTGATGAGGGCTGAGTGCAAAACAAAGAAAAAATGCTGAAAGCGCTAGTATAGCTGACGAGCAGATGATGAATGACCATAGCAAGATGAGAATAGAGCTCGAAGACGAAAATGGAGGGCAAGGAGGATTTGCACTTGGGAAAAATTGCCAAGACTTTGAAGCAACGCGACTTCAGTCTTCTTGCTGGCTCACGGCCAAAAATACTGGGCCGGTTGATGATAATTGGTGTAAGGGCGAAACTATTTGATAGAATGTGATCACGTAGGGACAGAGTCGGCCTCGTTACCAATGCCATCTAATGTCTAGCTAGTCTCTTCATGAACTGGGAGAAGATGATACTCCTATGTTAACAATCCTGCGACAGCAGAAAGCAACCTCGTAAGAACCACTTCGGGAACAGGATTCTTAGATGTAGCGGGAGCCCCGATCTGCTTAGGGCACGCGGCAATTCTGAGCTAGTTGCCTCGCGGTAAGCCATATATTAGCTTATCGTTCTAGCTAGTTGTCTCACCGCAGCCACGAAAGAGTAACCGTACCAACACCTTAGAACTTACTCAACAGCAACTTCACCGTACGATGCATCGACTGAAATTTCGGGGTTCGAGGCTGATTTCTAGATGCCATTGGTCAGAAGTTGCGACGAGCCATCTGCGTGAGTGAGTATGATATTCTAGTTTTAAAGGTAGAAACCTTGGTGTTGGTTTCTAGGTTAGCCATAGGAGCTGAGTGGACGGGAATAAGTTCCTCTGCCATCATTTCATGGGCCATAGCTTTCAACTACGATGGAACCTTCATTACTGTATTGCAGATAAGATGAAAAAGGTAATCTGACAGTACATCGTCCATCGTGAAGCCACATAGAAAAAAAGGCGACCAGGCACCAGCCTGACACACAGCCGATGGACAAGCAATCGAACATCTCCTGCGACTGCTCCTGACTGGTAGGCGGTGGCGTGAAGTGCAGAAGAAGGCATGTCAGCAAACATTCGTGTGTAGATTCAATCTAAGCCTTAGAAATTGGATTCAGCGGAGTGTTCAGAGCTTCTTTGACTCCGTATTTCCGTAGTCAACATCACAATGGAAAACAAAAAAAAACTGAAAAGAACCAGTGAAGCGAAAGCTACATTGAAAGGGCATTCCAGGATCAGTGTTAATGGGGTTTTTCTAAGAGACAACCACCGAAAAACAAGCCCATGGTTCTTTCCTTGGGGAATGCTGGCACGTTACAATAAGACGTGGCATAATGCGACAACACTAAAACAAACATGGTGATAAATTTGAAAAATTGATGATTTCATAAAAATAAAAAGGGCCATCAGCCATGAAAGTTTGTTCCCCGCCCTTCCTCCCAGAATACGCCTTCGGGACCCAGGATTTCAGCTGTTACCATGGCCAGCCACAACTCTGTCCGAAGTAATTGAAATCACTTCTACAAACTGTGCAGTGAGCCAACGAAAAGTGACTAAAGAAGATGCAGATTGGCCGCAACGCATACGCACGCCTCATTGTCACTTAAGTAGACGAAACTTCATCTTCGAAGAGAACCAGTTGAAAAAAATCTCCCAAGCTGAAATTGCCAAATACCAAGAATGAAATACTGCCGTGTCACGCCCCAACGACGTTCGTGACATTGCTTTAACGTAAATATCACAGCAATTTTGCCAAAGTTATAACAGCAAAGGAAGCTGAAAAGACCGGAAGTACCGTAATGCATTGGCACCTTTCACGAGATCCGTTCATGTCAATTTGGAGTTCCATAATTCTGGAGTCGCTTAGGTAACGCCAACGCAGTCAGGGTGATTGAAAAAGGAAAGTGGAGCTATTCAGGGGCTATAGTTAGCTGAAGAAAAGCTAAAGGCGACAATGGTGGATGTGGAAAGCGACTTCAAGAGACCAAGGCTCAAAGGCTCATTCCACATCCATTTACTGGAATATATCTGCTTGAGTACACCCGAGCGATTATTTCCCCTTTGTCGCCCAAATAGACGAAAAGCGGTAAGTCCCCCAAACAAACGAAAAGCGGTAAGTCTTTCTAGATTGGAAGAGTATCGAAACCCTTCAGTCGTTGGGAAAACTCCCAGACCAAGAGCTAGGGAGAAAAAGAACCCAGAGCAGGTTTATTCGTGAGTTTGGTTCCGGAAAAGCGAGTAAGTTTGAGCAGTAGGACGGCGTAAACCTATCAAATACTCACCATCAGCTGGCCGCCAAAGTCGATTTGTCGAAAATTGCCTATTCAATTTGCGGAGGAGGGCGAGAAAATTGGAAATTTCTCACCCTCCGCAAATTGGAGAGGTTGGATGGTCCGCTAAAAGCAAGGGTGTCAAAAATGCATGAATATATTATATTGTCATATCGACCCGGAATTGAGCGGATGACTTTTGCCATAGAATATGTTGATGGGACAGGTAGAGGATGACAAAAAGAAAGCCAAAAAGAATCAGGTGATGAGTGTCGGCAAAACCCTCTGGAATACGCCAGACATTTTACTTCCATTCTTAATCACAATTAAGGGCATAGCTGCCTTGCAAAATGCCTTCCGGAGCGAGTTCATGTAAATTTGTTTCCTATGCTTCGAGAAAAATCTGTTAGTGGTCAGCCAATTGGTCAATTCTCCACAAGAAGATGGATGGTCCATTGGCTCAGTCAGGATTTGGGCAGGATTCATCCCCCTGCCTGTACGAAGGGGTTAAGGACCTTTTCCACTGCGCCATAACCATCTACACAGAGTTTGCTCCACTGGAATCCGAGCTCACCTATCATGGGTTCCTGTCCTGGCTGATGTGGTGTTCGATGCCCAGTGATGATACGTGCCGTTCTTTCACCGCCGCTACCCGACTTTCGCACTTCAGACGCCATCTGCAAAACGAATTTGTAAAGAATTTTTCAAAGCAAAAGAGTAAACATGAGCTATTCCAAAGTCAATTAGAAGGCAGGAAACGGAAAGGAGCAAGAATTCGCGGAGAAGAACAGAATCATGAGGTAACTGGATGGCTTTTACAGTTTTGACCAAAACCTTGGAAAGTTCCAGCGTCTTGAAATCCGGGGGGAGGGAGGGGAGAGGTTCAAAAAAGAGTTTGGAGACCGAGCCGACTCACAGGCCTACCTCGATATCTGTAGAAGCTCAAAATAGAGTTTAGAAACGGAGTCGCATTTACCGTATCCATTCTAGACTAACGAAGGCAAGACGGTTATAGCTCTAGTCAAATGAGGTTTTTAAGCCATCCTGGTCACGATTGGTAAACCGTCAAACAATCTAATAAACTGCTAGCGTTGGTTCAGTGAGCAAGGATACCGTAGCTTTATGGTTATGATTCGGGATTGGAGTTCAAGAATCATTAAAAATGTATTCGAGAAGAGCGTTCCACCATATTCCTCCCAGGGGTGTCGGTCAATCGTTCAAGTATGTGAACTCAAAGAGTGAACCAGGAGTTTGGAAAGCGTATTCCGGATCGGGAGCGTCAAGACCAAAACCGCTCCTTCTTTGTTCCCCCATGGGTACAAAGTTAATCGTTGAATTCCCTTTTTCCCAACAGTAATGGCACAAGCTTTCTCGTTCAAGGAGAATTTCATCCCCTCAATTTACTTGCTTCTCTTCCATGCTATTCTTTGGTGTATGACTAGAAGAGACCAGTGTTGGACCACTCTCTCATTATCCTCAATACCCCAGAGAGATAGTCGAAGTAACCCGTCAGTAATAGAGCATAGTGATGCTGTTACCTATTCATCCAGAAAAGATATCGAACCTACATGCATTTAGAGTTGGTACGGAAAAACCAAGGAGATCGACGGGGCAACACAGTACAGAACAATACAGTACAAAACAGTACGATATACCGATATATAAAATAGATTAATCACTTTCGATTGGGAAACGAACAATACCGTAACTCATCTCAATCCATCTCCAAATGACGGTTTTCTCCGAGAGGGAGGCTTACAACGATGAGTTAAATTACATATAGGTAGAGAAGGTAAGGAAAAAGCCTTTGCCGACGGTCATTCCTCTGCTTTGAGGATGCGCCCCTCGCTCCACTTCCATTCAGATCGTAGTGGTGGTTTGAATGCATGTCTGGCCTATACAATGACTTGCGATGGCTAGCCGATGAACAAGCCGGTGCTTCATCCTAGAAGCCGAGTTTGATACCAATAAACCAACCCCTTGGGCCGGGACTGCCCATGCGTGGGTTGGCCACTAACCGCTATACTACCCCCGCTAACTCAATCATAAGTCATAGCAAAAAAGGCCTACTCTCACAGGAAAAGCTTTTTGATTCCATGTCGACGAAAGCTACAATGCACCGGAACGTAATGTGCATCCATAGAACCCTAGCTGTAGGGATGAGACAGGGAGGAAAACAGTCAGACGAAAGGCTCTGAGACGTTATGGGCGGCGGTTGAACTTTCCGGAAGGGAGATCGCAACGAGCAAAAGGTTTTAGCCAAATAGAAAAAGTAGCGGAGACTAATTGAAATGAGATCAAAACGGCCACGCGACTTTGGTAGGCAAGCACACTTGCGATAGAGACGTCAATGATTCATTAGGTAAATGGGATTTCTGGGGAAATTGAAAACCGTACTCATTTCATAAATGTTTAATATTTATTTATAATTGTTTCCTTAAGAGTAAAACCGAAAATGTCGATTATTTACATATAATTACGCTCCTAGAAATAACACCTCTATGGGAAGGGGGAAGGGATGCTTAACTGAGCTTCGATCTCTTTTATTTTTGTTTCTTGAATGGCTAGAATTCCACCGCTGTCATGGGTTTCCATCAAAATGGAGATATTTCTAATGTGGACGCGAAATTAAAATGACAAAAACACAATTTTTATTCCATCCCATGAAAATGGAAGTCGTATGAAGGGACGTGGGTTTGATTACCATCGAAAGGCTTTGTCCTTCATTTCCACTTCCATTTTTGATTACTTTTTCAAACAGCAAGCCCAAGCTGTCCGATTTTTGTGAAACAGCTCATTATAAATATTCATTATCATATTTAAAAGATTGTGATCCAATTCAAATTGGTTAACACACTCATCAGAGGGCACCAACCGGTTCATTAGAAAAGTTACTGATTTGTCAGGGTATTTCAGAGATATCTGATGCCTTTCAGAGCAGGTCACAATAGAACTATTGGGCCCATAAACAAAAGCAAGAATGTCTAGCACCAAGAAGAAGAGGCTTCTCAGGAAAAATGTCGCCCTCTGAAGTGCCCTGAATCACTCCAGAATGCGGCTCAAAGTCAGGTAGCCCGAATGGCCTTTTAGGGATAGCCTGCGTTTTAGGGTAAATTGGAAAGGCAGTTAAAATTTATGAGTAATTGTCCCGTCACGGTACCATTGAGCAGGTCGAGCTTCCATGGCGACCACGTGGAATGTCCCGAGAAGCATTACGAGCAGTATGGGGAGACATTGAATGACATGGAAGGAATAACAACAGCAATTCAAATGGATTAATTAGTTAATAGCTGTTTTTCTCCGCTTTGCTCCTCTGGTAGAACTGAATTTATTCAATTATGACCACAAAATGCTGTTCGTTCATTAATTTCGGCTGAACAGGTCTATTAAAATTGCCCATTTCCAGCTAAAGGTACGGCAGCCGATTGTACGGTACGATGCTTCTCGTAAACGAGCACCTCCTTCAGGCCAACTAAGCCGCTAACTTCCCTCAAGTCTTTTAAGTAGGATACCTGGTTCTTAGCGTTTTGAAGAACAGACTTTGCCTTAAGCTTTGAACAGCTCCCATTGAACTCGGGCATTCACCACTTCACTGTCTATACGCTTTGAGGATTGTTTACTTAACTGTTTACGTATTTACTCCTTCTCGCCCGCGCAGAGTTCACCATTCATATGGAACACCCTATTTTACCCTACTCTAACTAGGGTAAGGTAAAATTCCTCACTATACCCACGACTCCCCTGCTGCCCCTCACCTTCATCCCAATTCCTTATTCAAAAAGGAACGTCCCTACACTAGTCTCCTCCCCTGTCCAAATAAGGAAAGTTTAGAGTTTACTCAATACCAATGCCTTTCCACACCCTTCAGCGGACCATTACGCCCTTCTGCGGTGGTACGTAAGTATCTGCTCGCAAGAGTTCTCCCTTCCACTCCCAACCCACCAATTTAATGAAAGAGGCCATCAACACAAACTAGGCATATCATGAAATGGCTTTAATTCGTTCAAACCGTCTGTCAATGGCAGTCAGGGGCCAAATAGCACTAATAGTCTTCACTACACTGCACTGAAAGGTCTATTGCCCTTTTCCAGGTGCAGGAATTTCTCGATAATGACAAAGGAGCAAGACAGAGCGCACAATACACAAAGCCTTTGACGTTGATCAATCTCGTTTTGGAGTGCGCCCACGTTTTCCACTTTCTTTCGGGAAATAGTTCCCTTTCAGAAAGGTAGTGACGTTTTGGAAGCGTATTTAGGCTATACAATGATTTGCAGTGGCTAGGACTAGTTGACCTGGGCGGGTAACGGACTGGGATTTTGCCCACCTGAGGCGCTTTTTGACCCTACTCTCACCAAGTAATTTACCCAAGTCATGTGGATGGATGCATTTCCCAAGGATCTGAACAACAGCTAGTACTTGATGCCTTAACTTTCACTGGTATGGAGGTACTTAAGGTAGTTGGTACTGGGCGGTCTCCTTCGTTAACGCTCATTATTAGGAATATACTCGCTCTAGCCTTTGAGAAACTCGAAAGGACACCATAGTAACTCAGAAAAAGTTCCAAAATTTTCTGCAGAACCTCTCCCTAAAGGGACCTTTTCTACTTGACACATGGAGGGATGGAGTTGGCCGAGAGCCAAAACATAGAGAGTGGAACGAACAAGCAGACCATCTTGAGGCTTTACCTCCCAACACATAAAACTCGAACAAATTATGATACTCAGATCAAAGAAAGGATTCCAAGGAATATTGCGACGCAACAAAAATCATTTGGAAGAAAAAGTTGGTCAGAAAGCAGAATGTGAAGTCAAAACTCGACTGGCGACCGGAAACGGAGCGGGCGAAGGTCTCTGAGCGCTAAAGGAACGGAAGCAGCCATCATTCACCAGCCAACAAGGCCCACGTTCATTGCGAATGCAACCTTCAGACGCCCTCTCTGCCGTGGCCATTAATTGCCGAAACGACGTCGGCGCTGAGAGGGTCCTATGCAGAAGATGAATGGGACATAAAGAAACGACGTAAAAGCCTCGTAACCACCAGAGACCACCTTTTCGTGAATTTTCCGATAAACACATGGTGCAAACGTTCTTTCAGACAGCAATTACTCGATCATACACTAAAGGTGGCTTGAACCGACCAATTTCTGTTGCTATCGGGTAAACATTAGTTGTAAACAGCATTCATCTTGAATTCCGTCCAATGAGCAAATAGATGGAGAGACTAAAGGGAACAGAAACGCCGAGGAAGGAATACTGCATTCTGTGGACTTTTACTTTGAATAGTTTACATTGGACTCTTCATCAACATTGGCATCAAAAAGGGAAAGAAAGATTCTGGTAACTTCGAGGTCTACTCGGGCTTCATCTCATTGAAGCTACGGAGAAGGCGAATATGGCAAAAATCAACCGCTCTCATTGTTTCTTCAATCTGGAAGGTCTAATAGAAAACCCCAGAATACCCCACTTAGGACCACAATCACCACGAAAAAAGGTGGTCCGCTCTGAGCGAATGACAACGGTCAACTGTCAAGCGCGGCGTCCCACTCATTTCCGTCACACCGCGGCTTCGACCGCGGGCGGCACGCCGTGCAGCGAGGCAACTAGCCAAGACATGTGTGTAGCGAGGCAACTAGCCAAGAAGTACGCGAATGTGGGTAGAGCGTATACAGCTGTGAGCTCCTATCAAGCCAATCGCCTTCGAAATGTCCCTCCGTACCTATTGATGAGACACTGCGCTTTTTCAAGAATAAGAAAAAGGTATGTATAAAACTTTCTCATTCAGAAATAAGAACTCCGAAGAGGGTCAGAAGTAGGCATCAAAAGCTCCAAGAGCTGCATGGGAAAAACGAAAGGTGCCAAGAGGAGAGAGAGCCTTCCATTTCCGCCATTCTCAGTTGCTGGTTGGCAGAACAACACCTCCATATGCATTTTTACCCAGGTGATTGTCATTGACACTCGTGAGAGTTTTGGAACAATAGTCGTCAAGTTGTAATCGTTCCTGAGTGTTTTCAAGGAGCCTTGGATACCTGCAATAGAGGACTACTTTCTTCGAAATTAATTCCTCGGATTCAGAAGCATTACTATCTGCTGTGGGTGACCCTCACATCATGGACCATCGGTATATCTACAGTATATCTGCAGCAATTCACCCATAGGAGGATTGCTGTTCTTTCACTGTAAATGTTAGGATTGAAGGGGAGTCACTTACAGCGGAGGGTGATTCACCTGCGGGTGAAGTGCTGTCCGCCCGTGATGAATATATGGAATCCTGTATCCCTATATTTGTGGAGCTAGAACAGTCCATTGGGAGCAGTTATCCGTTTCAAAGTATTAATTTCAAGTGTCAGGACAGTATTAGATCGTCCCACATATTGCGTCATCCCATTACTGGGGCCGATTCGCCCACGTTGCAACGTCAGTATTGTTATAGGCATTCCTGAATCCATTGAAAGATGTCATATACTTGTGTGGGTGTAAGCAATGTCCATAAAGTCCGCTATCACCCGACCCCGTTCGTTCAGTGTTTGCTAGAGCAAAGGGAACGATTTCACTGCCGAAGTTCCCAGTTGGGCATAAATAGGTCCCAGATGAGGCAGAATTTTGCTATTGTTCGTTGACACCATACATTTTTCTTTACAAGGATTTATGGACAGTCTTTCAAAGCTCCCATGTGAACTGAATATTCTATTCATTGAAATTCCGCAGACCGATCCCGGTCCCCTGAAGATTATTCTCAAGCCCGCCTAACCTGGATAATCGAATTGGACCTCCTTTCGCGAAGATAAATCGTATTTGACAGTATCGCAAAGATGGATGGGTTTATTTCGATGATTTCATTCACGAAGATTTCATTCATGAAGGAAGGGATGACTGAGTGAAGGAGTTACAGTAATCATGAAAGTCGAGATTAGCCGACCAGCTTTAGCCGAGCACCAATGCTTCCTCTCGACCGTCAAGACTGCTATATTTCTGAAGGCTTAGCATTCCAGGGCAAAACAATCGAATTCATTACGGCTACTTCTTCCTAAATCATTAGTGGTGATAGATTTACTCTGGAGCACCCATACAGCATGCCCCTTCGGTTGCCCATTGGTGAGAGGGCTTAAGCCTTTGAAAACGGTGCAAAGGTCAAAAAGTTGGCCGAAACGGATATGTAACTTCTAATAAGTAACTTCGACTTAGAAACACCAAAAAGCAATTATGCCCAGGTTGCTGAATGGAAAGAGTTTCCTTTGGCAATGCAGAAACCCCAAAGAACCTGAAGGTTCATCCGGAGAAAAGACGTCAACAGAAAAAGAAGAGCTAAAGAAAGTAGAGGAAAGTGCGTATACGGAAAGAAAAGAGAGAAAGAAGAGTATGGGGAACAGGATAGGAGTCGGAAGGATAGAATGTGATTCTTCGGCACAAATGTCGTGTAAGACAGATGTGGCAACACCCGGCACAGCAATCTAATTCGGCCATCCCCATCTCAGTTGTTAGAAAAACTCAGAGCCCGTGTAGGAATTTTCGCAATCATCAGTAACACACCTATGTAAATGGCGAGATTCGATTAAAGTAATTGTCTGGATATGCTGGACCCGCAGTACGGTGGCTAATCTTCAAGGTGGGTGGATATCGAAGCAATTGCTCGGATTGAGGATAGACAGCAGGTGGAATTCACTGGAGAAGAAAACAATTTCCACAAGCAGACAACTGAGGGTAACAGGACGGAGCATTTTGGGTTCAAATTTTTCAGTAAGGGGCTCAGCACCTTATGGAGTAGGGTTGGTCTATGCAGTCGAAGAAATAGCGATGGTGCCTCTGAGTTCTCTGTCAGAACGGACAAGCAGGTTGTGAGGGAAAATCTGTAAGGAACGAGTACACATCAAGCTTTTCTATAAGATTAAGTTTGATTCAAATGGAAACCACAGGAAAGCTTGCAAGGCCTATCGCACCTGAGAAACCAAACCGAGGAAAACCTGAGAAGACTACTGTTTAAGACTGCGAGTCATAGCAGGGAGAGAAAGATGGCTGGACATCCTCACCAGCAAAAAGCACTTTTCTTCAAGGGATTCTACAAAGTTAAAAACGAAATTGCATTCAGAACATGCCAGTAGTTAACTATTCTGGTGTCCTTAGAATGCCCCTAAGGTCATAGGGTAGGGCGCCTGCGGAAGCATCAAGTATTGGCATGGCCGCACGCATATCGCCCTCGACGAACGGAAAACTCGTACCCTCACCTAGCAGTAAACAACATTTTTCAGTGCACAAAGACGAGAATAGTTAATAGAATGAGTTAGAATAGCGAGTCAAGCTGCTTTGGTCGCTAGCTGCTCGATGGGCATGTCAAAAGACGCACAAATAACTCTCTTAGCAACAGAGTAGTCATGCAGAATGATGTCGGGTCGTGATTTACGTGTTCCTTCGTCCCGGGCAGGACTCGACAAATGGGCATCATTAAGTTAGTTTTGATGTCCAACGAGGTTTTTCCTTCGAACGTACTCCGTGTTGATGTCCTATGGTAAGTATCCCCTTTGAGGACCTAATGACCCACAGGGAGCCTTCGCTCAGGAGACATCAGCGGTCGTACAGTAATGGTCTCCTTTGAGGACCTAATGACCCACGAGGAGCTTCTGCTCAGGAGGCAGTAGCTATCGTACAGTGTAGTCAGTCGGGATACATCTTTGCAAGAAAGTTTCGTACTCTTACCTTCCTTCACTCCCTCCTAACCCTTTTCCGCATCCCTCACTCATTCCAACCATTGCGCATATCTCAGGTATGCTCCTTTTTTTGATTCTCTATTTCATAAATAGATTTCGATGTAATCAACTCGACTCAACAAATTTCCTCCATTCCATTCATCAATCCCAAAATCACAAACTAAAGAAATCGCCCGAGAAATTAATCGCTTCTCCAAGGTCTGGAGAAACGACTCTACCAACACCCAACTTGCCAGTACTACTCCTCAATAAAGACCCAGGTAAAGGCATTCGTCTAGAGTTGAGCTTCACTAAAGCAGATCACATTAGATCACAAAGTGAAGTGCAAGCTATTATTGAATCAAACACGAGATCTAATTCCGCAGGCGATCCAATGGATTACTAAACTTATGCGATGATAATGTGTGGGGCATTATCGCGACGGAAAAAGCCGCGCAGGAAGACACGCCCAGACGGAAGTGCCCGCCTCCAAGCTTAGGCTGGAGGGTACAGAAAAAGAATCTAGCGGTCAACAAATTCACACTCTAGGGGACAACGCCGAAAAATTCTGGTCGTCTAAAATACCATTTCATTTTTAATTTAGACTTAATATGATTTTGAGTTCGGAAATCTCAAGATGGATGGAAAGAAGGAAAAGAAGGGCAGAACCTTTTGGAAAAAAACTTCATCGAACTATCAGCTCGAGTAAAAAATTTCCAACCACGGTTTACTTGATGATGATCCAGCAACTGAACTCATACTTAACCGACAGGTAGGAGATTATCAATCACTACTTGATTCAACATTTAATACTGGCAAGCCCTAAAAATAATTCAAAATGGTTGTGGAACTCCAACAATGACTTCTGCAAAAGTCGGCACCTCGGAAGAAAAACCTCTAATTCAGGTTTCCATTGTGTACCGCTGCTGTAAAAAAGCAGTACCGATAAATGCGGTTGCGTAAAACCGCTAAAAAACCGAATGTAATTTTCACTGCAGGTAGTAAAAGCCGATTTTCGAAAGCCAAAAGAATTTGTGTTCGACGGTGAGGTGAAAATGGCAAGTATGTGACGCGCTGAGCTCTCTCAACTAGGGCCCCCACCTTTCTTGCCAATCCTTTTTCTTCAAAATTCTTATTGGAACAATTATTATAAGCAGGCTAAGATCAAAAAAGTTTAGGTCATAAAATTTCTAGGAATCGGGGTGGGGAAAAGGCGATTCCGGGGGAAAAAAGCCAGAAAACGAGTGATAGTAAACATAAACAGAGAAATAAAAAAGCAACACAAAAAACGGTGGAAATCAGCAACTTCTAAGATATTAGCACCATTCGTAAGACGAAATGAAAGTGAAAGGAGGACATCAACATGGAATACGTTCGAAGAGAAAAACCTCGTTGGAAATCAAATGAGGGTTATGATTCCCATTCGTTGAGCCCTGCCGGGCGAAGGAACACGTAAATGGAACTGAACAGAGGAAATTTTCTCGGGCTACTCTATACCCACACACTGAGCAGGTCGTAGGTAGGCAGGCTGAGTCTCATCTAGAGCTATGGTCACCTGAATGAGCTGTTGTCATTGTAGAGCTCGTGTTGATACCTACGAGAAAAGTTTCGTCGATTAAGTCGACTCGGGATTACGCCGTAATCTATTTATTTGTCAATTTATTCTCATCTATTCGCATGCGACACAAAAATCCGTGAAGTATTTGCATAATACCACCCGAAAAACCAGTATAATTACTAGAATACGCACCGCTGAGTGCATCAAAATAAATAAATAAATAAATAAATAAAATTCCATCCTCCGACAGCTTAGAGGCAACTAGTTATGAGATGGTGTATGGTCAGAGGAATATGTAAATTGTGAAAAAGTTGATGATGACTAGGGTAGCGATATCGAAAAAAAAAGTAAAAAAGGCTGGGAAAGGAAGAGACAGGGCCGCGCATACTTCCATTAATCTATGTCCCCTTGCTATTCCTAGTTGATGATAAGGTGGGGTTTGATGGCGTTCTCCGAGTAATTCATGATAAGTAGTAAATAATCATGAGAAAAGTAAATCATTTGTAATTCTAGACATCTAAGGAAGCCTCATGGGCTGTACTGTTAGACTACTGGACGCTACGCTCTGTAAGAGGACCCATGCGAGACGAAAGTTACGGCGTGCCAGACACGCCCCTCAGTGGGCGTCCTTGGCTACAGTGAAACTGTTTTTCCTCAAGTAAGTTAAGAATATCAGATAAATCAATTATAAAGGAGGCGGTTCTGGATTCAGAACAGTCTCTAAAAACGGAATGGGCCAAAGAATCTTCACAAACCGCTTCAGAGATGAAATTCTTGAGGGTGCAAGAACGCTGAACGAGAACGTCAATTTGATGAATTCGCTCAATTCGATCAATCAATATTGATCGAAATTATCAGTTTTCTCGAAGGCTGATTATGGACTGCCTTCTGTAATGAATATGGTAGCCGAATTTGAATATCAAAGAATGACAAAGTATCGATCGAATCGATCCACGTCGAAGCCAAAGCTTATAAGCCAAAAAAGGCAGCTAGAGAGCAACTGAAGGATAAAAAGCACGAGTTGAACGTGGCAAACGGCAAACGCTCGCGGCGATGAAATCACTGTCCCCAGTGATTTCGATGAAGAACGCTTAGACAGCTCATGCATATCAATAATGGAGCATGAGTTGTCTGCGAGTCATCCGGCCAAAAGTCAATGCTTAAGGAGGATATTGATCATCAGAAGAGTTGCATGGAATTACTCCTATCATAATCGATTCCAAAAAATCGAGGGACAATTTGATGGGATATCTCGAACTCCTTGAAAAGGGACATTCGTGTAGCTTAAGATCAACCTCCCTATCTTACTTCGACCGCTCGCCTCTTGAAATCCTTCCACTGAAGTCTAGGCAAACATTTAGTTAGTAGCAGATTGCCTGGACTCGAGGAGGGGAACCTTCAAAGAAAATCGGAACTAACAAGATTCCATGACCCAGGGAACGCCATTGCCAGGGAAAAGCAATAGTTGATTACATTTTATAAAAATTATCTCCGAATTGAGTTGTTTTCGGCTCTATTCCCACAATGCACTCTGGAATTTCATCCCTACCCTGGTAAAAGGGCTCACACAATTCCCGTTCCCTATGGAATCAATCAAACGCTTTCGAGACCTCTAGGAGTTGTATTCTCGACATACTCCAGTACCAGTACGGAGGCGGAGGTTATAGAAAGGGGTTCGGCCAAGAATAAACGAAAGCTAGGTATCAGCTGTCCATAAAGACATGGTTGACTAAGAAAGCCCCTCTTTCCTCTATCTAGGGACCCACAAATGAGAAAATGACTAATGACGCTGCCACTATGCCCATGGACGTGTAGGATTAAAATCCTCAATCGAATGCCGTCCACATCGAGACCTTCATTTTGCCGGATTAACTGGTACCACATCTTTCTGGGGGAATCAATTCATACTATTATAACGCCAAATTGAAAAAGAGCTCTATCGTGTAAGATTTCGACCGAAAGCGTGGCGCATTCCGAGGAGAAATCGATCGATTTATCTCCTACTTTATTGATTGATTCCTCGAGATTGGATAATACTTTATCGTTCCGATGGAATCGTCTTTTTCAGGATCTCAACGAGTACGGAGCTTCAAACACGACCCAAATACAATTTCTGGAGGTTCGGAAAGATCAGAATCGATCGACTGATATTCTTTCTAGTTTGAAAGGGAATGGACGAAGAAGTTAGGAAAAAATCAATACATCAATAAGTACTGGTATCACACGAAGCAGAGGAGGCCATAGAACAGCCTCCATCTCGATTTCAAGCGACAAATAAAAAGATCGGAAGCAGGAAGCGGACACATGGTTTTGTGGAAGGAAAGGCGGAGGCGTCAATAAGCCAGGGGAAAACAAAGTACATGTGAAAGCAATGGTTTTTATATGACTCGGGCTCCCTATTCCCCCTGGAATTCGAAGCCATTCGCTCAGCCTCTAAATGAGTTCCGCTTTTTTAACGATGACGCGAAGAATGGCTGTCGTTTTGCTTCACTGATGGCTCACTAATGTAAGGCGACTATGTGGAGTTTTTCTTCGATCTTCATCTTCCATGGCCATGGCAAAGAAGGGAAAGAATAATTAGGTGGGCTACGTTGATGAATCCCTCAAGGATCCAACACAAGTCCCTCAGCAACGGTCAAGGGACCATAGACCCTATATATTAGGTTGAAGCCATTATTTTGAAGATTTTCGTGGCGTCTGAGGGGCAGCGGAATGTCGCGCCACTACTGTACCCATGGCCCGATGATCGGATCCAGAATCGGATCAAACAATGAGGTCGTAGACTTCGACAGGATCAGTTATCCGGCACTGGTCCCATTTGGGAGGACGAGAACGCTCTATCACACATTGGCCAGGAATCGTGCAATATGAATATTCCGCCTGGACATTCGAACACCATTACGATTTCAAACGAAAGTCGACTGCCGCTCATGCCAGAAAGAGTTTGTCGAAAACTGGAAATGTAGTGCGTATGGAAAGGGTCAAGGCAGAGAAAAATACTTGTGAGTTCCATGATTCAATTACATCTCGCTCCTAGTAGAGCTCTCAGCCAATTCGTCAACAAGAAGGAAAAATCGGCGATGAAGAACCTCTCCTAAGCACGAGTATCTATCCCCAAGCAACTTGTGCCTAATCATATGGTATATTGTTAGGTACACACGTAAATAAACAAAAAATAATTGGAATAAACAAAGAACAGTGATTATAGAATCCCGAAAGTCCTTGGGTGTTGATCAATCCCGTCCGAAGGATGCGCCCCCGCATTCGACCTTCATTCAGATTCTGGAAGCGTATTGAATGCGTATATGACCTATACAATGACTTATGGTGGCCAGCCGATGTACCAGTCAGTGCTTTTATCCTCCCAAACGAGTCTGGTACCGATTAACCGACTCTGAAGAGATGGAAGGCTCGGTCGGCTTGGGCGGGTATCGATCTGGTATTCGAACCCGTGGCCATGCTTGTGTGATAGTGCGCCACTTGCCACAATACCAATTCCGCCCAACTGTAATTACATCTTAATTAAAATTTGCAACAGTGGAAATCAATGAGCTATGTCGTTGGAAGTAAGCGGGGGATTGTACAGTGATTAAAGTAATTCGTACTTCAAATTTTAATTGAAATTCAATAATACATATTAAGGAGACGAATATTGTCTTCGTGATGGGAAACGGCGGATGAAATTGGAAAAAATAAAAAAGAGCGCAGCACCACAGCGACCATTTTCTTCGTTGCTTGGTTCCAATGGATGTGGAACATTATTTTGGTTCTCAACGACCATCCATCCATGAAAGACGGAAGGAAATTTCATGAAAAACTGGTAAGCTGTCTTTCCAGGGGGTTTAAGACAGAATGGCCACCGTTCGGTGTCATTCAGTTGATAGTTTAATCCTTCTGCAGACGCTACGGCTATTCCAATTTCTTACTAACATTTGGAAATATTCAATTAATCCATGTGTTTACTTGTGTAGTTGTTTTCCTATTTTCCTACGTAAACATCCCCCACAACCTGTCACCATTCTACCACCCCCATTCACCTCCCATCCCCTACTTGAATAAAGGGAACACGGTGAGGTGGATCAGAGTTTAGGTTCTTTGATTTTCAGTTTCCCTCAAAGGACGTCATGCATCACCTGAAATGGGAAGGCATAGTCTGAAGATCTACGGCCGGCGATTGTTTCCCTTAACAAATTCGCTCACATAACAATGAATAGCTACCACAACCATGCCAACGCCACATGAAAGGCACAGTTCACGTTAAAAATGGTTTTTGAGATTTCCTCATAGGATGAATTCGAGGCCCCCTTTTATACCATATCTGGCGCTATCAGGTCGGAAAACGACCTAGTTACGGCGGTATAAAGGCTCCAAAGTTGCACCGTGTGCATGGAAGGACGAGTTTGACCGGCATTGTAGAGGTCGCACCGATCACAAGGGAACCCAAGTAGGGAGTTTGAACAGCTGTCATGACCTATAGCGACAGTGGAAGGCAACTCTAGAGAGTTCTGGCTTAATGTAGTCAGTTCTTTGTCAATTGCCTTTCTCAGCTCTCAATTGCAAAAACTGAAATCTCGTCCGAGTATCCCTTCCATGCCATTTCCACCATGGTAATCTCGTCCAACCTCTATTTCACCTACTTTTGAGAAGCCATACTTTTCTCGAAATCGGCGAATTCTCTGGCTTTTCTACCTATGAACCATTTACAACCTATGCTTCCGCTTTTCGACTGAAAAGTGGTACCTTAAAATTTTCGTGATCTGTGCCTATAAAGAATTGGGGATCTTCCATGACCAGACCAGACTCGAGAAATTTCGGAGTGGATAAGGAGAACTCCTTGTCGTCTCAGTCGAAGAGATGAATTTATGAAAATAGCAGAAAGTCTGAGCTATTGATGTTGCTTTTAATTGTTGACATTAAATTGACCAGATCTTTGGAGAATACCTATAGAGCAGACCGACTTAGTAATCATATGTATGCGTCATCAGTGCCACTATTTGACTCGGAAGTTTGGGCGTTTTGTCAATGCCGTTGGCTCAAAGCATGTAGGAGACCTATGACTCAAGAAATTGCCGACTGCATCGTCCATCCCGTCTTCATTCCTAGACTTCTTTGGGCTGGGAAGCTTCAACTTGTGGGTCAATCCCTAGCCGGGACGTCACATACTGACTCCTCACTCATCTTTAGCGCTTCATGGCTGGAAAAAATCACTTTAAGGAAAACAGTAGACAAAATCTCAGGTACACCCGAGAGCCGATCTTTCTTAGGGCGGGAAAGGATCGAAAATCCGCTAGAAACTACCAGGTCAAAATGAACTCTGGTAGGCCTCACCGTTAGTGTTCAGGTTGGCAATACTGAAGAAACGAATTTCCCGATCAACCCAATAAAAGAAAAAGACGTCTGGGTGGCAAAACGAGAAACGATGTGGATACGTGCCAAGCTTCACGACTAACTGGGTGGGCCCTTTTATTTGATTACGCCCAATTTCCTCAACTTTAATGTGGCACGACATGAAGTCCGATCGAATGACTTGATTAGAATCGGACTATAAAGCAGATAAGCAGATAAAAGGCTCGATCTGAATGGCCGCAGACTATCGCCGGCAAGTAGTAGATGTCAGAAACCTTCACAAAGTAACGGCTCAACGACGGAAATTGAAATGGTGCACATTTAAAGGCTTGATACATGAGTGATTGCATATGCATTAACATGAATAGAAGCCGATGAAAACTGCAAAAACATTGAAGGCCAACTTTGATCGAAATCGGAAGCACCGCCACCTATGGCAAATCTAAAGTCCCAAAGTCTTGGGGCGTTAATCAATCCCGTCTCAGGGATGCGCCCCCGCATTCGACTTCCATTCAGAATCATAGTAGCGTAATGAATGTGTATGTGGCTTATACAATGACTTGCAATGACCAGCTGATATACAAGTCAGGGCTTTCATTCTCCCACTCGAGTCTAGCACCAATAAACCGAACCCGGAGGGATAGAAGGCTCGGTTGGCCTGGGCGGTTATCGGTCTGGGATTCGAACTCGTTACCATGCGACTATGACCATCAAGTTTGTTGCTTGATGTCAATAGATGTCATAACAACCGACAAGAATCAAATACTTTGGAGAAAGCTGAAGACCTGGGTGCGTGTCAGGTCGAAAGCCAGACTTCGCGGAAAATTCTAGAAGCTGGCCCAAAGTAAACTTCCAAAGAAGGAGGCCTGAGCAAACGGTACGGGCCGATCGCCGCCCAGAATCAGTGGGTAGCCCTGTACAGGTGGGGATGGCAGGAGCGTTTTCTCTGAGCAACGCTGAACGCTAAATATGCGAATACTGCTAATTCGAGTAACTCACTACGCAACTGAAGAACATATATCACAACGAGCAAACGAAAATATTTAGGGAAGGGGGAGGGGGTGCTGTATTCAAAAAACCTTACATTTGTCCCTGTCGGAACGAGTGGACTTTCCTGGACTAGTTAAAAGGGGAGTATTTCCTCTCGAAAACTTATTGTTGAGTAAAGAAAAAAGCAAGGAAGGTATACTATTCACTAAGGAATACCAAAAGCCATCAAAACTTGATTGAACCGAGTATACTGAAACAATGAAACGGAAGGAGAGGAAGAGTGCGAACTGGGAGATTTCTGCGTCAGTAGAATCACAAGAATCGTCAAAATTAAAAGGAATGGAGCCAAAAATGACCGACTTGTGAGGTCATGTTGAAAAAGGAAGGAATGCTGGAGGTAGACAAATCAATTACAACGATCAAAGAGACCATGAGATCAAAAAGAGTGGGGTGGGAGGAGTTAGAAATGATGCTATTGACAATTTGACAAATGATAAATAAACATAAATGTAAGATAACTTTCAGAATAGTCTAGGTGGCCTAAGTTTTCTGGTCCAAGTTCCTTACTGCACCTGAGCCTCCCCTTTTCATTTCATACTATTTCAGCCCAGTAGCCTCACATTCCTTAAGGATAGATGAATAGGTGGAAAGTCAGGAAGAAATGTAGTTCTGTGGGGAGGGGGGGGGGCATCCTTTGTCTCTAACATTGAGCGCTACAGCACAGAGAAGTAGGGATGGTGGCAAGGAGTCGCGAACGGAGTATGGGCTGATGTGTGGAACTTGACATTTCTTGTTCAGTTAGCTTCTCTGCCTTTTCAAATCGAAGAAGGAACAATCCGATAAAAATCTGAGAAGTTTCTATTCAAAATAAGGAAAATGAAGTTTTTGGCCTTGACCCATCCGTTTTGGGGTACGCACACACGCTTGATTCTCGTTTGGAATGTTGCGGCGTTGGATACGTGTTCGGTTCATATCATGACGTGCGGGGTCGGCTTAGCTCCACTCCATTCCAGAAATATTTTAAAACCCGTGAAATAGGGAGAGTACGGAAATTTGGTGGCCTCTATCCCACAAACGGCTAGTACAGGGGCTACAAGAATAGCCTTGAACAATCGAGCCTCTTCAATAAAAACCCCGACCATCCACCCACCTGTTTCTTGGTGTTGCCAAACAACCGCATAGCAACCACCAGTCACACTGAGACGACTGATGGGTTTGCCGAAGAGTCCGTAGGGTCGAGACGAACACATCGTTACAGCCCACAATCCTTTGCATTTCCGATGGGCCTCAAAATGACGAACGGACTCGGGCACCGTATTTATCAGCGAGCAACTGAAGGGTACTTTTTAAAGGCTATTATGCCTCTACAACTTTCGGTCATCAATTAGGAAGCCCCTATAGACGTTTCAGGATAAGTTGCAAAATATCCCTCTCTTTCTAATATTTCACTTCTTAGGGCTGAACTTGAATCGGGATGGTATATTCCAGGAATTACCCAGGGTAGTGCTTACCCAACGAATGAACTGGTTAGTTGACTTATCGATATATCGTACTTGTTCCTTGGATGCACCAAAACCTGAGCATCGTGATGTTTACTTGTTTACGAGGAAAAGTTGTCGCTTCTATTCTAACCACCTATCAAACGAAGACAATGCCCTTTCGCCCTTCCGGTAGTTTGATGAATAAGGCGGCCCCAGGCTCACACTTGATGGACGACTGGATTAACGGGGTTAAGCCGAATTAGAAGAGATCAACGTCATGCCCATCGGTGACATGGAGCACCCCGTGAAACGCATAAGATCTTTTTTCCTAAAGAATTCAAGCTGAGTTTTAAATTATGGACAACTTTGGAGAGTCAATAGAATGGAAACCGGACTGAAACAGTCACTCATTAACCTTTACCGAAGGTACCAAAATAGGTTGAAAGGCTAAGGTTGACGGTTGGCTCAAAGGTTCGATTCTTGAAAAATACTCAAAACAGTACAAAATTGGGTAAAAGGCCACGGGCTGGCCGAAGTTCTGGTTGTAAAGGTTGCCCGGAAAGCGCAAGTACGGGTTCGAATCCCTTACAAGGCCAAAGTGACGCTCTCAACTCGCCGTCTTTGTGAGACAGTAAAATGATTGGCAATCTAAAGTAGGAAATCGAAATAGAGCTTTCAGCGAGCATTTTAGGACAAGAGTTCCATGCTTGTCTGCCAAGACAGAGGCACAAGCCTGAACCGACGATGGTCCCACAATTACTAGTAAGAGACGATAAATACGTATTCGGATATTCAAACTATTTATAAAATGAAGCCGATGGCGTGTTATGAGTGCATTCCTAGCGAGCTAGGTGAATGACGTCGGTGAATTCGTACTCTTCTGAAACTAAATTCATGCTTTTAGTCATACACCTACTCAAATTTTTCAGTTTTTCAGAATTCCTAGCGTGAAAAAGTCCATCACCCTCACTTGGCACTTCAGTAATCATTTTTGATGGTGATAAATCCTCTCCGATTGGAGGATGTTGTAATGTAGAAAAAACTGAGACTGTGTAAAAAAGCATTTTTCCGAGCATTAGCGGACCCTCGCAAGGTATGCTAGGCAGCCCGCTAGTGTAAGAAATCTCTTGAGCGGTTTGGGTAATTGGATGATAAGGAACTGAAAGGACATAAATGATAAGGAACTTTCCGTAGCCTCAGGTGAAGCGGTGTTTCGTCTAGAAAGTAGGCAAACGAGCAAATCTTATTCCATTTCGATTATTTCATCATTTTTTGGGCGCAGATGATGTTGTGGCAAGTGGTACACTATTACAAACACATAGTTCAGCGATAGGATCCCAGCTCGATAACCCTTTCAAGCACTCCACTCTCCGGGTCGGCCAAACTATTCCGGGCTCGTCTGGGAAGAAGAGCGCTGCTTGCATATCGGCTGGCCACCAAAAATCTTTCTATTGGCCACATACACATTCGAACCATCTCTACGATTCCGGATCCATCTCTACGTCAAATCCGCGGAGCGCATTCCAAAAAGAGACTTGTCGACGCCTCGGTCCTATTCTATCACCTCGTTGTGTTTCCATACTATTAGGTCATCTCATTCAAAAGTTCGCAAGCTTTTATTCGAATAAAATGAAGAGCAAACAAGATAAAAAGCTAATATTCTAGTGTTCTGTCGGGTAGGCTCCATCATTGTTGATGACCCTCTCCCAGCGTCCAGGTAGCATCTGGACACCAAGTAGCTTCTTTCCTTCAACAAGTGCAGATAAAATGCTGTTAATGTCCATTTTGGCGATCGCCCAGTTGTCAAAGCGTTTGCCACTTCGACGTATGTTCACTTGACGGAACCAGTTGAAGTCGCACGGCTGGAGCTCGGGAGAATACAGCTTTTGAATCTAGGTTTCAATATTATTTTCTTCAAAAAACTGCTGCACAATTCGAGATGGCTGGAGCTTGGCACTGTCATGAGCGATAATTGCCCTCTTGAAGTTGTGTGCTGCCATCCAATTGTCGGTATTATCGTCGAGAAACTGGCAATACACTTCAAAAGTGACGGTCATTTTTTCAGGACGGAGTCGCCAGAACGCCACGCCCCAGAAATCCATTGCCATGATGAGCATCCACTTGGAACCACGTGACTCTTTATGAACCAATTCGGGCGGTTCCTCATCGGCGTCCATCCAAACCCGACGCTTGTGACTTTCGGGCTCAGTGTACAAACCCACCCACTTTTCATCTATAACCAACATTCGTTTCAAGAGTCGTGGGTGACGTCGGCGGCGGAGAAGATTGTTTCTACAGGGATCAATTCGGCTTTGGACCTGTGCTTCTGTAAGTAAATGAGGTACCCGTACACACATCTTCTTGACCATCTTCAATTCTTTGGACACAACTCGGCTAACGGTAATAGCAGGAATGCCGGTCTCGCGGGCAAGTTCGGCAATGGTGCAGTCTCTGCGCTCAGCCACTCGACGCTTGATTTCAGCAACTCGTTCTTCGTGTGCGGAGTGGACAATGTGAGCACCACCTCGGCCTTCACTTGTCTCTGTTCTTCCTTCTTTGAACATTCGCACCCATTTCAGCACATTACGCTTGAAGAACTCCGTCCCGTCCATTTGTTGATTGAGCTCACGATGAATTTGAGCGGCGGATTCTCCTTGTGTAGCGCCCCATTTGATAATTCTGCGTTGACCCTGTTCAGTAATACTTCTTTTCAAATTTTCAATGTTTTCTGCTGCAGCCATGATGTCGAAATCGGGCAGTGTCGTAGCTGACGGTACTGTCTTCTGATCAAAACACTGTCGTTGGTGACAGCCTCCTTCCTAATCCCGCCATCCCTCTGGATGTCTGCGAACTTTTGAATGAGATGACCTAATATTTCTACATGTTTCATTGTTATTGGTTTATTCGATATACAGCTAGGACCTGAGCCTAGCCATATTTCTCACGAAGTTAACCGTGGGTAATATCAACGCCACGAAGGCGACTTCCCATAGAAGAACCCCAATTTGACGAGAGTCACGTTAGCTTCTCCTACAATGCCTGTTTATTTACAGAGATCATCAAAGAACATTCATTTACAGTGTCCGAAATAAATCATGAGAGTAAGATGGGAGTTCGAATAACCCGTAGTAAACAGAAAACAAATACGAAAAACAGTAATGCAACACAAATAATAAACAGGAAACCGCGAGTACATAAATAATGAACAAGGTCCTTGTAAAACCGACAGACATCTTGCGAAGGTTGAGATACGAACCCTAGACAGGTTTTCAGGACCATACTCACCCCGTCAGAGGTACCGTACTATCTCAAATGAGGCGGTGGGCACTCCTACCGGGTGGGTTTGGTATTAAAAATCAATATACTGTCATGAGAGCATGAATTTCCCCTTTGTGACAAGATTGCGTGTAGAGTTACGGTAAAACGCTGCTGCCGCGCGCGAAAAAATCGCGTCTTAACTGAGCGGCAAACGCGCTCCTGAAGGGGTTTTCCATCGCAGCCACTAGTATTCTCGACTGTTATGGTACAGGTTGTTGCTGCAGGAAGGGAGAAAAATCTATGCAAGATGTCTGCATTCAATTGATTACATAACGATTGACAACAAGTGATATTTACAGCATCAACGTAATATTTCTCTAGTAATTCGAAGTAGCGCTCCGTAGGACATGCCCACTGATCAAAGCCGACCATTAAGTGTTCGCTCGATCTCACGCATCCAAAATTGACGTTCCAGATCCAGAACATCGATCTTTGCCATCCAATAGTCACGTTCAGCGGTTACCGCTTCCAATTTCGCTCTGGCGTATTTCATGTCTTCGTCAAGAATCCGTCGTTTCTCCTTCAGTAACTCGAAGTCGTTCCTGAGAGCCACTAGAGATTACTAGTTCGGTTACAGCTCTAAGAGAAGCCTTATTCAAAATTCCATTCTTGCAACATATTTTACTAAAGAACAGACACAACCTAACCCACAACTACAACAGAGTCTACAAGTTGTCGACGGGGTATGTGATAGGCTGCTTTCATACTCCGACGTGCGTGCCGGCACGCACGTCGAAGTATCAAGGCAGCCATAGATACTTTTGGATTTGGGATTCGCTGGACGTAAATGCAGAGGCATACGACCAATAATATTAACGCGAGTAATACAGCACTCTAGAGTACAATAAAACAAAAAGCTCGAAAGTTCGAAACAGTAAACTACAAAAAATCTCAAAACAGACCTTGGTTGTAAAGCAAACAGAAGTAAACCTCACCTGCAATCGTCGGGTTGAATTGAGGGAAGCTCTCTTTGGCTCAATAATCTTCGTTTCTTCCTACGTACATGAAGTGGTGAAGTGATTTGGCGATTGAACAGTGGTGGACTCACTTCCATTGAAGAACCTAAAGAGCACAACCTTGGTCAAGTTCTTTAGAATTAGAAAGCAATGAAAAATCTCCTGAACGAAGGCTCTATATACGATCGCGACCACAGTGGTAACCCCTTTAACGGAAGAATCTGAGCGAGACACACGGGATGAGCAAGGGAGATTGGATTTGTAATTCATTAGATTTGAGAGAAATCATTCAAATTCTTCAAAGTAGTATCAAGACAACAATCAAGACGAAAACCGAGAACGAGTCCTGCAAAAATAACGAGCCCTCCCGGTCCCCGATCGCTCTTCTTCCTATCCCACAGATTTTTTAGTACTGCTATGGTCCGCCCATGTCATTGAAATAACCACAACCAGACTAACTCGCTATGCACTCCTTCATTTTTCACAGCACTTTCCCAGTTGCAGAAGATATACAAGGGACTATTTTTCTAAGACATCACGATACTCATCATTACATCATCATCCACCTTACCCGGTAAACAAAAAATACTGCGATTCTGAAAAACTTACTGGCGGTGGGAACATCGATGTATGAAGTGTCGACGGCTACTGCCTCTTCTACACCGTTCTGCTCAGAAGACTTCGGCTTGATCGGTTCAACAGTCGTCTTCTCGATGACCTCTGCAATCATGCGCTGCGGTGATGACAAGATGATCTCTCTCCTGTTGTTAGAAAGACCGGCTTGACTCTAGAAAGGATAACAATTCATTTTGGAAGGAAAAAAAGCATGTACTAAGGGTTCACTTTGCAACGTGAAGGTCAAGAATGGAAGAATCAAGTAAAGAAATGAACTAGAGCATGGGTGAGACTTTCTGAGCCCTCTTCAGGTGCTTCCAGGCTACCCGTTATGCGTCTGCTCACGACATGAGGAAATAAAAAGGCGAAAAACAATGAAAACACCCTGCCTGTATATTGGCAACTGAGGACGAAGTACGTACTACATACCTTAGCAGCCATGTACTTCTTCACCCGTTTCAGTTCATCTCGTATCTTCTGCTCCACCTGTTCAGGGGTACGGTGCTCCTCTCCAAGGGTCGAAATATGCTCAGCCATTTCTGTCAGTAACGCTTTCTTTCTCTAAAAATTTTGTATTTGAAGAAGAAATCAGTAATCGATCAATACCATCTCACGTATTACATACTCACTGCAATAGCATCTTTATCCTTGCCGCCGTTTACGGTGGAATGGTAAAACGTTTCATAATTGTTACAGTAAGTTTCAGCAATATACTCCAATTCTTTCTTCAGAAATCGTCCAGCTGGATATTCTCGCTGAAAGACAGCTTCAGTGGTTGGATGCACTCAACTGCTTGGGAATAGAAATTTCTTGGAAAGAAAAAAAAATTAGAAACTAGTCCATTCAGCAGTAAAATTAGGTGAAAAAACTGTAGAAGTGAGGAAACTTAGTAAGGACGAATTCACTAAAAGGTAATACTGGTTATTATTTAAAGAAAAATTAATGAATTGGACCCGTTAAACCTGAAGCCAACAGAAAGTATCGGCCCTAAAACATGGCGAACGGCGACTGCTATCCTACTATATATAACGCGCTAAGTGTGTCTGTTGGTTTGTCTGTGTGTTTGTGTGTGTGTGTGTGTGTGTGTTTGACCGGAAATTCATAACTCCGGTTCCCGTCGACCTAGAGAGTTCAAATTTGGTAGGTGTAAGGGGGGCAGGATGGTAACACTAATGGTGGGTGGTGGAGCCGGACTCCGCCCACAGGGGGCGGGGCGTGCGCGATAGAAATTTTGGGCCGCAAATTCATAACTCCGGTTCCCGTCGAACTACAGAGTTCAAATTTGGTAGGTGTAAGGGGGGGGGGGCAGGATGGGAACACTAATGGTGGGTAGTGGGGCCGGATCCGCCCACAGGGGGCGGGGTTTGTGCGAAATAAATGTTTGAGCGCAAATTCATAACTCCGGTTTCCGTCCACCTACAGAGTTCAAATTTGGTAGGTGTAAGGGGGGCAGGATGGGAACACTAATGGTGGGTGGTAGGACCGGACTCCGCCTACAAGGGGCGGAGTTTGTGTGAAAAACTTAAACTTGGACCTAGAACGTTCAAATTTGGCAGGAATACAGGCGGCAGGGCGGAAACACTTATGGTGGGTGGCAGGACCGGACTCCGCCTACAAGGGGCGGAGTTTGTGTGAAAAACTTAAACTTGGACCTAGAGCGTTCAAATTTGGTAGGAATACAGACGGCAGGGTGAAAACACTTATGGTGGGTGGCAGGACCGGACTCCGCCCACAAGGGGCGGGGTTTGTGTGAAAAACTCAAACTTGGACCTATAGCGTTCAAATTTGGTAGGAATACAGGCGGCAGGGCGGAAACACTTATGGTGGGTGGCAGGACCGGACTCCGCCCACGAGGGGCGGGGTTTGTGTGAAAAACTTAACTTGGACTTAGAGGGTCCAAATTTGGTAGGAGTACAGGCGGCAGGGTGGAAACACTTATGGTGGGTGGCAGGACCGGACTCCGCCCACAAGGGGCGGGGTTTGTGTGAAAAACTTAAACTTGGACCTAGAGCGTTCAAATTTGGTAGGAATACAGGCGGCAGGGTGGAAACACTGATGATAGGTTGCAAGACGAAACTCCGCCCCAAAGAACTGGGCGTGAATAAATACTGTTGGTTCGGACCCAGACCGTTGAAGCTTGAAGGCACAAGGAGTTGGCTGGGAACATTGATGGTAGCTAACATAGTAGACTCAGCCGCGATGAAGTCTGAATACTTATTCTCTAAATAAGTTTTGTGATATAATGCGATGTTTTATTCGGACACAGCGAAGATGGCTTACAGAAAAAATCGCGCACAGTTTGAAGCTAATACTGAGGGTGTACAGCTTTCAAAGAAAAAGTAGAATCCGAAGTGTTATTTGCGCATAGCAAATTTCTCAGAGGAAGGAGGAGCGCCCGGCGTAGCCGGGCGAACCCATTAGAAGGAGGGAAGCCCGGCGTTAGCTGGGCGGCCCGACTGGTTGGATAACAACGGGCGTTAACCAATCAGAAGTGCCTGATGCTGCCTTCAGCAATTTCGATTTCGAAGTCTGTACTCCACATATTCGCAGTATAGAGAATTACATTGGATAGGTCCAATACAGCTTCATTCTATTAAACAGAACACGAGGTTGAGTAATACAACTAAGTCGGCCGACGCTCTGGCGATTTTCGCCTTCTTCGGAGCCTAAAAAGGTGGAAAACAAATCTCGCCGAAACGTCAGCCGACTTAGTTGTATTATCAACCTCGTGTTCTGTTTAATAGAATAAAGCTGTATTGGAACTATGCCGCAGTTCACTGAGAGTCGAGCATGGCAACATTGGATAGGGACGCATAAGTGCGATCATACGTTTCGTGGTCCGAATCAACCCTTCTGGGTCAAAATGAAAAAATGAGGCAAGATAAAGTAGAAAAAGTATAAAATAAAGGTGGCACGCAGTATATACAGTATCGGAGTGATTAAACAGAGATAAATGCGCTTACCCTTTTCTTCATATGCTGCAGCAGATCAAGATCCAGTTCTCCATCCAGATTTGAATGAATCGATCCATCATTTTCTTCTTGTTTATAACTTTTAAAACTGTTGTGGAATGATTGTAACTGTTCCTCAAGTTCCAACCTTCTCACTTCATCAGCAATAAAACTATCACACATATTCTTCTGAAAAGGAACAATATCAAGATCAAACTGGTATAACGACCGGAAGTGAACACGAAAATTAAAAATTACAGTCATTTAGTGTGATATTAAAAGTACACAAGCACTTGAAATTACACAGTCATATCAGCGTGAGATGAGCGAATTTCGTGACGTGACCGCAATCCTTCCTAGATGACCCGGAACACCCATCAAAGTAAAGTTCAGGATACAGGATATATTTGTACAAAAATATTCCGAAGAACAAACAGCGTTCAGAAACAACAACAATAAGCACGCCGTTACCAAAGATGGGCTTTACCAGGTGCAATCCAGTAAAAAGTCGAGTAAAGCCAGTAAGCGTCAGGTCCATGAGAGCATAAAACTCGGTTTAGACTTCGCGCCTTTTTCGCGCTACTGTCTGCGCCCTCTCACCGAAACAGTTGCTCTTGACCAATTTTATAGATATCATCAGATTTTCGAGCAAGGTACTACACTAGTAGCTTCCCACAGCATACTCCCCGGGCTTACCGGACCACCTACTCTAAAATCGCTCTTTCACAGCGGGCATCCAAATCACAGGATCCATCAGAGCATTATGTGACTGGGAGTTGAAACAAGGACTTTAAGCTACGCCCAACCGAAGGTGCTATCACATGAGAAATAAAAATCCGCAAGTCACAATTCGATTATAAGTAAGTAGGGCAGACAAGTCAGGGCCCTTCCATTTCAGTTACTAAGAGAGGGAGATTCAATCGCGGCTGTAACTAAGTATAGTCCACCCTTGCGTAAATTCAACGCGAAAACTCCCTGTGGTCCTTATCCAGAAGATTCTAACGCCCGTCCCCGTCTTTCCTTCACAGTAAAGGCATTTTGGTTATGGAATAAGCCTTTTGGTCATGAATTCAAGAAATATGGTATGGGGGGGGGGGCTTAGCATCCATACCCTTAGCCAGAGGATTGACTTATGTTCGGACCATCGTGAGAAGGGGCACGGCCATAAACCCATAGTCGGAGGATTGACTTCATTTCTGACCGTAGCGCTCATGGGGCTTACTGACTGGTACCTTATTGATCATTATATTCCCCTAGATTGTGTTGGTCAAACCTTTCTCCAAAGCTGTTACGGTCCAAAATGAAAACCAAGCAGCTCGTATTCGAAAAGGCATTAATCAAGCCAAAGTAGCTCATTCTTACTCATAGTTTTTACTTAGTTAGTTCATGGTTTAGTCAGGCGAGAACGATTGCTACTACTCATAACAGCGGGCCTTCGGCGCTGTTGGATGAGTTGAAGGCCTAATTAGCCGACTCAACATTTCCGATGCAATGAAGGGCTCAACTATTTACGACATGCATATAGTCAACCCACGAAATTATTACTCTCAAATTAGCTCTAGCAGTAATCGTACTTGACATTTCGTATTGGTATAGCGATAGCTTTGTATTTCATTGACTCTAAATTTTCCATCTCTTCCTACTATCTAGTTCACTCTTCGTCTTTTCCACTTATTTACCCTTATGTTTGGCTGGTTTCAGCTTTTTTAGAGACCCACTCCTAGCCCAAGTAGTTACAAACTCGGAGTAGGCAAAGTGTAGTGATAACTACCATCACTTTCACTTTTTCAGCTTGAAAATTTAATTTTTGAAGCAAATACAATTTCGCAGGTTGACGAACAACAGTTCCGATAGTACGTCGCGCGGCGAGACAACTAGCTAAGAATGTCCGCGCGCGCTGTGGGCGGGTCCAGTATACTTCCACATACTCAGCGTTTTCACTGACTTCCGATATTGAACTTTTTTCAAAGATGAGGCAGAAAACTAAGTGGAAAACTGATTTCCGCTTGCCGTGGCATTTCTATAAAGGAGTTTCTGAGCTTGAATGCTTTTAAATGGAAATTATTTGTTTGACGGAATTTGATGAGCTCTTAAGTCAGTTAAGCTAGCCTCTATACCACTTTACTCCTGATATATCGACCAAGTCAAACAAATGCGGATGTAGGTACCGGATTTCCGGAATGCTGAGAGGTTGGCAGAAAGGGGACCCTGGACATTCTGAGAATGGATGAGGTACGTTAGGGAGGGTTTTTAGGGTCTGTTGCATCGAGAAAAAATCGACCCTTGGAAGATCATTCAGGAACGGAACAGTAGAGGAGGGATCCGTCGTAACAAAGTGAAAAAAGGAGAAAGAAAATTCGACAGGAAATTCGGAAAAGCTTGGAACAGTCTGAAGGCCGAACGGCGTTCAACTCAATGTTTAGGAGCTCTCAAAAACACAAACAAACAAGTCTGGTATCAATTAGCCCGACCCGAAGGAAGGGAACCAAGCGGCAGAGAGGGAGAAGGCCGGCGATCTTTAACCGTTGCTCTATGCCACCCACCCCAATGCCATTAGTCGGCTCCGTGGATACATATTTTGGTCTCGAGAAGACTCGTACCACTGGAAATGTGTTTCTTATGACCGGAGGCCATGACGACCTACGTTTGAGTGACACTAGGCCCTAATTGGTTTTTGAAGGTATGAAGGAGCAAGCTTCCTTGGGAGGTCGTCTATGAACCCATACGGCATAATTAAAGCTTGTGGGACTTGTTGTTTTAGGTGTGAAAACAGGGTTATGAAGAATTCCCAGGAAAAGGTGAATTGTCATTTCGGAGGCATAGCAGTAGTTCTGGTCTTGTTTCCGTGAGCGGCCATTATTGGCTAGTTGACTTGCCGCGAGCCGGAACTGTGCTGGTTTTCCTGGTTAGATGCCCCGCATGTAATACTGTCGACACGCCCTCTTTTTGGTGGGCATCACCAATAAGTACGAACGGCATTACCGCAGGTATGATTTAATATCTGTCCCTAGGAAGAAGTTCATTTTCCAAGGCTAAAGAATCCTGCTAACTAGTAACTCTCAGAGTTGGAAGTACCCTTTCCTGCAAAAACCGAACTAAAGACCATTTAGCATGAGTCAGATTGATCTGTAAGGCGCCATGCATTCGTTTTTCTCTCGAAATCCCAATGGAATTCTAGTCTGTCCTGCTTTAACAATGGTTTGCAAGGCTTAACGGACATAGGATTCTCCTGAAAAGTCATATCCCCTCAGTGGAACCTACCGGAAGTTATCCGCAGCTCGAGAGGGGCTATAACTAACACGATACCAGCGAAACCCCGGAGTTTCCGGACTGATGTGCTACGTGACCCTTCGCGCTCAGATGTAGTTCTCCTGTACCGGTTGTGTACTCGACCTAGTCAGCTGATCGGCCACGCATGTGGCTACAGAGTCCGACAACTACAACAGCCGCCCAGGTACATGTCCTCCCGGATCAGCATTAAATGTCTCTAAGGACCAAGAGAGCTTTGAAGCTAGCAACCGTCCAAAGCAATTTCCTTTCGCGTAACTACGCAACGGTGTCATCCCTATCCAACCATGTGGCAATGGTTAGGCTCCGGTTCGGCTGAATAACAAGTTGGAAAAACGGTTATCCACCCAAATCCCCTACCTTACGACATTATCAAGAGATTCCCAGTGACTATGACTCTTTCTTTGGGGGACTATGCATGAGATCATCAGAGTGAAGAAGCGCAGCAATAAAGGATGGATAATGGGTACCCATCTGGGCGATCGTGTGAATCACCATCTCATTCGTTGCCGGTCGGCCTAGTGATGGACGGGCAACAAAGCGCCATATTAATCGGCGAAAAACGAGCTATCAACCGAGTTGCTCAACCAGTAATACTATCAATAAGTACAATGTAAATAAAGCAATAAGCTCCAGAGCGTGAGATGAATATCAGTCCACCAGGGTTGCGCCATGATTTGGACATCTGCGTGGAACGGCCATGCCTTTTAACAAGCTTATGGCTTATTCAATGAATATCGGAACAAAAGCAGAAGCGGCCATCACCTCCACTTCCCCATACCATTCATCCACTATGCCTAACCCCAACCCCTTGAATGGATAGCTCGGTGGCCTGGGAAGGAATCGTCCCACATCGCGTCCCTCTACACACGTTCGTGCGCTAACAGCGTCACGTGGTCCTACTCTACTGTACGAGTAAAATTAACCTATAAGAACAACAAGTAGTGTAGGAAGTATGGCGTAAAGTCTTCGTTCCCATTCTCATGCTACCACCCTACCCACTTCTTGCAATTTTCCCATATGAAAACTACCATGGTTTTACATTTTCAAATTTACTAAAGCTTTCCCATTTTATGAACCAGTTATACGAAAAACCCAGTTGCGAACTGGGTGCTACTGGTAAGGTGACTGACTATTTCCGCTTCCCGCTGTATTTTCCGCTTCCTGGATCGGATGCTTGAAGCGATACAAGAGTACCACTCATGGAAGCACTGTAGTGGTCTTCAACTTGGCTTCCTACTCGCAATCTGAACCTCCTGACTGTTTTCGGATTTTTGTAAAAAAAAAGGCTCATCTGGGCTCTCAGCTTGGTTCCTATTCAATCCGTGAACTTTTGGTACACCTTTGCTTTTGATACGTACTGAACCTTAAGTGATTTGTATGTATACTTTGGCTTTACTGGAAACAACTCTCCCACAACTCAGGCCACTGAGCATGTTCTTCTTCGATCTCACTTGCGACCGACTAATTTGATCCCTTTCAGAGAGAACTTAACGGATCCGAGGATTAAAAAGGTATAAAAGAACGAGCAATGGGAGACCTCCGGCAACCCAATTATCGGCTTTGGGCAGTTTCTCTGGGACAGAACCAAGTCTTACAGGACTCAGGGAAATCAAAGAGAGTACTTGAACGGTGCTTGGTAGGGGCCTAGAGAATGCCCGACCAAATTCTATGACTGATATGAGCGTCTTGGCTGAAGGTAACAGGCTCCAGTAAGAGGAACTGGTCCCAAAGGGCACGTTCCTATGGAAATCGAGGACATTCAATTTCTTCACGAACTTTTTAAGATTAACAGATACTACACCTGATCAAAGTAAACACAAATACAAATATCAACACAGATTGAGAAAACATTTTGGTAAAAAAATGAAAAAAAAAAAAGAAATAGAAAAAGAGGAGAGAATGAAAAGAGGACGGGAAAGAACGACAGGGAGGGGAGTGGGACCGAAAATGGGTCGCCCACGTGGAGGCGTCTTATGAGCTTGGGTGTTTTTTAAATCACGTAAAAACGTGTTCATGTTCGCGGCTAAACAAGTAAACAAACTGGTATAACTTGTTATAACAAATCAATCTACCTACTACCCAAACTTAGGTTGGGATGGTGGCATGGGTTCCCGAATAAAAAAGGATTGATTTGTAAGTTTTGTATTTCGGACTGTTTTCGAATGTTTGGGAGACCATTTGGGGAAGAAAATGAGATGTATGACTGGGAAAACTGGGAAGTGAACGAATTGCGCCCAAATTAGGTAAAAGAGCAAAAATCGGTTCCTCCCAGGGTGGTTAAAAGGACCCACAAAGCAGTACCGGTAGTTGATTTCATGAGGGATCGAGATCTTATGAGGGTATGTGAGCCCAAGGACCGTGCCCATACTTGAGAGGGATGTGGAGAGGAGGGAATTGAAAAATGAGCGCTCTCTCCCGCTCCCCAAACGGGGGCAATCGATGGGCGTTGGACGCGGCCGTCGCCACCCACATGGGTGCATTCCCAATCACCACCAGCCCAGCCGTTCAACGATCGATTCCGAACGTAAGACGTCGACGGAGAAGTGGCCCATATGAGAACCAAAAACTACTAGCAAGGGATGGGAGTTGAGAAAGTTTAATGGTACGACGAGATCCCTGAAGAACTGATCAATCGAACAAAGTGTAGTTAGGGTACAAAGCCGGATGGGTGATGGATGTGACAGGTGCAGGGCAACTGGAAGAGGAGGTACGGGTGGGGCGCTTGGGTGGCAAACCACCTGGGCGATCGATGGGCACTTGATGCAATGGCCCACATGGGACGGGCGGACGGACGGCGGAACACCAGAGAGAAAGCGCTAGTGTGAAGGATGAATAGCGAGGGCAGGCGAGAGATGATTGGGCTGGATGGGTGAGGGTAGGGGGTAAGCGCATCATCGGAATGGTCATAAGAAGACCCACCTTACTAGATGCCAACAGATCCACTTCATTACCAGTTCTTTTCTTGTATCTCATGGGGATTTGCTTTTCTAGAGAAATGGAAATGAAACACGCCATGCGTCTGATTACCATTGGGAATTACGGAAGCATTTGAATGCGTATTAGCTGTGATCCGGGGACGAAATGATTCAAAACCAGCACCTTCTGCGTTTTAAGCCAATCTGTTTGGGACCACGCAACCTAGGGAGGTTGAGATAGCCAAAATGGGAATCCATGCAACTGAAGGTGTAAGTTGGAAGAGATTTTTCTGCCACTAAATTTCTTCAGTGCAACTTGGACGCTGAAAGTGGAGCTGTGCCTACAAGCGCCGATACTGGTGTAGGTACAGTCCGAAGGATCGAGTTTTGTCTGGGAAAACTAGGCAGCACAGGGTCTTCATTACTGGAATCGGCCTTGGACTTGTTTATAGGTGAGTCGAGCATCGAGGAACCTTTTCCCTTTTGAGGTCACTTTTCTTAATCGGTATCAGGATTCCATCCAGGGTGTGAAAATCGGCTCAAAACTTGGTCAGTACAGAAGGCACGTGCTTCCTAGGGATGGCTCCTCTCTTGTGATGCACTACGCATTCTATTCCCAGTCAGAATTGAAGTGGCATTTAACTGGATGCATGCCCCAAGTAATGAGGTAAGTAGGAGTTGAAACGGAACTCAATGTTTTTCACCTAGACAGAGCTACAGCAACTAAGGATGGGAGGCCTCAGGGAATGAAAGATTACCCAGGCTTGAACAGAACAGATCCGAGGTCATATTCTTGGCATCTAGGATGACTAAAGAGTAACAAACCTGATTGGGAGGGCAAAAACACGAAAGTGAACTGAATCGGTCTAGACCGCGAATTTTTTTCATCCTCTATCACCACTACCGTGATCGCCCGAGGCCTCTGTAGTGAGTGGCAAGGAACTGAAGGAACTGGGGCTCCAATGACCGGACAGGTCAAGGAGCAAGGCCAACGCCTTGAATTACTGATATGTTGATAAAAACGGCAATGTCGATCAATCAATCAATGAGGATCAATTGCACCTTATGAAGATCCACCGTAACCCTTCTCCTTGAGCTGTAAAGCGTCCAATGTTGTAGGGAATGAATGTGTTGGTTTGGGAATATTACCACCAGTTGATGAGGAGCACGTTTACGTTGAAGTTGACGTTGGACCATCGTGTTCTCGTCTACCCCCATGCACTCGGCTCCCATCAGGCATCGCGATGGCGGTTGAAGGCACATTTGGCTTAGTTGAACTAGGTTATGCAAAGGTCAGGCCATTTACAATCCACTGTCCCAGCAGGCATACATATATCCTCTACGAGGTCGCTTAAATGGTACAGGGCTAGTCCCATTCATGGCTGTCATCGCTTGGGCGGTTACCGACTCTGGAACGGAGAGATAGCTTTGTTGGCTTGGAGAGGTATTCTTACGAGATCGATCGCTGGACTATTCTCGCGGTAGTGTGCTACTTGACATTACTATCTTACCTGCACTTCATCATCAATCGATATCAATCGAAGTTCCTAGTCGTTTTCTGCAGTGTGGGATGGGTAATTTGCCCAAACTCTGCGGGAGTACATACCGAATACGGAGTACGTAAAGGTTGAAAGGTTGCCGCTGCCCTACTCTTGTTAACGTACATACCCACAAGACGCACTCGCCTCGAAGTACAGACTCCCGGACATTCCTCGGAAAGTGTAAGGCTGAACAGGAACCGTAAATGACTGCCAAACCTTCGATCATAACCAGACTGCTTGGTCACGTCTTATTCTTCCCGAGCGTTGATTCCACACAGTCGCGGAGTCGGCTGTCCTCCTGAGCTATGGCCACTTCTTTCAGTCGACGTTTTCTGCGTTTACCTTGGTTTCGGAGAGGTCCTACTTGGGCATGTTTCTTTATCCTTTTTTGAGGCTCCTTCCAATCGTTTCCCATCAGCTTCAGTTCTATTTCCCTAACTGGGTGATCTAATGTTCTTCGCAACACGTGTCCATCCCATCGGAGGCTCTCTTCTCTCATCTTTAGCTGGATAAGCACTGCCAGATGGCATCTGAGAAATATTCTGCCAATCGAATAAAGGGAAAGATCAATTTTTTATTCTGATCGATGGTTTGGGAAGAGCCCATGGATACGAGACCCAACCAGAATTGGGTTTCAAATGAGTATTCGACTTATACATTGAAGCTCAGATGATAGATGTGCGACTTCCCTCCCACCCACATATGGTATCAATTAACCGACCCGGGACGGATGGCTAGCCTGTCAGATCTAGGAGACTATCGATCCGAGATATTCGATGACAGGAACTCGCGTATGGTAGTGCACCAGCCTACTCTCCTCCTCCTACAGGAACTACTACGAAGTAGGGTACTTGATAAAGTCGATAACACCCTTAAAATGGCTTTTTTTGTGTCCCGAACCCGTTAGGAAGGACGCGCGGGTGGTAGATGTCATGTATACGACTGTGCTCCTTCTAAAGCAGGGCCTCTGATACCAGTAGAATCACCTCATCGACCGCCGACCTTTATCCCTTAAATTCCTTATTTGCTACGGAATCTTGCTCTGGATATCAGAATTGTAATTCTCAAGTGGGATGCCGGAGAAAAAAAACCTAACTCGCCGTTTTGCAGGTGGTTTTTGCCATTTAACGAGAATCTGGATGAAGAAGTGGGCGTTTGGAGAGCACTTACTAACTGACGTCGCTACTGGTTCGACGGTACCACCAGTCCCGCCTCCTCTTTCATACAGGATTGAAAATGCAGGATGTAAAAGCTTGTAAGAAAAGCCTACCCTACCCAACTTTCTCCCCTGTGGGTCAGTTTGTGAGTTGTGCCTTCCAGTTATAAGAAAGCTAGCTGACAGCAGACTTTGATCCCAAAGATCGCTCCTTACCACCCGTTCCACCTGTAAGACTATACCTGCTGTTGTAACCAGCTGATACACCGGCATAGGGATCAGGCGGAGTAGTGCAGTGCATTGATGAACCTAAAATACTCGAAGACCTAGAAGAGAGACAATGAAAAAGGAAAATGGGGTATCTTCGTTAAAATGTAGTCCCTCAGGGTCTTCCACAAATTATAAACCATGAGAAAGAAACGATAGTCTTAAATTCAGTAGTTTTTAAATGTTTACCTCGGGTTCCCTTCAATTCGTTGATTCATCAGATGCTTAAGCATCATGGCATTAAGTAATCAACTTAATTATGCTCTCCATAATGTTACTTTCACATATGAAGTCAGGCCTATCACGATGACGTCAGTACTGAAGCTCTAGTAGTACAGTGCAGTACTTCAAGATGTTTAAGTAATCACGCCACAGTCTCGTCATACTGTACACCGTCACTTGGAAATTCCCAGAGAACTTAGGAAATAAATAAGGAGTTGTTTAAAACTGAAATACTAGTAGCTAAAATGGAATCCAACGTTTTTCTCATCCAGGCAAAGCTAGCAGAAGCTAACAATAGGAGACGTCGGGGTATGTAGATTTATAAGAAAGTTAGTAAAAGATACACTTGTTCAGAAGCTCCGAGAAAGAAAAGGTACGGATAATACTGATCTGAACTTTGAAAGTTAGATACAAGCAAAGGCTACGATGCTATACATCAAAAACTTCGCTACGGATGTTCTGCTAAACTACAAAATGTGTTTAGTATGAACTGCTTGTTTACCCACGTATGTACTTTGTTGTTCTAATGCAAAAAAAAATAAATAAGTAAAATAAAAAGTAAATTTTACTCTGCAAAATTTAGGTGATCACGACTAAGGTAGTCAGGAATGCATTTCGGTTACCTTTAGTGGTATAGTGCTTGTAGCTTAGCAATTTTTTACCCAAATGTGATGCATTTCTTGTTATCTCTTATCAGTACAAAGTAGGTCTCCAATATTCTTTCACATCAGCCTAAAGGGGCGTAACTTGCCCAAGTGGGCGGGATTTGTGAATAAGTGTCTACCGTAATTTAGCTACATTGGATACGAATAAATTTTTCATCTTATATTTGTAGTTAAAATGGTATTTAACTTAATTTTAGCCTTATAATTAGTAATATCAGGCTAAAACAAAGTAGTAATAGATATTGTAGTGTCGTTCTGAGGGAAAATCTATTGGCTCTAAGGATGTAATCCTCGGTTTTGTAGTGCGGCTTTGGTTGGTCCAAGCAAATACTACGGAACAGAATCTTTTTTAAAACACATGCATTTCATAGACCCAGCTATGCTATACATTAATATCTACTTTATTTTATTTATTAATTTCCATTATTTCGTTCATATATTTATGAGTAATAAAAATTTTATTACTGAGCTCACCTACTTCAGCATAATTATATTCCATATATCCAATATTGAAAGGGATAAGATTAAGTGAGGGGCTCAAACTAACGCATTACGATTCAACCCTGACTTATTTGATTCTCATGCTTCTAAGAATATAAAAACTGATTTTTTATGAAATATTTTGATTTTTTTTTGTAAAAGTACGTACAGTAATATGAGATTGTCTAAAAATTTGTTCAACTTCTTAAATTCCGTATAGAAGACCGGATAACCATCGGATGCAATCAAAGATTAGTCTACATTTGTGGAATGTTTTTATAGGAATTGTAAAATATGTAAAAGTTTATTCATAATTCGAGTATATATCGTCTATATGTCAATTTTTGGGAAATCAGCTTCATACATAAGGTTCAGAAAAAAGTTGATTTTAGCTTAAATAAGTGAAAAAAAATTCAGGAAGAACATATTTACTATAGTATGGGCAAATACCTATTCATTCTCTATGACTTCATAAAGCGATCTGAGATTTGGTAGGTAGGAAATTTGAAAAACTAAAACTTGTGTGGTGACCTCCTCAATTAAAACAAAATGAGTTAAAAGGGGTTCTCCGAAGAAATCTGATGGCCAGCATCTTTTTTCTTAACGTTTTCTGTCTCACTCTGTATAGAGGCAGAGGACATAATTTCAGACTTTGCTGAAAATCTCTGCTTACTCATAGTCAATCCTTCACTCCACTCATTTATTCCTAATGTTAGAGCAGAGGTGGTGTATAGAGGAGAGGCATATTATCACACATATGGTCCGAGGAACGATTCCTCGAATCTCGTCCACTTATCGAATGTCACGCCAAGCAAGCAAGCAGGCTATCTATCCTCCGGAAAGCATTAATTGGTACCAGACCTCTTTGGAAGGATAAAGGCACCGACTTGTATATCGGCCGGAATCGCAACTCATTGTATGAGCCACATAAACCTTCAATACACCAATAAAATTCTGACTGAAGGTCGAATGTGATGGCGCACCTTGAAAACTCGATTGATTTGCATCAAAGATTTTATTATTCATCTTCATAGAAGTGTTGAATTTGTCAAAGTTGATTAGTTGTACCTCCCTTTTTGATTGTTCGAGGAGGAATTGTTGGGATTGAACGCAAGTTTGGGCTTTTGACCGATTTTAGTTGTCGACCGCACTTGGAGTCTTCGGTGGGAAACGGATTGAGCCATCTCAAAAGGAAGGCTATAAGCTCTGGTGAATATTCCATCAAGAAGCTGGAAGCACGTGAACCAGAATGCAAAGGTACTGGGTTCGGTTCTAACCAGGATAGAACGCTTCGATCACCTCTCGTCACCAGTAATTTCTAACCTCCTCAGTATCCCGTATATCTCTTCACCAACCTCCACCTCGCTCCAAATAGAAAACACATGCTTGGATTATTCCCTTGGACTAAAGCTTGGCACTTTCAGATGATCATTTTGATCTACGCTCGTTCCAATTATAGCCTTACTACTAACCAGAATCATAAAATATTCCGCAGTAGGCCGACCTTTGCCATATACTTGCCCTTTGAACTACTGGAACCTGTACTGAAAATGAGTCTAGAACCGATCCTAGAAGTCTCCCGCCCTCATTCGATAGAACAAGGACCCCTTGTTTTCTATACCCAGTTCAACTGCCAGTAATTTCATCCAATTCATCTGTCATGTTCTGGGTCCGAACTAGCCACCGTGACCAAAACTCTCGGCAAAGCCGGTCCCACAATCGAACTGTCAGCTGTCTGTTCAAATGTCACGATGCGTGGGTTCGTTTTTAGACCGTCATTGTGCACTGCCAAGGTGAACCAAGCCCATCTCTAGCACAAGCAATCCGTGGGACTTTGGGAAAGTCTGGGAATACCCTAGGATTTCTCTACAAAACTCGAAAAACTGGTGAAGAGGGACTGAAAACGGGTACCTCAATAGGTTTACCAAACTCGTCCGACCCCACACTTTCGTGATCTCGAGTCTATTCGAGTACGGCCCATGAAAATGGGAAACTGACATGGGCATGACTCGGTCTGATGGCATGGACACGTACAGTTCATACCAAGTCTTAAATTTTGAACTGGATTTGAGTGCATGGCTCATTCAGAAAAGCCACTACATGAACGAAGTTTTCGTTTACTTCGCCTTTAGTGGGGCCGTGATCCATATATGTCCTTTTAAGGATGTATGAGGGATATTATGAGCCTTACTCAAACATGGGATCGAGTCGCAGGCGGTTAGCGCCGTCCGACCGAGATGGTCCCACCCGGGATCAATTGGCCAGGTCGATCAATCGGTAGGATGGTTAGCTGGTTTATATGTCTAGGAGCCCAGCAATTAATCATTCGAATCGAAATGGGGATCAAATATTAGTGCAATTACCGAGATGAGCCCAATGTGGCGCGAACCTACTGGGATCAATCCGGGGTCGGTTCGTTTCCATAAAAGGGGGAATTTGGGTGGTCTCAAGCAGAATTCATACGTCTGTTACCTTCCTTGGCTATCATTGAAAATATGGAGCGAGGTCAAAATGCCCGAAAGCCTCCTGAATGCAGGAATTTTCCGAAGAAACCCATCGGGATCGGGAAAACACGTGAGCGAGCCGTAAACAGGTAACTCCCCATATCTCGTGATCAGTATCAGCAGCTTGTTTGCCTTCCCACAGTGATTCCCATGAAGTCCCATTGAGGTAGGTCTCGGCCACTGGGCGATCTACCACCCCCATTGTCTGGCCCAGACCCGAATCAATATTCCCATTCATTTCCGGCAGTTCCCTGTCCAGTTAACCGATTTTCTTTTAGTTTTTCCTATTATCTCGTCCAGCTACTCTGCTTCTCTGATTCTGACCCCATGCTAGTTCCTTGTTATGTGTGGGGACAGTGGGCTTGTTCCCAGCCAGCTAGCCCACCAGCGCACACCAACCACGTCGGCCACCCCGTCGTCCCCCCCAAACCGGCCTGTTAATCTTTTCCTTCGCAGTCTGGCCATCTCCTCCGTTGACGTGATGTCTCAGATTTCTCTTCATGCCTCGTACCCTCCGCTCGTTCCCTATTGATTTCTCGCTTGCTACACGGGGGGCCAGTAGTACGAGATTTCTGCTGTTGCTGCTGCTGCTGCTGCTCCCTCTCTTATAGTTCCAAGAGGGCATTTCCTCTTAATCATATTTCTATTCAGTCTCTAATACAAGTATCCGATTGTTCGATTACTCGAGTAATTCCCGACCAACAAGTTAGGTTATTTCACAAAATTTACCCTTTTTTTGTTTTTTTTGTGTCCTTCATAAGTTCTGAACTGCTCGGATTTTCAGTTTTTCTCTTCTCAAAATTCCTTAAAACTTGAATTTTTCGAAAAATCACGACAGCCATTTCTTCCCAAAACCATAAGATTCTGAATTTCCGCTGGAAAATGGTCTGGATCGAATATTTACGGTTGTTCCACTCAGTCTTACTGAATTAGGTCCTATTTCTCTTTGCTCAGTCATCTATCTAATCGATCACTTCTTAATGAGCTTTCCCGAGACCATGGCTAGGGTCTGGGAACGTTTTTTATTCCTTTATCGTTCCTATCAATAAATAATTTCTTTCTCGTAGCGTACATGTGGGCCATGCGCCGGTCTTGTAATCAATTTTATACTTGTTATTGTTTTTGTTATTATTGTTAAGCTTACTTTTTATTTACAATAATGTTGGTACCAGTATCTGATGGTCGGCAACCAGGGAAGGTCAAAAATTCATCAAAGTTCTTAGCAGAAGATGAAAGTGCTTGGGTGGTCCAGTTTTTTCTGATTTTTCAAAAATCGTTAAGTAAAATTTTCCTAAAAATTGTTGACATGGTAATATTCTTGAAATTGGTATCAGAAAAAATTTAAGAGTTTGTAAAGGATTGAATTTAATACCGAGTTAAAATTAAATTTAAAATTCACAATAAAATAGAATAAAAAATTCTCAGGACTTTTGACTCTGGAGTATTTGGGCAGTTGATTCAAATTTTGTCCTTCTGGCATTCTAGGTAGCAAAACTTCAGACCACCGGTGTAGGCCACCGAAGCCTATGTTTTTCTCATTTATGTTTCTTCCTCTCGTTATCAACCGTTACTAGCTTTATCATTACTGTCATAAACCTGCGTTCGGAGAAGTTTCCCGAAGAATTGAGCTTCTTTCATTGCATGAAACGTAAATTTGGTTGGTAATTAATTGAACATATCAAAAAAAAATGGAAGGATAGTGCTTTCAATGGCGGTCAAACTCATTTTGCGACGCGCCTGGCATCCGACTTCTATTCAGAATCGCAGTGGCATATGAATGGGTCTATCAAATAAGTTACGAAGAAGTAGTCAATGTACAAGTTAGCTTAATAGCTAGCTTAGTGCTCAGAAAAGTGAAATTAACCTCTGGGAAAGGGTAACAGAAGGCTAGCCCCATAAATGGGAAGTTCATCTGAGACTTTGTATTTGGAACTGATTTCACGCTTTGAAAGTCTTTATCGGGTACGATATCCTTTTCGTGGTTTTTTTGTGCGGTAACTCAAAATCAACTACTAAACATTAGAAGGAATATTGCCTGATTTTACATTGAAGGAAAATTTCTTTACCTGCACATCCTTCCCGTAATCTTTGACATGGGAGCGAAGCAAATTGTTCTGGATTCAGGATTAATAGGAGACGTGACATGGGACACTTTGAGTATTTGGAGACTAACTTCATGAGCTGTTGTTGTTACGTAGACCCAAGATTCTCGGATATTTTGATGAAAAGAATGATTTTAGGGGATTGAGGCGTCTTTCTGATTCTTTTCTTCCCTTACATTTAGGTATTGATGTAGTTTTAGCTTTGCTTTGTGTGATGTGTACGGAATAGAGCTCGGTGAAATGGAGTGGGAGAAAGAAGTTGATCTAATAGCCGTTCCAAAGTTAACTTCTGTGAAATTTTGTTCAAGAAATATTGGGAGGTCCCCAAAAATCATTCTTTATTTTCTTCGGTCACTTTTCCACAATCTTATCAGGCACTACGGCGAGCTAGTTATTTGAGAATGTTATGAAAATGTTCTGCTTAATAATTAAATCGTACTGTGGCTGGAATCAGAAGTTCGGGTCCCATCCAAGGCTGAGGTCCCGCCCTTAACTCTGCAAGTCCAAGACGACTCGGGTTTATTACTCTTCATGCCGCTCTCAGTCGGGCCCTCGACATTATGCGATGAACCTAACCTTTTCCCCAACAAAGAGCCTCAGATAAGTAAACATTACTTGTTACAGTAAACATTTGTATGGAAATTTGTGAAGCTCTGTCAATATCAACCGACGATTCCAACATCGTCTATTGAATATTCAATCGACATTGTCGCCTTATCATTCCCTATCACTTGTTATCAATTTTTATTGCGGAAACATTTTCATGCTTTACATATACGAATCATAAAATCTCATTGTACATGATCCGATCGATCGATTCTGATCATCGGGATTTTTTACTTCTGCTCCTGCTTTTTCATTTCTTTGATTTTTTTTTTGTCGAGGGAAAAATTAGGTGTTGTGAGGCTTCGCCACTGTTCTCCGTACGTGGCGAGGATTCTCGATGATTCGGGTTCGTAGATCAGCCTGAAATGACACCAATCGACGTAATTTACGTAGTTATTTCTTCTTTTTTGGTCATCCTTGATTAACTTAATATTACCGTATTCACTCTTTCTACTACCGTATCTCGTTCTTCTTTCTTTTTTCTCAGCATATCTCACTATATGCATTTATTTATTTGATGCGTGCACAGTTGATCCTTTACAAGTCTATTTACTAATAGTTACTGTAAGATACTGTACGAATGGGAAAAATCGAAAAACAATGGATTTAGGAACTGAAAAAAACTATCATGATTTGAAGGTGGTGAGGTAGCTCCTTCTGGCCGAAGGTGGAATTTTTACAAAATCGGTGGCACTAGATGAATGACGCTGGCATAACGTCTCTTATGTGGGGCTTTTGAGCCCGTTGCATTGTCCTTATACCTGAACACACTGTAGAACATTCAACCATGGGAGCAGGCTCCATTACGTCGAAAAAAGCGAATGCTTTTCATCGTTGTTTCTGTTTCTTTACTCAAGCGTTGGCTATGTATTGTTTGAGCCTACATGGATTGCCGAAGTAATTTCCGGGTTTTTTCGCCGAATACGAGCCCTTTGGTGATGACGTTTACACATGAACACGGTGCAATTATTCGTACCCTACAACGTTAGGACCGTACCAGTTGACAGTATTTGAAGCAAGCTTTACTACTACTATACTGGAGCAGAAGCAGTCTAGTGGCAAGTGGCACACTATCACATAGGTATGGTCACGGATTCGAATCCCGGATCGCTATCCGTCTGAGCCAATCAAGCCTTCAGTTTCTCCGGGGTCGGTTGATTGGTACCGGACTCGTCTGGGAGGATAAAAGCACTGACTTTTCCATCGGACGGTCGCCGCAAGTCATTGTATAGGCCACACACGCATTCAAAACGCCACTACAACTCTGAATAGAAGTCGAATGCGGGGCGCATCCCACAGGCAGGATTGATTAGCGACAAAAACTTTATCCTTTATCCTTAGAAAAAAGATTGATTCATGCGAATACTATCATTATCATTATTGTCCTGCATCTAGCAGGATTCGAACCCATCCTCAAGTCGGTAGACGCCATGCCTATCCCCTGCACTATTGAGACCATAGACAGCTTTCTTGTCGACGTCGAAAGTGTTCACCTTTTAGTTCAGAGGCAATTTTAAGGGGGTTGTACACCTTAGCAGATGAATTTATTTGTATTTTTTTATTCTAGAAGAAAGTACCATTCAAACAAACGAACGAGCACAGTCCAGACTTTTTCAAGATGCAGTATTCCTCAGGCTTCTGGCTACTCCACGATTGTATGTAGGAAGTCCTTGGGTGAAAGTATACTTACTATTTTTAGAAACTTTAGTAATACTACAATAGTTGGCTTGTTTCATTTGAAACTACTTTACGCTCAATCAGTAGTCTGAATTGGCCAGAGTGTCTGGTGAGAAGTTAATTAAATCTGGCCAGATTGAGTGCTCACATTTCATTCAGTTTTTTTTGCTATGCTATTACTTTTTCCCACTTTTTTGTAGTAACAGATTGAATTAGACATGCCTTTAGTAACAAATTAATTGTAGTTTACTCAGAATGTAAAAAGTAATATTAATAAAGTTGGGAATTAATTTTATATTACCCTCATACTACAGTCTATAGGCTGAGGGCTTGGTTTGGGAAGCTTCCCAAGAAGAGCAGTATTCCCAAACCAACCTTGCTTGTAGCTCTCCTCTTTATCTGATTAGGCCATATTTAATATATTCATTGATTTACCCGTTCTAATTGAACATTCGTCCGATAAAAATCGATGTATCGATCGATTTTTTGTTACAGTATAGTAGTGATCCCTCGGGAACGTTTGAGATTAATGGGACCATGAGCTTTTTGTTCGGGTGCCATTTTTCAACTGCCATTTTGGGAAGTTTTAGGCTTTTGCGTTCTCCACGGATCAGTTTTTTTGGCACTATCTCCGCTTTTACATAGCGATTTTCGACCTGGTTATAGCCGTGGGGGACAAGAAGTGCCATTTGACCTTCCTGAACCCCCCGCCAGCGGCTCCTTTTCCTTTCAAGATCGTGACTGTGGTGAATTCGTTGCATTGGATGCCTCTTCGACTTATTTGCTTGTTGTTTACTCGGAAGACTCAGTCAGTAATCTCCATGTTGTTTCGGAATGAAAGGTGTCGAACTATGTTTACTACTTCTGCCATAGAGAGCGACTTTGATGTCAACATTCCCTACTGGTATACAAAGAGTATATTTCGTTCGAATACTCTTCGAATCGGTCTAGATTTCTCCAAGGGGGGCAAAAATAGGCAAAAGAGGGGAACCCTAGTTCAACGTCGTGAGCTCGAGATTGTAATGAAGTTTAGACGAGTTGTCCTCAATGAACTTCCGTCTTTCAAAGCTTTGAAGAGAGCGATGACACCAAAAAGCAGCCAATAAGATGATTATTGTCAATCCTGGGTTTCAGTCGATATATTCCTCGAGTTTCTCTTTTTAGTACCGTAATTATTGATTACGATCGATTTTTCCCTTTGTGTCATCATTCGAGGTGTGTGATAAGGGCGACCGACGTGCACAGTGACAGTTTTTGACGTACACGACACGGTCAGGCTCAGAAGGGATAGATATCGATTGTTTCTTGATAAACACTGTTTCAGTCGATTTCCATAGCCCACAATGGACCTCTTTGGAGTTTTGCTTATTTGTGTCAACTTTATTATTAGTCACATCTACACCTCTGTTGGACTTGGGAACCCTCCCTAGTAGCGGGGTGGTGTCTTTCATGGGTCTGACTTCATCGCTGATGGGCTCTTTCAGGATGATTCATGGCAAGGAAATGGTGGAGGAAAAGAGAAGTTTGGTTGGATTTGGTTTGTCAATTGTAAGCTTCAGCCCATCTTGAAACTTTCGAAGGAAACCAATAGAATCAAATGTAAGCCCAGGCCACTTGAACGATCCTATATATCCATGCTGTTTCGCAGAAAAGGATAGTTCAGTCTTCAGCACTCATAAAGGCTCTTCATTTTCATACTCAGCTGAGTTTCAAATAGTCGAATCAATATTAACGGGGAGGTTTTCTGTGGACCTTGACGAGATTCGATCTCATTTTGGACGAGTTACTGAAGTTCAAGAATACCGTATGCCTCTCAACCTAGTATTTCCTAAGAAACAAGTCAGAAGAAGTACCGTTATTACTCTAAAATATCTTTTAGCACTCTGATTTGTGCTTGTTTGTCTGTATGACATGAATGATATTTTATTTTCAATAATAAAAGGATCACAAAAAAAATCCATTAAGCCCTATGTTGTTAAAATTCTTCTGCCGTACGAGGTTTTTAGGTGGAACATTTATTAACTTGACGGCCTAACGTTTCGACGTAATCGTCGTCTTCAGAGGCCAGGCTCCACCGTCAAAGCGGAAAAAATCCGCTGTCGCCACAGGCGTTAGTAGACAGCGGATTTTTTCCGCTTTGACGGTGGAGCCTGGCCTCTGAAGACGACGATTACGTCGAAACGTTAGGCCGTCAAGTTAATAAATGTTCCACCTAAAAACCTCGTACGGCAGAAGAATTTTAACAACATAAACAACGATGCCGAGGTTAAAACAAGAGAGAAGTTGGAGACCATTAAGCCCTATTCTTGATTGAAACAGAGGATTTGTAATCTTGTAAGCTCGGAGTACAAAAATTAATGAAGGAAGGGGTAACCGTTTGAATCTCAAATCACTCAGGAACCACTACGATTCTGGGCAAGGTTCCAGGAATGGGAATCTCAAGAAGATTGGCTCTGTAGTAGTACCTTTTCAAAGTTCAAAATTGTAAGAGTATGACATCAGTAGAGGGAACGAAGCTCACTGTCAGCATTTATTGGGAGCGGGAGATGTGGGGGGAGGGGGTATCAGAGAAGTGAACTCTTCTTGAGCTAGGTTTTAGAAAATTTCAAGGTTGGAAAATTTTTGAAAAGAAGAGAAATTAAAACAGATTTTTGCCAATTTTTTTAAATTTTAAAGGAACTTTCAGAAAATTGGTAAAAATCTGTTTCAGGTATGTCAAAACCATGTAGACTCCAGAGAAAGCTTTTAAATCATGCCTCGACTCTATATATAACTATTTTACCCTTTTCCTTATGAATTGGTTTTATATGAGCATATTATTACCGACTTCTTTATTTTCGAGAAGTTATTTCTATGGCAAAAGTAGAGGTGCTCCCTGCTGTAGTGGGCAGAATAACCTTTGGACGCGTCATATACCTAGTTCTCACTCGTATGCGTAGAGGCGTTCGAATGCTTACTCGAACCTTGCAGGTGTGCTGCTGAGTGTTTGATTGCTTCAAGCTAATTACAATAGTTTTAGTGAGCGAAAGGAATCACCTAAAAGTCAGTGGAACAAAGTCTGAAGTGCTATTCAGTCCCAAGAATGCGCCCACGCATTTGACTACTGGGTATTGTACCGAGGTGTTGAGTGTTTTTATCCTCCTCTACAAGTCTGATACCTATTCATCGACTACAAAGAGACGGAAGGCTTGATCGCTTTGGGCTCGCTCGTATCGATACGGCTCGGCTTTCTCGTATATTGAAAACTTTCTTTGACTGAAAATAGTCCCCCACTGGATGAGGTGATTCAAGAACCTGCTGAAATTCCAATCCCACCAAAACCGGAATCTTGCCTTTGAGAACCTTTTGGGAGAAAAAACGTGAGTCATAGCCAAGAAATGAACAACGTTTCATGTTGCGACCACCACACGCACACACAAGCTGCGATCGTTCGTTGAACGAGCCGCTTTGGTGCGGGGTGGGAGATTTGCTGCTGCTACGACGGAGAGGGGGGAACAAGCGCTCCCACTGTCGCCTCCGCCGCCGATGGGCCACACGGGCTGCTGTATGCTGACGGACAGGCATACGGGACGGGCGGGTGGCGGTTGTGGTGATCGTGGTGGTGGTGGTGTTCTGTGTGTGTGTGTGTCGTCATCGTTCACATCGGGCCCTTATCTCCGCCGCCGCTCGCCCGGTCGCGCCACGATGGCTCTTTGTCCGCTTTGGACCCCGGGTTTTACAGCCGAAATTCCAGGACCCCGTCTTGCATTTGACTTGCAAAATCCTTGTGTTGAACGGATCTTTTGTGATTTTTGATCGTTCTGGACTTTGAACTTTGGTTTCTACTGGTTTTGCCTGTTTTTCGATCTGATTTCAATTTTGTCGGGCCAGTTTTTTCGATATAATTTCTGATAGTTTTTGAGAATACTCGATTATACTCAATTCTAGCCTATTCATAAGAGACTTGACGTCCTCCAAAAGAGTCCAATTCAGTGTTGGAGACAGAGGTGCCGTTTTAATTGATTTACCCTTCTTTGATAATCTTTACTGCATATCCATTTTTCTGATGATCTCATTCAATAAATAGGTATTGATTGCTTGTTGCTGAGCATTCAATTCATGAACATCCCATATAACTTCTTATAAAAACGTTGATGAGTTCCGTGCTGTATGCTACTCGCCCCCCTCGAAGTGATCCTCCCTGACCCTATCGATACGAGATTCTCAACAGACTCTACGATTCCAGATAGGGTACTAATGCATGGCGCAATCCATTTATATGGTGCCTTTCAACCATCAGCTTTGTGTTATCTTCTTCTAGCTGTTGTCAGGGCTCTTTAGGCTCATGTACTCTTTTACGGATTGGCTGCTACCTTTCTTTTCCGATAGATTCCGTACAGTACCCCTCGATGAGTAGTATTCATACTAATAATTTTTGTTCATACTTTTGACATTTTTTCGACTTTTTCGTTCAAGTCTACTTCTTAGTCTAAACTGCTTGTCGTATTGCAGACCTTGTTGAACAGTTATCCGAAGCTTTCCATTTTGAAGCCTGAATTTTTTAGTAGTAGTGACCTTTATTGAGAACCGAAGTACCCTATACCGCTATAATCTTACTCATGATCTGTGGAGTAGAACCCTAATTGAACAATGTCGATTGGACTTTTTATAATTTGGATACACCTATTCGACGCTAGACTCGTTTGGGGAAAAGAACCTCGGGTCCGCACCACACCACTGACCGGGGAAAGTCGAAGACATGGCTCATCCTAGAAAGTGATCCATCATCGCCAAGTTTCATCAGCCTATAAATTTCCAGTTTTTCGCCACTGCAGTTCGTACCGCTCGTGTTACTTCCTTGTTGCTGACGCTATTCCTCCTTCATTTCGTTTATTGCGATAGTATGTATGCATCCTAGTTCTTCGTAGTGTTTTTCTTGGTCGCTGGGGATGGCTGGCTGGCTGCTGTTGATCGTCTCGCTTTGATAGCATTCTCGTGCTCGTGCCTGCTTCTATGAATTCGTTAATGCCATGTTTGTAGCGATCCTATAGTGTGGAACCACGTTGAAAACATTAGTTTCCCTGCAAGTTCGGAGTTTTCAATTCAATGAAGCTATGATCTGGCATGAAATGAGACCCCTCCTATGGGGACTGCCTCTCAATACTAGCTATTGCCAACGAAATCGTAGTGAAGGGTTCGTAACTTCGGAATGAGCCGTGCATTTGCTTCCGGAATGCAATCAGACTGGTGTTTGGAAGCTAATTCGCCCATGGTTTAGTAATCCTATCAGGATCAAGTATCATTGGTTCTGAAGAGCAGGATCGTATTGAGGCATCTAGGTAGGAAGGAGGTTATTTTCGCGATGCCCTTGAGAACAGTCAGGACAGGAAACTCGTAGGTTTGAAAATGATTTCTTCAAATTTTGATTGCTTGTCTTTTGATTCGATCCGTGAAGTTTTGTCTCAGCTGCTGCATTTCTTCTTTTTTGTTTATTTTACATTTCATCTCTATTTTTTTCTATAGGCCAAGTATTTCTCTTCCTCTGTTTCATATCTGACAGGATATCGAAACAAACAACGCAAAGATCGGGAAGTTTCTACTGCCTTAGTATCGGAATCATTAGCTGGCTATGGGCGATGACTTGTATTTTTGAGTGTGCGCCATGCTTTCGAATTCTGCCCGTATTTCAAAGACGTCTGGACATATTTTACTCCAAACGAATAACTTCAAGGGGTATTCTGAAATTGTGTTTCGAGTCTTAGTAGTATGGGGCACCTGCTTCGGTTTTGTGCTGCCTCCTTCTCCTATATGTATAACCAGGCGGCTACGCACGCTATTGCGCGCGCTGGGGGCTCTAGCCATAAAGGACCGAGCCACATGAGCTCCTGATTTTCATTATAAACCTTCGCCATTTGAGCCTCTTCCCTAACACTTCTGTAGCGGCCATCATACTTTATGGTGTAGGGTGTGGCCATGAAGAGTACTCTAATGTATCTAAATCATATACCTCTGCAGTCCATGTAGTCGAAGAAACTGTGTATGGCTGTGTGTGGCCATGAAGAACTACTTTGAAACGTGGCGACTTCGCCCACTCCCGGGATTTGACCATATTTGGTGCCCACCCCGCTCACCTATGGGATTTGACCACATTTGCTCTTTTACACCTTAACGCTTTTTGCCGCATCCCAGAACGTTTCTAGGCAGACTTATAAATTTTTGATCTAAGCCCCGCTCACTTTAGTGCCGACCCCGCCCAATTTGGTGCCCACCCCGCCCAACCATAGGATTTGACCACCTTTATTCTTTTATACCTTAACACCTTTTTGCCGTATCTCAGAACGTTTCTCAGCAAAGTTACAATTTGAATCTAAGCCCCGCCCACTTTAGTACCCACCCCGCCCACCTATGGGATTTGACCACATTTGTTCTTTCACACCTTAACACCTTTTTGCCGCATCTCAGAACGTTTCTCAGCAAAGTTACAATTTGAATCTAAGCCCCGCCCACTTTAGTACCCACCCCGCCCACCTATGGGATTTGACCACATTTGTTCTTTTACACCTTAACACCTTTTTGCCGCATCCCAGAACGCCTCTGAGCAAAGTTATAAATTTTTGATCTAAGCCCCGCCCACTTCAGTGCCCACCCCGCCCACCTATTGGATTTGACCACATTTGTTCTTTTACACCATAACACCTTTTTGCCGCATCCCAGAACGCCTCTGAGCAAAGTTATAAATTTTTGATCTTAGCCCCGCCCACTTTAGTGCCCAACCCGCCCACCTATGGGATTTGACCACATTTGCTCTTTTACACCTTAACACCATTTTGCCGCATCCCAGAATGTTTCCAAGCAAATTTTCGTTCATTTTTGAAAATTATCGTTCGTCTCAACGCACGCCCCACCCACCGTGGGCGGGGCTTCGCTAAGCTTATGCACGCCCAGCACGCATAAGGTCCTGCCAACTCCTTTTACTTTTTTTCCTGGCCTCCGCGCCTCAATTGAATCGAGTTATGAATACATATGAAAAGTACCGCCCACTTGGAGGCAGCTCCGCCCACAGCACGTGGGTCTCCCCCGTCGAGTTTGTTGACCCAATCCTCACCTCTGAACATTTTTCCGGCGTCTGGACCTTTTTCGAAGCCAAAATAAGGCGTTTGGCTATTCGCACCGCCCATTCCGGCACTTGTCCCGCCCCCTGTGGGCGGAGCTCCGCAGAGCTCATATGTGCTCCGTTGACCTTATCTTAGGCTCCACCCATCTCTAACTTGCCCCGACCTCTAAAGTTGTTTTTCAAGGGACTAAAGTTGTTTTTTAAGTGATACTGAATTTCACGTTGAACATACAGACAAACATACATACATACATACATACATACAGACACACCAAACTTGTGGATTATATATAGAGAGATTCAAATACTTTTTACTTTGAGCGAATTTCGAGTGCATGGCGAGTCCATCCGCTGAATTGATTCCAGGTGGAATTATTGTTCGCTCAGCATTTTTGCAATATGTAATGTAACCACCGTTAAGGCTTTAGAACAGAGTTGTGAAGTTCGTGCTCTAGCTCGTCCCATCCGAGTGCAAACTCCGCCCACTTCGGGCATTTGACCACATTTGTTCTTTTACACCTTAGCACCTTTTTGCCTCATTCCAGAACGTTGCTGAAGTGAGATATAAATTTTTGATCAAAGCTCCGCCCACTTTGGTGCCAGCCCCGCCCACTTCTGGGATTTGACCACATTTGTTCTTATGCACCTTAATACCTTTTTGCCGCATCCCAGAACGTTTCTGAATAGAGTTATACATTTTTGATCTAAGCTCCGCCCACTTTGGTGCCAGCCCCGCCCACTTCGAGGGTTTGGCCACATTTGTTCCATGACCACCAACCACTTTTTTCCCGCATTCTAGAACGTTTCCGAACAAAGTTACACTCATTTTTGAAAAGTTGCTTTCACCTTAACGCACGCCCCGCCCACCGTGGGCGGAGCTTCGCTAAACTTACCCATGCCCAGCACGCATGAGTCCCCGCTCACTCTTTATTTTTTTTTGCTGGCCTCTGCGCCTCAATTGAACCGAGTTATGAATACATCTGAAAAGCACCGCCCATTTTGAGAAAGCTCCGCCCACAGCACGTGGGTCTCCTCCATCTGGTTTGTTGACCCGATCCTAAACTTTGAACACTTTTTCCCGGTGTCTGGAGTTTTTCGAAGCTAAAATAAGATGTTTCTTTCAAGGCACCGCCCATTCCGGCGCTTGCCCCGCCCCCCGTGGGCGTGGCTCCGCAGAGCTCATATGTGCTCTGTTAATCTTGTCTCAGGCTCCACCTATCTCGAACTTGTCCCGATCTCTCCACGCGCTTCTTATGATGATACCGAATTTCGTGACGGACAAACAAACAAACAGACAAACAGACAAACAGACAAACAGACAAACAGACAAACAGACACACCAAGGATGTGGTTTATATATAGTAAGGATACCACAAAGTAAATATTTTTGTACTGTAATTGTAAGCGTATTGAATCTGTGAACTCTTGTAAACAAACAAAAGGCATTTATTTCTTTACCGCTGAATCAAGCTCAAAGGAGACAGTTTGTTGAGCTTATAGGGTTACCCATTCAGGCGATTTTATCGACTCATTGATGTGGTTTCAAGAAAATCTTTCCGCTAACTACTACGGGCGACTTATCGCACCTTTCGTTGAATTAGGCCGCTTTGAGGTATTGTCATGGCATTTTTTCGGCCTCTGATAAGACCATCTCTATTCGTTTGCTTCCTTCGCTGTCGGCAACATCAAATGCCATCTTATACCGATTTCCGTAGATATTTCTCTTTAATTCAAGTTCCTTTTTTTATTAATGAAGGTTGAGCTGCAGCAAGTATTTAGTAACAGTGCTAAAGTGAGAGAAATTTTGACTAACAATCCTCCTAAGCGTTTCCCATTACAGATGCCCAACTCATGGCGCACTCTGAAAACTGATTCGAAGCCAAAGCTTCTACCCTTTTGGTCTTCTTCCTCGTGTAGAAGTCCAATCCATGACGTATTTCAAAATGTGGTCTACAGCTACAGCTTTATCCTTTTTGATTTACTTCATTTATGATATTCTGTTTCGTTTGAATTGGTCCTTTTCCATGTTGGAGCTTTGTTTGGAGCCCTGGAAATCCAGAATTCTGACTGTAACGGTTAGTATGACCGTAATTCTTGGGCTAGACCGGCATGCTGGAATCGTTTACCAAGTGGTCACTATGAATGCTTTCCCCGCTTAGTTCCGGCCAGTGGCTCCTCTGTTTGTCTCCGTTTAAGGCGGCTAACCCGCTCGCTATGCAGGCATATATCTCCGCTCGGCTCTTTGGGTATTCATGCCGTCTGGAGGAAAAGTTTATCAAACGGTCACACTGACCAACCTAAGCCTACTTCTTTTCGTCCATCAAGACTTCATTGGACCGGTTGTGGAGCACTGGCAAAAGGCAACGGTGTAATCTGCAGCTTCAATTGATCAAATCCTTCCGAGAACACGTGAATCGCACTTGTCCCTTGTGGTGGAACCCAAAAATGGGCTTAGACCGTCTTTGACACCGGAAGCGCTCCGATGAACGTTCTTGCGAACATTTACGATTCGGAGAAGCGATTCGCTAGCTGTGGGTGTTCGCTTCAGTGATAGCAGATGGACGTTCCGAGTGACCGAATGATATCGGAGGGTAGAGGCTTTGAGAAATCTCCCAGACATGTGGAACTGTCTCCTGAAGAGATCATTCGACTATAGGCAGGGCGACCCCTTCAGGAACCGCTGGCCTGGACGTACTGCGAGGATGTGCGAACTCTCTTGGGTTATTCGGGAGATGAATCTGTTCGGGAGGTTTCCTGTCCTCATTGGGCTCATTGGGAGTCTTGAATGAGTGTGAGAGCCATAGAAATTATCACTACCAACTAAGGTAGCCTTTGTTTCTTACTAACCTTTCCGTACCCTCCCTTCCCCCCTTCAACCCTCCTCCTCCCACCCTAATTCTCCGGCACATCCTCTGAACTGTGTTGGCCCACCACTGTAAGGCTCAGCTTGCGGAAACCTGCCTTCCAAGATTTACCTGTCCCCCTCGGCTTTTCAAGGGCTTCGGTCTACACCTGCACTCATCGTTCATCTTGAGGTCAATGGTGGCAAGCGGTGACTTTCTTCTTTCGGCTTAATCCCAATCGCTACACTGCGCACTCTCCTTTGTAGTCCTGGAGATGTCCTACAACGTTCCCATCCACGACGGCAATAGCTGTCCTTGGTAGTTTTTGGTAGTACACTTTGAGGGTTAGTATTACACTGACCCGAACGCTGCCTCCTCCTGCCTTTGATAAATTTTACTGCAGTAATGCCCTCGTTTATTGATTGACCAAAGGTTTTCCTGGAAGGGTTCCTTGATTATTTTTTATTGTTAGTTTTATTTATTTTTTCTCCTCCGTTGTTAGTACGATAGTTGTTATGTTGGTATGATGTGTCGAATTCCGCTTAGGGCATAGGCGCTATATGCAAATCCTTGCTGTAATCGCGATTCACACAATGCGATTGACTATCGTATCGGGTGTTTTGACGGAATATTCCAGAATGTTTCCACTTTTGTATGGATACAAATAATATTTATTTCTACTTGTTTGTATTTACATTACTGGCAGGATTACTGTAGCATTAACAGATCATAGAGATCAGTAGATGAACTGATAGGCTACGCACAGCGCTGTAGACGCGCCTAGATTTACTTTTCCGTTGGATCACCCGATCTGTACCTTCCCGATACCCAACGGGTCAGTCGTCCCACTCTTTCTATGGCCTATACTGTCGGCTGCTAGGGGAAAGTCAGGCGACGGGAATAGCAATAAAGTAATCAAGGATGCGCCATGCACTTTCGCGAGAGCAGCTTCTAAGGATTACTTGAAAGGACTTGATCTCTTGATCCGGAGTGTTTTTTGGTTTTTATTTATAAATAAAGCATCCGATAAATGCATCCTTAGTCGGTTTTTATGAAATGGTATCGTGGGTTCAGATGTCAATACCAGTAGTGGTAGGTGAAGAGTTGCTCGCATGGGAAGGGTGGGGGTTGCTTCGGCAGAATACGATACAGGTTGGTGGAAATGCTACCCCTTGTCTATTTCTAGGTCTCCGCTGCATAGAATAAAATCAGAATGACGAAAACGTGTTTTGAATAGGAGAACTTAATATGGTCACCTTTTTTCGGCCTCTTCTGGCGAACAGGTTGCGTACAGGAAGTTTCTGACCATGGTCGGTCGAATCCCATGAGGGATACCGCTTCATACTGGCCTAAATGTGACGTTCCCATCCGGAATACTAAGGACAGCACTTGCCCTGTGGCGTTAATTCGTCATTGGTCGTAATTGCATGCTTTCATGTCGGTCGATGGTGGCAAACAATTACGTGGTCGAGCGCGGCTTCCCCACGAAACGGCAGCAGAAGCATCGGCGGCAGCGATGGCAACCTTCTACTAATGCCATCTCGGAAGAGGCTGGACGAGCTAAAGTGCGAGACCGAAGGGAGGAGATGGGAGAAATGAAAAGAGATCAATAGGAAGCATAGGGATTGGTTGCCAGAATTTCTATCGGGAACAAAGCTCCTATGCGTTTGTAACTATCGGTAGCATGGGTATGTATGGGAAGGTCCAAGCATAGGTCTAGGTACCGCATACTGAGGAATGGATCCTAATGTCTGAGAGAAGTCCAGGATGTCCAGACTGGAATATATAAAGGGGGAGGGGAATGGGAGGGGAAGGTAACGATCGGTAAAATTTCATAAATTGCTTCCATATAATCCTTCTTTATCGCTTTTTTATTAATCCCTTTATTTTTATACCTCAGTTTACAGCGTGAATGAATAGGTACAGATTGTTAATAGCCATGACGTTGATAGACAAATAGCTTGCTGACTTTAAGAAAAGGGGTGTGAAGAGAGCCGGGTTGTCTGGACAGATTAATATAAAACTATTACAATTATAATTATTGCTGGTATGGTATTTCTCTCGTATCCTTCCTTTCCTCATTTTCGATGTTAGTAGCTAGACAAAAGGCGTAGGTACGCGAATTTCGAATAAAAACATTTTTTGAAAAGAAGGCGAACGCATGGCGCAGTCAGCGGAAGTGTACATTTCCATTACATTTTTTTCAAAAGTGCGTTTGGAAGTTATGAAATGTAATGCAGTAATTTCAGTAGCTAACATTAACTTCGAAGATTAGGCCATGCTTTCGTCTCCAGTTTAGTTCCTTGGTGTGATGTACTGGGTTGAAGAGGGAATTCGATGGGTGTTTTTATCTGCTTACCTGTTTTCGTTGGCCAATCAACTGACTCCGAGGAGATAGCCAGTCCTGGAATGGCTTAGATTGAACCTGAAAAATAGTTTGACTCCAAATGGAAAATCCCAGGGTCTCTCTGAAAGAGATCACTAACCTTGGTTGTCTGGTGATCCTTGTGATAGGATGTTTTCTTTCTACAAGTTCAAGAAAAACACTATGAAGCTTCCAGATAAATTTTGGTAATACGCCTTGCACTCTACTCCTGCCCCTATTCATCGTGAAATCATTTTGAGGACTACTGGATTCCTGTCATTCAGTACCCGGGGACACCTCTAACTAGCCACTTTTGAAACCAAACGCAAAATTCTGGAAATCTTCAGTCAACTGTGAAAGTGCAACTGTTAAAGAGGCAAAGCAAAAAAATCAGAAAAAAATCGAAAACTTCGGATAAATTCATTTACGATGGCCAGCATTTTCAAGTTTTCTCTTGGATCTTTGTTTAGATTTTTTCTTAGATATTTGAGCAGTTCATGTGCTGTACCTACATAGGACTATGTCTAGACGATCCTCTGGCTATATCTGTTCCCAAACCAGAAATAATGCTCGATTGATGGAACGGGAGACTCCATGATATGTCTTTCCAGAGCTTCACTGACTAGTTTTTTGCAAATACCGGCTGTCCTCGTCTTGCACTTTCTTTTTGCAAAGTTCTGCAACATTTTCTTCAATCTTTTTTTTTGTGGTCGTTTTTTCTTTCTTTTGCTTCTATGAAGGTCCACATTGACGTAGAGAGATCGTCAAACGCTTTGAGCTTCAGACGTCTCGCTAGAACATGAGGGTCTGCTCTCTCGTCAGGCATTCCCTTTAAAAAAAGTCTTCTCTAGTCTTGCTCTTGGAATTAGCTCTCTCTGGTCTTCATGCTGGTCTCCCCCTCTTCGTTCTTTCTTTCATTAGCCTTCCCTTCCACGAGCCTTCCAAACCGTAACCAAAGGTGTAATCACCTTCTTTTGGAATGTCTTCGTGGTAAGGTAAGGAGTAGGTGGGCTAGCCATAGGGGAGTGACAGCCTTTCCCACCTTACCCAAACTGCCCCTCTTCCACCCTTTCCATCAGGCCTAGCCCTATGCGATCAAGTGGATAAAGGGCAAAGGGTCGAGGGCAAGCATTAAAAGGGCCTGTCGAACTTTCCAGCTTGGGAGCGGACCAGATTTTCAGGGATCGGTTTTGGGCAAAATTTCTGAATCACCTCCTTCCGCTTTACCGTATTCCTGTGCCCTGTAAGTTTTTCCGAGTGATTATGGCAGTTTTAACTACAAAAGTAGATTAAATGATCGATATCGATTAATCTTAGCGGTGGAGCCTTTGCGGGGAAAACAAACAATTCCAGCAGAAAACAAACATAGCCACAATTTACATATCCTCTTCGCTTGAGGCCACATAATGCTGTCGTAGGGGAGCAAGTTGACGTGTCCATATGTTTCATTGACTTTTAGGTTCAACTTTGGAATCTCTGCTATCAATTTATCAAATTGTTTACCTTTTTGATGGGCTATTGTATTTGTTGAATATTTTGTAAGCAGTGATCGCTGGACACCAGAACGCAAAAAGCAGGTGGAGTTTTCCCCCAATTGGGAAGGAGTTTTCCTCGTCTTTCTTAATTTTTGTGGATATTTTCTCTATTTTGTCACCTGTGCTCCTTTCCAACGCCGATTTCTGAACCTTGCCTTCACCTCAACTACCCCTTTGCTGTTTTTCTCCCCTCGTTGCCTCCCGAACTGATCATGAAGTAGCTGAATGTTTGGGAAATCGTTGACGTTTTCGCTTTGTTTTCTTGGTGGTCGTTCCCCCATCCCGAAGATAAACGTGTTTTCCCGGTCGTCGTCGTCTTGGTCGTTGTATGGGGGTAGCGACGGTCCTCATCGTAGACGTGTAGACCCCAACTTATGAGCCCTCTCCAACGGTCACACTTACACTTCACATACACAACAGCTAGTAGTCAGTAGTCAGTCAACCTGCTTTTTTCTCGAACACAGGCGAAAGACCTACGAGGTCAGGTGGTCTTCACTGGTTTTTTCCCCTGACGGTAAACTCTTTGTCTGCTGTTTAGCCATAGGACTTTCATAGCCGCTTGAATTGTTCCGGCTTCGTTCGAAACGTAGGCATGAACTCTTTCAGTTACCCGAGTAACTCGATATTCACCAGAACCTGCTCTCACTCTTCTTCGTTCACTTCTTTGCAACCCTTTTTTTCGTCTTCTCCAGGAATCTGCTGCTGGTCCCTAATTTTTTTCGATTAGACCCAGAATCTATCAGTTTTCAGGTACCTTTGATCGTTTTTTCTAAGGAGAGTTCGTATTTTGAACTTCTGGTTATCGACCCAGGTAGGACTATCGTAACACAAAATCTTTCGGTCCTCTGTCCAGAAGAATGGGCTCTGACAGGAACGTTTGAAGGAGAGGAATGTGGGGTTGTGATGGAGTAGGTGGATGCCTCCTACGCAACTTCATAGCCCTCTCCTTCCTCCCATTCCTTTTGGGTATGTGAATTTGCGTCATGGTCAGTGGTTATGACCGGGAGCTGATCCTTTCGCCTTCTTCACATTTGATCATCAGGTTCTACGGCCGGAGGAGGGGGTGAGTCTAAGGCTTCGCCGCTATCATACGCAAGGTCCAAGGTCGAATGACAGATCGAAGTTCGCTCGGACCACCTGCCCGGGATCCCTATTCTTTGGATGACAGCCGGGCGGTCCCAGTCTTTTGGGGAGAGAGAAATCACTGGGTCTGAGGCTTCTCCATCGAGTCACTGCCACTACCACGACGAGAAGTGCTCTCACTTGTGGTTCGATGTCCGATAACACTACGGCAGTGTGAGGCCATTACCTATCTCGGGATTTCCCACTTCAAACGCAAGTTGGTGCACCTTCTCCCATCAGGACTAGCTTGAAGGAATGCAAACGTGGTTTCATCGCCTATACGGCTGGTATTTTTCGTATTCCAATGCATGACGTATTGTTCTAGAACCCCCTATCCGGAGTCCGGGTCGTTATCAGTTCCAAGAGGTGCGACCATATCAGAAGACTGGGTGCCTTTCACTTGGCTCTTTGGATGCATTCATATTGAGATGCCTTCTTCCTTTTCTAATTATGTCACGTTAATTGTGATTCATCGAATTTATTCGATTATTTTTGACTGTTTTATTTACGGGGCATCCTTTGATACGGGAATTTTCACCTTTCCATCTCCCACATCAACCATAGCCATCCATAGGGTATAGTGGTCGATACAGAGGGATAGGAGAGGCTAAGGCTGGTGTTGAGGGCTTCCAAAGGTGAAGCGGGAATGGGGCCGACGTCTGGGAGGGAGGGGATGAGTAGGCATCATCATGGATGTTTTAAAAAGTACATTACTGAATCCAGCGCTCTGTAACCCCCAACAAAAAGGTCAGGGACCGTGCTATGGGTAGATGGGTACCCTGGATGGGTAACCTCTTTTAGAGGTAGCCATCATCCAGCCAAAAATAGTCGATAGCCCTGGAATTCCATACCTTACAGCAGTTCAATGTCTAAGTAATACCTATCTTACAAGTTGAATACCAATAGTAACGACCCCATAGGACCCTGGTATTACTATAGAGGTGGTAGGGTGAATCCTTAATCGATAATAAATAATTAAATCAATCAATAGCTGATGATAAGGGTTCAGAATGCTACGTCCTAGTGCTCCACAGTGGCCTCTCCCGCTTGGCTTTCCCGCTTGGCTTGACGGTTTTGGTGGGGTATTAAGCCGAATCGCTAATCTTGGCCTCAATCTTTGTCCCGAATTATCCCTCTCCCCTTCAATCCTCTGAATCCTTGTCGAGGACTTTTCAGACGGACTGCTACAGTAAATCCGAGTGTTCGATGAACAGGACAAACTGTAGCCGTTGGCTAAGGTGGAACGGCACAGCGGCGGCGGTCTTGGACAGCATGAATCGGTCGTGCGGCGTTTTCCAGAGACAGAGAGAAAGAGAAAGCGCTGGTGTCTTACTCATCGAACACTTTGTGCTCACCGTCTGTGTATGCGTCAGAACGCGAACGGGACGTGCATCGTGTTAGGAAAACGTCGTCTATCCAACAAACGAACCGACCTATGCCAGCCAGTATCACACAGGTGCCAGCTAGGCGTCTACTCCTTTTGTAGTCTGTAGTCATTCTGAATCGTTCTCAATATTCTCTGTGCTGTTCCTAGCCGGTGTTCGAATCGTCGTCTCCGTTTTCGTGAGTTCAGATTCAGCCTCAGGCTAGTCCGGGTCGTTTCTGGCTTTCAGCTGGTACGATTCCTTGTCAAATTCCAGTGTCAAAGTAATTATAATATTTTATCACACTGGCTGGATGGCTGGAACAGTTGCTTCCCTGATCGTGAACGAATTCGCTGTTCATCAATCGAAGTCTCTGGAATGCGCCATGAATACGCTTTTGTCCAGATCAGAGTAACAAGGTGGATCAGAACTTCTTTATCCCGAATCCTATGAGTCCTGAGGCCTGTATAGGATTGCAGGAAATCTGGCCCGAGGCTGATTCGACTCGAGCTGCGCTTGATGCCCTAGCATCTGCCTCGATACCATTCTCGGGTGTTCACGGTGAGATTCGATCCCACAGGTCCCCACCTTCGATAGAACGCCCTACGCCGCTACGCCAGTCCATGAGCTACTCTACCTTGGATGCATGGCTTATCCTAGACTTACCACATGAATATTTTGTTTGGCGTCATCTCTGCAGATAGCGTAGTGGGTGGAATTGCCGTTCAAAATTCAAATGGTAATGCTTCCTGGTCAACCAGACCATTTATCTTCAGCGGGCGAATTAATGGGGATCATATGTGTCTTGGACTGATTTGCATATCGGCTGGTCCCACGGCTCACTGCCCAGGCTAAAGACCGATTCAAATGCCTTCTTAATCCCTTTCTGAAGTCGAGCATATGGCGCGATCCAGGATCGCTTTTCATTTTAAGTTTTTAATCTCTGCTTGTAACAAAAGTCCGCTCCGGCTCTAAACGGACCTTTGAAACTTCCCGTGACCTATGGCCCATTCACAGAACGGACATTCTGACTACTTCATAGCCGTTGCCGAAATTGACGTCGAAATCTGTCGACTAAGCGGTGCGGCGGCGCTGTTGGGGAGAGTTTTTTCTTGGCTAACTCGACGCGTCGGCTCACATTTCGCCAACCGCCATCATTCATTCGGGCCGCCGTTCTGTCCGTCCCCATAGAGCTTGTCTGCCGCCGCGACCGACGTTCTGGCCCAACGGATTCTTTCGGCCAGAGGTCGAAATCACCCATTGCCGCCGCCGCCGCTGCCGCTAGGCTTATCTACTTTACTTCTTCGTTACTTTGTACTAGTTGTGGGTCTAGTGGGGCCTGGAGGAATCTTCATATTTTGATTTCCAGAAATCACATTCATTACGAAATGCAAAATCCTTCCTAATCTGTTATTCTCATTAGCAAGTCGGGAGATAAGCGGCGGTCCAGGAGCTTCCCAAGATAGTTTCTTTTCTAAATAAATCAATTTTGCAGACGATTTTTTATTTCTGTTCGCATTCCGATGAAGTTTGCTCAGGACCCTTCTGTTTAGGTCCGATTTAACACCGGTTGTAGATACTCGTCGAGGTTTCGGGCCCTGCCTTCGTTGGAATGTTATTTGAGAGAAAAATATGTGAAAAAAACAATCACATAAACAAACAAGGAAAAAATAAACAATAAAGGGAACTAAAGAAGATCTGTCCCTGTAGGCCTTAGTCCTAGTGGGAAATTTCAAGAGGTAGGGGAGGGGAAGGGGTGTAAGTGTTGCACGGGTGCAAGAAGTAGTCCCAGGCATGGGTAGGAAGAACGGTCCCAGGTATTGATAGGTGTTTGGTGATCCTTCAGACGTCACATGTCGAACCCATCATTCCCAAACCGTTTTTCCCTGTTCGCTGCTCCCACTGGTTCCGGAACGATTTCAGAACAGTGAGTCATCAAGCATTTTGTTCTTTACTCGGGAACCACACCCAGTGAAACGTCATTCGGATTGGCTCCCTAGTTTCTACCCATTTGGGGGCTCGATCTTGCTGTCTTGGTATTCCATGGGATATATTTCAATTGATTCCTCTATTATTCCGGGTAAAAGCCATGGTCGAGGGGATTGATCAGCCCCGAAAAGGTATGTTTCATAAATTTTTCACCCAGGTGAGTCCCAAGTAACGCCCTAATACAACTTTGTTCCTAGTCACTCAAGCTTTACTTTCTATTCTGTCTCACAATGCTCTTTTTCGTTGTAAACTCCCGGGGAAACTTATCATTTCACTCACTTCACCCAACAATTCGCTCCCACGTGAAATCCCTTCGCTCTGACCGAGTCCATTTCATATTTACCCCTAATTCCCTCCCATGAATCAGGATGAAAGCTCAGTGTTGGAACAAAGGGATCCCGGTCGGGCGTTTATCAACCGGGCTTCTTTAATGGCCTTTAACTAGTTTGACTGCTTAGCGTTTTACTGCCTGGTAGGCCCAGTTTCCAAGACCGAACCCATTGACCAGTAATGATATCCGCAAACAGCGGTATGACGGATTTTTGAGGCAACTGTTTCAAAGAGCCTTTTCGATGTAATACGTCGACGTCAAAGTCAGGCGACCGAGGTCGCTTGCGAAAAAGGTTACTGGAGAACTATACGATTCATTCCAACTGACTAAAGCCAAACTTCATTTTTATTTCCGTATCATCCATGTATTTCTTCAGGTATTTAATCTGGCTCTCATTGATTGCCCACTGTTCCGATTCATTCACTTCTCTCAATTGGTCTTACTTTGCCTTACTTCTTGTTATCACTCCACAATCAATGATGTTGTCTAGGGAGGAATAGCAGGCAAAAGCAAGTGTATGTCGAAAAATTCGCTTCAGAGAAGGATAAGCTGGGCACAGAGTATGGTGTCGTGCTGTGTTGCATTTTTCTAGCTGGAATGTGTCCTCTTCTCGAAGTAGTTGTTCGTCAAAATTCAAAAACTCTAAGAATTAAGCAAATGAATTTGAGGGAACTCACATTTGGGAAGCATGAGCTTCCCAAATGTGAGTCAAAATTCTAGCATGAGCTCCTGTCTATGGGAACTTGTCGTAGAATGGGATTCAGAATTTTTTAGGCACTCTAACGCGTACTTTAAATGTGTATCATTAAACGAGGTCAAATTCGAGATAAGTGATAAATAATTGTCGTATAACTCGTGTGCGATACGGATTTCGAGCTTCATTTTTGTGTTCCCCCATCCAGAATTTTTCAATTCAATCTTGCTCCAATGATATGTCTTTCAACTACGCATCAGAGTGTCTACAAAATTCTAAATAGATACAGGATACGTGGCGAATTCCGGGAGGCCTTACAGTGTTGATGATCGGACCACGGAAGGACAATATGACAGGACCAGCATCAAAGTTAATTCCGGGCAAACCTCAAACTCTTTCGCGTTTGAATTTTTTTGAAATTTGTAGACGTAGAAGTGCTTAGATGTGCTCTTAGTATTCTTTTTTCAAAACCCTGCTGAAAAAGTCTTCTACTTCTTTGTGCGTACAAATCAGCATCGATGGGGAGCTATGAGCTCACTAGGAACATCTACGAGGATGTAGATGTTTCTCGTGAGCTCAGATCTTTCTTTCTTGGCCATTTTGCTACCTCTCCTGATCAATAGTTTTTTAAAACCACATAGGTAGTTGACGCATTCACCTGAATCAGGGTATGCTGCTACGATGAGCTCACTTTCTGACTTCATATTAAGGTTCTTACGATGCACCGTCCCCATTATTATGCAGAAATGTCGAATTTATTTCCCGAATCGAATTCTTATATACCTATGGTTTCCAGTATTGGACTGCTTCCTTCAATCCCATTTACTTCTCCATTCCAGTGAAGGAGAAAGCTTCCTAGTACAGTACTTCGTTAAGATTACTGTAATTTCGAAAGTCACAAGAATAGCAGAGTTTCTAGTTGTTTTTTTTCAAGACCCAAGATTGAAGATCTTCCTTTTTGATCATTCTCTAAAATCTTCCTGATAACGTTCGGTCATGAACGGTGAGAAAGATCGATCGCTCCAGAGGCATATGAGTTTTCGTTTCAGTCAACGGCACCCTAAATCTTATCTTCACGAAGGCTCCACGAGCGAGCTGATTTTTTTCTTACGGTAAATGACCGACTAGGGACCACGAAGAGTATCATAGAGTAATGGCGCCACGGGTTTTTTGATGTTTTCGACAATTTGTTAGATCGTTGCAGATGGGCCTGAAAAACTGCATAGGCATTACAAAAACTCGACTATTCACAAATGAGGGGAGGTTTTTCTGGGAGGAGCGGGTACCGCAAGTTGCGCATCCTTTGCGTTTGATTTTTTTGAGCCCCTTTTTTGAAGGGGACAAGCCGGCACGTCTTCAGAAAGAAGCTGTTGTTGTGGAAGGAAGCTTTGCTTTGCTGTTGTGTGGGATCATCGTGACTTTCCCATCAAATTTTCTCAAAAAGCCACAACTATCACTCCTTGCTGGCCAGTTCAGTTCGTAGGGTGAGGGTGAAGTTTTTGCCATAATTTAGCTCTTTTTCTGGATTGCGCCCCGCACTCGGCCTCCAATCAGAATCGTAACGACGTTTTGAACGAGTATGTGACCTAAACGATTACTTGTGGAGGCTGATCGATGATCAGTAATTTCTTTCTCTCAAACAATTCGGATTCCCAATCAACGAACCCCATAGGAATGGAAAGCTTGGTTGGCCTGGGCTGATATCTGTCCAGGATTTGAGCCCGTGACTATGCATGTGTGATAGTGCGTGTGAACTGCATCGTTTTGACCCTCCATAGGCCCATAGGGAGCTCCCTGGTTACTCGCCTATCTTGCTCTTCTAGCGACAAAAGAAGCACTTCATTTTTGCGTGATAACTCGTAAGGATTACGGTAATTCCAATATTGCACAAAAAGTACTCTAACGTTATCATGTGCCAGCCGATTTATTGAGTCTACGGACCACTAGAACTCTTTCCCTCTAATAATGGCGACCGTTTAGTCCAGCTTTACCTACTGCGCTTCTGAGTAATGGGACCCCCACCCCTCCCCCCGTGTTCTTCACCCGAAGTATTTTTCTCTGCACTCCAACCCTTCGCTGTCAAGGACGCAGAGAATCTTCAAGCGGTCACGTAACCCTTTTACTGTGTATCATTACTTTGAACATAATTTTTTTAAAGTCAAATTTGGTCTACGTACAGTAGAGATTATTTTCAACCTAAACTATTAACCATGGGCGAGTGAGTGGGTAGATAGTCATCACCATTCCTGAGATCACGTTATCTGGTACTTTAGTATTGGTGCAACATCGAGCCTGATCTTGATGACTTGAGCGAGCTCGTTGCTCCCATAGCTTTCCATTTATTCCCTTTCAAAGACCTCTCCATAGCTGGGTTTTGGCTCGTTATACTGAGCTCCATAATCCTTGATCCCTTCTCTCAGATTGTTTCTAGCCATTACATTCTGTTCAACATTTTTCCCAGCCAGTTACAAATTATTACACCGATGGTTGGTATTTTAAAGGGCTCAAACACAATAGCACCGGAGATGAGTGATTGAGAATGAGCGTATGGGCATCGAATGTTCTTACGGGAACCCACACAAAGCTTTGTATGGGGACATCATTCTGGATCTATAGCACGGAAATTTGAAATACTTCGTGAAAATTTGGCTGGAAAACCCGCGACAAGTAAGACAGATTTGTTCTATCAAAAAAATGAAAAAAATAACAATTTGGTTGAAGGGACCATCGGAATTGACGGGACTAGTGATTTTTGAGATGCTGCTGCTGCTGATATTAAATAGAACCCCATTGGTATGGAAAACGAAGACGCATTCATTTTGATCATCTTTTTCCGCTTCGCACCCGTACGTGGTGTAGACGGGGGACGGAACATTCGCCCAGAACTGGATGGACGCGGCAAATGGCGCGGCGAGATTCGTGGCGTTTAGGACGACTTTGGCACCTATCATTGGGGTACAAACTTGATGTAGAGTACATCAGTATGGTCAGATGATCGTACCTATCGACTGTACTTCAAATTTGGGTCCCAATGATAGGCGCAAAAGTCGGTTAAATCGCCACAAATTTCGCCGCGCGATTCGCCGCGTCCATCCAGTTCTGGGTGAATGTACCCATACCCGGTGTAGACAGGGGGTATTTGGACGAGTTTCCCGTCGCCAGAGAGCATGACTGTGTTCCCCAGCGGCTACAGTAATCTCGCACTCAATTTTGCCGAACACAATTTATTGCTTTTCCCATAACTCCTACTTGTTCCCGTTACTGGCCTGAGTAAACTCAACCGCTAAGAACCTGAGGCTTTTCTTCTAATCCTTCGCCTTGACAGTCTGGTTCCTGATAGTTTGGGTCCTTACCTATAAGCTACTTATAAACACCTTGCTTGCAGACCAGAACTGGGATTTATTTTAGGGGTCTTCTAGTGCTACACACAGAGCTTAATTACTTTCACAGAAGTTTGGATCTTCAGTGAAAGCTCTTTGAGTCAGGCAGTTTAGACCAAATTAATTAAAATATGTGGAAAAAATGAAATGAATAAAAATAAGAATATCAAATAAAAAAGATATTGAACCACAAAAAATATACCTCCATAATTAGCTTTTTTGTTATTTCTATACTGCCATAACACCGGAAATAGGTTTTTTTGAACGTTGGACCCCTGAAATGAACTTCTAATGGAGGACACGGGGCGAAGTTTGTCGGTGGAATGCTTTCACAACGACAGCGCTTTACACTTAGGCTGTCAAGAAGAGAGCAGCTATTACAAGAGTTCTTGGAAAGCGGTTGTTCAGTAAAGTTTCCGGTAAATTTTTCTCGCTGTGCTGCTGGTATGTCTAATGGGATGAAGCTCCGGCGAAAGGTTTCGATGATCTCTTTTTACTCTGAGTTGATTGGCGTTCAAGCTTCAATAATTTGGACTGTTGCCAATCATTTGCTTTTAGGAATCTTGGAAAATTGTTAGCTCTTTCTCAACGCCTCTTTGTATCGACAAAAAAGGGGCCTTTTATCGCCTACACATTTTATTGGATCGGCCGATCAACTCGCTTTTTTTCGCTTTCTCTTTTTCTCGATTCGCGGCTTGTTCATTTTTTTATGACTAGTTGGTTCATTCTATTTGCATGCAGCTCACTTTTTACTATTTTCTACTTGAAATTTTCACTAATATTTACTTTGTTTTTGTCATTGATATTTATTTTTTTTGAATTTTTCCACAAAGTGCCATCAAAAAGTCTATGAGAAAAACCAGGCAGAATCAAAAAGTATAAGACGTAAACCAGGCAAAATGATTAGAATTTTCAACACAAACATGTCAAAGGGAGAGAAAACGATATTTTTATGTTTCTATTATTTTATTTATTTATCATAACTGTTGGCATTTTTACTGCCATTTGCTATCATTATTTATTGTGTATTATAATATTACGACTTGTAGCAAAATGTCAAAAATGTCAAGAATGTAATAATGCACATACGACTTGCATTTTCTTTTTTCTATTCCCAAATTCATTGCCTCTTCGAATGATTTAATATTTCTTCAGTTTTATTTTTATCAAATTAATTTTTTCATTTTATTTTATAATTTTTATAATTATTTTTATAATTTTTTATTTTTTTTATTTATTATTAGTTTTATTATATTATTGTTTTCCGAGATATGAATGTAGGGAGTAATATTGAGATTTTGAGATTTTTAATGCATTAAAATTTTTTTGATCAACTTCCGTCATGCCTTTCTTTGTTACGGAGTGCGCAGTGCGCAGAAATGTTACTACTGTAAAAAATATTTGTAATAACGATTAATTGGTGTAGGCGAAGGATAAAGGATAGGGTTTTGGCGTTAATCAATCCCGTCTGAGGGATGTGCCCCTACACTCGACTTCCATTCAGAATCGTAGTGGCATAATGAGTGCGTATGTGGCCTATACAATGCGGTGGCCAGCCGATGTACAAGTCAGTGCTTTTATCCTTCCAGACGAGTCTGGTACCAATTCACCGACCCCGGAGGGACGGAAGGCTTGGTTGGCCTGGGCGGGCATCGATCCGGGATTCGAAGCCCTGACCGTGCGTGTGATATAGTGCGCCACTTGCCCCTACACCACCTCCGCCCTTTTTCTGTCCTTCCTAATTTCTGGTGTCAAATACTTTCAACTTTTCTGAATGAATGACTACATTTAAATCATCCAAGTTCATGTGCATGACTGCGAAGTGACTGGTTTCGTTTGGCTGTTATTGATGGAGTAGTTAGAGCAGGAAACCCCGTCGCACTTTCCGAACCTGCATAGACACCTGTGAAATGGTGAAATCATTGGTTGGGTCTGTGCTACCTCGATAACTGAGTGCTGATCAGGTAAGCATGTGGGAATTTGTATGTGAATGCCGGTGAATATGCCTTCTGCCTATTTGAAATTTGCTACATACGAATTGCTGCTATGCAGAGTCGCAGAAGCGTATATAATCGTATAGGGTTGATGTATGGATCAAATGTGGCATTTACTTGGGCTCTGGGGCGGGGTCGTCGGTGGTGGGGGGGGGGGGGAGGGCTGACTGTCATTTTTGTTGCACATTTTTTTGGAAGTGACATTTAGTTTTTAGGAGAAGGGGAGAGTCAAATTGCCATCATTTTTTTACTTCCGCGAAATCTCCAATCTCAGGGATCGCTGTGGCAAGACCAACTTTTAATTCTTAGGTAATATCTAGGCAAAATACACTATGGATCGTTTTTAAACGATTTGAATCCCAGTAAAAATTAGTGGCAGTAAAGAAGTGGAATAGAGTCGACCTTTTTCACATTATTTTTCCCATATGATGCTACTTGAATCCCATGGCATACAACTCTTCCAAAGAACGCCTTATTTTTATGGTTTGATTCGAACCGTGCCATGTGTTTTCAGGGGGTTATGACTAATTGCCTGGCACCGGTCATCCGGTCCACGCTGGTCAGCAGATGTCTCTCATTCTCGATTCTAATGCTACTTACACGATTCACATTCCAAACCACTTGTTATTGATTCGATTTTGATCCATTCTCTATTGATTTTCTCATTTTGAATCCTCTCATTGATTTTCAGCGGTCAATAAATTTTTGTCAGTTGCTTGCTACCTTGTCGATTTGGTGGTGTTTATTTCGTAGTTCCGCTTCTACAATACCGTAATCCTTCAATGATTACCGTATTCTCGAGTAATTATCGAATTGCTTTCAGTCGCCGTGAAGAGCGTCTCCGTGTGGGCAGTTGAGCCGCTCCGCAGCCATTCCTGTGCCGTCGCATCAAGTCGCAGCGGCCGCCGCGTCGCGACCAAAGACTGCCGCAGAGGAATTTGTCGGTAATTCGGCAGGTACGCTTTTTTCGAATAAGCTTACTTATTTCCGTTTTTTCATCGTTACCAGTTCCTTTGGAAATCACTTGATGTTGTGCAGATTTTCCTTGTCTTTCTATTTTGGAAAGGATACGGTAACGATTCTGAAATCTGCTTGTCTCGGCAAATTCCTTTTCTTCCTTCTTCTCCTTCATATTTCATCCACCCTAGTCCCTTTCTGATTCTCCTCGACACCTCATTTCCTAAAAATTTTGTATAAGTATAAGCAGCAGCATAAGCACTGTGCAGGCTTTATGACATGTTTATTTGTTTATTTATTCAATCTTTATTGGACAACAACCCAAAAGTTGTAGCAAAATATCAATAATCTAATCAAAAATTATCTGTTTCTACTTTAATTCAAATCTCTTATCAACTTGAACCATCTCCGTTTTACTGATCGATATATCGATTTTTGTGGGCATACGGTTACTATAGGGCCGATCGATTTATCGATTAGTGATGACAAGGTGGGGGAGGTGTTCTACGGATTTTGAATGATACAAGCGCTTTAGCGACGATTGGTGCTTTGTAAACTATGGTAATTCACAAGGTTACCAAGTTGTATGCGAAACTTTGGCCCCGGATGGAACCTTGTGAGAGGGGCCCCGAAGACCCGTAGTCCGACCTCCGGGCACAATGCTGATCATGGTATTTTAATTTACGAAAGTAATTTTTTCATTTCCTTGATGTGATCTGGCCCTACAAAAAAAGATTTATTTTTTTCCGATCTGTTTTTAGTTAGAAGTAATTTGTGAGAGGCAGTGAGAAATAGTCATATGTAGTATGATTAATATGTATACTCAAAATGTAAACAAATAATAATAACAAAGGGAACATGTTTTTTTTTGCGTCAACCAATCCTAGGGAAGAGGGATGCGCCCTGTATTCGACTTCCATTCGAAATTGTAGACGCGTATTTAATGCGTATGTGGCCTATACGAAGGTGTTTGCAGTAGCCAACCTATGTACAAGTGAGCATCAGATGATAGCATTACAAACTGATTTTTTCATCGACCAGCATAATTCGATGGAACCATTTCATTAGTACTTCAGACTCAGATGACTTCATCACTGGTGCATAATGAGAGGGTAAAAAGGACTGACTGGTAGCGTTCGGTGCTGAGTAGTTCAGCCTGAATCCTGATTTTCTAGTTCACAACAAGTCACATCAGGAATAGGACCGGCTTACGAGGCTTTTGATTGAGCCTACCTCAGGCACTAGGATAGTCTGTGATCACGTCGTTCTTCCTCTCCACCGTCTGTACTCCTCGTACTTTACAGTCTCACGAACGTACCTTTCATATGTGAAGTGAAATGGCCTGAATGCTGATATCTATATAATACTTGCCTTCCTGAGAAAAATGCCTTCGATATTCTTGAAATATGGGGCCGTGTCGGAAGTGGAACTGGCTTAAGAGGCGCTGGGTGGCACTCGGTCTGTTCGGTAGCGTCCGCTTTCATTTCTGAAGTGCTCATTGTGCGACTATCATAAAACAGTGTGGGAGATCCCTTTAAGCCTCACTCCTTCTGCTGTCCTTTTCCTGAATCTCTTTTCTGTAGTTTTCTAGGAACTTCCTGTCAATGAAGTTTACAAAGTTTCTTCTTGTCAGGGGTAGAGGTCCGTGGCGCAGCTACCATACGTAGGTAAGTGAATCAAGTCTTGGTGGATAAGTTCCCGCTAAGCATGCCTTTCATGCCTTTGGGAGTCGTTAAATTACTGCGGGACTAGTCCGTGAGTGTGAAGCGCCAACTCAGATATCAGCAGACTCCATGTAGTGTCTTCAAAGGTCAGATACTCATTGGAACCCTATTACGACTCTGATTGTAACTTCCGCCTATCAGCGCATCCCAAAACGAGATTGATCATCTTCAAGAAGTCCCTTTTTGTGAATCTGTCGCTTTTTCTGTCCCCATAAAAGTGGTCACAGCCAGTCTCCTCAAAACAACACGACACCTCGATCCAGTAGTGACCAATGATGTTTGATCCTCTGTAGCGACAGCATGATGGTAGTTGCTAGACGATCAAGCATCACATCGTACGCTCAAACCTGTTGGTAGATCCGCCAGTCTAGTTATTTCATGGTTAGATACACAAACATCAAATCTGGGATCTTTTCAAGAAATGTCGATTACATGGCGTAATCCTGATGGGGGTACAGATTTTCAAAATATTTCACCTAGTTCGAGAACTTCGAATATGGAACACATGCACATAGCTGGTGGATTGTCAACCCACCATCGTCTCGTCGTTACCCCACTTTCACCTCTTCGATCATAGACAATTTTCGGGTCATCGATTCCTCGGGAGACCGATTTCACTTTTACTTTCATCTTCAGAAACATCGTTCAGTCTAAAAATTCACCCTCTCGTTTTCGTTGTCGTTATGGTAAATGCCTTTTTAATATCGTAAGTCATGTAGGGCCTATAGGGGAAGAGAAGGGACGTGCATTTGGGACCAAAAGCCACTGCTAGCATTACCCAAAAGCATTAACAGTCCACTTTCAAAAAATTCTGCGAATTTGAATTAAGTTGACGTCATGGCTCACACCATGGCGATTTGTGAGCTGCCTTCTTTATCCTTCATCATTCCTTGGTTTCAAGCATATCATCCTATTATTGGTTCATGAGGTGGTGTGGCGGCGAGTGGCGCACTATCACACACGCATGGTCACGTGTTCAAATCCTAGATCAATATCCGCCCAGGCCAACCAAGCTTTCCATTCCTCCGGGGCCGGTTAATTGGTGTCAGACTCGTCTGGGAGGATAAAAGCACTAACTTGTACACGGGCTGGGGTGTTACTCTCATTTTGAACTAGGACGGTCTTCTTCTGTTCGTCGGCTTTCAAAGGATCCCTATTTGGGAGTTTAAGCGGGGATTACCAAATTCGATCCGTCCTTTTTGTTTTCCAGACGTCTGTTGTGTCCACTTGTGCATTATAATCAATTGGTCCCAGGTTCTTGGTGGTGTCCGTTGTTGTCGACGATGGACGGCGACGACGACGAGCTGTTGTTCGTCCACTATTATTACCTGCTGACCAGTGTCCATCGCCTATGGCTGCATTACGAATTCCTTTATTTAGCTCTCCATGAGAGCATTCGAAAATACCGCAGCCATTTTAGTGAAAGGAGATAGTGTTATCTACGTCGTAGTAGTGCGCCATGTCCTCACTCTTTCTCCTATTTAGTGAAGGTGTCCGAAATCGATAAAGGTGTTTGCGATAAGACAGGTTATGTATGCAATACGATTAAATTCACTTGAAAGAGGAGATGGGTCTTTTCGCAAGCTCATTGGTTCTTGTCGAAATTGAAGAACTGAAGCCCGGAGGCGGGTCCTTTTTTGAATGGTCCCCGGTTCCTCCTGCATCAATGCCCCTATTTACCTAACCTAAGTCGCTCGTATGCCTCTCAGTATTTCGTGAAAGCTAGCTGCGAGAGGAGGACTAAAAGGCCTAACTTTTCTTGATGTTGAGGAACCCGGGGTTCCATCATGGACAATCGTATTAGGTTCCATATGCACTGTTTCCCAGGCAGGGAAGCTTTCGAATGAAGGTCGTCTCACAGAGTGGAGGCCTACTCGGTACTCTCGGTAAAGGCGTAGGCTTTCTAGAAAGGGTCCACAAGAAGGATCGGGTATGGAAGATTAGCAGGAGCAAAATTTTCGAGGGCCTCTCTCCCAAAACGTTGCTTCTGTAGTAAAAGCAAAACGTACAGTTCCAAGACTGGAAATCCACCCTATACCCATGACTAAGTTGGGCTGATTCATTACACCTATTAAGCTATTGTTTTTAAAGCTATTTTTGTAATTTTTTCTTCGTTTTGTACTTTGCTCATTAGCATTGACGTAACAATTAAGTAATGCACACGTACATGCCATATTAATGTGGAAATGCGTAGGAGCAATTACGTCGTCGTCGTCTTCCCACATCATTCTGCTAATTTTTTTTCTTCCGTTGGCCGTCATCCACATCCTCGTTCTTCTGAAGACGTTGCGAACGTGACGTCCTTAGGGTAACGTGACGTTGGCGAAGGATTAGTATGAGCTCACCGAAGTAAGCTTTTATTTTTTTATCGGCATCTCATTAATGGACACATCTCAGGTCCGACGTGGCTTAAATCAGCTCTGTGGCCTCCTCTACTTTACCTGGTATTTTGGAATTCCATTTAATTGTTGTCTCGTATTAAAATCATTACTTCCCATACTCATTATGGATGTGAGATGGGGTAGTGGCAAATGGCGCCCTGTCACAAGCGCATGGTCCAGGGATTAAGTCTCAGATCGATGCACTTACAGATCAACCAAGCATTCCTCCGAGACCGGCTAATTGACATCAGACTCATCTGGTGGAAGTCGTGTAGGTCCCAGGAGTTCACTCGCTTTAAACTTCCTTGAACATCAATGTTCGGGTGACACGTCACCACCCACCTTTCCGTCATGTTTCTCTACACTCGGATGGGTAATTACCCACTCGCTTTTTTGGATCCCATTTTCTGTAATAGACCTGTTACAAGCCGAACAGCCTTCTGGAAATTCGATTGGGGACCAGTTAGTCCTTAAAGTCAGCCAAGGTAACCCGTCGCGACTCTATGGCCCTGAGAGTCGGTTACTGGCATCAGTAGAGTCAGTCACTTATTAACCTGAGTGCCCTGAAAATCTCTGATTGGCCGTATGGACGCCCCTCACCACTTTTTCTGTTGAAGAAAAAGTAGCCCAGGGAAGTTTTGAATGGCTTCCCGGTCACTGAACTTGGAAATCCGTCCCTTGGGAGCTTATGTGTGGAGATCAGGGACATGGTGGTTAACAGTCATCTTAACAGCACTGAACCTGCCCTTTCTGAGGCAACTGTCAAATTCAAATCACGGATTCCCCAATGAGAACAGTGCTCCCAACTCTGCTCTCCGCTCATTCGGTCATTATGGAAAGGAACTTTGAGAGAGCAAAGGATGTAGTTACCGCAAAGAAATATAGAGTTTGGCGGTAATTAATCCCTTTGGGATGCGCCACTCACTTGGTATGCATCTAGAATTGTCATGGCACTTGAGTGTGAAACTATTACGAGTCCTTTTTTTTCCTAGTTGTTTACAAGACTTTGTAAGTGCGGACCCGCCTACATTAAATGATTAAGATCTCCCACTTTCTCTTGTGGTGGTCGACCTTCATCGATTTCCCCATCTATAGAGTTTTTGTCATACGTTCTTCTTCACAAACATGAAAACGAAATTTACCCATCTATCCTCCCAGGTTCTCCCTCCCACATAACTCTTGTGCTTCCTTACCCGAACAACTCCACAGAAAACCTTCACCATACCAAAACACTAGCGAAGAAGAATGTAGAGGGCGGAGGGGTTCAAACTGAAACTATCGCAAGCGAAGCTCTCCAATCCTCTCCCAGACCAAATCTCCCGATCGCCTACCACGCTTTATGTTAGTATTCGGTAGTAGGTTTGTCCTGGAGATATAGAATGTCGGCCTAACCATGGATACGTTTTGTTAGCTCTTGTATGGACTGCAAGCAATTTCAATGTTTTCACGATCCGGAATGGCGGGCTCGTGCATGGCGCATCGCCCATTCTGGCATCATTTCGACCAGCCATATTCTCCGAATGGGAACTACCCTTCCAAAGCCCAACACATTCTCGCTATAGTTACCTTATGAGAAGCGTGTGATGCTGTTGTTTGAAAGAGTTCTCGTTCTAATTCTGGACTTGTTTACCCCTCATTAGCCAGTTATCACGCTGAAGCTATTTACTTCACCTTGCAGCTACTGTTTTCGTAATTTTACTCATGATAATGTCGGCTCTGCTGCCTTGCAAGTATCTATGGCTTATTACTATGCAGTTCGACAGAATGGCTACATACACGCAATGCCCTAGCGCCCTAGCGTATTCAATTGAATGCTCTGGTAATTAAACTGAAAGATGTAAAAAAAATTAGTTATTAATGCTAGCAAAATGTAATCACAAAAAATACACATGATTTTTTGAGGATATTTATTTATTTACTTATTCATTTATTTATTGAATATTGTTTACCTAACTGAAAAAAACTTTTCCTTTTTCATCCAGTATCTCTTATCTTTAACCTTATCATCTTAAGCATCTGCAATCCTTCGAGGGGACCTTTGAAACGCTCTAATTTTACCGTAAATTTTTGGACCTCTTTGGAACTACCGAAAGATCAAGACCTTCAAGAGCTTCGTCTCATTTTTTCCGACGCTGATATCATTTTTTAGGCTCTGGAGATTTCTTTGCCAGACTTCCACAGAAGTACCTCTGACTTCATTACTCGAATAGTCCAGTAAACATAGCGGAACATAGGAAAATTCCTCTGTATATAATAGAACCATTAAAGGTCATGATGTTGGTGTAATTGTTAAAAGCGCCGCATAGCGCTTGTATAGCTTTTCGGATCGATCCCTGCCCAAGCTATTCAAGTTTTTCAATTATACGTAATAGAATGATTAATATCAAATTGTATGGGAATGAAAGACTTATATAGCGTCTGGTCCAATACTTCATAATGTATTTTCAGTAAGCTCACGAAGGCTACTACGTTTTCAACGTAAGTCAAGTGCATGGCGCAATCCTTGAGCAACATAGAACCCTAGGTATTTTTTAAACTGTGCACAAACATCCCATCATGTTTAACCCACACTGATGGTTCCATAGCATGTCGTCATTTGTTATGGTTGGACAACAGCAGTCATTCCCGGATGAAGTCATTCTCGGATGAGCCATGCATATGCATTCCATCTAAAAAACACTCCCAGCATGAGTGTGAACAATCCTCGTTCCCTTCTCTTCCAGCTATATGTGGAACGCCCAGATCTCGATTGTCTGGGATCATGGCGAGCATAGCCATTTTAGGGATGTCTTGATTTTACTTGTTTGACTAGTTGCTCGGGTATTAGTCATTGTCGTGCCATGGATTGATGTGGGCGGCTTCGTCTTGCACTCTGGGTGACATCATCATTCAGTGAAATCTGCTGAGTCACTGCTTAACTACCACTCTTTGTTGCTTCGAGGAACTAAGCATCCCCATGAACTTTTTTCTGGGAATACCCAGTAATTTTATTGTCTTGAATGGGATTTTTCATTATCACCGTCTCTTCATAGTTTTGGGATGCGCCATGCATGAGAGTTCTCGTGATTATCCAGTAGTAGGCGAATCAATTTGGAACTTTTCCTGGTTGAGAATGTCCGTTTACTCAGTGGTTTCATTTCTTTGGACCTGCATTTTTCCTACTGGGAGGTAAATGATTGGCGAAATTTGATACTTCGGCAGTATAGGTGCAAGACCAGGTATTGATCACTTCCCAACGTAAGGCAAAGAAGTATCTGCGACATTCCAGTGTTCACAAGCCTCTTTTCATCGCCTCTTTCCCACTTGGGCTCAAGATATTGCTCGTAGGACCTGAACCACTCCAGAAGTTTAATGTTTCTTTCTCTTTTCTGGTAAAACAATCGACAGGCCTAACCTCATCCTAATCGATACCCGCCCGCGTAAACCAAGCAGTCCATTTTGAATGACTACCGTCCAGCAAGGCGAAGGTGGTGTAGTGTATATAGCACACACTGTCGCTCACGCATGGTCCGGAGATCTAAGCCCAGAATCTAATCTACTCCTAGTCGATACTCGCCCAAGTTAAGCAAGCCGTCCGTTCTTCCGAGATCGATTTACTGTTATCATAGTCGTCTGGGAAGATGGAAGCGGTGACTCGTTCATCGGCTAACCTGACTTGATCAATTCATGAGGACCAGATCATTTTGAAGTCGTTCGAATAGGTCATCAAAGATCGAACAAGGACCACCTTTCAGAAAACCCACATGGCCACACCCACTTTACAACAATCATGCAGCAATTTACGAGAGAGTATGTGAACGATTTACGTGTGTGCAACCACTACTGACGGCTGGGTGTTCGGTTCCACTCGTTGGCTGAGTTTTTTGGTTGAGTTGTCCTGTCTCTATCTCCGTTCTTCATCAGAATTCAGCGAACGTTACGACTTTTTTCCCCCTCTTCGAGAGTAAGCGTAAGAAAGGTGATCCGATCAGCGGGAAAGTTAAATGGGAATTGAAACGCTGTGGAGGGTAAACACACCCAAAAGGACGATACCGAAGAGACTGAAAAAGGGTCTCAAGGACAGAGGTTGCTGACTTCTACCTACACTGAAAATTTTCTATAAATAATCTTTGAGGGTTGATACTCCCTCATGGAATTCCTTTCCATCTTTATTACGGTAAATAGCCGGGCAGAGGTGGGTTAGTGGCTAGTGGCGCAGTATCACACAATTATGGTCAGGGGATCGGTCCCGGACTGGCTTTGAAGAAAAGAGATCGTAATAAGAGTACTTTTTAATGGAAGTGCAAGAACGGGGGAATGAGTGGGTGAGACGAATCTGTTTAAATCTACAGGGTCTCCATCCCTACTGGGCGAATTGCAGATCGCCTTCTTCCCGAAGAGCTTTCATCCAATTATTGATCTTGTCTCTTAGTTTCTTTTTCTGAGGAGGGAACACTGTTCTCCACACAGCCGTCTCTCTCTTCTCCCGTGTGGGAGACGGAAATGCCCCGGGAGTTCCTGGAAAGTGGCGCCTGTTGTGTCGTGGTGCAGTCTGGCAGCAGGGGCAAGAGGAGGTTGGAGCGAGTCGTCGGAGGTGAGACAAAACGACGGTCGGTCGGTGATGGCAACGATCGGTCTGTCCGCCTTCGCCGCCGCCGTCGATCGGTTGGTCGGTGGGTTGGTTGGTCGATCTTCATTGTTTCGCTGTAATCGAACAGCCCGAACAGGAGAAGAAGAGTGGAGAACGGGAGGCACCCATAGTGAACGTGTCTTCGAAGAGGAGGAGGTGTGTGTATCCTGGTCGGTCGTCGTGTGCGTGTATGTGTGTATGTGTGTGTGCAGCCGGGGTGTAAATCGGCACAAAAACGTTCTGCAACGACGCTTAGCGAGTTTCCGCAACTCGTTCCCGATCCTTTCATTTCACATCACACAATCACAATGTCTTTTGTGAACTCTCCCAAGCCATTTATTGCCCCCACCTCCGTTTTATTTCGATCTCAATGATCTTTGCCATCAATGGGAATCTGACAAAAACGGAGATGCCGGTAGCGGACTCCTAAAAGGGCATTCTTCTTTTAGTTCCTGTCTGGGATTGAGAAAGGGTTTAGCGATGATCTGTAAGGTAACCTTATTGATAAGCCCCAAGTCATTTCCCTCTGGTAGGACTTTGATTCCTTCATTTTTTTTTGGTCGTTAAGGGGTCGTCATTTACGTCGATGTTGTATTCAAATTTAAAAAAAAGCGACTTTTGGATGCTTTCCCATGGCAGCCCAATCAATAAATCAATATTTTAGTTTTATAGATTCAAATATGGTTAAGTCAAGTTGGGAATTATTTCTTATTACGGGGTTTCTGTTAGGATAATCAAGACGGTTCTGTATCTGGCCACGGCTTCATTGATCGATCACTAGCAGGATAGGGTCGTGACCTGGACGAGATTCTCGTCCAAATTACCTAACGACGTCTTGTGATTGGAATTCGACTGTAGGACGTTCAATCGGTTCTCTTTTGGAGGCCTACCGACCAATATTCAGTATTACTACATTCTCACTACTATTGTAAGAGTTTGATTCTGATCTTGTTTGATCGATCGATTTATCGATTGATCAATCTTCTTCTTCTTCTTCTCCCTCGCGTTGGTCTTGGTGGCGCTCCTCATTGCTTCCCATTGACTGAAAAATCTGATCGCCATTTGATTCATTTTGAACGAGAGACCTTCATCCTTAATGGCCTTGCGGTGCGGATTTCATGGCCACAGGTTTTTAGGGTCCATCGATGGGGATCGGAGTGGAAGAGACTAAGCGGCTGGTAACTTTTAACGAGGGCCAAATAAAAATAAGTTATAGGGTGCTAATCACCCACCTATCACCTGTATCACCTGTCGTCTCGTTGATCATCGATTTCCTCGAACGTCTGCCAGGTCTACATTCGTCCCTGCTACGAGCTAGAGTGGTTCAGTGAACGTCCTCGCTTGAGAAGCCCGAGCTACAGTACTCCTTTTGCTCACAGATTTCCTGAAGGAGCCTGACATTGCGTTGGTGATCGTTCTGGTGTTCGTTTGACGTCCTTATAGGGTGCTACCATCACCATACTAAAAAATTCTTCTCTTCAGACACCAATTTCTCATTTTTCGATTGCCATACTTTTGGTCACTTGTTTTAATTGCTTTTCGGGACTGTCTTGAACTAGGTCCAGTGATCAGTCACTTAGAAATAGAATGCGCCACGTTATCGACTTTCATTAGAATTCCAGATGACTCTTAAAGGAGTACTTTGCCTGATTAAGAGCTTATCAAAGCAAATCCCTATTACCACCCAGAGCTTTCACGTTTTTAGGCGATCGCTATAGGTCATACGTCTCTGTCAGCCTAAATTACTCTATCAATTCTCTTTCTATTTAATTTTTGTGATAATTTCCTTATTCATATTCTATATTTCCATTTGAAGTATTTTTCGTATTTTCATTTTTTATTCGTTCAAAAACTAGGGACACCAAAGACTTTATCATTTATTACTGCATTATTACTGTCAATACTATTATTATTGTGTTATTACACCATTTGTACTTACTATTTTTGAGGAACATAAGCAATTTATTCATATACGTACGCGTTCCGGCAAACTTTTCCGATCACCTAAGCTCTCTGCTGAAATTGCGTGGGAGTACAACAGAAAGTGGGTGGGGAGTTGGAATGTGGGCGAAAGAGAGTGGAATTTCCGGTATTCTACCCAAAATTGCTAAAGTTACTAGTTGAAATATAGTTGGAACTGTCCTTAAGTGACCGTAATCTCGAAAAAGATCCATTTTTGGCCAATTCTTGTCGGAGATTTGCCCATATTGGCATACCGTAGAAAAAGGGATTACCTAACTTCGATGCCGGTAATCCACCGGTTAGAGAAGTCAAATCATAAAATGATCTGAAAATCCCAAAAATTAGAAAAGAACTTCGAAAAATTGCAGTTATTTTCTCACCCGAGCCCATGCGCCCGTCCCACCAGCTTAATGGGTGTGCTCCTTGATCGGCATTGGTGGTCGGTGCCATGTTGGTGAATAGGGAAGCTCCTCAATATAGCCGTAGTCGATCTTGGTAGATCTCGTATTTCTTGGAACCTGTCGCGTTGTTCCAAGAACACGTGCACATTTCCAGTTGGTACACTCGGTTTTGTCGACCCATCACTCATCCCAGTCTGTCCTTTCACCTCCTCTCTCGCAATTGCCCACTCCACGACCTTCGCCTTGGCCCTCTTTGTGCATGTAGAACTCGTGCACCCACTTCTACTAAGAAACCACTCTATTGGAGCTATTAGGATGAGGGCTATTATCTTCTATGAAAGTTACATGTAGGTTCTTTCGACTGTTGAACTGACAATTACAATGAATTTTGTTGTTAATGGCCTTGACAATTTCCCACAATAGCATCCTATCAGTGGTTTTTATCAGGAGCCATTTGGTTTCGTTGGTCTCACCACCGGAACCATACCGTTGGTCTCGTTAGAGGAAAGAAATCGATCGATCTGTGCGACATCGATAGAGTTGATCAATGACCGGTTCAATAGCGAGCCCAATCAAGTAATTCGATCCAAGTCATCGTGCGACTACTGATTTCAATCTATCTGATTTACCTATAGATAATTTCTGAAGATTTATTGGCTTTACCGGGTGGTAGGAGCCATTTTTCCCTTCATTCTATAAAAATCTTCTGGGGAACCTCCGAAGGAGCTGATGCATAGACCAGCCTTTCTGGGATGCGCCATGCTTTCATTTGCTTCCTTTTGAAGTCATGGAGACTTTAAGTGTCATTTCGGGCTATAGATTACTTTTCGAAAGGAAAAGAGTTGGAGTAGCCGAAACTTCTTCCGAAGGTGTCACCGTGAGGACTGGAAGTTATGAGTAAGCTGGACAGGATTCATCGATTCCTAGTCGCCCCATCGTAGCGGCGCCTCTAACCACTGATTCATCTTTCTTCATTATCGCATTAATCTTTTCCCTTCCGAATCGTTAGAGGGACGATATGGCTGATGCAGGGCTGCCATCGGACCGAAAAACTCGGCTGAATTTCAGTGCGACCTGGGGTTCATCGCATATGCGTGACATACTTCGCAACACTTCTACGATTTTGAGGCGGAGACATTCGAGTGGCGTATGCCCCAATTGATTTACTGTGCCAACTAGGACTTTTCAACTTTAACGCTCGAACAACACTTTCGGTGAGTACAAGAGCCCCGGGGAAGAAAAAAAGAACGCTCCGCAGACGCGCGCGTCTCTTCATGGAACCCTCACCAGGTTGAAGTTCCTATGACGCTCAGTTCGCCATAGTTCAATAGTCTGGTAAGAGGAGCTGCGAGGTTGGTTTTCGCATGCGACAGCTATCGAGAACCCGGAACTAGCTTAGCCAAATATTTCTTGGTCGTCTTTTCCATACGAAGCTGTTTCTTATTCCGATTTCCGGTTTCCGAAGATTTACTGTAACCAGGAACAGCTTCAGAACCATTCTGATCCATCTCCGAACCCGTTTGTCCAATCATTTTCCGCTCTCTTCCCCTCTGAAGGACTCCCCGTTGTTGTCCCCATTTGCAAAATGTTTATGTGCTCTGATTTCGGAACACTTCCCAAATATGCCGTCCCGGTGGTCATCTTTGGCCCCTCATAGACCCCCTTAGTGCCATTGTTGTCTGGGCGGGTGATTCGTTTGCGTTCGGCTCGCGGCAGAGGTCAGAAGTCGCAGCATCTCTACGTCGTCTCGCTTTCATAAGGTGGCGGCTCTCCATGGCACCGCAGCGGACGCCTTGTCACGGGCCTAAAACGACGCCGCCACCGCCGCCGCCAATGACGCCGTTCGCCATTTTGGTGCTAGTATGTGTCAGCAGCAACGGCGCCTCGCCGTTCGTGGCCGTGGCGGTGGCGATATGTGTTCATCGTGTGTGTTGCGGTTTCGCTCGAACGTTGTTTACTGCATTATTTACTGCCGTCTCGTCTCCTTCCTCTTTCTACACGCACGCGCGAAGTTCCACGATTTTCGATCGTTTGGTCAAAGATAAGCGTCTAGACGTTCCCGCCTCTCTCTCTCTCGAGAGTAATTAGGTCTCACACGAGACGGAAGTCTAGGTAAAGTCTGAGTAATCTGAATGACTAAAGGTATGGCTAGGTCTGGGAGGTCTAGTCAGGGAGTCGCAGTTAGTTACATGAGTCATTCCTATGGTAATTGGGATTGAGTGCGGGATTTCCTGGGAAAGTTGTTATACTGGGAGAGCGGTAGGGTTTCCTCGACCACCTAGACCGATCCTGACTGTCTGCAACTGAGCTTAGACGCCTTTTCCCAGAGTGAGTAACACCTACCTGACCAGTCCCAGTTGAATGCGGAATGCTTCCAGTGAATAGGGTCTAATAAGGGACAAAGCCGGCAAAGATGGAAGTCAGAGTAGGAGTTTCTCCTTACCTGGCCTTCAGAGTGGCCGAAAATTAGAGTCAACGCTGTCTGCACCCAAGTAGACATCCGCTCCCTCGAATAGATGGTGTTGGAGACGTCCTAAGCAAATATGAGATGGCCATGGTGAAAACAAGTCACACCGTCTCCCACAATGGAAGATACCAGTAGGAAATCAGTTTTCCACAACTCGGCTAGTACTAGTCTCAGCTAGAAGTAGCCGGCACGGCCTAGACGAAACCTGCCCTTCTAAGGACCTGGGCAGGCCGACATAGGCGAGTTTCCAGGATTGTGCTCAAAAGAAGTTATGAATTGGTTTTTTGAGGGAAGAGAGGACGGTATGAACCGGTATTTTCTCTGAAAATCTCCCCGAACTGTTTCTCTCCAATATGGGCCAAGATAGTCTCTCTCGCAAGTCTTCAGCTTGAGTTTCCTTTTAACAAAACCCCTCCATTTCCATCTCCTCATCTCCATCATATGACTGATGTTGCGCGCAAAGGAGGCGATGGCGGCGGTCCTTTTTCAGTAGAGATGTCGTCGTGCCTGCCACCAGGTGCGTACTGGTAGGAAGGTCGTCTCAGCCGGTACCACGCTGATATACCGTCGCCCCCGAATGCGCGAGATGGCGACGACTCTGTGTTGGTGTTTGCGTCACCTTTGCACCGGGTTGTCCTATGGCTTAGCAACTTTATCCCTGCCTTGTCGACCTTGCCTGTTCTACTTTTCTGTGCTCAAAGTCCTCAAAGTTCTCGGCAAAGGTTAGGCTTGGCTTGGGGTTGACTCCGAGAAAATATTCCTTGGACAATGTTTGATCTGGTTGGTCAGTCGGTGGGATTACACTTGGGAGGGAGCATCAGCAGGGTGTTTCTATCGGGGTTTCGCAGAAAATCGGGCAGTTTGTTGAAAATAAGAACCTTAAGAGCGGGCCGTGATGTCCTGACCATAATAAGGTACCCCCAAAGTCCTTCGGCCTGCTGAAACTGCCCATCAGAGCGGAGCTTTTAGAGCTCCAGAAGCAGTTCTCTACCGAGCGATGCTCCTCCCTAGCCTCGTCCTGGAAACACCCGTCTAGGTGCCCAGGTTTGGCTTCGTTTGGAAGGTACCTAAGCAGATAACCCCTGCACTACAGGCCGTTAAAAATATCCCGAAAATGTCGCCCTAATCAGCTTGCCGCCGCTTTTTCCCAATCTTCTCTTCTGTTCCCTTCTTGCTTCAGTCAATGTCATTCATTCCTTGGGAAAAAAAGTGAAGTTCGAGTAGTGAGAAATCGATTTTCCCAAAGCTACCGTAACTGTTCGTTCATTGAAACATACCGACGTCGTCGTCGTTTTTCGCAACACGAAACAGACGTCTCAACGTTGACGTGAACGGAGCTGTCATTGAACCCGTGGAGGTTACGATTTTAGCCATTTAATGTGGCGTTTATGGGCATTCCCAAGGAGATTTATTATCCTCTCAAGAGGTTAAGACTCCCTGGAACCTACGACTTACTCCGTTGATCGGGCCATTTAGAAGACGCAGTCCTTTTTTTCAGACCAAAACGAAAAGAAATGGAAATGTATTTTGGGGAAGGACAGCTCCTAAGCTGAACTTCTGGGAATCTAAGACTTGATCTTTTGGCTCCCTCAGTTCCAGAAGCCTGGTTCCAATCCAATTTTGTAACGGCTTCGTGGTTTTTTCGTATTTTTTTCGATCCCTGCTCTTTGCGGGATCGATTGCTTCTTGCAAGTTTTGTTTCTTTTCTTTGAAAAAACTTTGCAATCAGGCAATAACAATGATGTTCTCGTCTGCTGCTGCACGTCTTGAGTGCAAGTGCAAAAGGGCATTTGCTCGACCAAACTATCCATTGTTCTTCACTTCCGCGGAGGTTTCGTTCCGAAAAGTTTCCTATTGAACAGTTGAACTCCTCACTCCTGTCTCATTAGAAGTTCCACTCGAAAAAATGTTAGGACCGGCTCTTTTCTTAAAAAATTTCCAAAATCCGCATTATTTTGAAAAAAAATCCTTTCGCCAAGCAGTAGCTCCAGCCAAATTTCGAAAGCTTTATTTGCCGAATTTTTTACTCGCCCTTCCACTTCTTGCATTCATGTTTACTCGAATCTTTTCCAAAATGACAATATTCCTTTTTATTTGTTTTATTTCTCAAGCCGTTTTACTAGTTTACTCCATAGGCTGTTTTCTGTTTTTCTTTTTGCACATCACCCATTGACTTATTCGCTTACTCATTTTTTTCGAGCGTAAACGGTGTAGTGGCAAGTGGTGCACTATCACACACGAATGATCGAGGGTTCGATTCCCGGATCGATAACCGCCTAGGCCAACCAAGCCTTCTATCCCTCCGGAGTCCATTAATTGTTGCCTGACTCGTCTGGGAGGATGAAATCACTGATTTGTACATCGATTGGCTACCGCAAGTTATCGTATAGGGAGTTTATCTATCGGGATTTTAAGGATGAGGTATTTCGCATTGGGTGACTCTTATGAGTCGTACGCAAGCTCAGTACCCTTTGAAAGGCTTATGGAATCATGACTGAAGGGTGAGTGCACGGCGCACTTTGAATTCCCTTGGCCTGATGAAAATCCAAAAACTGTAACTTATGTTTCAAGGAGGTTTTTCCCTTCCAGGACAGGATAGATGCAAAGGACAAAGGCGCCATATCCCAATAAATACAGTACATAAGGGGTCCACCAGCGCCAGTCAATCCCATTTTTCGTCTCCCAGTTTACTCTGGAATCATAAAGGAATCAGAGAATCACCCTCAATCCATCCAAGATTTCAAAACGAGTGCACGCAACCGCTGGAAAGAGCTTCTTCGAGACACAGAGCACGGTGGTGTAGTTCCGGTGGAGAAGAGTAGGTTAGGGGAGTGGCGGGAAGGGAGGGGAGGGGGGGGGGGGGTGAGGTTGATTTCATCTTCCCAGTGGCAAAGGGGAAAGGTGGACCTGGTCATTGTAAATCAATTTCATGCGAAGAGAAGCGACGTCGAATCGAATGATAACTGATAATCGGTGCCGAAGATCTTCTCGCTGTGAATGATGGGAGCACTTCGACGTCGCCAACTGTCACCCCGCCGAACCTCCCTCCCAACCCCTTTTATTCAGTTGAGCCCTACCTTTTCAAGGTATAGCTGGTAGGTCGTAAACGTTCTCGTTGTTTACATCTGATGATATTTGGTACTTCTGGCCCGTACCTACCAAAATTTTCTCATGAAAGTTATCATGAATACAAATTTTATTGTATTTTTTTAAATATTCTACATTTTATTATCAATGAATTTCGATTTTTTCACATACTCCATTGTTTTGTGTCACCTGATCCTGTCCCTTTTCTGTTTTGTACCGTGACCAGTCTCTATCGGCTCTGAGCAGTGTTATCATAGCGTAGTAGTCGCCTGTCGCCCCTGAGTCTGATCGTAAAAAATATAATAAAAAGCAGTGCGAAAAATAACAATGGCTCAGAGGGCGTGTCGTTCATGAGGCTGGTCGTAAGATAGAAAAAACCACGATAAAAAAAGTAAAATAGCAATAAAATACAAAGATGAAGTCACCGGGCGTAGATCGATCCCGTCTGAGGAATGCGCCACTGCATTCGACTTCCATTCAGAACCGTAGTGACGTATTGGATGCGTATGTGGCCTATACATTGACTTCCGTGGCCGACCGAGGCACAAGTCTGTGCTTTTATCCTCCCAGACGAGTTTGGTACCAATTCACCGACCCCGGATGGATGGAAGGCTTGGTAGACCTAGGCGGATATTGATCAGGATTCAAATTCATGATCATGTACATATGTGTGAAGTGCGCCACTTGCCACTGCACCACTTCCACCCCTCTAATATTAATATAGAAATAAAAATAAAAATTTACAATTGTAATTGACTAAGGAGGCAGAAAATGCCCACTGAATCTCTGTACGTGTGATGGACTTTCCTGACCGGATATTTTCCCTTCCAATGGCTTTTTCGTTCTCATTTTCCCTTCCTGCCCTTCAGCCCTTGCTGTTTACTTGTACTCCAAGCAGTCCCAGCTTATTCGGGAATGAATTTCCCTTGAGAGTATCTGATTATTGATCAATAAATCAATAATTCTCTATTTCCTAATGTTTTTGGTGGTTCGCTAGGATTAGGTCGGATTCAGAGACTATTTTTGCTATTTGTTGAGTTCTGACTCTGCCCGTCCCAGGCCCACTACCGGCTTGACTATCCCTTTCCTTTTGGGAGATTGTTGAAGCCATATCGTACCCATAGGGCCGTCATCGCGTACACTTCACTGTTTGTTTATTTTATTTTTATGGATATTGTCATGGTTCCAAAACAAACAATTCAAACAAGCCAGAAAAGCTACAGTTACATTTCGGGTTGTTTCGATTTCTTTTCCTTTACCTCTGCGTCTCTAACCGATTTCTATACCGTGTACCTTCTACTCTGTTTCTGTAACTCTCCGAATTATTCATTGTTTATTTTTGTACACAAAAGTGAGTCTACGGACTTACGGCTTATCGCCAGTATTGATCGTTTTATGAGAGCCGTTTTTGGAAAATACCGTACAATATGGTCATATGCTTTTGCCTACATACATACTATGGGTGTGTGCCTATGTGAAGCTGTGATGGTATGGGTGAGTGTTATGCAAATTTCGCTGACGTCATCTGGGCTGGAAACGACAACGACGACGATCACCGTAATGCGACCCAGTACGACATAGCTGAATACGATTCCCTGGCGGAGTTTCAGGAACAATCCCGAATGAACTTCCGATGATCAGGTGATTTCCCCGCCAGGAACATCTGGAACCTATTGGGAAGCGCGGCCTGAGAAAACTCTAGAGGACTAAACGGTGGCTGAACAACGAATTTAGTTCTATTTATTTATTTATTCATGGACGCAGCGTGACTGCGTGGTAAAACACAACCAACAATGAAATCAGATCATACAATCTTCTCGATAAAGAACGCATCAATTGAGTGTGCTAAACTATACTACTAAAACAATGATGGAAACATTTGATAGATATCAATTAAAACAAATATGGACATAGTCATGGCAATCAATCGTACCTTACCGGATTTCAGGGAATTTCTGCTTTGACTAAGTTTATGGCTTTGTGGCGGAACACCCCGAGAGTCAAGCGCATGATATTCTCATCATAGATTTTATTCAACAAAGGTAGCACTCTAATAGCAAAAGATTTTGCTCTGACTTGTGTTCTCACTATAGGAAACCTTATTTTGACCGTGCTCCCTCTAGTCCTCGATTTCACCAGAGTGAAAAACTCAGCAGAATCCACTGCAACCCTCCCTGTCAGAATTTTGAAAGCCATAACGAGATCGTTAACATGCCTTCTATGCGTCAAAGAAGGTAACGCATAACGATGGCGCCTTTCAACCCCACTAGGCAGAGACTTGAGACTTAAGGCGGAACAACGAAGGATAAGCTTACGTGTAAAACTGTTTTGTACACTTTCCAAAAGCTGCACGTCTTTTTTCTTGAATGGAAAGAACACGGAGGTACCAGATTCCACGATTGGTCTCACATAAGCCTTGTATGCTTTTAGTAAGATTGCAGGGTTCTTTGATTGTAAAGTCTTGAAAAGGTTGTAAATCCTATTGTTTTGCTCTAGACACCAAAGCCTTATAGTGCGAGTCAAAGGCAAGCTTATTCGACATGACAAATCCAAGATCCCTGACTTCGTTCACTGGTTCCAATACTACAGAACCAATTTTGTAGCGTTGGATAAGGCTATTATTCCCGATGGAGAATACTTTGGTTTTATCAGGAGCAAGGGGTAGCTCCCATAGTTCGGACCAAGAGACAACATGGTCGATGGCCGCTTGCAGCATATCACAATCGGAGAGGCTCTCAATAACTTTGTAAAGTTTGATATCATCAGCGTACATGGCACACGATACTTGATATCTAGCCACACAAGTGGGAAGGTCAGCAGTGTACGCAAGGAAAAGAGTCGGAGACAGCACCCCACCCTGGGGAACACCACTGGGAATCTTACGTATAGAAGAGAGCTTGCTCCCGACCCGTACCTGATACGTGCGTCCGGAGAGGAAGGATTCAATCCAGCGAACAATCAGTGGATAAACCCCAAGTACTTCCAGCTTGTGAATCAGTTTTTTATGCGGTACCCTATCGAAAGCCTTGGCGAAGTCGAAATAAATTACATGAACTCGTTTTCTGGCGTCAAGGGCTCTGGACCAATCGTTGAGAGAACAAAGAAGGGCAGTTTCCGTTGATCTACCCGCTCTAAAGCCATGTTGGCAAGAAGGAATGATGTTGTGCTGTTCAAGATACTTGGTAAGCCTGACCTTTACTATTTTTTCGAATAGCCTTGCGAAAATCGAAGTAATACTTATTGGCCGATAGTTCGCGGGATTACTAAAGGGAGGCTTTTTCGGGATGGGAATTATGAAAGAGTGCTTCCAACGAGATGGAACTTCCGAACGCATATAGGAGAGGTTAAAGAGAATTTCCAAGGGGAAGGCAATGTAGAATGCAATCCTTTTGATAAATTTCAAGGGAAGAAAATCAGGCGTGACCGAGTGAGAGTCCGGCCACTGGGTTAATAACTCATAGATCTCCTCCTTATAAAACCACAGAGAGGACTCCATTGTAGTGCCGCAAGAGGAAGAGTCAGCAAGGTTCAGGCTACTGTTCTCCGTAAAAACCCGCTGAAACTGGTCAGCCAAAACCTCAGCTTTGATATCATCAAGAATAACAACCTCTGACTCAGACCGATTAAGGGCTGGTATTTTCACCGACTTCTTGAGACGATTATTAATATAGGCGAACAATTTGTTAGGATTCTTCGACTCAATAAATTTCTTTTCTAAGTACGCACTGTATTTGACTATAGCTTTACGCACCTTCTTATCGAAAACTTTGTAGGCCTCCCAGGACAGTACACTATCGTCAGCTACCGCGCTGGCCCATAGTTGGCAACGGCGGCGGACCATTCTATCCAAGTAAGAAGGAAATCTGTACCGGGTACAGCTAGCACGACGTAGTGGCACATATCTATCCACTGCATCATGAAGGACAGACAGAAATAATTCATATTTTTCATCTATGGTGTCTACAGTAGCAAAAGATCCGACCCAATCAATGCTACTTAAATGCTCCTCCACGGCGTCATACCTGGCCTTGCCAAAATCTCTAACCCACTTCCTCTGTGCAACAGCAAGTGGCTCAACATTTAGAGTGAAGCTAGCAGACGCATGGTCACTACTACCAATAGGAGGAAGCACTTCTACTTCTCCTATAAGCGCGACTTCATTACAAAATATTAGATCAAGATATGAGGGTCCACGGGTGGGACTCTTCACAAACTGTACAAAGTTATGTGAGCGAAACACCTCTAAAAATTCTTTAGTCACAGCGCAGTACCCAGCACTACAGTCGGTCGAGTTCCAATCGACATCGGCCAGATTGAAATCACCTACCACTAAACATGGTGCCTCATAACTGCTAAAATCGCTTATAACCTTTAGTAATTGGCTAGAACTATGAGCATTGCAGAGTGGGGTTCTGTAAACAAGCATTAATCGAAAAGTGAAATGGCGTACGAAGAAATCAACAACAATTATTTCATATGCATCTTTCAACGAATCTTTGTAAACAATCACGAATGAAATAGTGTTTTTAACTAAAATGAGAACTCCTCCTCCTTTTTTTATAAAGACGGTCGCAGCGGATGGCTTCGAATTGAGAACTAACAATACCTAGCAGAGGAGCTGTATCGTGCTTCGAATTTAACCATGTTTCGGTCAAAAGTACAATATCATAGTTGGTATGGAGCAGAGTACAGACTAAAGACCAGTTATTCTTGATAATTGATCGAACATTAGAAAGCAAGCACTTGAGTCTCGGTTGTGACCGGGGAAGTATTAGAGGTCTATTAGGCCCGTATTGGATGCGCCATGCACTTCCCTGATCCGCAAAAGTTTTTCACTATGTACATAGCCCACATGATGACTAGGTAAACTCCCAGACATTGATTAAACTCGAGAAATCGGTAGTGTGACAGTCACGGAAACGGTCATCAGTCGCGGCCCGGGCATCGTGACCGTATCCACTGCTGTTGCTGCTGATTTCGCAAGTGTCCATGGGGAGGTGTAGGGTAGCAGCGAGGCGACGACGGGCAAGGTGGTCAAGGTGGTACCGGGTGGTCTCGGCCGGCGCGCGTCACCGTAGTGGCTGGCGTCGACGGCGAGTGCTGTGACCTCAACTCGGTGACCTTAGGTGGCCTCACCAGCACAGTCATCGGCCGATACCCACATACCGGCACGTTCCCGCCGCTATCTCCTTATCCTCCAGATTGAGGATTGTCTGGGAGTGGCTGGCTGCTGATCGTATTCCTGCTATCTTATCACTGATTCGTTGAATTGTCCCGTTGGTGTTCCGTTCTGGCACCCATTCCGAGTTCCAGGTAGTGTCTGGGGATAACCGCCTGAATAACCCTCGCATGGTCCGCCTGTCCTACCTGTGCTCCACCTTTTCCACTCCAAGAGTTACCAACTACGGCTAATTCACGTGACGGCCGGCCGATGTCCACCCTTACCTGGTAACTCTTGCACTTTTGAAACATCGCCGCCCGCACTATTACTAGGGGAAGGGGCCCGTCGGTCGTCGCGGGGGATGACGGTTGAGCGAGGAGGTGCGGAGCGTCCCGGTTGCAAGGGCGTACCACTCGGTGCGGCCAGAGGTCATAGCCGATTGGGGTGGGCCGGGTGGGGGTGACACTGGCTCATGGATAGACGAGATGACTACTGCCTTCTGCCGTCGTCCCTGTTATTCGCACCCGACCAAATCATTCCCAATTCTTAACGGCTGGCTAATTTTTGACCACACATGGCTCTTGAGGTTACGGTAAACACCGTAACACCCTTTCCCATGGATCTTTTTTTTCAAGATCAGGATTTTTGGAATTTTTCGTTTTCCTGCGGAGTGTTCTCTTCGCCTTTGCACGGACTTATATATTTCGCATAGATTTATCGATTGCTATTGATTTTTCAATTATTTCTACACCTTGGCCACCTATTGATTATATTGATCTGGTCCTTTAAGCGAGGATATAACTTTCACTGGAAAAATCACTCCTTTTCTGTTCCTCACGTTCCCTTTGGTCCTCTTTTCCTCAATTATTTCCTTATTGATCGAGAAAACTCGTACTAATCAACTATAAATCATTCGGTAGCCACCTTCGATCTGATGGGTCCCTTTGTTCGGTTTCGGCCTTCCGATTAAACCGGAAATCGGAATTTTTGAGATCATTCTGTTGTGATATTTCTGATATGTTCGTTCCCCTGAATCTTCTTCGTAAGGATTTGCTTCGTATGGGCTTTTTCCCTAATCTCTCGATTCGATCAATCAAATAGTCGATGATTTAATTAGCAATCGATACAGCATTCCATCAGATCGTATTCGGCTGCCGCCTTCGCCGCCGCTGACGATAACTTGTCAGGGAAGATTTTAAGCTGTTCTGACAATTATGACCATGAAATTCCTCACGGAAACCTCCCCAGATACTCGGTTTCCCAGATGGTTCACTCTACAGACCAGTGAGAATCACATTTTCAGTCTCAAGCTCAAGGTGTCTCTCGACTGGCGGCTACAGTAATTTTACACCATTTCCCAGCATTTTCCTGGTAGGACCCGATCAATTACGTCATGTGATCAGGCTTGCACCATCCTGTCGGTCCCAGTTCCTTCCTTGTCATCCCCCACCCCGACTTTCAGGCCGAGTTCCACGATAGGTGGTGGTGGTATGCGCTCCTCGTGACTGGTTCCACCTCGTCGCGCACACACCGTACGTGTTCGCCGAATCTGCGACGCGACGCCGTGCGACGTCGCGCGACACAGGGACGCGACGTCCAAATCCGGATCCGTGGCTCGGACTAGTTCACCCCCCCCTTCCCCCCCACCTCTCTCCCAGTTCACTTTCACACCCTCATCGACATCTCGGTCACCAGCAGAGTTTCTAGCGTCGTGTCACTTCTAGCTTCCCAGAAGCGGAAGAAGCTCCTGGTAATCGATCCATTCCTATATGGTTCACTCGCTCCTGGGAAGGTGAATATCCCTCCCAGAATGATGTTTTTTCTCATTATTGAGAGCAGGATTGCTCATTCAGGAATTGTTTGCTGAGTGAATGTGATCTATGGTTTTACAGGAAGATTTCCCCCAGCCCCCACAGGATTAGTTTAAGCCATGACTTTTCCCTTGTCCGCCTTAGACTAATCTGGTGATGCTTATCGCCGCTGAAGCTTCTAACACTGGCTAGATCATCTCCCATAAAGCATTCCTAGCATTTTTCTTCCTACATTCTGTCAGATCGTCTTTCGCCCACCAGCTGGCATCGTTTGCTGTTGATTTATCACCTACTTCTTATGGCAGATTTCTATTGGCTTCCTGGGGCCTTTATTCCGAAGTATTTTCCAAAAATGAAAAAGAAAAATGGTGGGGTTTACTGGTAATGGGAGAGTTATTCAAGGAAATGGGGGTTTCAGGGCTTTTGAGAAGGCTAAAACTCACTGTTTATGGAAATGGTGGCCTGGCTGAACCATGAAGACCCAGTAGATCCAGTTACTGTCTAGGATTACCAGTTATCGCCATTTATTCGTTTTTATCTCCGAATTCCGAAAAGCTTGAGTATTCCTGATTTCAATAGCTATGTTGTCTCTTCAGAGAGGTTTTTCTTAAAGCATCTCTTCATAGGTGAAACCGGACCGACCGCCCCAAGTGAAAGCATTGCTCAAAGCTTTACCTCTTCATAGGAAAAACTCTTATCGAACACACTTCAAGTGGAGTTGGGACGAGTTTTTCGATCGTCGTGGGTGTTTCGCTTTTCCATTGAGAATCCATCCTCGTGATGTAGTGCAGCATGGTGGAGGGCGTGGGGAAATGAAGCCGATTGGATGACATACTTACAAAAGTCTGAGTTTTGGACGATTCATTTCTTGAAATTCTCAAAAACGCTCTTTTCCCTCTTGAACCTCCTTTTAGCCGATTGATATTTTTCTTCAATATTTTCTTTGTTTCTAAAAATTATCAAAAATGGCCTCTAGGGAAAGCATGAAGTCTTGAACGTTGATCGAGCCCTTTTCTTGAGATGCTCCCCGCATTCAACATCCATTCAAAATCGAAACGGCGTTTTGTATGCGTATGTGGTCTTTACAATGAATTGCGGTGTCCAGCTGATGTAAAAGCCAGTGATCACACCCTCCCGAACAACTCTAGGACCGATCAAGTGATACAGGAGAGTGGAAGGCTCGATTAGCTTAGGCGGACACGATCCAGGGTTCGAACCCGTGACCGCGCGTATGAGCTAATGCGCCACTTGGCACTTTACAATCTCCGCCCTTTTTATTATTGATAATATTACTTAATATTCACAAAAAATTGTCCTCTCACTCCTCTGGATATAAACTCCTGAGAGATAGGCCAATAGAAAATGGAGACTTCACTATCGGCATGGGCGGCACTGTCGCCCCTGATTGGACCAGCTCGAACATTTCCAGCGATGATCTATACTTACTTATGATGATTCTTATTAATGTAATATATTATAATAGTCAGGACAATTGCTATATTTGGAATATTATTTTGCATTGTGCTGCGCTTCTCGTTGAACTGCTTTCTTAAACTTTTTTTTTGAAGTTAATCCCTTCCTTTGTCGTTCGCTCTGTGGGCGCTGCCTAAACACTTCAAGCAGTTCATCTTTCGGTCCTTCTCATCCTGCCACTTCCATCTTCTTTGCTCTCCTTCTTTCTTTTTACCTCTCAACTCATTTTCGTTTTCATTTTGTCCTTTCTTTCTTTTTTTTCTCTTTTTGCCCTTCACTTTTTACGCCCTGACTTTTCACCTGGTCATATATTTTCCCCTCTCTCCTTCCTTTCCCATTCATTCCTTTTGAGCGCTTGGACTCCATCGTGCATATGAAAAGGTTGTTTGAGGTCCTAATATAATAAAAGGTGCAGAGAATAACTATCACTGGAATGCGCCATGCGTTCGTTCACCATGTGAAATCGGAATTATTGGAAAGATCGTGAACGCCTCCATTTTTTTTTCTTTTCTTCTTGTCCCGGTCCTAGAAGCTTTTTATTTGTCGTAGTCTCTGTGATTGATGTGATTGATCTGATGGGGATTTGATGGATCCTCTTTTGGGATTTTTTCACACTTCATGCATGTTCCCCAGTCGCCAAAAGCCAACCACTTAACTTTTATGGTTGATCTAAATTTGAACGTTCATCGTGTAACGGGGCGCTCGGACGGACGCGTTTGTTTGTCGAAACGGCACGAGTTCGAATTCGTTGTCGTTCAGGAGAGGTTTTTATTCCCATTGATGTCTTGAATAGCATGGGTGTGTGTGCGATGTTGATCCAAGCGACCGTTGCTGCTTTTGGCTGCTACGTACGGCCGCCGCCGGTCGCCAGCAATGTATGGCGACAACGGCCTGACTGGTCCTCGTCAGCCCTCGGCCAGACCCTCATCCCCTCAGTAACCCCCGATGTCCTCAGATTTGTCCCCGAGCCTTTCCCCCGTCGCCGCTCTTCAACAGCACAGCCGTAGTAGCAACGGCTGGCTGGCTTGATTGTGTAAGAATTCGCGTCGTTCAACCTCCATCATCATCATCGCCATCGCTCTTCCCCCACTCGGGTTTCGCGCTATAGAACGTTATTGCTGACGGGCCAGCAGGCCGGCTGTGCCACTATATAGTGAGTGAGTGACTGAGTGACTAGTGGACTCTTCGATTCCGACACTCAGGACGTCGGCCAAACGCGCGAAGAGCAATCCCCACTGGACGTAATCGACTTATGAGTATGTAGCTGCATACTACTCAAGATCATGCCCTTTCGAATGGTTTTATTAGAAGCCTTAAGGCCTTACAAAGCCTGGGCCTATTTGATAGACCTGTGGGCCTAAAGCCAGGCCTTAGGTTTTCCTTTCTTTATTTGTTCGATTTTTTGTTGATTTTTTGCGCCTAAAACGACATTTTCCCCTGTCGTCATTGAAAAATCTCTTCAGACGGTCACATCTCTCGATTCCTGCATTCCTATTTGGGCCCTCGGCAGCCACTTATCATCCTTATCATCATTCCCATCTCTTGTCACCTTGGAATCTTCGAATTCCTTCTTTTCCGAGTTTGAACTTATTTTTTTCAAATTTTGCTGCCCATTTCTAAGAAAGGATGTGATCCCAATATCAGTAGGTAACGCCCTATATGGGTCGATCAATAGCAATCGATATATCGATTTCCTCAAGGAAATTGCCAGCAGTTGATTATTTCTATCACAGTTGATGCCTAACGAAAGCGGATAGTCCAATATCAGACAGATGTGAATTGGTCGATAGCAATCAATATATCGATCCCCTCAAGGACATTGTCAGCCATTAATCATTCCCATTAATAATGTCCTCATATGTTCAATGCGCCTATCGCACTTTTTGGGACAAAGTTCCCCCCTCGTGATGTGGGAAGAGGCGGAGTCACGTAGGGCAGTCAGCAGGAGCAGCAGCAGCAGGCGCCAGTGCGCATACGCGGGTGATCTCTACGGTTCGGACAAAGTACGACACGGAGCGGCCGGCGTAATGACGGTAACCGCAACAGTAGTAGTGTTAGGAGGAGGGGCGGAGCGTCTCGTACTAGTAGTAGTAGCGTCGTGATCGATAGACGCTATGTGGCAGCAGGCTCGATGGCCAGCTCGCAATAGCATAAGGCTATTCGAATTGATGTCTGGTGGTTTTTTCGTTGGTTTGTACAGAGATCGACCAGTTTTTTGGCTTTTATCTGGATCGTTATTACCAATTATCACATCGTATTACTCTCAGAAATAATCAATTATCATTATTTCATTGCACTTGATCTATCTCGCTCTTAACGGATCTCGTAAACCTTCATCGCTTTCCTATGCCTTTCGGCAAGCTCTCGTACTATCACTGCCACCAATGAGCACTAGAGATGTACTTTCTGGAATGCGCCATGCACTCGTCTCTTCTCTAAAATCCTCGAGGCGATTGGAAGGCCCAAGACCTCTTCAAATGCACTCAGAATTCAACCAATCTCGAGACCAATCCTTATGAACACAACATTTCTGTCTTTTTTGAAGTCATCAATATTGAAAGGATCCAAAAGTGAACCTAATGTCACCATTTTTCTTTCCGTATCCGAATAATCGATTTTGGAACAGGCTCGTCATCTATTACGTTAAATGTGTCCGATCTTATCCGTCCTATTCCATCCCTAAACGCAGATTTCATTGAAGATCGTTCGTAGCTGTCAAGTTTTACGGGTGTTTATTTGAATCTGCAATAATTGTTTACTTATTTATCTGTTTATTTATGCACTCGCCTGAATGCACCACTGATGGAATAATAAGGGACAGTAGTGGGCAGTAATTATGATAGAGGGCAATTCAAAAAGTAATCAATATTTCTACAACCTGGTGGGCTAGTTCTTATCCTTTTAAGGTCTGTCAAGCTCCCTCAGTAGCTAAACGAACTCGACTTGGAAGGGGGTTCAGTCGTTTACCTGGCCATAATCTCTATGAGGCATGTTCAGGTGGGAATCCCATTCAATCACTTCTGGTAACCATGCCGTAAACGAGTTCATGGCGTAACCGTGCGTTCATTATTATGCGAATCAAATATGACAGTGTGAATAGGTAGGTGTGTATGTGTGTACGTGAGCGCTTAGCGATCATCAAATCGCACCGATGAGCGGAGGGTTTTTTGGTGTCGGCGCACGCGCATACGTACCGACACCAAAGACGACACCTCCACCACCATCACCAACACCAACACCATCTTGGTCGTCTTCGTGCTCATCGTCATCGGCGTCATCAGCATCGTCGTGGTCGTCGTGGTCTTCGTGAAGAAGACGACGGCGAAGGCAATGGCTGTGTATAGGGCGGCAGGCAATGACGACGATGACTACGACGACGACGACGACGATGAGCGCCGACGACCAGTTTACGAAACCAGTCGGCTTCATTCTTGATGGCCTCTGCGCACCCCCCGCGCCACGCATCCCCCAAACCCCATCATCGCGGCGTTGCACGTTCTCACCAACGTTCTCCATGTCACTACATTTCCCTACTGTACAATATTTACTTACTCAAAGTGGACTTACATCATAAACAACCGCAATTTACGTCACTGCCGTACTTTCCCAGGTGATTTATGGGAAAAGAGCAACAGCGGGCAGGATTTCAGTCCTTTACCGTTCTGATTCGCGATCTATCAGCACTGAGCTGTTCCAGGAAAGATTCCATCTGTGAAACTAGCTCGTCTGGGAGCTTCCCATGGGGATGTTCCTTCGAAACTTACTTTCCACCTGAGGGCCCGGAAATAGGTAGGTAGTAGGCGGTAAAGTCGAGTACTCGTTGCATTCCAAGGGCCAGGAAACCTCTTCTACCCATTCTTGCTTCGAAAACAAGTGGGAGGTACCACCTCTAACTTTTCTTGCTCCCACTAGTCCCGAATGAATTTTCCTCTCCCACAACTGATGGGATACATTTCCCGGGTTCCTAAAAGTAAATGATAACTTGTAGCAACAGTGAACCTAGGTGGATTCCCAGTTGCCTATCAGTTTGAGTGGGATCCCACGAATCGCTCCTTTTGAGTTTTTTTTCTATCTCTCGGAAAAGTTTTTAGCCATTACAGCTGCTAATCACTCACATCCTATTAGGGCGATTACATAAACGAGTTCGATAGCGTGGCGTATTCCATTTATTTCACATCAGCGCCAATCAGTTTATCCCTTTTGGCAGTTTTTTCGTCATTTAGCAGCTTGTGCTTCCTTGTCGTTACGAAAGCACCGGTGTGGGAAGTGGCTTTGGGCTTTTCCAAGGCTCTGGGTAGGAAATTATCACCCATTCCCAATGTCAGTCGTCCGGGAAGAGTAAGGCGCCTGTAAGGTCATTCTGGGTGCATATCATGGTGTTATGAATCACGATGTGGGAAAAAAAATTCTGTAGCTTGGTGTAGTGTTTGATATGGCAGGTGTTCAGTCCGTATCTGCCTTCCCAAGTGGGAAATCTAGCTGTTCGCTGAATTCCAACACTTTTGGACTTTGTGTTTTCGCCAAGTCTCCTTTCCTCGCGACTGATCCCGAGGCATTCCCGTTCATTTCACGCCTAGCCGTTGAGGGCAAATCAAGTTCAGCATGGCCGTCAGTCCTTTGACGTTCTCTGCTGCTGCACTGACCAAGTCCCAGCAGCCCATCCCGTCCCCGCTCTCGTCAACAACACGAGCATGTGGGGGATTTTTGGTCTGTTGATGTCTGGATGCTGCCAGGCTGCTGTGTTGTCAGTGTCGAGGAGAGATGGAGGTCAAGGTTCTATGGGGATTGTTTGGGAGTGGCTTACATCATTGTCGTCGAATTTGTTGCCGTTATCTTTAGCTTAATCGGACATTCTAGAACGTTCGATTAAGGGCTTCTATCCGGTTCGAGTGCAAGCAGAAGAATCTTACGCTCGAATTGCTCCTGTCCTTTCGTCTGAACCTCTACCCTTCTTTCTCTTGGTCATTGAACCCAATTTATTTTGTTTTCTTCCATCCCCTTCAGGAGATTGTCTAACTCCTCTAGTGCATCGTTCCTTTTTGGGTCCGGTATCGCTCAAAAACGAAACTTACCAGTTAATTGAGCTCCTTCAACTGGGAAAACTTGCCCAGAAAGTCTTCATCTCGTACTCTATGGGTTCAGAAATCCTAAATTAGCCCGTGTAGTCGCTGAGTCGCTTGTCATTTCCGCATGGCTTGCTATTCTTGTCCATCTGCCAACGGCCCGATATCCCTTTCCCCGTTGTGCAGCCTCCCGATTACTTCAGGATATGTACTTCCAAGTCTGAATAGGAGATCTTCAAGAAATCCTATGCAATGCCAAATGTCTTCATGAATTTGATCCTAAACCTCTTTTTTCCCATTTAATGTCGTCTTTTTTTGTGATTACCTTTAGCATTTCGTCAAATGTTCATTTGATAGGCTCCACCCATCAGCCTCTACTTTTCTTCTCCTCTTTATACGGTAGATCACTATCCCTTTCCGCTTCGCGACCGCTCGCGTCTCTGACTGGAAATTCTCGTGGACCTAAATCGAAACTTTTTAACCCATTGACGACCATCACTGCAGTCCACATGTGGACTGCATGGTCCCGGACGGCCAATTTCTTTAATTTTGAACTGGAAGTTGTTTAATTTTTCTGACTTCGCAAATTTAGGTTATGACTATTGATGATGGTAGCTGGCACTTCAATTTTAGTCAGCTAGTGATAAATAGTGATGAGGAGAAGTTCCTCAATCACTAATTCTTTTCATAAAAAGAAATCATAGAAGGGCCACATGTTTCTTCGAAAAAACACCGGTGTGGTGTAAAAACTGTCTAAATTAGTGCGGAAGGTAGATGTACCCTGAAAACCAAAGGTTAAAATATAAGTATGCATGATGTCTATGCTTATTCATATTATCTGTTAATTGCAAAATTAGAAGATTTCTTTGGACCACACAGAATATAGTTTAATTTAGACCTGATCTTATGATTTGATAAGAAAGATCGTTAAAAGGAGGCGATAAATAAAATATATAACTGCAGTCCACATGTGGACTGCATGGTCGTCAATGGGTTAAACATCCTCTTGAGCTTGAATGTCGCTGAGAGGCGATTTTAGCGGTCAGTCCCTACTGTCCCTTACTTCCACAAGAGGTACGAGCTCCTACCTGGTCTACTTGGGTTCAAAAGACGACCAGTGTTGGTGTGGGAACGTCAAGGTGCCCTTCAAGAGAACGTCAGTCGTTTTGCTAGGGTTTGAACGTGAAATGTAGTGAAATGCGTGCAGAAGTTGAGGAATTCACAGTGATATGTCCTGGCCTTGAAAGAGGCATTGATTGTTGACAGATATGGCATACCTGCAGCGCTAGGGAGAACCCATGACGCGTTCTGTAACCCATAGATCACTGCCAAGCTCGAAAACCTGGGAGCTTTTCAGCTCAGCTGTGGTAGGGAGCGGATAGGGCGTTGTCTGGCGCAAAGTTCACTCAAGCTCCTTGAGCTGAAGAGAAGCTGAGCGAAAGCATAAAGTTCAAAATGAGTACCGTCGGCCGCAAAGGCCATAAGTCTGTCCGTCTGGAAATAAGGCTTTAGCCGTCGTCGCCTATTGCCCTTATATGTGCCCTTAGTCTCGACGTTGCCATTTCATCGTCTCGCCACAGATGAAGGGCAGTATTGGGTCTCCTTCCCACCCAATGGCGCTGACGTCTTTCCTTGCGCCATCATCGTCATCGTATACGCCACATATACGTCAGAAGCTTAGCTCAGCACAGCAACATTTAAGGATCTTCAGAGATTTTTCTAGGGTATATTTACCCAGGCAATGACACACGGGGTGAATGTTTGGGGTGGTTTTTTGACGTCAATGCTCCGCCCCCCGAACCTAAATATGGCCCCGCAACTCTTCAGTGGACACGCGTCGTCGCTAAATTCGTGCCTTCTAGGAGGCTATTCTTATCCCGGGGACACGGCGTGACTTGAACAATCGGGCCTGAAATAGAAACGCGAGGCGTGAGCAAATAGACAGCGCTGAGGGCGCTCGCTGACCGACCCGATTCACTGCGACCAACTAGGCGTTTCGATCTCCCTCCCTCTCCCCTCGAACGACGCACCAGACCGCCTCCTACCACTTTCAGAACGAAGTGGGCCCCGGTTGGAGCTATTGTGGTTCATATTTTTCCTATTTTTAGCTACATTTTTTGTTGATTCCTGCCCAAAGGCCCTTCACCCTTCAGACCTTCGCGGGTTCAGTGGGTCTGGGACGAAGGTTCAGTCTCCTGACTTCTACCGGCAGTCGTTCCGTTATCTTCTCTGGCGCCTCTGATACTGCTGATAAGCTGTGTGAGCCCCTGGCGCTCCCCTTTACTCCTCCAACACCTCCTGTGACTCCTTCTACTCTTCTGTCACCTCCGCCTCTATGACGACTCTCTTTACCCACATGGTCTGTTTTGTTATTGTTGTTGACTGTTGTTGTTGTTGATTAACGAATCGAACACAACTCATTTCCCCTACGGCAATCATCGCCACCGTCTCAGGCCTATATAGGCCTATGCTTTTTACTGGCCTTCCTCTCTGTTTTCTTGATGGCCTTCAGGCGGTACTGAGATAATTCTCTCCTGGAAGCCTGTCATCTTTGATTCCTTCCCTTTTTGTATTTTACAAACGCTATAATGAATGTGCTTTCAGTCCCCTGAGAGCTAGTTCACCTAACGGACGAGTTTTCATCGAATTACCTATGCCATTGGCGTTTTTTTTTGCTCCCGAGTGTTCAGTTGAACTTGTCATGCCCTTGGGAGTTTTTTTGATGTGCTACTCTACCTACTACTATTCACTTGGAAAAAGAACAACTCATGTACTTCCCGTCGACCGCCGGCGCAACCGCCACGAGAGCAATTTTGGATTCAGAATTCGGAAAGCGCAATGAGCATGAGTACAAATGAAGAACGAGCCCCAGGCCATGGGTGTCTGGGTGATGCACTCTATTACTTTTTTGAATGCTCTATGATTTATACTACGAACGCCGATTATCTATCATTCAGTAGAATATTCGAGCACTACAAGAAATTGATGAAATCCACGTTTATCCATCTCTTTCTGTGATGCGCCGCGCACTCGATTTCTATCAGAAATCGCAAAGGCATTTTAGTGCCTATGCAGCAAATTGCAGAGATTGCCTGGCCTCGGAGACTGCGCCCATATCTTCTAAAATTAGTTCGGGTGTTTAAAGCCATTCGGCAAGGTTGAAGGCTTGGATGGTGACAGTATTAGATGCGGGATTCGATCCAGGCATAAAGCACAAAGTAACGGCGCCTCTAGCTACTGCTGCAGATGAGACTAGACATCTAGAGTTTTACTTAGTATTCCTATCTGGAAAAGATTTCAAGACATCTCTGTTCTCTCGTCTTAATGTCCTCATTAACGAGGGTTATCGAACAGTGTTCAGAATTCCGTTAATAGGAAAGCAAAAGTGCCAGAACTGGACTGCGCCGTGCGTTTGAGATTTATCCTGAGCAGTTTAAGCTTTTGAAGCTACCTCTGTCCTTCTTGATTCATCACAAAGGTGAGGGGGTAGACATCCCTCAGCCCGTTCCCTCGCGTCTTCGGAGATTCCCTTCCCAATTCCTAGTTCAATTGTTTCCGCTCAACATACGCCTTCCTAGCTTTCTATCTGCTTCTCCTTTCTTCCTCTCTTGTCTTCTTTTTTCACCATTCCCTTTTATCCGCTCTTCTTCGCCCTTGTTGTCCTCTCCGAATTTCTACTTAGACTTCCTCTCAGCTTTGTCCGTGGCTTCCTTCCACAGCCCAGCTTTTCCTAGTCATTTTTCTGACCAGTGACTTGTCACTTTTTTGTTATTATTTATTACAAGCCTATCTAACTCTCCCGTCATGTTTTCCATTTCATTTGACAACAAAAACCCCTTTACGAGTTCAACACAATTCGCTTATCTCATAGGAAGCTCGAAAATAATTTGAAACTGCAACCAATCCCCTTGAGTGTTTTGTTGGGTATGTCCTGGGTGCTCTTGTGGTCTTTGCGAGGTAATCTGGATCGTGGTCAAGCCCCGAGTGATTAACGAGTTCGCAAAGGTTACACGACATCTGATTCCCCAGAGTGTCCGAGGCGTAGAATAACCACCACCACCCGAATAGGACCAGATTGTGACTAATTTTCAAGTCCATTTTTGGGTCAAGGCTAGTGACTGGGGCTGGCTCTTAGGTGGAGAACGAGTTCCATTTCTCGTATAATCTCGATTTTCAGAGTGTTTAACGACGACACTAGCTGAGGAGTAACGGGAGGGGGTAAGAAGCGTGAGATGAGAAAAGCATCGGCTTGCAGGGTGGCTGGGTGGTTGGCTGGCTTGCTGGCTGGCTGCTGGCTTGGCTGCCGTCTGGCTGTCTTCCTGCCTATTATTGACCTACACTACCGCGATGATGCTGCTGCTGCTACACTGGCTGCAGCTCGTGCTCTTTTTTTGTTTACTATTTACCATACTTGGTTGTTGTTGTGCGTGCGTGTGCATGCGCTGCGTGTTAGCTGAGAAATTCCACTAGACGCTTGTTATCTCGTGTCGTATAGCTCCGAGGTATATACACTGATATCCGTGTGTATCCATCTGGATGTCTAAGGCATGGGTGTATGTACCCAGTCCCTCCCCAGATCATAGCCCCATGTGAGGTCAGTATTATCTCATACATCCGTCACCAGCCGCTTACATTTGCATATGCTCATCGTCGTTCTGAGAAGAGAGACGTGGGGGGAATAGCTTGGGATGGCTGAGCTGGCCTAGGCCGGCCGGCTGGCTGTGGCGCTCAGACCGGTTCTGCGGGGTGACGACGGCTGAGTCCCTCTCCTCTGTCAATCTGTCTCTGTATCTATGGGTTTGGTGTTCGTGTGTGTGTATGTATATGTCTATACATGTGTGTCTGTGTGTATGTGGGTGTATGTATATTTGTATCTGTGTATCATCCTCCATTGACACACTACCTCCTCATTACGGCCGGCCAACTCTACTCCCGTCGTCATCTACGGCCATCTGGCCTCTCCGCATTTCCGTATGTGGTGGGGCTTGACCAATCAATGCTCTAACGGCACCACCGGGCCACGAGACTCCCCTTCACCACCAGCTGATTCGCCCATCGCCAATCCATCGCGCTGACCACTACCCCCCACCCAGCCATTCAATCGGGCCCATGTGACCACGACTCCGTCACCAATTTATTGGTCCCACCCATTAGACTAGCTTCATTTCTCTTTTCCCTTTATAACTGTGGCTTCCATACGATGTTCTGCCTAAACACATCGATTTTATTCGTTTGTAAATAGCAACGAGGTGATGTTTATCAGTCTTGTTTACTTTTCCGTGTCCTTGACAACCTATAACTTACATTACTCACCTTAACCCAAATAACCCGAGTAAATCTGCCAATGAGAGCACATGTGGTAGAGATCACCCTTCCCGCGCTGTTTCGGCTTTATACAATCCTTGAAACGGGAAAATTTTTAAATTTTCTCAAGTTTTTCGAATGAGCGATTGCTCTGATTTTCTGGAAGAACGAGTATGATCAGTCGATAAATCGATCAAATTATTGGGATCAACTTTCTCTACTACGGCTTATGTAAACTCCGAGTCTATTCCACCGTTATCACTTTTACTGTTGTTGTTTTCTTTGTTATCACCTGAATAATCAGTTTTTACTTTAAAAGTAATTAATTCTTTATCATACAAGAGATCAATCGATAAACTGATTGATAGGCCAATAAAACCAGGAAATCAAATCAATACCACCCTGCATCCATGGCTTGGACCCTTTCCTGCTTTGATTCCTTCCTCTTTCCTTCTCACTTGACATTTCCTTCTGATCTTCATCTTCATTTCCAGCTCAATTCTGATCGAAATCAATTATCGATTACTTTCATGATAGTATTTGTTACCGTACCGATCAATATGCATACTTTCTATTATCCTAGTGATTTTAGGCTCAAGTTCGTCGTCCGGCTGTAGTTCGTCAGCTACTTGTGAGCTGTACGATCTGGCAACGGCGCACGCACTTCTTGCCCGGCAACAGCAGCTGATCCAACAAGGTAAACATATGCTTTCCGTTTCCAATCGATAATGATCGATTATCGATTACCTTTTTTCAGCAAATTTTCCACTAATTTCATCGGCGGAGCTCGTTCAACAGCTGGCTCATCATCAGCAACTACAACAGTTGCAACATCACATACAAGGAATTGTGCACCATAATTTAGTTGGTAAGTTATGACGTCACGTACAATCAATCGATGATGACACAATCAATTATTGATCTTATCCACAGGTATACGGTATCGGTATCTCTGTATGTTTTTATGTGACAATAGCCCTAAGTTAATATATGTTTAACATTTTTCACAGCGAATTTTAATCTCTTCGTTCGATACCCCATGTTGATCGGATTTTATCGGGAAAAATCATTTTTCAAAGAGAACATCAGTCCGTTCAGCACTGTTTCATGCTGCCTGTTTGTTATTATGAACGCTCATTGAATTGGTCTATTGATAATTGAAATTCAGTTTCAATTGATAGTTTGATAGGTCATTTGGTCCGTTTTTACTAATTGACTTTTTAAAATATTTTGATTTTTAATTTTTTATTTTGAAAAGTATAATTACCTTGTGTTATCTTCATTTTCTTATTCGTAACTCCTGTATATATCTTACCCTTTGAATGGTGTCCTTTGTCCTTTGAACGAGTTGCCTTCAAAGCCCATATTTGGGCTGGTAATATTGGAACGAAGACTTTTTTTTTGTTTTTTGCTCGATTTCTTTCAAATCGAGGATAACTGGGTGATCTAGAAGTCCTCCACCTTTCCTACTCTAGGAGGATTCCCATGGGAACCTTCCACTTTCCGTTTTTTCGAGGGCGAAAAGTTAAGTGAAGGGAACGCTAAGTTTCTGGGGTTGAGAAGGGGTTTTGTGGCGGTCGCCCCGCCGAAGGGCCCAATTGTTTTGTTGGATTTATTAAAAATGGACCTTTCTCAAACTGTTTACTCGGTGGGTGGTGTTTTGTTTACTTGTTTACTTGTTCATATTACTACTTGGAGCTTTACTAGGTATTCTGCTAGAGGCAGGTTTCCTTCTATACTTCCTATTACTTCCTACTATAGAAGCTGTAAAAAGAAAAGTCGTCCTGGTGACCAGATGAGTTTGATTTTCGAGAAAATTCCCCGATTTCTATATCGATTTCCTGTCAGGGTTCCCTGGGTGATAACGCTTGGGTAGCCTAAATCGATTCGTACAAGTCCATAGGTAATTATTGATCACTCTTTGCTAATGAACTGACCTTTGACGGTAATTATCGATTATTACTGGTCAGTGAGATGTTGGCATACTAATTCTGGGCCCAACGAGTATCTTCTATTGCATTTCTGCATTTTTCATTTACTTTTATCGTATATATTGGCTAATAGAAAGAAGAGCTCAATAGATATCGATCAATAGCGTAGATTCACCACCTTTGCAGCGTTTCACTTTTGTCACAAGTTTTAGTTCAAAAATATTTCGCTCAGGTTGCGAATAATCTCTCGGTCAGCTTTTTGCACTTTCACTTATTCAGCTATTAGTGTAACCTAAGTACTTCTTTCTTACTTCAACTTCGCCTATATTACTATCACCCTAGTCTCCACCCTCTATAATCCTCCCAGAAAATCTTCTCTATTATAACCACTGAGAGGATTTTTTGCACTTTTTTTTTGGTCAATATATACGAGTTCATAGGAGGCGGACCTAGTGGCATAGTTATAATAATAAGAAAAATTGAAAAGGTACCTTATATGAACTCTTTCCCAGAAATTATCGCCCTGTCAAAGTTTGCTGCTGTTTTTTCTCGATATTTTCAAATATCCTTGAGTCTTACTAGGGTCGGTGAATATTTTTATATCACTTTGATTACGGTAGATTTAAGTGATTATGAATTTGTGACTAAAAATTCATTTTGTTTATCATTTGGTTTGTTTGTTCACCCAATGACTTCCCACTTGTGGTACCTTTGGGACGAATTTTCTCTTTTTTCTTGATCTAAAGCAAATTTCCTTATTATTCAGGTGTTCCCATGAAAAAATCAGTAAAAATCAATTTCAACAATGTATTTTTTAGAATATTTTTGTATAGGGGTTGTTGTGCTTGTGGCATAATAAGATTCTTGTAACTTGTTGAAAGTGTACCAAGGCCGGTGAAGACGGCACTGTAGTCTTCCAATCGATAAAAATCCATTAATCGATTTTTTGGTTTCATGTCTGATACGGTAACATGACTGGAACTTCTGTAATTTATGCCCGAATTCCAAATAGTTCATCCATAAATTTGCTTAGAGTTAGAGACACAAAATATATACGGTTTCGACCTCCTAGTTGGATTAATCTCTTGAAAAACCGTCTACTCCTTCATCAGAATTTTTAAATTCTATAAAAAATATTTTTGAAAATATTTTCAATCATTTTTAGGCGACATGGCACTCGTGTCGCATCCGGCGACAGCGACCGCAGTTGGTGCGGCGCAAATGTATGCCGGTAATGTTGTAAAACAAGAAAAGAAATCTCAAGTACCAACTGCACATCAAGTTTTGCAAATGCAACAACAACAATTACCCCAGGTATTGATTGATTTTATCGATTTCCTAGTCGTTATCTGGATTCTAGAGCGTTTAACCACTTGGTTTGATCAAAGGCCGATATAAACAGGCAGTGAAACGGGAATTTTTCTAAATTTCCGCGGGATGCTGTCAGGGGAAGGGCAGGGCTAGCTGCACCCGTCTGTTTTGGCAACTATTCAGTGGTTGACTGGTAACACTGATAAGGTTTATCAGTAGTTATCACTGGGGCTGCTAGCGTTCAAAATTTGCTACTTTTGGATTGCTCTGTTCAGGAAATTCAGGGATTCCTTCGATATTTCTTTTCCATTTTTTTTCGAATTTTTTCAAAATTTTGTAAAAATATGAAAATATTTTTTGGAAATCCAGCAGGTCTCATCGTCCGATCAGGCGATGTAACACGAGCATATCACGCGTCCCGTTGTTGGTCTGTGCACTCTTGGCACTTCGCGTAAATTCCGCGTGATCGTGGCGGCCGGGCCGCCGCCGCCCTTGTGGTGTTGTGATGGAGCTGGCGCACGCTCTGCCCTCTGTGTATGTGTACTTTACGTGGTGTCCTCGTGCTCGTGCCCAATCGGCTTCATCCATCGCCAATCAGCTTGTCCTCCACGTTTACCTAAGTTTTATTTATCGATTTTTCGCGGAACCTGTCCCCTTAGGGTAGGTACCTATGTCTCTGAAGCTCCCAATCAGGACCGAAGCTCAAAAACCCCTTGATGGGACGCCTTGGCCACCCTACAGTCCACCTCTTTTTTTCCAGCTTTTAATCGGATTCATAGGAATTCCTTCCAAAGCTCCCAATCGAAGTGTCACCTGTCATCTCGTTGACTGTCGCTTCCTTCTGTAATCTGTGCGAATATAAAAAAGTGGGCCGAACTCGGTCTTGGGAGCCTGGGCTCTTTTTCGGCTTAGGAAACGAGTGACTGGCTTCTGTCTGGGCGGATTCAGTCAGAACCCGCTCCCGTGCAAGATTGGCTCAGGAAAGCTTGGCTTCCACCCGATTTGGTCTTTGATTCCTTGTCACAGGCTTCACGTTCCCTAATCCTCGATCCTAGACGTTCCCATTCCCTTCCCGTTCCAGGAGGTGCTAGTCAATATATTCACTCGAACCATAAAACACCCCCAATCAAACCGTTGGGAAAGAACTGCCGGGAATATGGCCCAGTTTAGCTCTAGCCGATCCTGGCTAAAGTCACGTTTTTAGGCTCCGGAATTGTTGAAGTCTAAAAGTCGTAAATTTTTTTGGATAGCCAGGATTCGGGACAATGGGGTGTTCCCAGACCAGAAAATCTTGCTCTCCCCCATGAAAAAATGGCGCTCTTTTCGACCGAAATCGTCCATAAATCGTCATCGGTCTTCAAACTGGTTTTTCTTTCTCAAAAATCTAATCTGCTATGAAAATCCAGTTTGGGAAAGGGGGAAGCTCTGGGGATACTTTGGGATGAATGGGAATTTATTGTATATGCACCGGGAGTTTTTTCTCCCAGGTTATCTAACTATTCTGAAAGATTACCCAGATGGTTCCCCTCAGCGGCAGCTTCGGGTTATTTGTGGTCGAGTTTTCTCCGTTTTTCGAGGAAGTGCATCACTCGTTGGGCTTTTTTCTGTGGTTTTGCGTTGTAAAGTACTGCCCCCTCCTGGGTTGAAATCCCTGACAATCTGCCAGCAGGAAGGAAGGTCTTTGCACTGCCGCTGTTACCCCCTCCCAGTTGTGTTTTCGTCTATTCGACATGTGGGGTAATGTAATGGACCTTGTTGGGAACGTCCCTCAACTTCGATTTATTGAAGTGACAGCCGTCGATGTGTGTGTCCGTGACAAACAGCTGCAATGACTGACTGCACGAGCCGGTATCGACCCACCACCATTGATAGGCATCCCAACGATCACCATCCCCCATCACTTTCGCCCCGGTCACAGTTACTGCCATGTCAACCGATTCCTATTCGACATATTCTGATTCTCAAGGGCTGCATTGACGTTGTTTCATCGCCTCGATACTTTGGAACTGTCAGGGTCTCAACTGAACCGTCCCAGCCTGGGTAGAGCTCTGCTCGGATCCCTCCACAACCTCCACCCAGGTCGTAGTGCTTAATTCCGCTTGTCTGACCTGGCCACTGATTTTTGAACCTGAATCGCTTGTTTATTTTGACCGAATCGGCTCACCTTCCGGATTCCGATTTCCGCTCTTCGATTTCTGATGTTTGCTCCCCAAGGGGTCCCATGGATGTGATTAAGTTGTTTGTTAGAACCGATGTAGCCCCCATCTGTGCAGCTGTTGATGGGTTGAAAGAAATAGCAGCGTGGCGGTCTTTGATTCATTGCATCCTTTTTTCTCACTCCTTTTTTCTCCCTGGTACCCTGCTGACTTGATTGGGACAGAGGAGCTATTCATAGGGCTGTCCCAACCGGTTTTTCGGCTCATTGCTTCCTTTCTATGTCCCCAAAGCTAGTCCCAGATGTTTTCGATGTTACCTTGACGATTTCCTCCCTATCGCATCCGGCTCTGAACATTTTTACCTTCATACCACTGGGCATACTCTCCTTTACATTTATTCTGATCATTTCTTTCCTCTTTTCATTTCTTTTTGGTGATTAATTACGATTTTCCGCTGCTAAGCTTGTCCGTATGCTTTTTATCGAACCTTCAACAAACGGCTGTCTTTCTGCTGTCCATTCTGCCGAAAAGCCGTCGTTTTTGGTTTTTCGTGCTCGAATTTCTTCGCCACTATGCAAAGAATCCGGATTCTAGATTATCCGATCGATACGCATTCCATAACGATCCATATCGATTCGATCACGTCGTCTATTTCGGCGTCCGAAACGATTCCACCATATCTCTAAGCTGGCCAGAGCCAATCGCCTGGCCACCCGCTTATTCAAGTGGTGGTGTCGACATACCCTACGATAACGACAGCATCGTGTCTGTGAATTGAATTTGATGCTATTCTAATGACTTGGCCTCAATGTCGTTATTATTGGCATTGGCTGAAGGCATCATTGAGTACCTGAAACGAATTCTGGTCAGTTTCCCTGAAAATCAGGCAATTGTTGCCTGTTCATACTTTTTTTGCTGGAAAATTTTATTTTTTACATTGTCTTTATGTGTGCTTTACTAGGCGATTGGGGCTAGCGTCAGCTTACGGTAGGAAGAAGATGACCTGAGTAGCTTACTGTAGGAGAAAAATTAACTAAAAAGTTACGGTACTTTGATTACGATCTTGAGAAAAAAAGACTTTTTTTAGGCAGCGCATGTCTCAAATGCGATATTGGCCGCTACACAGCCATTCTATCCGGCACCAGTACAAGATGCCCAACCGGATCGACCTATCGGTTATGGTGCCTTTGGTGTTGTGTGGTAAGTTTACTGGTTTTCCGTGAAATCGAACCCAAAATCTCACGATAATGTTGCCTTTTGTTCTTTTTGCGTGTTCGCTAGTTCTTATCTGTGATCAGATGATTTGTCGGGCTCCAAGAAACTCGTCCAGAACTGGACTGACAACATAACGGTAACGGCTGCGGAGTCTTCTTTAGGTGTAAGAGCGCTTAGAGATGTCAGAGGGTCTGAGGGGACTACCTGTTACTTGTAATCCTACAGTACCTTTAATGTAGTGGCTCAGAGAGATTCATACCGTACCTTTAATTTAATGGTTCAGAGGGATAAGAAAAAAGGTGAAGTCCCGTCGTTTAATCGCATTTGGAGTAACCCCCCTTACGTTCTACCTCAAGCTCATAGTCGCAGCGACAAAGGTCGGTCTTCTTGCCCTCCCAGACAAGTCTGACTCCACTTAAGCGACCCTGGAGAGGCGGAAAGCTCGTTTGGGTCGAACGGCAGGCATTTTCTGAATGATGGCGATCTTGAGTTTGGTAATTTTTCGGTAGCTGCCAATCGATATATCGATTAGTCAGTCCATTCGCCCATGAATAACCCGTTTCCCACTCCATAGGACTGATCATACTAGCTGATTTCGCGATATACATAGACACTTGATGCCGGGGCTTTGTAGCGTAAACTGATGGCGTCGGTGATGGCTATGGGAGGAATTGTTTGAGAAACTCGTTCGGATAATGATGTGATGACGGTATTACGGTAACTGAAAAATACGGTAATCTTCAATCTGGCATGTTTTCAGGTCGGTAACGGATCCACGAAGCGGAAAACGCGTAGCACTAAAGAAAATGCCCAACGTCTTTCAGAATCTGGCCTCTTGTAAACGGGTTTTTCGCGAAATTCGTATGCTTTCATCATTTAAGCACGATAATGTGAGTGGCTTCACGCCTTTAAGGTAATTAATTACCTTTACCTTCAATTACTGGAAACTTATCCTTTTTGTTTATTTTTTATCTACTGGTTTGGATTGGCCAGTAGATGCTCACTTTTTCTTAAACATTAGAAATTTTCTTGAAAAAATCCAAAAAATTTTTCCTAATAAACTCAAAAACGGTTGAAATGAGGTAGCGGGAGATACTGTAGGTACTGTAGAGTACTGTAAAGCTCTCGGTGTATTTTTATTCATTAATCACTGCAATTTGGGCCGAAAAGTAATTCCATAAAGCAGCTTTCCAATAGCTGAGCAATCAAATTTTGAAAAATTAAATTTTTATTAAAATTATTATTAAAAAATTAAATAAAATTAAATTGGTTCCAAGTCGCAGAGGGATGGCTATCAACACCTCATCTTTGTTTTTTTTTTTCAAAAATACAAAAATAATTTTCAATGTTATGGCTATCGAAGTAGCTTTGTATGTCTTGACCCGAAATTTTTTTCATTTGAGTTTTTGCTGAAATTTTTCTGTCTATACATTTTTGCAGTGCATTTTAACAAAGATTATTCGAACTTTCCAAAGTTTTTCAAAAATTTCCCAAAAAACTGAAAGAAAATCGACCAGGGTGGGTATTGGATTTTCAACACATTTTTTATTTTCCCCTTTATCAGCCTAATTTATTATTTACAAATTTCTTTACCAATTTACTTTTTTTTCCATTTCTTTGTAATCTTAAAATTAAAAAGAAAAGCGTCAATATTTCAGGTCCTTTCGCTATTGGACATCTTACAACCAACGAATCCACATTTCTTTCAAGAGCTGTGAGTTCATTTATTCAATACTTATTGACTATTTATTATTCTGTTTCTATTTATTAATAATTAATTGTATTTTAGTTGAATATTTTATTGATTTCATATTATTTATTGATGTTATCACTTCTTGGCATTCCAATGAGTGATTGGTAGAATATTCCTTTTTTCTGTCACTGATAAGACCTAATTCATCGGAGACTCGTCAAAAAATTCGATATTTCGCCAAATTTATTGAAATTCATTTGAAAATGGGTTAAGTCCTTGATCTACTATGATCTATTTGAAGTCTTTGAAATGAAATGAGTTAATCCTTGTGTTCGACTTGAAGGGAGGCCCCCCGAGTCCCTTCCAATGGGCTTTAGTAGACCTGGATCAGAGGCTCCCACCCGTTACCTACAAGGTACCATTTTGCCAAAAAAAAAATCGAATTTTCGCAAATATTCTTCGTGGGGCGCAAGATGCGATGTACCTCTCCTGTAGTATCCCGACAAGAATTTACCGTAATAGGTGTGGTACTAGACGGTCGCGGTTGCTTCCTGACTTATACGCCTTTCTTCAGACATTTACCCGTCGCTCTACCTTTTTTCAAATCCCTTTTGTCCTTCTAGGTGTCCTCTCAAAAATCACAATCTAATAACTAGTTAGATGGGGTCATTCATGGCGGCTCCCATCCAGTTATGTAAGCAAAGGTCAGGTTAGGTGGTTGTGTCTTTGTCCTCGGTCCGGGTGCATGCCCTCATCAGGGCCGTTATTCTTGCTGCTCATGAGGTCATACCCGTGGCAGATTGCTTTACTACTTGACCGCATGGGCGACAACTGATGCGTATTGATCGATTGCCGGCCAACTGGGTACGTCCGCCCGGGTTGTGCCGATCCTACCTAACACCTCAGATAGCTGAGGTCAAGTTCGAGGTCACCAGACGGAGACACAGGCACATCAGCGTTTGGGTGCATAGACGGTTCAAATCGTCGCTTCTCAGTGCCGACTGGGGCCGAAAATCCCGGAGCGGGGATGGGGATTTGGCACATTTTGCCCCTATGGCCTCATTTGGGAGGTGAAGGAGCTGGAGATGGGCTACCAGTAACAGTTGTTGTCACTGAGGGGAATAAGGGCAGTGAAAGAGGGCCAACGAAATTCCTAAAATTTCAGTCAGGGATTAAGGATTTAGGGGGCAGGGAGGGGGATGGATCTGGCGATGACCCAAATTTCAATTTCATAATGCCACTCGATTAAAGTGCCCTTTCATCGACCCTGACCTGACCCGTATGAAAGGGAAAATTAAGCCATTTACCGTATCTCCGCGCATCGGATTGCAAAATTCCCGTCGTGACCCGACTGGCGAGTATTTTCAAAGAAGGTCACGATCTGAATTCGTCTCACTTTCGTCTTCTCGTTTATGGGGCCATTACCCTCCAATGTGCCGAAAAATTCTGAAAATGGCCGATGAATTGCTTTGGAGATGGGTTTTTGCCTGGTTTTCCCCATGGTTGCAATTCCATGTTTTGAAATTTACGGTAGACTAGAATCCTAAATCAGTCGATAAAGGGATTACCCAATCAGGATACGGTAGGTTTTTGACCTGAACCTGCAGGTGGCGATAAGATGAGGGCGGCTAGAAGGGGGGTGCTGAATGGTGATGGTTGGTGTCCTTAGTGCCTGGTACGCGATTGACCCGCACCACAGACACACACACACCACCACCCCACCACCCTAACAAATAACAATGTCCCCCATCTCGATTCCTCCGACACATTTTACTCTACGGTAAGATTAGGGACCATATAAAGTGGTAATCCTGTGGAACAGGCAGATGGAAGAGGAAGGAACTCGACAGATTTTCGGTCAGTAGAAGTGCTGGAGCACGACTATTCTCATACTTCGGGAAATTTTATTTGTACAGCGTGAAAATCCGAATTTGCCCCGTCCGACCTCTCATGGCGTTCGAATCGAAGGCCAAAAATTGATTTGAGGCTAAAATAAGTAAGAAGGGTCCAAGGAAAGGGGGTCCCGTCACGCTAAGAGAGGTCGGACGAAGTAAAATATACACTCAAAAGGTCAGTGAAATGAGATAAAGGACTGAGATTAGACGGAAGTAGGGAGGGTCCAGAAATAATGGGTCCCTTCAGAAAAATGACTCAAATGATCGACTAAGTCGAGTCCTGACATATTCCCACAACCTTCTGGGAGTGTGGAAACTCTCATAAATTCTGTCTTAAAATCCGATAAATAATCTCGAAAGAAAGATTTTAATATTGTAAATAACCATAAAAGTAATTTTCGGCGAATTTTCTACATAATTAGCTTTTTAATGATACTTACCAGTAAAATATTTGATTTACTCAATTTTTAGGTACGTCTTGACAGAGCTCATGCAAAGTGATCTTCATAAAATTATTGTCTCACCACAACCGCTCACCGTTGATCATGTGAAGGTCTTCGTATATCAGATCTTACGAGGTAATTCAACGAAAAATCGATTTATTGATTTTTTTGAATCCGAAAAATTCAAAACTAAAGCTCAATCAGCTTTCCTGAGAAAAAAAAGGTGTCATCGACCGAAAACTGGAAAAAACGCCAGGTGGTCGACACTTGAGGGGAACAATTTCTTCATTTTTTTCAATCCTTTGACTAGAAATGAAGGCTTCGGAAAGCTCTGTTATTTTTTCATTTTTTACTGTTACTTTTGGTTTTTTACTTGCCTTTTTCGGATGATTCTGTTTATGATTTCAGGTCTGAAATATCTTCACTCAGCCAACATCCTACATCGAGATATCAAACCCGGTAACCTGTTGGTGAACAGCAACTGTATCCTGAAGATCTGTGACTTTGGTTTGGCTAGAATCTGGGATTCACGGGAACGACAAAACATGACACACGAAGTTGTCACACAATATTATCGTGCACCAGAATTACTTATGGGTGCTCGAAGGTACGGTATTTTCAGCTGTTCTAATCGATATATTGATTACCTGCTATTGGATTTTCTCGTTTCAGGTATACCGGTGCCGTAGATATCTGGTCAGTCGGATGTATTTTTGCAGAATTACTTGCCAGGCGGATATTGTTCCAAGCACAGGGACCGATTGATCAGGTACTGTAGCTTGTTTGAGCGTATTTTTGTTCCAATCGATAATTGATTGAATAATTCTCGTTCAGTTGGACCTTATTATCGATCTTCTTGGTACGCCAACACCTGAAGAGATGAAGTACGCATGTGAAGGGGCCAGGAATCATGTGCTAAGGGCACCATTCCGTGTGAATACGTTCCATCGTATGCGACAACTTAGCCAGCACACCACCGACGATGCCGTCCAATTGCTTGCCATGATGCTCCAATTTGATCCGGTAGGTCTTTGTACCTCTCCTGTACCGAAAACCCTAGCCCCGGACCTTATGGACGTATTAGTTGTGGAGGAAGTGGTCCAGGAACAGTTCCTTTTCTTCCAGTCGTAAAAGGACGTGCCACCGTACCACCTAGGTTACCGTAATCCTTTCAATTTCAGGATAAGCGTGCTACCGTAGAACAATCCTTGAAGCACAGTTATTTGGATGAAGGACGTATGCGTTTCCATTCATGTATGTGCTCATGTTGTTATACAAACAATCCCGGTAACACCCGCATATTCAGTACGGATCCTGACCCGATGGTGAGTTCAGGACCTGTTTGGGAGCTCTGATTGGCTTTCACGGGAGCACTTTAGCTCTTTTTTCCTAGATTTCGCTATTGAAAATGAGTTATTTTAGCATGAAATGCCTTTCGATCCCAAATGGGAAAAGGAATTATCCCGGTTATCAATGTTTGATTTACGGGATCGTATGTATAAGTTCGTCACGGAGCGTACACCACTTTTTGGTACACCATTGTGTATTAATCCAAGTTCAGCAGCCTACAAGAACTTCGCAAGGTGGGTTATTCATTTATTTATTTTTTTCTAAACAATTTTTGAAAAAAAAAATCTTAAAATTTTAAATAGATGAGAAGAAATGGACAGAAAATCATCGGAGTTTGATGGGTTGTAATCAGGAAGATCCTGGGGTTCGTCAGACCCGCATGATTCACAACATTCCGCCCACGAAAAGCTAAAGTTGGAGTAAAGTGGGCGTGGCATACGGGTTTTCGAAGACTCCTTGGGCGCTGTCATGGTCGAGAGTTCCCCATAAGATTAGGCGATTTCTTATCTATATAGTATGGTGTTCCGGTGTCAGTCGGCGTATTCTCATGATGTAATATATAAATCTTCCCGTCCAGAGATTGGACAGCTGCTGGGCGTGATCATTTGTTCGAGTGGGAACGGAGAAAGGGAAAAGAAAAGTGCCGTAGACCTCATAAACGAGCATTATAGTTCACCTTTATGGTGGCTCAGTAACTTTCACTCACCCATGTGGGCGATTTTTGTTGCCGTAGGTGGTGCTCACTCATACGGAAGGAACTCCTACTAATTACTTCCTAGTAGTACTAGAGCGTATAACTATTGTGAGGGTATACTGTAGGAAATTAATCAATAAGTCGAAACCGTAGGGTTGCCTTCACGCCTTAGGGTAGTTAGTCATAGTTCAAGATCGGCATCGAATCCTCACCTAGTCGATCAATATCCATCTTCTGCGCGTCGGTAGGGTGTTTGGAGAGGGGAGAGGGGAGGGAAGGAAAGGGGAGAGCAGTAAAAAGCCACTTGGCTTAGTCCTCGTTGTCTTCCGTTTTAGGGCAAGTATGACCGATTTGCTTGTTTATTTACTTGTTTATGCTTCCTTATGGTACACCTTCTTGGACCCCCAAATGGTAAAGAACGATCATTACTTTGTATGGAAAAATGAGTAGAAGGAAGGCAATAAATTGCAAAAAATTGACTCATCGTTCAGAATCTTCTATTTTTTTCGAATTTTTATATTTTTATGTAATTTTTACCAGTTTTCACCCAATTTTTATCATTTTTTCTGCCTTTTTTATTGTTAATTTTTTTTGTGAATTTCTTTGTATTGAGTATGGTCCGTTTCAGTTCATCCGTGGCTCAAGCGTCCGAACTACCGCCATCGCCTAACGCCTGGGACTGATCGTGTCGCCACCGTCATGGCTGCCCATGGAAGCCTTCCCATATACTCCCCTACTCCTGAAGACTGCTCAGAAGCACATCACTGTCGTTGAGTCGGTCGTCGGTGGTCCTCAAAGCCTCGATGGCCGCCGTCAGCCACCCAAATTCTCCTCATATCTGACTTCCTCATTTTTCTCTTGTCGCGTCGTCCTGCCTGCCCATCCGTCCGTCCGCCTGCACCCCATTCCGGAAACGATTGGTCCGCGATTCGGTTCTAGGCATCTGTGCTGCTCCATTATTGGTCTTCTTACTACCCCGTATTCTTTCAACATGATGATTGTAATTTGTATTTTTTTTTGTAAATTTTTTACTTATTTACCCCATTTAAACACTTTCTACTAATGTCTTTTACGTCACAGACTTTCATTGTCATTTATCATTTATTATCATTACATCATCATATGATTATTATTAATATTGTTTTGTTATTATAGGAAACATGTGTATAGTCATTCAATTGTGATCATTGCCGTATTTCATGTGAGTTGATGTGTGTTGTATGTGTTGTCTAATAAGCCCATAGCCACCCCCGCCCTACAGTACTCAAACAATCGTGTTAGGACCCCCTGCCCTTCAAAAAATTAGCAGCAACGTCACAGTGCTTTCCAACCTATCGCCGCATCCTTACAGCAGTACCCTGATTTTTTTTTCTTAAAATTTGGTAGCCGTCATGTCTTTCAACTGACGTCGAGCGTCATTTGGGACGCTCGACGCTCAGTCGCTCTAATACCGCCGCCGATTATTTGTGTGTGTTGCATGTACCATGTTCGCCTCTCCTGTTGTATCTATCAAATACGTATCGATTAACGCCGCGCTCTGTTTCTCTGTTTCTAGTTCAAGCCCCTGCGTCTCTGTTTCTCTCGCTCTCTAGCTCTCTCTCTTTCTCTGACTCTCCTTCTCTGTCTCTCGCTATGAGTCTCACAGCAGCTCAACCACATTCAGCCACTACTACATTACTTTCGTATATGTTGGTAACTCTCCCACAACTTTCGGATTTGGCCCCTTCTCACTAACACATTGCGAGTGTACATACATGATTATTGATTTATTGATCGTTCGAATAATATAATGTGTATGCGTGTGTGTATGTTCCTTATTGGCGTGTCGTCGTTGCGTCGCCGAAAAGTATAAACGAAACAAACGTTTAGTGTAGCCTAATAGCGCGACGATGTGCTACTGCCGTACTTACATGAAGTTTTCATAAGTAAAACCGTACGTATTTGTGTAGAACAGCTTACAGCCAATCCCGTAGTGGCCAAAATCATTTTTCATTATTTCAATTTTTTTGTGGGTATTCAGAGATTTTTTCATTTCCATCACATGTTCATTATATGTATATCGATCGCCGCGTTGTTTACAAATGTTTGTGTGCAGCATTTCGACGGCCTGACGTTATCTACCGTCCTCCAAACCCTTTTCTGCCCCCAACCCGCTCTGTCCCCGTTCAATGTAGTCAGGACGTCAATCGATATCGGATCGATAATCAATTGGTGGCCTAATGTCGTCTAGTTGTCAGGATTCGATCCGACTGCCCATTTACTCTATGGTCGTTTAGTTTAGTCAGTAATCCCCCTACCCAACCGGGACAATTCATTGAATCGAAATCATCGTGATCACTCTATCCTTTTCATCATGATCCATCGGCTCGTATCGGTATCCTTCTCCTCCTCACGAATACCCCTCCCCGTTTCCTCAAATTCCTCGCCACACCCCCATATGGGAGAGATGCGAGCATGTCATAATATTGTTATAAATGTTGCCCATTTTTTGTACTAATAAATGATAAAATGAACAGTGTGTAGTCGTTCAGCACATGACGGTTGATTACGGCAAACAAGTACCGGTCAAAGCAGATTCTCAAGAAAAAAAAAATTCAGAAAATAAGGTCCAGGAGACTGGCTCGGTCTGTAGATAGGGCTTGGAGTACGCCGATGCATTCTTGACCATTCAGAATCGTAGAGGCGTTTGAGTGTGTATATTGTCTATATCTTCAGCGAAGTCCAGTTAAAGTGGATTGGGTGTTTTTATCCTCCTAGAAAAGTCTCGGACCAGCTGAATCTGACGGGATTGGAGATTCGAGGTTCCTAGCCAGTACGGCGATGGGGACGCCAGGTGGCGCTACCCCGCCTTCGACCAGGTCATTCAAGGCATAAAATCGGAACGTAACTAACAAAGTGAGACCGAAAGTGAAAGTAACGAGAGCGAAAGTTCAGTGGGCAGCTAAAGGCTTGAACAAACAGTGAGAGACAGGCGAATAGGGAATGACTGCTAAAATTGGGAGTGACTGTGAAAAAAGAGAAGTAGGGAAAACTGGGCTAGGAACTGTAATCGGCCTAAAAGAACAAATATGAATGGAGCTAGGGGATTTCTCAGGGTGAAACGGAAGTGAAGAGTGTGAAGGTGAAGACATTGGTAGGTGGGGTAGCTACCACAGCATAGTCTGGAGTCAATCCCAAATTAAATCATTTAGTCTGATCAAGTCTTCGCCTTCCTGAAATTCATTCATTGGATTAAGATTCCTCTTCAGGAAAAAGAATATTCTCTGGAGATGGGCTGGGTTTAGCAAGCCGTTTTACTGGTGAGAGATACTATCCCTTTTAGTAGCTTTCCACGATATAGCCGAATTCATGGCGCGCACAGACCAGTCTCTGTCATGGTAGTACGAGGTTCCTTTCCATTTGACGTTGATGCTCGCTCTGGCATCTAGGGCAGAACCCCGCTTTGCACAGCCGTACAGAGTTGATGACGCTACCGGGTTCCAAGTTCCGCGAAAGTCCGTTGCAGTAGTATCTAGATGAGCGATGCAGTAGTATCAGAAGACAAGATACGGGCAGATCCGAAATTCTGCCTCAATTCTGTTAGGGAGAAGTCTAGATTCAGAGCACGTCTTGAAATCTGGCTGACGTAGAACTAAGGAGTCGCGGAACAAGCAGGGCTCATGACTGAAGGGGAGAAGCCCTTCGGGGAAGGTTGCTTTTTTGTCCCGGGTTGCACAAAACGCATGGCAATCGCTAGCTAGTTGTCTCACCGAAGCCCTAAGCCTTACCAATAAGTCCATTACCTCTTTGCTCGACATGCCAGCTGCTGAGTGATCAGTTAATGAGAGCTCCAGATAATTGTCCAAGAGAAGACGGGGCTTATCATAGATATGGATAGATATCGATCCGATGATATCCCTCAGACCGATATGGTAGTGAGGCTCATTCTTGTTAGTGTAATCAACGAAGCAGGCGTTTGAAGAAATGTGTCTTCCACCTGGAGAAAAGGGCCACTACCTTCCTGCCGACGAAGTCAAACATGGTGCAGCTGCCGACGGCTCGTTAACTTTACTCACTTCGAAGGAGTTGGAAGAAAAGGAAAAAGAGGACCAGAAAAAGGGCTCTCTGAAGAAATCCAGCGGAAAGTCGAAATGCGAAGAATCACAAGGACTCAAGAAGAAATCCAACGAAACTGATCATTGATAGACAATTAATATTGCACATATATGGTGAGAAAAATAAAAATTCACTTTTTTCAATGTCGAATCTGATGTCCAACTGGGTTTGAATACCATTGAAGAGTTTAATCGTAGCTGTTCTGTCAGAGTGAAGTGTCTGTAATTAGCAATGGTTCTGCCTTAACCGGGTAGTTGTAATGGAGCAGTGGGGAGAAGCGTTGTTGGTTTGTTTGGATTAGTTCCAGGGTTAGAAAACCTGTCGAGATGGTCATGCTGCTCGTTTTCCTGAGCCTTTTCGGTTATACTCGATTCATATTGAAGGTAGAAATCCTGATTTGCGTTTCCTGGCCTTCCACTAGGTGCCTCTCTTCCTGTAGCTGGTAGCCAAGTGTATGTTCAAGAGTCTCTTCGATTTGTCTGGAAGTTGAATGCGTGGCGCACTCTGGAGGGCTAGACTGATTGGGGGGAAGCTTTTACTTCCTCACTCTAAAGTCACACTTCTGTCAGGGTTACTCATTATTCGAAGCTACTCGAGGTGCTCATACATACCATCAATTCATGGGCAACAGCTGGGGACTCAACCCCGTCAGGGAGTTGGAAATCGAAGCTGGCAAATGGGAGTGACGCTTTTTTCCAATCTGATAAGATTTTGTTTGAAATCAAAGGATCCCTGGAAACTTCTGTTACTGGATAGCGATCGATTTTGTGTTGCATGCTCGATCAATCGATCGATCACCAGTGGCCGAGAACTGTACGGGAGTTGCTCATGATAAATAAATAGAATTCGAGAGCATTTTTTTTGTAAATCATCAATTTGCTCCTCTACGGGTTCGATTTCGACCACCTCAAGAGGCTTCCATGTGTCAAACTCACTTAAGGACTCAACGATCGGAAATTCTCGTTCATTCCAAGTGCTAGAACCAGCTATGGACCAAAGATCAAGGCTAACATGTCTCCTGACGCCACTCGTCACAGCGTTTTAAGTGGTTTATATTGATTTTGAAAAATATGCAATGTTCAAGAGGAATTTGGCTGTGAAGGGAATGGTTTCAAAGAAATTAGGGCCATTTTCAGAAATCGATCGTTTTCCTTTTCCTTTTCAACCAGCAACTTGGCCATATTGAAGGGAATAAGAAACACTTTACTGACTCCCATTTTGTTTACTTTTACTCAGAACAAATGTAAACAAACGGTCCGGGGACGTGGTAATGGTCGAACGATTCGACCTGTACAGTGTGAATCGCTACACGTTCATAACAAGAATGATGTTAAGCGACCACCTCACCGTGCTCCGTTGGCGCAGTTGGTTAGCGCGTGGTACTTATAAGATTGAGAAATGCCGAGGTCGGGAGTTCGATCCTCCCACGGAGCAAAAACTTTGCAATTTTGATTTTAAGTCTATTGGATGGTTTGAAATCCCAGTCTTGGGTTAAAAACGAAAGAATAAGCGAGAGTCAAGTCGAAATCAGGCCTGATTTGTCTGTTTTCGAAGGAAATTTGTGTTTTCATGGCAAGTTTCTGGAAATTTCAGTAGTTCTTATGGTCGAGCTGGAAGAAAGTTATTTGTAAGCGATACACAAGTCAAATTGTTGGTAAACAACATGTTTTTATTTGTTCAAACTCATCAGCCGTCCTGGTAAACCTCTGAGAAGTCAAATGTCCCCAAGCCCATCATTTCCTTTTGACTGTATCTTTCGGACATCCTCCATTTTTCCACCTTTTTCTAAATCTAAAATCTCACTAATGATAATGTTTTGGCGTAAGAGCTTAACACTGCTTCTCAGAATGCGCCATGCACCAAAGACTCCCCCATATTGCTCAAGTGATTGGATGTGTGCTCAATGAGGTATCAAAATGTGCAGTTAGATGTTGTTGTAAAGTGCAGGATGATGTCTTGAAAGATGGAAAGTCTCTTTGGGAGCTGAATATGTTCAATTTGGGATGATCACTTGTAATCGATGCCCATAAGAAATCGTAACAACGTTTGGATGCGTATTCGGCTTATACAAAGAATTGTTGGAACGAAATAACTCCTTGTTTTTACTTTTACAGGCAAATTTTTTCCAATCCACCGTTTTCAGGGAGTTGGAAGGGTTTGACTGACCCGGATGAATATCGATGCAGGATTTGATCTCTGCAATGTGGGTGTCTTCTAGTGCGACACTTGGCATCCTTCCCTCCCTCGCCCCACCTGCGCCTGTTGAAGTAAGTGTTTTTATTTTGATTTATGATTTGCCAGATCGTGTTGTTTATTGCCTGAGCTTCATGTTATTGTTATTTATGTTTGCCTAGTGAGAAACATAAATATGGTCGGCATGAAACCGAGGGGTATAGCAGTTTTCACAGATAGTTGAACGTGCCATTATTCTTTCGGCCTAATCATCCAGGCTGTTCATTGACTACCCTTCGAACAGCTGTTACATGTCTATTGGTAGAAAAGTTCAAACTCATTGGGCGCTGCCACCTACTCGACGATCCTCACACTTCATTTTCTAGCCCCATTTCATTTCTCATATCCCCTCCTTTCTCTTCAAAATAGTGGAATCTCATAGCATCCAAAGATCCTTGCAGGCCCGTCAATGCTGGCATTGTTTGTTTATTCCATTGTTTAGATCCATGTTTTGATTGGAATCACTATTGCATGCTCATGGAAAAGGGACATTTAAGATAATTATTTTATTGAGGCGGGGTAGTGGCAAGTGGCGCACTATCTCACACTCACGATCAGGGGTTCGAATCCCCGATCGGTATCCGCCTAGACCAACAAAGCCTTCCACCCCTCCGGGGTCGGTTAATCGGTACCAGACTCTTCTGGGAGGATAAAAGCAGTGAATTGTACATCGGCTGGCCACCGCAAGTCATTGTATAGGCCACATACGCACTCATTACGCCACTACGATTCCGATTGGGAGTCGAGTGCGGGGGCGCACCCCTCAGACGGAACTGATTAACGCCGAAACTTTATCCTGAACTTTATCGGGCTTGAATGCCTTTCGTCTTAGTGAGGAAACAAAGTAGGCGAAATATTGAGAAGCTTCCCATTGCGTTGAAGAGGGGCATAGGAGCTGGCGTGTTACCACGCCAAGGGGTGGAACCCTGGACCGAAGTCTGCCCGCGCCAACGAAGCCTTTCATCTCTCCAGTACCCGGTAATTCCGGCACCAGACTCGTCTGGGACAATAAAAGCGCTAACTTGTCCACCGGATGATCTAGTAGAAGCTACATATGCATACAAACGAACTACGATTTAAATAGAGGTTGAATGCTGGGACGCGTTCCAAAACGGGGCTGATCATTGCCAAAAGACTTGATGCTTCAACCTTTGATTCTTTGATAAATGTAAATGTAAGAATTTAGAAGTATTGGAAGATATGGAGTATTGCCAGGTTGTGCCACTAATAAGTCACCCAGTTGGATATCACTCCCAGGTTTACCAATTGGCTTTAGGACTCCCATGAGGGATTCGTTATAATGACAATCACCTCGTTTAAGACCCTCAAGTTGTTGAAACAGTTCACTGCAAGAAAGTGTGAAAGTTTCCATCGCAATCGCCATAATTGAGATCGCAGGTATGAGACGCGAGCGGCCGCGTTGCGGTCCGTTCTCTGTCTGTTTGACTGTTCATTGGTTTCTTTATGTTAAACGTTACTATTGCATCCTGAATGAAAGCTCATAATCTAATGAACTGATCAGCAGTCAACAGAGACGAGTCAGCTGACCCGGAAGCCACTCCATTGAGGAGGATAACGAGCTCCTGGGAGTTGATCGAAACTGACAGCTTTGCTGTGACAACAGCGCCTCACTCCAGTGTATTACACCTGAATTGAACAACTATGACAGCTAAGATAACGAACTGATCATAGAAGAACAAAGAAAAGTTTCAACTTTCATGGAATTCTTGAAATTCTTGCTTCCTCTACGAGGATGATTGCAGGACAACAGCTGTGCCGATCGGTTAGCTGACCAAAAGCCAGCCATAGTCAGACAGCCACCCTCAGCCAACCAGCTAGCCAGCTATCCTACGGCCAAGTGTCACGAACACTTGTGCTCATCGTTCGGATGTCACCCATCACCGATCGATGCCAGGCACGGCCATTTATCTTGGAATCTAGAAGTTGCCTGTCATTGCCCTCAGTTTTTCATCATTTCCTTTTTATTCAATGACTTTGCACCCGTCGGTAGGTGCTCCTTCTCTCAGGATCTCTCAGAAGCCGCTGCTACGACGTTTATTTTGTTGTGTTTAGTTAGGTCTACTCTACTTCCGTGCTATATTTGGTCCTAGTCGCCACAGGATCTCAAGAACCTTCATAGAAACTCTCTCCCCAAACTTGGGCTCATGGGTCTCTCCTAATGCAACTATTCCTCCTGAAGCTCCCACATAGGAGACGCCCGCTTTTTGTCCTGTCAGAATTCGAACTCTTACAAGAGTACAGTGTCTGGGAGACAGCTTCCACAGTCAGTACTTCTTCATGATCAGTTACAATCCCATTCCAGTAATGCGACTGTTTCAAGAATTTTGTATTCTACCACCATAACCTCCTGTGTGGAAGCTTTATGGGAAGAAAAGCTTCAACCCGCATTTGATGGGATCCTTTAGAGAAATCCGGATGTGATAAAGCACGGCTACACAGCTTACCATCTTCTCGACCCCTTCAGCCAAAGTAGTCCGATCTTGTGAGCTTCCGGATCCGATTTTGAAGTGTACCGGTTGAGTGATGCAGTAGCCCAGACTGCAGGTCCTCTATGGAATGTCTGGCCATACAAAAAAACAATTAGGTTCAAGTTTCAAGTTCCATGTCTCCCTTACTCTTGGTTCCCTGTAGTAAATAACTTCTTAAATAGCGTAGTGACTAGAGGAGAGGGGTTCTGTTCTTGACTATATCCTGTATATGCTGAAATACTAGCAGTAGTATTATGCATTTTGGTACTGTACGTCCCATCCCACTACTTTGTCCTCCTATAGCTTACCCATTATAGGAACCTGATCGTGAGTGAAATGGACTCCAACTTTTACTAGCAACTTACTTCATTCCACGACAGCCATCTTTTGAAGGTACTCATCATCATCCTGTCGCTTTGAGAAAAAAGGCATCGGTAGGGAGATAAGAGCTGGGGGGCTTACCTGACTATAAGGCATCACTACCATAGTGTAGGATCCGGATTCGGTAGGGAATAAGGTTCCGTACTACTCATTAGCCGTTTCAATGGAGTCGCCTTGATCATTTGGTAGTAGAGATGCTGTAAGCGTGCTATTGCTTAATCGCGTAGTTCACCGCAAATTTGTTTGTCACGTTCTGACCTAACGACACACCCTTTGCAGTTTTACTGAGGCATGATAATGTAGACAACACATCGAAGGCATCCCTAATGGTTTGTACGGTAGCCATCGTCAAGTTGTCCTGGGGATTCCCCACTAGGGTTCAACTTCTGTTGCCCCATGTAGTCGATAATGGTCCTACATTATTTAGTGCAGATATTTTTCTATTAAGTATACACTACAAGAATATGACATCAAAATCGACATGGAAACCAGGCATTGAGCGATGAATATCTTGAACATGGACTTGTGTCGTGGTGCAAGAGATATAATAAATAGATATGTTGCATTACTTAGTTCAATTACTGTCACCTGATAAGATCTGAAAAACATGACCGAAATTTTGTTGTCAACAGTCTGATTTCGTTCAGCTGTGGTATGCGAAGTATTTATGTTTTGTTATCCTTCATTGCACTATTTTTACAAGATTGACTGGCAGACATCGCCTGAGGGACAACTGATTGTGGGCAGCTGCTAGTGATTGCTATACTGCAGCGGTGATAGTAAGGCAATCTGCAAAAGAATTGGGTAAAAGATCGGAGAAAGGGAAAACACGAAGGCCATGATAAATGGATTGGGCTGGGAGTAACCAGAGAGTTAGCAATGGACCTCGTAGACTTCACAAGGGTATCTCAGCTATGCTTTATGGGCGTTTTTCACCTATGTTTCCAAGTGGATGATGGGTGTTTCGTGTGGATGCCATACGTTCCAGACATTGGTCCCGGTCTATACTACAGGTGCCTCGCCAGGCAAGTTTTCTCAGATATAACGTCACTGTGAGGGAGGATGAGGAAGTGGCGTCAATTCAGTGAGCAAAGAGTGTGTTTTGACTCTTGAGTGTGGCATACGATACGGATCGATTAGGTAAGGGGGTCAGAACTCGCGTGGAGTAGATTCGAAGGTTCGCGAAGAGACAAATTCATGCCATCAAAAACTGACTCTTCAGGCCTGTATTTTTTCTGAGTTCTGAATTCTTCTTAGCTCTCTCATACTCTTCGACACTTCAGTAATTTTGTTACTAGTCCGAGAAGAAATGGATTTTTGCCTGAATAGTTGTCTGAGATCTTTTCTATCGCCTTTGTCTATTGAGAATTTAAACGGAACTAGCTGATGATGGTGACTACTAGAGCTCAATTTTCCTTTTGTTTTGTCCATTTTGCGTTTCCTCCCATTTGTTCAGTACCCAATCTTTGTAGACCAGGAATTCATTGTTGTCGATCGAGCGGGTGAATCTTTCTTTTCTCATATCAAGTCATCCTTTACAATTCTTCCCGAAGTTTGCAAATAACCCAAAAAAGTAAAGGTGTCGGTCCGGAAAAAGTGATCTCCCGGTGATTGGCATGGACTATGCCTGCGCCTGAACTGATGGGTCTACTGAAAGAGGGTATCCATAATGCTCGGGAGAGAGTTAAAATAGTGGATAATGGTCGTCAATCAATCCCGTCTGAAAGATGCGTCAGGCATTTTTCTCTCATTCAAAATCTTAGTTACTTCTGAATGCGTATATGTCCAATGACTTGCGGTGGTCAGCCGTTGTACAAGTCTGTACTTTATCCTCCCAGGCGACTATGATACCAATTGACCTGCCCGAAGAGATGAAGGCTTGTTGTCTTGGGCAGATATCGATCCGGGAGTCGATCTTCGGAATTTCAGAACCTGACTGGCCACAGTTTTTTTGGGACTTGTGAGAATGGCTACTTGGACTACCCTTCGCTGCAGTAAATCGGGGCATTCTTTCATCCTACTCACAGTCAGCACTGTACTTTAACACATTACCCTCTGGAATACCCGATGGAATCGGAATGCCCTGTAGTCGTTCGGTTAGGCTTGAACTTGTTCTGAGCGATGGTTTGCTTGTAATGATGAACCCATAGAAGTGAAGGCTCAAAGCTGATCATCTGAACAAATGAATGAGACCATTTTTGATGGTGGTTTGGCCCTTTCAAAATCTCTGAATGTCATTTTAGTGTCGATTGTGATTAGTATCTCCTCCCTTCGGAGCCGTTTAAGTACTTCAAAATCCAAGTATGAGAGCCATTTTCCAGTTGCTAAATGACGAGTCCACGACTTCTGCATCCAGATGACGCTGATGATTCGGATTCTTCTTCAGATGGCACATGCCTGCCAGTCAAGGTGCTGCCACGACGATCGGCTACTGTTTCACCGAGAATGAGAGGCGTTCTCAGGGAGTCACGGTCAGTCTCTTCAAATCTACGTATAAAAGACATATTCAACAAGATGATTTCGATATGATAAGATATTTGATATTCAACAGGTTATAGATTGGTCAAAGTAGCTAAAAGGCAAAGGATAAGGTCTTGGGGCGCTAATTAATTCCGTCTGGGGGTTGCGCCACGCATTCGACTCCCATTCGGATTCGTAGTGGCGTAATGAATGCGTATGTGACCTATACAATCGCTGCGGTGACGAGTTAATGTGCAATTCAGTGCTTTTGTCCTCCCAGACGAGTTTGGTACCAATTAAACGACCCTATCCGAGATATGTGTTCCTATGCATTTTAGTTATTTTTATATAGAATCGCGAATGTAGCATAAACCCAGGTCCTTCCCCTATATTCTGTTAGGTACAGTATTCCAGAAAACCTCATTCCCCCCCCCCCCCCCCGAACAAGTGCAGTCTTGCTGAAACTCAGAACATAGCGAGGCATTTCAGCATCCGATTAAAATAGCTATCCTGAAAACACATTTGTCTCATAATCCTCAGCCTTTTGATTTATTTCTGTGATCCAGACAAGACTGGCTTAACATTTAGTTGTGAGCCATTTCTTTCATTAGACCTTCTAACTTCAGCCTTGATGCCGGAGAGCGAAAAAGACGACGAAGTATGGTCAAAAACAGTAGAGACTCCAGCATAGTTAGGCGACGTCTACGAAAGACCAGCAGTGAACCCAATGTGGAAGGAGTTGGAATGGTAAGTACTACTTCATAGGTTCAAATTCGCCTGAAACGATTATTGTTGAGTATCTTGGCCTTTTTGCTTGTCGAACACTTATTAGAGGGCGATAGTATGCGAAATTTTGTTCTGTTGCACAGTACCTAGAAATGGAGAAAAATGAATTAAGAGCTCTTTTGTGGGGTCACGATAGATATATTATGATGACCAGGTTGGGGCAACATTGTGGCAGACTTCTACCGCTTCTATTCTATCTAGATGTGAAGGTCAATAATTCCTAGACATTTAAACGAGTATGGTAAGCCTAGGGCTTATCTGGGGTACATTTCAACCCTAAGTTGTCGCAAGTCATTCTGATTTTTATTAGGGTGTCCCAAAAGTTTTGAGAAAATTTATTTGGTTTGTTCAACACAAAAATACTACAACAAAAAGGTGAGATCAGTAATCGAGATAGTGGCCCTCTTTGGCCACGACGTCCCTCCATCGACTGGGCAGAGCACTGATGCCATTCATCCAGAAAGAAGAAGGGCGTGAAGCGATCCATTCATCCACTGCATGTTTGACCTCCTGACAATTGTTGAATTTTTTCCCTTTCGTGTAGGCCTCCAGACTTCTGAAAGCATGGTAGTCACAAGGACTAAGATCAGGTGAATATGGGGGGTGGGGCAGCCAGGTAATCGTAAGCCTTTCCAGCTCCTCAGCCGTCGCCCTAGCATGATGTGGTCGAGCGTGACTCATCAAAATCAGAAACTTTCCCTGCATTCGGTGTGAAACCGGGGCTCCAAACACCATCTCCCGCAGCTGCTCGCAGAATACTCTTACAGTCACAGCAGTACCCTCAGGTAGGATCTCATAGTAGAAAAAGCCGGCGGAGCATAAGAAGAACGAGATCGTATTCTTTTCGACGTGTTCCCCACGCTTGGCAACGGCTTCTGGCCTTATGACGATTGGTAGCCACTGCAACTTCCTGTATGGATTATCATAAGGAACCCACTTCTCATCCTGAGCGATGATGAAGCTCGTCCAATCCACCGTTCGCTTGCGGTCGAGTAGCTTCCGACACACATCGACCCGCACCTGACGCTCGCTCTCAGTCAAGATGTGGGGGATAATTGCAAGAATTGCTGCGCGAAAGCGACGTCTGCGTAGGATGTCGTGGGTGGTGAAACGGGGAGCAGAAGTCGTCCTCTCCATTCCTCTCAAGCTTTGAGAAGGATTGCTTTGGACGGAGGCTAAGACAATTTCGGTCTTGGTGGAACGTGGACGTCCGCTCCGTGGCACTTCGTCGAAGTGAAACTCTCTCTAGAGAAGCGGCCGTACCACTTATAGCAGGTGGCGAGGGATGGTGCAGTACTGCCCATCGATGACTGCAATTCATTCCGCTCTTGAGTGGCGGAGTGACCAGATCGGTAGTAATGAAGCAGAAGGCGCCTGTAGTCGTGTCAGTCGAAAATAATTCAAATGTTGATAACTCACTTCCAAAGATAAAGTGCAATACTGTTCTCTTGTTATGATGATCTGCTAAGCGTGACCTCTTACTGACCTTTTCTCCGTGGCTCTGCCTCGGCGCTTTCTTGCGCAGCATGGTTGCGAAATACATGACCAAAATTTTCTCAAAACTTTTGGGACACCCTAATAGAAAAAAAGCCAAAAAAGGGAGCAGTGCCCGGTGTTCAACCTCGAACTATGTAAATGAGCCGAAATTTGAATAAAAGTTCGAACGTAAAGAGTATCCTGGCCCGCTGCTCCTATTGACTACCGCCACTTCTTTCGATCTGCGAAATGTTCTGGATGGCTCAGAATGGCTTGGGAGAAGTCCTTCGGGATCACATTCCTCCGCATTTTCTACGACTTTCCTCGTGATCGCTGAGCCTCGGATTTCATTGATTTCTCTCATCAGGAGGAACGTGTTCTTCGCAGCTCGTGTCCATATCGTAGCAGGCGCTGCTCCCTCATCTTCTGGGAAGGAGCTGCCTGCATAACTGTCCTGAAGTCTTTGTTTCTAACCCGTTCCAAGCGTGCCCACGCAGGTCCATCTCAGCATCCTCACCTTTGCTGAGTGAACGTCCCTGTCTGGTTCGAGCCAGCATTCGCTAGTAGAACATCTAAGGCTTCGCCACTGTTCCGTGAACCTTTCTCTGAACTTGTATTCTTCCAACGGCTTACCCGTTGCTACCTGACATTGGATTTGCATACTACTTGGAGCTGAGGAACTCAGTCTTCTTCAGGCTTAGCTGATGTTCATCTTTTGCCACCAGGCCTTACCATTTCCACAGCTCTTCTTATGGTTCTTCCCTTCTCTCCGCTATCGGAGCAATGCCATCAGCGTAGAGGATAGTCTTCGGTTGTCCCTTCATGAGTCCTTTTGTGATGACACTCAGTGTTGGTAGTTAGAGGAACAGGTTAGCAGATGGTCCTCAGAGAAACCTGTGAATCGAGGCGTCTACTGCCCTTTTGAATGAGCGTCCCTGTCGTGGTTCGAGCCGTGAGATAAGGCCCTTATGGGTTTAGCTACATTGGCTATTCCGAAACACACCCTCATCTGGATAAGGTCATCTACTGGTTTTGCCAATACCACCTACCCTCAATCCTGACTAAAATATTCCTTGGTAACCGGTCGACTCTCGGGGACTGGTTACGGAACCCAGTATATTGCCTCGTTTACCCTGTGTCTCAATGGCTTTGAATGGCTTTGATAGTATCTCCGAGGAAAGTTCCAACCACGTCAACTGAACGGAATGAGCTAATCATTCCTGACTTGACGAATGGGAACTTTGGTGCCTAACCATGACGAGGTGCTCCACCTACATATTTTTAGAACTCCTTTATTGTTGAGGTCAACCCTCCCATTACTTTGTTGTGGAGCCCTGAATAGGAAGAAAGGCTTTTTTCGCCATTTCAATCCATTTTCTCTATTCAATCCATTCGCGTGGCTGTGTTATCGTTTTATTACTTCCTTCCATTTTACTAATTAATAAATTCTATGGCATAAATGATTAAGTCTTCGTGTGCTGATCATCTTGCATTGCGCAATGTCATCCACACGCATGGTCAGAGGACCAAGTCTTGGATCGATATCCGCCCAGGTCATCCAATAGTTCTATCTCTCCGGGATCGTTTAACGGGTCCCAGACACATTTCCGAGGATGAATGCACTCACATTTCCGAGGATGAATGCACTATCTTGTACATCCTCGCAAGTCATTGTATAGATCCCATACACATCCAAATGCCTCTACGAATCTGAATGAAGTCGAGTGCGGGGCGCATCCCAAAGAATGGATTGATTAACACCGAATTTGATGGTGAGATTTGTGTCTGGAGCAGTAACCAAGATGTCAATTTGATTTATAAATCTTACAAAATTGATTCATTTGTCATCTTGGTTACGGGTTCAAAAACGAGTACCACGAAGACCATGAGGAACCATGCCAAGAGATACCGAAAAACGGACGTTGATACTCTTGACTATAGTAGACCATTTCTGGACAAATATTTCGTTCTATCTTTGGGTGGTCTTTAAATATTCATTGAGGAAAACCTCTCAGCTAGTTGACGGTCAAGAAAAATGGGGTGTCCATAGAACCGGCTCGACAAGAAGAAGGTTTGAGCAGTCTCAGAAGCTGGTCTAGCTACATCATACCATTCAAATCGATTGGTACGAGTCTAAGATATACCAAATGTTATGGGGCAGTGAACATGTCACTTGAAAGTTCCCAAAAAGGGTTTTTTCCTCAAGCAATTTTTTGATATTTATTGTTTTTTTGGAGATCTAAGCTTCACTTCAGAAATTTTCAGATCGACATCATTGCACTCAGTAAGCTGCTGAACTCAATTCCCAAATTCACGACTAATCAACAGCAGGTACGAATGAAGTAGATTGATATAAAAATAATAATTTTTACATACGGTGATAAGAATCCTAGGAACTCTCTTACTTGTTCTCTGAAAATGTCCTCTTCCAAATTTTTATGGACGAATTCTTAAATTCAAGCTCTAGTCAGTGAATGCGTTTTGTAGAGCTCGCTATTCGAAGCGCTTGGGATCAACCGAAGATGAGCTAAAAGAGCTCTAAGAGATAGGAGGCATAGTAGTTGGGCCTTACAGTACCCCTGAGACAGTGGGAATTCTGAGACCATGTGGTCGATTCTTTGGGCTGCCTTCAATTTCTATCGGTTAGAGGAGCGAAGCGCAATGAGACCATTCATAAATGAAGCCTCGACAGCTTTTGCCATCATGAGGGGAAATTTTTGAGCCAGTTCTATATAACTGAAAATAATTGGCCATCGTCAGGAATCACCGAGAAGTGGCCAAACCTGACAGTGATAGAAGTGATTTATTCGTTTTTTTGGGTCAGAAATCCGGCTTTATCGCCTTCCTAGGTGCCTAGGAAGGCGAAAACCAGTATGAAAGTTTCCACCACCGCTTAAGTAATCACAACTCTTTTGAACAATTTTGCTGAGCTGTACGGACAGGCTGACTGACTGATTTACAAGCAGACAGACAGACAGACAGACAGACAGACAGACAGACAGACAGACAGACAGACAGACAGACAGACAGACAGACAGACAGACAGACAGACAGACAGACAGACAGACAGACAGACAGACAGACAGACAGACAGACAGACAGGCAGACAGACAGACAGACAGACAGACAGACGGACGGACAGACAGACAGACAAATAAAACAGATACTAAGTTCAATGATATAAAATTTAGCTTCGGTAAAGATTGACGAAGAGGTCCATTGGCCATCTTCGTCTGCCGTATATGTTGATTGAATTGCTTTTTGTCTAAATCGTTTCTCAGGGTCGCCCAGATATTCAAAGAGTATCAGAAAATACCAGCAAGGAATTACTCTTTGTTAAACACAAAACATATCAGAAACCCTAAAACTAGCCTTGGGGGGTACTTCTTCGATTGACGTTGATCTCTGTTCAATTCTATGATGATTTATGTACCTTTAATAAAACAGGAAAAATTTTCCCAGGACGATTCTGATTCCGGGGGTGAAGATATGTCAACTGAAATTGAAGAACTTCGTGATGCAGCGAAATCGATTCAATCTCTACAACGAGTCCTTAAAATGCCACAACATTCGTCTGATAGAGGAGGTAATGTCCATTAATAATTACTAGTAAAAAACCGGTGTTGTAGTGGTTTTTGCTGAGGTCGCTCAGAATTAGATTCTGAATTATCGCTTGGACAGCAGATTTTTTCTTCAGAGACCATTTTTATTTTTTTTCAATCGATTCAAGTATATATAGATAGATATAATCTATATCAGAGACTTTAAAGTGTGCTCCAACATCTGTACGATTCCATCTTTTCTCTATATTACTCGTTTATAGTCTAACCTGTATTTTCAGTATTCTCCGATGCAGACGAATCATCAATTGCTGCTGATTCGAGTGTAGATGGACGGGTATCAGGAATTTCTACACGGCTGGGACACCCCAGAGGGGTAATGCAATTCTTGCCATCGATGGGGTGAGAAACATTCTCTGATTTCTTTCAACTTCCAGAAATTTCGAGCTTTTAAACTTCCCAAACCTTTCCTGTGTCTTGTCAATCCGAGCTTAGGACCTCTTAGCCCAGATTTAGACAAAGGGGATTAGCTGAATGATATAGATAACAATTTTATGGTTTTAAGATAGGTATTTTCAATCAAATTGGCAAATTTCTCTCAAAATTAGGGTTTTTATCTACCATTTCTCTGAAATTTACAATGTATCCTTTTTATCGAGCAGGGTGAGAATAGATAGACGTAGGTGGACGTTCCCAGTGATTAACGTAGGTGGACGTTCCCAGTGATTAATGAAAAGGATGAATGATGGACTAGTGCTGTTGGAGCTGTTGTCCCCTCACTTTTCGATGCCATTTGAGCAACTTAATACAGAGGGAAGCAACATTTGGAAAGGCAGTTACTGGTAACTGCGTCAGCAAACTTCTTGCCCCCCACTCAGCTCCACTTTCTGTGAGTGCCACCTCTTCAATAAGCCGTACCCATATAAGCCACTAGTTAGGAATGATAAGTTACAGTCTGTCGTCTTTGAGTAGCTATCCTTAACTGCCAAAATTACTAGAAATTTGGTTTATGCTGTAAAAAATGTCCGCAATCTTACTGTAATATACCGTATTACTTTGATACTGCTTCAGGAACGATGTCTTTGTATCAGCCCCACATACATATCGTGGTGGACGCACATCGTTGTCTAGGAAGACGTCTGCACCTGACGCATTCATCTCGCTGAGCGACACCCTCACCACTCCTGAACCGCAGATCAATCCAAAAAGTCCACGAGCCAGCAGGTGATACTTCTGATGTATTCCTATTTCTGCAGCAATTTTGTTCAACCTCGCAAAATTGGTGGGAAAGCCCAGAAGGATCTGGTAGTTTCTTGTTTTGCAAAATGTAATATTTTACTTTCTATTACTCCTTCCACTCAATCATCCTATTGGGAGTTTCATTACTATTTGGATGGCTTCTGGACTCTTAGATTTCCAGTGAACAATTATTCAGGCATAACTTTCCTGGTAGATGGGATCGGGCACAGTAATGAGTCAATAAGACTTCTACGGGGAGAGGGAAAGAAGCTCCATTCCAAAGGAATTGTTCGTGTGAAACAAGATTTTCCCGAAGGTGGTGCTGTTATGGGTGGATGCCGTGTTGAGCTAAAGTTCGAATCCCATCTGAGGTTCTAGGTCCTCTATCTGGGGAAGCTTAGTGGTTTTATTTTCCCAGACAACTTTGGTGTCAGATGATGAATTCGAAAGAATGAAGGACTTGATCACTTTTGGCGATAACCAGCCTGGAATCCGAACCCTCAATGACGCGTGCGTGATGGCGCGCCTCTTGCCACTACGCCAACTCCGCGTATTGGCAGACAAAAGATCATCAAAATGTCATTTTCGGACCTGAATAGCTAAGAAGGGACTGAGCTTATGACCATGAATGGAGTCTATAGACAAAGGGGACGGCTAAGAGACCTAGTCCGAGAAGTGGCGACTACTCTAGGCCATATCCAAGGATATGCTGCTCTTTGTAGCTGTTAGTCGATGACTTACTGATAGCTGCTTCAGCTCTCGAGAAGCGTCGCTTCCGCTATGCAATACGGACTGTTCCAGTTCCAGCGGACCGAGACGCAGGTGAATTACATCAGTAGGAATAACTTGAGTTTCACTTGAGTTACAGCTTAGACCACAGTCAGAGGTTGCGATTGAGTGAGAGCAAGTTCGGACCTAACAAGTTCTTGAGGGCCATAACAATTCCGTCGCCATTTTTTCACTGTCTGGTAAATTCTTTTATTCCGTAACTACTCCTACTAATAATCTAATCAATAAGTATCAATTTCATTGCAATGAATCGTCTGAATTGCAACCTCTGACGGTGTCTTATATAACTGCCGAAGCAGTGTAGGTTCCCACTCATATGTCCGTTCCTGAACAGGTTTCTCACAATACAACGGGTTCTCCTTTACACATAGGAGACAACTAGGAGCGATAGCGTGGGTACTGTACTGGAACATCACCTATTCTTTCGTCCTGGCTTGCGAAACCCTCGTTCCTCCCGACGGGCCAACTTTGGTGGTCTTCCAATCCCTTGTCTAATCTCGAACTGACCTCACCCTTTTTGAGTGATGCAGTAACTACCAAAAACAATGGAAAGGTAAGTGTCCAGGGGGATCGGAAGCCTGTCAGCTCCTCAACTGTACGTCCCTGTCATGGATCTCTTTTTTTAAAAATTCGCTTTCAGCAGACGACGAGGTGTCGTGGATGACTTATTCAGCTCGTCACTGGATGGGAAAAGCTCTGAGAGCCTCGCAGGTGTTAGTCGCTTTTCGAAACTTCTACGTAGCTTCCGTTCCGGGCAGAGCTCACCAGAAAGACATCCGACTATCTCTTGGTGAGTGGTAAACAGAAAAGCTATCGGCAGCCAGGATCCAAACCGCTACTTTATTTTCGTTTCTAATTAATCCAGAAACACGGAAACAGTCGGCCAATCATTGGAAATCTAACTTCTCGCTTCTACGAAGTGTTCACTTTACAGGCGCCCATTTGGCTTTTCCGAATCAGCTGGTGAAGAATGCCGTATGGAGGATTCGCTGCTACAGGCAGACATCCTGCTCTGGAAGAAACGTTCTCGAGCCAGTCTCAGGAAACACTTCAGGTACAGAAAGGTTCTGTTCATCGTGGTTTTAGTATTGTTTTGTAAAAATGCTTTATCGTGTAGTGCAAATGTTGCTCAGAGCAGAATGTGAGTCCATTTTTCATTTTTTTTTCAAATTCCTTCACCAATATTATTAGCTGTATCACCAATGGTCCCGTTAATTATCGATTTCCTCGAGCGGACGCCAGTAACGCTTCCATTCGTCCCTGACACGAGCCAGAGTAGTTCAGTGAATCGTCTTCATTCGAGGCACTCGGGGTAAAATAGTCCTCTTGTTCGAAGCTTTCGTGAAAAGTGTGGCTATCACATTGACGGTCACTTTGGTGTTCGTTTGACGTCCCGAGAGATTCAGGCAGAGACCGCTCTCATCCAATGGTCATGAGATCGCACAACGTGTCTGATCCATGATCCCTTTGTTGACGGAGCTTTGAGCTCCAGTGTTACGTAAAATATAATTTGAAAAACTACAAGAATGCAGCGAAAATCCTATCGTACTACATATACCAACTATTATCTATTATAGAGAGATGTATATTATCCTATGATTATCCTATGATATGAAAAAGTATTCTTTTACCCCAATATACAGTAGCGCTCAAAAGTATTCGGCCAACTTTAACTTGCCGTAACTTTTTTCACAGTGGAGCAAATCGCATGGAATTTTGATAAGTTTGACTAAAGTATACTTCACACTATCCAACACAACTGCAATACAGCCATATCCACATACTAATGGGGAGGCGTTTGTAGACTGTGCTGAAAGCAAGTTTGTGACGTCTGCAGTTATTCCGACCTTGTGTACGTTTTTCTTCTCTTCTGGGTTTGATATTAGTGCTCGTACACTTAAGACATGGCAAAAAGGAAAGGACTCCTAGAAGGACCACCATTCGTATTTCCAGTTGATTTTTTGTTCAAGCCCTTTTGGATATCTGGAACATGATCAGATTGCAGGTTAATAGTGGTAAATATTCACACTACACCAATGCTACACATATTGAAATTTCGCTTGATTAGATCCAGTAGGAAAGAAGTTACGACTGAAAATTATAACTGAAGAAGCATTTCGCCGAGTACTTTTGAGCGCTACTGTATGTTGAAATAGAGAAAGTTCGATTTTTTCCTCTCCCAGCGGAAATACTTGACTTACACCATCAGAGGGACCTTAGATTACCATTCAGTTCCTCAAATTATGCTTCTAAATTCATTTTGAGAAGTTTCGAAGAACTCATTCAGGCTTTATTTTTTCATAACCGAAGTGTATCGGGAGCCTGTGCTTTTTTTGTTTTGTGCTGCTGTTTTGTTTTGTTTACCAATCATCGAAGTAGATTCAATTGAGACCTGACATATTGGCATTATTGATTCAAGTCATCTCTTTTCAGTGTTCGAAATTTGGCTGCTCGAGAACTGTACGACACAGAAAAATCGTTCGTCGAAGGACTGGAGTTTCTAGTTTCGGTAAGGCTAGGGGCAATCGACGGACCGGCACTGTTATCTTGCCTCATTGCCATATCTTCTATATGATCTTCTCAGAAACTGTGTTGTAACGGAAAATCGAACAAATTCGACGCAATCAAGTAAAAAGCATAGATGGGTGAAAGTCGTCATGTAGAAGGTAGCGGTGTCGGTCAATAGAGTGAACAGTTGAGGGCATATTCTGTGAGAGGAACATTTAGAAATACATGCGCCCATTACGGCAACCCCTGGAGTGTACGCTCATCGAATCTGGCCTGGCTGACAAGATTTTCTACAAAGTTCCAGAAGTTTTAGCTCATCATCAGGTAGGCCCGTTGAACGTCTATTTGCTAAGTACTCTTATAGTCTCAACTTGATTTAAATATTTCGAATCACTGTATTATTGCTTTTCATGAACACGGCAAAGATTTTTTGTGTTCTCATTTAAATAGGTTAAAATGAATTGATTTTTTTAAAATTTCTTCACTAGGAACAGATACTGTAGTCGCAAGTGACGCGGTATGGGACACGCAAGGTCCTGGGATTAAATCTCAGACCTATACTTCACCACGCCGACCAAGCGTTCCATCTTTCCGCACTTGATCAGTTGGTGCCGGGCTTGTCAGGATAGAAGCACTGGCTTGGGTATCGACTGGCTACCGCGACACATACCCATTCAAGAATATCATATCGATTCTAGTCGAGAGCGGGGGTTGGGGTTTTCCAAAGCGGATTGCTCGAGTCAAAGACTTCCTCTTCACCCTTTTACCTACTCCCAATTTCCACTTCATTATCCATCTAGTTTACTTTTACATTACCTTCTGGACAAACACCACGGTATGCGAGACAGTGGGAATAGAGGGAAGGGCAGAGAGATCGGTGGAACGTAAAATGAAGTATTTGTTGGAAGAACTGTGAGATGCGAATAGCCTTGACAGCACAAAAACCCTTTACATTCGACTTTTGCAAACTGAAAGCTCACTTAAAATTGTATTAGGCCTGCCCAGGCAAATTTAGAACCGATTCAACATCCAGAAATGGGTCCGATCAGCGCCCAGGCTTTACCCCTTAATTCTTCAACTCAAATAATAAATTTTTTAAGTCTTTCATGCTTGATTATTATTCTGAATAGAAACCTTTAAGGTCCTTCTTGCTGCTCTCAGCTCGAGAATTGAAGAATGGGACAAGGACACCGTCATCGGTGATGTTCTCCTGGCTCATGTAGGTTCTGCTTTTCCTTATTGTTGCAACCTCCTTGTTTCCTCTAGTTCAAAGAGACTTTAGTAGTTTATCGGAATCCACATACATATTCCATTTTTACTGATAAAGTCGTGTTAGTTCCCATTACCTACAAAACCTCGACTTGGTTTCTCTTTTCATCACGCTGCTTTGTTGGGAGCAGAAAACATCGCCGATGACATACTCTGTATTCCATGCATGGGGACACTTTTCCCTTTATGTCGTCAGGTATTTTCAGTTTTCAAAGCAATCGATGATCGAGACGTACATATCGTTCGTGGACAACTTCAAATTTGCTAAAGCCGCCATCTCCCAGGCTCGTGGCAAGCCATCCTTCGAGAAATACTACAACGTAAGTATCTGTTTTGGGGCATCACTCCCAAATGTAAGTTAGGTGGTTCTCTGGAATCATCAACTCTCCAAATTACCCTTTTATTTATAGAATCCATAATCGTACAATAACCCAAATCACAACTACAATACATAACGACGTGGTGAGGAACAGTGAACTTGAGTTAGAGGCTTAAACTCATGCTTGTCGTCAAAGGGCCTTGAGTTTCTTGAATTTCTACTTGACAACGTCCCAAGCGAGTCCGCCAGGATTTCCGACACAACAGCCTGACGGCTGGGCCGAAGAGCGATCGCCGCCACCGCGCTAGCGTGAGCAGCTTACGCCTCCCGAGCATAGATTCAACCGAGGAACTGACTCAACGCCGCCTTCCGCGCTCTTATAATCCGCCGGGGGCGGGGTTTGAATGACATCATGAACGACGGTTCATGACACTCCCCGCGCAAAAGAAGACAGTCTAGACGGACAGACTTGAATTTGTTCTGCTTCCTCCTCGCGGAACGTTAAAATTGAATAGAAGATTGATCTTGAAGACGACCCTTTCTAATGGCTTCTTGAAGACGACTTTTAATGACTCTAATCATGAGGGTATTGGCACACATGAACTACAACCGAAGAAGAGACGATACATAATTTCCAACTCATATCAAAACGACGAAGTATCACTAGGAGTTCCTTCGATTGTCGTCCTATATCGTGTCGCAATCGTAGTGATCCACGGAGTCGTTGCCATCACCCGGAAGATGCTCGTGTTTCCCACTTTCACTTTATTATTATTATTGTGTTTTTGAGTTTTGTTTGTCTTTGTTTTTTTTGTTTTATTTTTATATTTTATTTTGATTCAAAACATTTTCCGGTTGCTTAAAAGAGTATTATGTCAAACGTGGCTTTTCTTGATTTATACAGCTGAGGAAAATGTTTTCATTGAAATCGATAAATTTGAGTCGAAATCGATCACACCAAGTCGAACAATCGATCATAATCTACCAACATATGGAACGCCTTTTCGACATCCGCGATCATTATTTTGGAGCCGACTCGCGATCTAATGAGGACTCCGCATAGATTCGGTAATATGAGGGGTCCTTGATGGATTACATCATTGAGGCTTAGTTCACCTTTCATTTTAGAAGAAGCATCAAGAACGATGCGCGTCTTCGTTGTGACGCTTTCCGATTTGATAACTGCTTGATGTGGGATGTAATAGCATGGTGTTTCGCTCTTCGCTTGAGGTCGAGGTGCATCCTCGATGAAATTCTTTTTGAATTGTTCTTGAATTATCTTGCAATATTCATCCCAACATTGAGGATTGCGCTCTTTCATTTTGAACAATTGATGAAGTCTACTTAAAGCAAGATTATAATTGCTGGCGAGGCGTTTTTTGTTCGCTTTCCAAGGGAACCGTACAAATATTTTACCATTGGTGATTTGAACTGTGGAGTAAAAGTCTGACACAATCTGGTTATTAATCTCTTCGTCCGTGGTCATGTCCTCGATACCAATTGTATTGAGTTTCCATAAAACTGTCATGTCCATGTCGTTCTTATTTGCATCGAGCACTGTGCATGAGTGAACGAGTCGACTGTTGAGATTGCCTATTTCAGGGCCTCGGAGTGTGTCGTTGTGAACACCCGATATAACCGGGCCGAAGAAAGTAGGTGTGAGGAAGAGTCCCGATGGGAGCTGAATTACTGATTCGTTTAATTTCATTATAGCATTGAAGTAGTCCATGCCAATAAGTATTTCTGGTATTACTAAGCCATCGGCTGTCTGTGAAAGATTTCGCAGGTGCAGTTCTCCGTCAGCGACATTTTCTTGGATGAAGGCGATGTCTTGAGGGAGTACTGAACCCACTTGAAGAGGAGGTGTGATTTTATCATTTGTTAGGAGTTCAACCTTGATGGAATCTCCTTCCATATTATAGAGATGGGTGATTACACGTTTCACCTTTCTCTTTTCTGCCCTTCCTCCGAAGGTGTTTACCACAACAGTTGTTTCGCTTTGGATTTTTAATTCCGTCCTCTGCGCGAGCGATGTTGAGATAAAAGATTGATCGGAGGCCGAATCGAGGATAGCGAACACCGTCACTTTGTCTTGGCTTTGTGTAGGTTGTAATTGAATTGGGACTATCATCAGACGTACACTATTGCTACTCGCGAAGGCGGTTATGAGTTCATCGTTATCGCCTTGTTCCGATGTACTCTCTTGAACTTGTAAGTTGACTGTGACGTTCTCAAAAGATTGCTTCCGTAGCGGGGGAGATTGACTGAACCGGACTTGACGCTCTGTAGTTCTTGAAGGCGAGGGAGAATGTTTAGGTGAGGCTGTTTTTGAGCAAAGATCTCGATATAGGTCGTGGTGACGACCACTGAGGGGATCTCGGTGTTGATCGTCGTGGGGACTGGTCAGCATGATAAAGATTGGAGGCTCTATCCGGATGAAATGGTCTACTTGGTGAGTAACTCCTGCTCTTGAATAATCCATTTGGAGACTGTTTTCGGTATCTCGATTGGTTGAAATTTTGTTCACGATCTCTTTGAAATGATGATGTGTATTGTCGTCGAGGGAAATTGGCGTATCTGTTGTATTGAGGTTGTTGATTCAGACGACAAAGGGTGAGATTATGGGGACCTCCGCACTGAACACAATTCTGTTTACGACAGAATTGTGTTTGGTGTTTTAACGCTGAAACACTTCCAACAGGCGTTCAGTTCGCGTAGTCGCCCTATCTTCTGCATTACGCTTGAGTACTTATCACAGTATTGAAACTTATGTGGTTGGCCGCAACCCGTGCAGCGCACTCTAGGTGCCACCGTTGTTCTAGTATGGAAAATTGAGCGTTCGCTTTGATGAATTTCTCTTATACTTTCAACGTGTTCCTTACGCTTTATTGCTGTGGTCAGATTCTCAACGAGATCTGTCATGCTCCATAGGTTTCCTGAGTCAAATTCCTTCCTCGCCATTTCGTCTTGAACATTTTTGGAGAACGTTTCAAGTACCATAGTTCTCATGTTTATTGTGTCCACGACTTCTCCTTGCCTCTCCAGTGTGGCTATGATAGCTTGAATGTCGTTGAGGTTGTTTCTTAAGGATCGGTGATCATCTTGGCACTGCTTCATAGATTTGAGCTTTCGTATCATCTGCATTGTCACCCTCCTTGGATCTTGGTATTGATTTTTCAATTGGTTGATTGCTCTCTCGTAGGATTCCCCCTGTTCTTGGTATCATTTGAAGGGTTCTTGCTGCGTCCCCTTTGCAGCAATTGATGAGAATTGAGAGCTTTTCTATGTTTGAATAAGGTTGATGGTGAACGAGTTCCTCGAACATTTCCCAGAATGAATCAAACTCTGAGGGATTGCCATAAAAGTTTGGCACTTTGAGTTCATTTCCCATGAGCCTTCTTTCAAGTGTCCATGTGCTTGACTGAGGGTGTTGTTGAGGGATTTGTGAATGATGGTTTGAGCTCCTTTGATCTCCCTCTCCTATAAGTTCCTGTTTCAAACTCACCTCTTGACATTGAAGCTCTATTAATCTCTTTTCTAATTGACGTTCCAGTTGCTCAGCATGATGCAGTAGGTCCTCACCTTGCTTTTCAGACCAGTACCCATCGAACTGGTTTTCTATTTCTACTTTAAGTTCTTGAGCAAGATCGTGGATTGTGCTATTGCACTCGGTATAGTATGCCACGATGTCTTCTCTGCGTTGTTGCATTTTTGATATTAAGTTTTGATGATCATGGTTTTTGAGATTAAGAAGACTTCTAACTCCTGCGCTTGAGTCGGAAAAGTCCATGGTGCCTCAAACGCGTTCGCTTCTTGCATTAGGCTTATTAGAACATTGAGTTGTCTACTTAATCTCTGCTTAGCAGTCTTCAAGATGAATGGCTGCTGTGACATTCCGAAGCTGGATTGTGGTGCACTGAGTCTCTTGGCGCGCTGTGCGTGTGACTGTCGACGAAGACTGTCAGAACGAGGAGGAATGCCTGGCTTCGGTTATATATGCGGGATTGTTCTTATCTTTTCTGCATCGAATAAAATTCCTTTTGTTGTTATGGATTTTGTTTTGAGATCGTGTTCAGTCTTCAGCAGCAGAGATTGAGTTCTGTGAGAATCTTCAACAGCTGAGCTTGGATGTTTTGAGAGGATGTGATCTTGACGCTTTTGTTTTGGAATCCCCAGAAGCCTCTTTTTTTTGTTTTGAGAAGATGTCCATTGATTTCATCTTCATGATTTTCTAGAAAACGGTAATTTTGTAATCATCTTCCTGTACTTTCAGAAATATATATTTTTGAGGTTACAAAAATTACTCCGTCCTCTTACTAATCTCCAGCTTAGCGCAAGATGAAATTGAAAGGGAGCTTTATGGCGTAAAAGCTGTTTCGGTTTAGGTTGAAGGAAAAATAGTACGATTATAGAACTCACTTTCTTTTGTTGTTAGAACAGATGACAGCGTAGGAAGTTGATGAAATCGCTTGATATTCCATTCGTTGAAATTCTTGAATCGATATCTTTCCAAATATTAGTGAGCTTACCTCACAAACTGTATCGCACTAGCTAACAAGCAAAATAGTACAAACTGGTAACGACGTATTTTCATAATCGTTATAAAGAAAGGGCAAAACATACAAAATACAATATATACAAAGAACACAGGCCGGCTAAAAATAAACTGTAAGGTACCTTATTCTAGGCCAGACTATCGGACTGCCACCGGGATTTCTTTCGAGTTACCTTCTCATCGTGACTCTTATTTCCGCGGTAAAATATAGTCGACTTGAATGCTTGAAATTAGTGAAGAGTCGAGGAAAGGTAAAAATAATGAGATCGCGAAATTTTAAACCTCACGTGCGAGGATACTTGTCAAGATACGCTCTTTGGGCCCTAAAAGCGCACCTTATGAAATACTGTGCACGTGCGTCAAAATCTTCGCTTCTGAAGTTTTAGAGACTCTCTTTGCTCCGATTGTTTACTTGAACAGATTTGCTGTCCATAGATACTTAATTCGAGCAAGAAATCGGGCTTTTACAGAGATCGTCTCTTTTTATATAAGGAGTGTTTGGTATTGAAGTTATTAAATAATGTTTTTAAGGGGAGCTTGATAGGTTTGGCCGATGCACCATGTTTTGGGGCATCACTCCCAAATGTAAGTTAGGTGGTTCTCTGGAATCATCAACTCTCCAAATTACCCTTTTATTTATAGAATCCATAATCGTACAATAACCCAAATCACAACTACAATACATAAGGACATGGTGAGGAACAGGGAACTTGAGTTAGAGGCTTGAACTCATGCTTGTCGTCAAAGGGCCTTGAGTTTCTTGAATTTCTACTTGACAACGTCCCAAGCGAGTCCGCCAGGATTTCCGACACAACAGCCTGACGGCTGGGCCGAAGAGCGATCGCCGCCACCGCGCTAGCGTGAGCAACTTACGCCTCCCGAGCATAGATTCAACCGAGGAACTGACTCAACGCCGCCTTACGCGCTCTTATAATCCGCCGGGGGCGGGGTTTAAATGACATCATGAACGACGGTTCATGACAGTATCTTCGGGATTATTCATCAACTAACTGTACGTCGTTTTAGGATAGTTATAACTCGTTCTCTTCAAATTCTCCTTTTCCAATCTTGAATCAACCAAACGAAAAGTTCTGTGAACGCGCTCAGATTTTCCTTAGAATTTCAACTTGAAATTCCCGTTTCAATGGCTTCATGAAAGCAATGGTTGTGCGTTCGTGTGCTTTTCCTTCGGCACGGCGCTATAAAGGTGTGGGTAGGTCACTTAATAGTAGGTATTGCTAATAAAAATAATAACAATACGGATAAATGACGAATCAATCAATAATACGCACTGATGGGTAGTAACGTACGAAGGCGGAAATGGTGTAGCGACGAGAGGCGCCCACACGTATGGCCCGTAGATCCGCTCACGCATCGATTCTTGCCTAAGCCAACCAGGCCCTTTCTCCCTCTAGGTTCGGTCAACTGGTACCAGACTAGAGAAAAGATTCTGGGCGACAGCATAGATTTCGAGCCCTAGAAACTTGGGTACGGCTATTGGAGTGGGCGTAAAAGAGCAGAGGTCGAAATCTCCCCAGCGCTAGACAACAAAGGAAGATCGTTCGAGGGTTTTGCCCGAATACGACTGCATTCACCTGTTTAGGTATATAATTACCTAATGAAAACATAATGTAAATCCTTACAGAGATGCTGCAGAGATCATCGAAACAAGCTCGATCTCGATTCGCTACTTATTTCACCCATACAGAGGGTACCCAGGTACATTTTTATATTGTAAATAATGTTGTCGACAGTAATTCCTTTGTTTCCAACTCGGCGAAGATAAGTGCTCTGTGATATCTGAAGTTTACTATTCTTGTGTTCTCATGAATAAGATCGGGCACGCAATTGGGGAATTCCATTAGGGAGCCAAGAGGGTCGTATTCGGCTCTTCCGGAAAATAGTACTGATGAGCGAATTAGCCTGAAATACAAGCCACTGGGTGATACAGTATTCCCTAGTCACCTGCCCCTTCGTAGAACTGTACTGCCTTAGGATTTCCTGGAAGTTCAAAGGGATCTCGACCCCCTAAATTTTGATCCGAAGGTGCAGCAGGAACTGGAAAAGAACTTCAGGGCAGCCCCACTGTTGAATTATCAGGCCACGCCCTATTATTCAAACATAGAATTGTGTACAGCAGTGGGGCAGCTCCGTCTAACAGGGGACCAGACAGCTCCGCCCTATGCATACGGTACCATGTCCACATGTCTTGAAATCAATCATACAACTATTCATCATCGAGTGGATGGTTCTATTAGCTTCAGTGTTTGAAATTTTTGCTACACCAAACAGAAATATGGAAAGTTCCCTCTTTTGGTCCATTGTTTATTCGTTCAGCTTCTGAGACTTCGGATTAAATTGGATTAGATAAATTTTTTGAAAAAAAACTTTTTGTTCTTGCTTGACGAAGCAGGAATCAAAAAAAAAAAGCATTTATTTGTCTGCATAACATGAAAAGTATGATTATGGACGCTCTAGAACATTCCACCATACTTTGGACAGTTTTTTTGAGTCAGTTCATTGGCTATGACATCATAGATGCAAGAATATCATCTAATGACTTTCTATCGATTCAGGTTCCTCATACCAGCCAGAGTAGATGAGTTTTACAGATATGAACTACTTGTCAAACAATTGATCAAACATACCCCGACGGAACATGCCGATCATGAAGTACTGCTGAGAACGCAACGGCATATTCATAATTTGGCAGTACGTGAAGTTACTTAGCTTTCTTTTTTGGTGTTGCATTTGAACACTTGCTGGCTCGGGCTGAGGTTTTAGGCCAAATACTTTTTCAATACTTAAAATTACTAATACTTAAAAAGCCTTTTGCAACCAATCACCCTAGCCTATGACTTGCTGGCTGGCTTACAACCAGCTGTTGCGCTCGGATATTCTTGCCCGAAAGTGTCTGTCCTATAGACGGTTCCAATGGGTGACGAGTGAAGGTTCTTACTGACCTGCCTTTGACAGGGCGACTGGTCTCCTATACACACCGATACAGACGTTCTGAGAACCAACCAGTCGTTGGGGCAAGTCATCTACGAATGGAGTAGTGCAAGAATTGATCTATCAGGCTTCAGATTATGATTTCCTGTTATGTTCCTTTTTCTGATGGGTGACTCCCTACCCACTGAAAAATATCAGGTAAACTCAGGTGGCAATCAATCAACATAAGGAGGCGAATGAGCAAATGGAACAACGCCTACGGGAAATTGAAGCGATCGTCGATGGGCTTGACGATGTGAGTTTTCATAATTACCAAAGGGGTCGACGACGTTCATACCAGTTTTCGGCAGAAAGCAGTGCCATACCAACTAGATTTTCGCATGAAAATTTTAGTTTGGGGAATTTTGAACAACTTTTGTCTTCATGACTGAGCGTACTCGGGTTGAGTAAAATACGATTTAAGGGAAATCATTCAAAGAAAATGAGATTCAGTAAGCGGAGTATTAGGAGTAGATAGAGCTCAGCAGTTTGTTCTCTGCCACCAGAACACGTAGGTGGGAGTGAGGAATGGACCAGAAATCGTCCATAAAAACTTGTAAAGGGGCAGTTCTAGAACCTTAAAATCAGAGCATGTTCTCTGCTTGATGAGAAGAGGGCTTACAAAAATACAGATTTCTCCCTCTCTAAATTTTATTGAAATCCCCCTAAAATCCCTTAGATAAGAGCAGTTCAATTTACCGGTGAAAAATGAATTGGAATGAAATTGAAATTGAATGCAGTCACCCCTCTAACTTGATGGATGGATAAATAAAAATAGCGATCCTTTAAAATCAATACTTTTCTATATGAATTGTTTCTTAAGTGGGCGGGGTTTAGAGTTGAGGGGCGGAGCTTCTTCTAAACTTCTTCTCCGATTTTTATTTATCCATCCATCAAGTTAGAGGAGTGACTGCATTCAATCTCAATTCCATTCCAATTCAATTTCACCGGTAAATTGAACCGCTCTTATCTATGGGATTTTAGAGCACTTCGAACAACCTATACTCCTAATAGTAGCCAATGTTAAACATTATGAAGGAAGACGATTTCGCTACCCACAGATTTCAGTTGGTATCAACGGGTCGAAATCTGGTCCGCTACGATGTGGTACAGATGCGATGTCGTGGCGATGAGAAGCGACAACGATGTGTGTTTACACTAAGCGATCAGCTTGTACTCACCAGTGTGCGGCGGAAAAATCCAACGCGGAACGTCAAGCTTATGTATGATCACTCTTTTCTCGTTCTTACTGATTGACGGTAGTAAATATGTTTTCAGAACACAATCGGTTGACTTCCTAGACAATAATCGATTCAAATTGATCATCAAAATTGCTCTCGATGATGTGGAAATCGCGAAAGGTATGCCTGATTGATTCACGCTTCATAATGGCATATTTAACAAAAGCATTCTCCGGTCCTCATCTGACCGGTCCTTTTGTTTATCCTGAGCAATAGAAAAAACTGTGGAAAGCTCAGAGCTTTAGACAATTTTCTTTGAAAGTAGAACTTCTTTTCGCAAAAGCAATGAGTACTCATATGTTGATAGCTATGAGATAGGGACTAGATGGGAGTTTTTTTTGTTTCTGTTGACTATAAAAAGGCTGATAGGGGCATCTCTACATAGTTACTTCTACTCCTCTTCATCTAACCACCTTAATAAGTATTATATGAAAAAATGAGGTCCTGACCGATTCTTGAGTTGGTCTCTGTGCATGAGTTTTGAAAGTCGGAGCACTTAAAACTGAAACAAGGTACCATGTAATTTTCATTAGACAAACCTCAGAAGTGAAATAAAACAGTCCACAGAGTTACTTTTTCCGCAAGCTTCAGATATCCATACTGAAAGGCAGAAATTACAATATTTTTGGGGTACGTAGTTTAGGACGAATAATGAAAATTAGTCTAGAAGAGCAAAAATCGACATATCCAAAAGTTTTGAGAGGCGTAAGTTTTTAAAAATGTATTATAGTAGAATCAAGGGGGGAGAGGGGCGCAGCCCCCACAATGTTGAAACGGCGTGAAAGATCGTCCAGGTGTGTACGTCCGCTAAGCCAACTTTGAGGGTGTGGTGCAGTAAGAACGAAATTGTTGCTTCGCGGCAAGGGGGACGCCGCGCGCGAAGGAATATGGCAGCAGGTAAAAAGTACAGGAACAAAGGAACTCATAGTAGAATCATGCCTGAAACAAGGATTGCATACCGATTGAGCTATATGAAGAACGCCTGAGCTGTAATAACGGCGAAGGAGGGTCCGCGACAGCCGCGTGCGGCGAGTCGATTGCGCCTACTGCCCTTCTCCCCAATTTTGAGGCCCTTGATACGCCCTATCTGAGCCCTTTTCCGATTGGACAGCGTCCTCTGCGCTATCCTTGGGGGTCACAGATTCAATCCAGGGAGAAATTTCAGATACCACTATCATGGTGAACACTGCCTTAAAGGAGTCGCAAGGTTCATTATGTAAATTCTCTAGATAAGAAAAGGTTTCTTCCTGAGAATCAAACTTTTCAGACACGTTATCGATATTGCAAGAAACGGAACAAACGATAGACGTCGTACGAGAGGATGAAAAGGTCATCAGGAAGGTGATGGAGCTGGCCAACCTGATCAAGGGCAACAAGGAGGTATGATCTCGTGTAACATAGCACCGCAAGAGAAAGAGTTTCGAAAGAGGCCTTCCTGGAGTCTCTTACTAAAACCTCGGTACTGCTTTTGGAGATGTATTGTCCAATTGTGGGCGAATAGTCGCTATGAGGATGTTATCTATAAGTGAATTTTTTTGCTTAAGGCTGAAGTTCTGAAAGGGTTGATGATTTTCTGATACCAGCATATTTGGCGATTTTAGAAGCTTATGGCAGTTCTGGACGAAATGGCTTGCGAGAACAACGTCCGATTGCGAACTTTGAACGATCAGATGGTCTCCAATCCAGACCTCACTACCGTACATTTGGCTGTTGCTACATCGTAAGTGATTTGGCCTTTCGCCCATTTTCTTTGAATTTAGACACAATTTGCCCGGCATTTGACCTTCAAGTCCTTTTTTCTTACGCATACGAAACCGCCGATCATTTTATGTTTTCGCTTATTGGCTCCAATTTTTAGTAACGGCGTAGAGACTGTACCGTTGGAGTTTGGCAGCGCTGAGAAGAGAGCCGTCTGGGAAACGGCGTTCCGTGAAGCCAAAACCGCACTCAGTGAGCATGTTTTTTTACTATTTCTTACTCTACTAATTCACTACTTTTTGAGAACAAAGCTCCTGGGAAAGGTAGATAGATTCCCACAACAACCCATTCATTTCCTTGGAAATTTCCACTTTTCCCGAATGCAAAAGTCCGATAATAATACGTAGAAAGCATTGAAATAGTTAGCGAACGACTTTATCGGGGTTTTTGAATTTTTTTTCTTTGTTTTTACGTGAGTTTCGGATTCAGCTCATTAGATGTTGTTCCCTAATGTTGACCCGAGAGCGATCAACAAGGTGGGCCCGCAGTTCATTATATAGGTCGGATACACATTCATTCCACCACTATGATTTTGGATGGAAGTCGAATGCAGAGCATATTCCAACGACTTTATACTATTACTTTAATGTTCAGAAAGTGATTGGATAATATCGGCTGTGATCTTTTTTTTTGCATCGAAACTAGTGAAAATATGGTTTTGCGACTTTCAAATCCGTATAGTTTTCAACTTCTATCTTGCTTTGTTGTTGGTGTTGTTTGGTGTCACTGTTGTTTACGTTCCACGATCGTTGTGTTGAGTTGTTGTTTACGTTCGTATGGTTTTCCATCGCTGGAGGAGGGATGCGGAATTGATCGAAAGAGATCTTGTGCACGATTCTTTGGTGATTTTTGATCATCACTGAAGGAAATATTTTAATAGAGAAGAACATGACATTCTCCATGGATTGGCCCTACCATCCGTTAGAATTTTACGTATAGCTCGATCTTCCTCAAATAACCGTGGAAGAAGTTCAGGTAGAAACCGTTGAGTGGGAATAGTGTAACAGTTGGTTTGTCTGCAAGATTACGTAGGATTTTTGCCCTCAGCTGTGCTCTGGTCTATCTCCTTCTAGTTTTGTTCAATCTTTTATTTTTCATAGTCTATATAAGGCTGTTTGAAAAAGACTCCTGTAGTTCCGTTTCACCGTTCCACTAACTTATATATTGCAGTTAATCAGCAAATATCAGCTCCTCCAGCTAAAATAAAAGCCGTGATTGCTCATCAGACAAGAGCTGGACTGCAGGTACCGTTCTTTAAAATGACTGCTCCTTATCCGCACAACGTTTTTTCTTCTTTGAAGCTTTCAAAACATTAACCAGTACCAAACCAGTAATTTATGCCATTTCTGTCTTCAGCTGAGCGCTGCTACGGTAGTACCCGGCAAACGGCCCGACTCGACACCGTACATTTGGCTCTTTGCCAGTGACGGTTTCAGTGGACAGGTCAGTTTTTCCCAAATCTACATAGAAAAGAAGGATGGGAGAGTGAAGTAAGAGACGTTCAAGTCCTCTCCTTTCCAGGTAGCCGTCGTGTCTCTGGAAAGCGGGGATCCGTGTATTGAAAGCTGTTCCGGCATTGGAAACGCTACCGTAACCGCTGCTTGCACAGTGCCTCCATCACCACGGTACGAACAGTTCAGTCCATTACGGGATTAATTCGATTGCCTTTGGTTTTTGCTATCGAATTTTGACACTTTTGGGAGTTATTCTGCTTTCCTCATTCCAAAAAACCGTGTAAGCCGAAAAATGTTTTTTTGGGTTGGATTATTCCCGTTTTGGGATGCACCCCCATCCTAGAGCGGGACTAATTCGTTCTCGACTTCTATTCTGAATCGTAGTGATGGTTTTAATGAGTGAGGAGTCTTTACGATGGTTTGCGGCGGCCAACCAGGATAAAAGTCAGTTTAAATATCCTCCCAAACAAGTCGGGTACCACTATGACACACATGGTCCGCCCAGAGGTCGAATTCTGGCCCGATAGCGGCCTAGACCAACCAAGCCTGTCATCTCCCCGGGTCGGTCAATGAGGTGGAAGGCTTCGCTGGCCTGAGCGGTTGTCGAGCCGGAATTCGATCCCTGGATGGACTATGCGTGTCATAAAGCGCCACCTGCCACTATACCACCCTTGTTCAAAAAAAGCAAATAGTAGAGAAGCAATAATGCCACTGAAGTTGTTCCTCTTACAACTTCGTGAAGGTGAAGGAGTTGACCTGAGATGGAGCCGCTGCACAAAGTTGCGACGGGATCGGCGAATTCGTTTGTTATTTTCTAGGAAACGAAAACCTCGTAAATCAAGATCTCAGTCTCAAAAATCACTCGATCGTTTGGCAAGGACGGAGACGTTTTTTGACAGGAACAGGTGTTAAACTCTCTAGACTTTCTCAATATATTAGCCTACTTCTGTTTGTGTTGATCTGAAAGTATAAGTAAACGGAATCAAGTCACTATATTTTTTCTTCAAAACTTACATTGTTAGAGTTTCACTACTCTTTTTTTCAAATCTCATTGAAGACTCTTGTAGTTCCTGTAAGTGAGAGGATTTGTTTTAGCAGTGGCGAATCGTCGGAATCTGACGATGACTCCTCACCAGGTCAAACTACCGTTTGGATTGGGAACGAGGATGGAGAGTGAGTTCGTTAAAAACATGGTTTTAGTCAAAATCTCCAGCCCTACCTTCATAAGACCTCAGATGGGGCCCCTGATTCCTTAGTTAGCAAGGTAACCATCCTGACCATCCAGCGACAATCGTTCTGTTAATCAACAGCCGGCGCTGTTGGCCCTCGAAGCTTTGGTGGCTGATTTTGCTTTATTTTAATTTATTTTTCTTCACTCTCTCTTATTACTATCACTTTATTACGATTGCAAGGTTTGTTTTGAAGGCACAGCTCACGATACAAATGGTTTTTGAGATTTCTCCCTAGGTTGAACCTGTAACCCATAAGGATATAACATGGGGAGGCGTCGGGCCGAAAAAAGCCAAGATAAGACGCAGTAAGGACCCCGAGACCGGGTTAGTCCACGTAAACACCCAAGGCGGACGAGTTGCTAAGCGTTATGAAAGTTGTTGAGGTTGCCCCATCCGAACCGGGACGCCGGCAACCTAGTGCAGCCAGCCAGCACGCTTTCAGACAGCTCGTCCACATACCCCTTCCATGCTGTTTTTTCCGTTCCAGTCCCGTCCAACCATTAATTTGGCCACTTGTTTTGTCGTATATTTTTTCGAATAAGCCGATTTATGCCTTTTCTTTTCCAGTATTCTGAGCTATCAATCCCATTATTCGTCATGAATCAGATACAATAAAACTATCGCGAACTGTGCCATGAGATAGTGTTTACCTGCTTTTTTAGACCCCTTTCTGGTTTTTAGCGTTGTTAATTAAATTTCATCCGTTAGGCTCACTACATTACTGTATACTCACCTTGTCGAAATCTCCTGCCTTTACGTCCGTAGTGGAGATTATTCAAATTTGCTTTGCTTTGTGGAACCCGCAATGATCCATTTCTGAAATGGCGAGGAATATATTGTAAATATGTCTTCCAATGAAAATTACGTTATATGTATTAGGTTGATGCATAATTATTGCGGATTTTTTCGCGGCTTTTTTTCTCTCGATAGAATTTGAATATACTGTTCGGATTTCCTCTAGGAATGATCTGCTCGTTTTCCTCTACAAGGATACACTCAAAAAACCATCCGCATATTCGCAAAATCAGGCTTAACTACTTCGAGAAAAATTGGAAGGTGGCACAGTCATTCTGCGACCTCAGTAACTTTTCGGCGATCAAATCGGCGATCGAACAATCAGCAAGAGCCAACCCAGAAATGAGATCTGCCCCCAAATCTGCCATATTCACCAGCAGAAACTTTTACGGATTATCTCGTCAACCGTTCATCGAGAAAATGGCTAGAGAATAGAAGTTACGTCGATTTGTATGACTTGATGGCCGATGTCAAGGCGTGGATCGCCCGTAAGGATCAAAACTTCTGCGCTTTTGGTATCCGACTAACTAATCGATGGGAAGTAGTGATTGACGTAGATGGTGAATAAGTTCCGGAGTAATTATTTGAATATGTCTTTGCTTAGTATTTCTGTAATTTCTTTAAAGGCAGTGTTTACAAAAATTTAGGGTACCCTTTTTTGACGGGAATTGATAGAACTACTCCAGAATAAAGCGATAACAGCAGAAAAAGCGCAAAAAACGATGAACAAAAAGAATTAAAAAGGGTAAAAAAAAAGAGCTGGAAAGGGGGTTGGACGAATTTCACATTGAAAAAACGACGGTTAGATAGTGTTCGAGCGAGAATGCACGAAGGCGACGCAATGTCCGCAATACAGACAACACATCGAAATTAACGGAGTTTTCGGAATAAAAACAACATTTGCATGCAATAATCTACACAAAATATGCTAAAATCTTCAATAAACTTACGATAATAGTTAAAGAATGCTACCGTAAAAAATTAGTAACAAAAAAGAAAAACAAACGATACGCGAGTAATAGAAATAACAGCCGAATACTAGCTCCTGTACGAGACGGTCGACCAGCTGATCATTCCTGGCAGTTTGCCAACCTGCGTATCGATTTTTCGCCAACTTCGCTCCAGTGCGAATGTGGTGAAGGACAATTGGAACAAGTAGTCAACCTAGCGAGGGGCGGAGGCATCCCGTCCCCCAAAGTTCCTGCCCTTATCGTGCCCTATCCAGCCGTTTTCCGACCTAATTCCTGCAGAAATGGTATCAGAGGGGGCTTCGGATTCAAACCATGTGCAAATCTCCGAAACCATTTTTTCGTGAACAGCGCCTTTAAGTAAATTTTGCTGGAAAAATCGCAATAATTATTCATCAACCTAATATATAGAGGCAGGTAAAATGCAGGGAAATGGAAAATATCAAAACGTTTGACCGCGTTTGACCGTGTTTGACCACCAGGAAATCATGTGTACTTTCACTAGATCACCTAATGAACGATCGCTTAAAAGTTACTGAGATCGCGGAATGAATGCGCCACCTTCCAATCTTTCTCGAAGTAGTAAAGCCTAATTTTGCGAATATGCGGATGGTTTTTTGAGTATATTCTTGTAGAGGAAATCAAGTAGATCATTTCTAGAAAAAGCCCGAACTCAATATTCAAATTCTATCGAGAGAAAAAAAGCCGCGAAAAAATCCGCAATAATTATGCATCAACCTAATAGTTTGTAAAAAAACTGCAATGGTCTATGCGTGGTAGGCAGTGCAACGGTTCTCTGATGGGAATATTTTCATTCTCTTCCTTCACGGTCTGGTAGTCCCGTACTCTTCGTCTACATTAACTTTTTACGCTAAAAAGCAAAGGAACTGGAGATACGATTCATTCTTTCACGACTCCTAATGCCCTGCACATTCTTGCAACCGCACCTTGCGATAGGATCAACTATACATCGTGCTCGCTGAGCAAACTTTAACCAACCTTGTCGTATCGCACCAACGATTCATTCGCAGTCAAAGTAAAAACCACCTCTGAAACAGTAATTTTTTTGGATGCAGCAGAATTTTTTTCTACCAGTGCCGTTCGGTCATGAGGTTGGTAAGACATCATTAGACGGTATGACCAAAAGGCCGTGGCCTGGTAGTTTTGTATTGTTCCCTTTTTTAATCTCATTGACTTGACAGTACCTTCTTTATTATATGCAAAAGTCCACCTGCTTAGCAAGTTACCGAAATTTTTTTCCCTGAGCTGGAACTCTTGGAAGTTAGTGAAAAGTTCAAGTATTTTCATAGCTCAGTTGAAACTCGGACAGGTTGCACGAGTGGAAATCAAGGGGTGGGGTGGGAGGATGGAGTGGCGGTGACGTTGGAGGAGGAGGAGAAAGTGTTCATTGAAACATTGAACATTGAAATTTTTTGAAGCTCCTACTAATCGTACCTGCGGATTCGTTACTGCCTCTAGTTACACTAATGATAATGTTTTTTAGAGTGTTTGTGGTGAACTCTACGGAAAGAGTGAGGACAAGAGCTCGAGAACGAGTTGCTCGATTACCATATCCAGTCACTGCTATCACTTGTGTAGCTGGCAACGTCTATGTGGCTACAGCAAGCCCTACCAAAGTGCAGTTGTTACGGTTTTTCACTTCAACAGGTAATTACTGTAGTTTTTTTGATGTCAAAAAGATTACCTGAGCACTTTAGCTTTACCGCTTTCTCCTCCGCTTTTGAAGCTTTTGAACAGGGTTATAAGAGGCTTTACATCCTATTAAAGGATCCCTCTTCTTTGCTGGACAATAGTTCTAGAAGAGAGTAGGCCCAATAATGAGGCCAGGGAAGTTTTCAATTCTCAGACAGTCTCCTGGCCCTCGTTCTCGTAGTGGAATGCACCTTCAAGAGCCAGAAACTAAAGGGAGAATTCGTTAAACTCATGATATAGCTCTTAACCCTTTTCAGACGGGACTTGGGAGCTGGATTCGCCGACTACGGTGGCTCACTCATTGCTCCAGCCTATTCTGGCAATGTGCCAAGTGGGTAGGCGACTCATCCTCACCAGTGGTCATCAGTTACACGTCATGGACACTGAAGGAGCCGTATGGGAGGTAATGGCAATCTTTTTCTCGAGGAGTAACCAGTTTCCCGTTGAAGTCGGAGAAATAGAACTGGGAGTACTTCTGAAGTCTTACTTATATTTCAACCATTTGGGTGTGCCAGTAGTTTTTGTTACAGAAACCGGTAGACGTTGTACCAACGTCGGATTCACTGCATCTATTGGCGACTACCGGCTCGGTACTATTCTGTTGTGGACGGCGATCGACGAGCGTTCATGTGGTGGATGCGTTCTCGTTGAAAATTCTGAATCACTTCAGCATAGCCGCTTGTGTACGAACTCAGCTCACAGGTAGGAATAGCTATAAAGCGATAGCTAGCGCTACACGGAATATAGATAATTGATGTATTCATTCGTTTGACACATGAGTTACCCGGTGTTGCGTCTGGAGGTAGCCGACAGGCAGCAGAGTGTTTATTAGACGATAAACTAAACTGTACAACCAATCGAGGGGTTTATATACCCCAATGAGATCATGGCTTGAACGCGAAAGTGATAAGTATCATTAACAGTATCAATAACTCCTTACTACTACAACACCTCCCCCTAAGATGGACGCTCTAAGCGTACGTCTTCTTCTTGGGATCGACCATCAATCGCTTCGGTGCGCGTCGTGATCTGGTTGGGCGTTGTCCATCAATTTCTTGAGTCCCAAAAGGAGTCGTTCTTGTGATACTGTCCATTGCTGGTGTGAGTTGTGGTCCGCCCGCAATGGTAGATTGTTTTGTCTCTCTTTCTTCTGTAAGATTGGCTGGCGCTGACATTGGCAGCAGCTGTAGCTCAGCGAGTTCTGTTGTTGGTACAGGGGTATGTTCATCACTATTAACGCGTAAGCGTAGCTGGTTAGCATGTCTCTTCCAGATTTCTCCATTTACTGCTATGTCGTAGAGTCTGTCTCCATGTCGTTGTAGTACTTGACCCGGCGTCTGCTTTGGCCATCCGGAACGATAGTCCTTAGCCCACACGAAGTCTCCAATGTTGAATTGTTTGTCTTTGGCTCCGTGATGGCGGTTATATTGTGCCTCCATTTTCTGATCCCGTTTGTTGGAGTTCGTAATGGCACACGGTTTGAGCAGGTTGAGTCTTGTCCGGATCTGTCTCCCGAGGAAGAGTTCTGCAGGTGACTGTCCTCCTGGAGGGGCAAGGAGTTCGACGATAAGTCTGCAGGAAGTTTTGTAGAGCTTCTGTCGGCGATGAACTTTCCTTCATTTTTTTTGAAGTTTCTTTTGAAGGTGTCGACAAACCGCTCTGCCTGACCGTTAGACTGTGGATGAAATGGCGGAGACTTGATGTGTCTGATACCGTTCTTGGTGCAGAAGTCATCGAACTCAGCAGACGTGAATTGAGTTCCATTGTCTGTTACCAGTGTCTGCGGATTGCCGAATTGGGCGAAAAGACGGCGTAATTCTCTAATTGTGCAACTTGTCGTCACTGATGACATTTCCACGATCTCCGGCCACTTCGAGTAAGCGTCGACAATGACGAAGTACATTTTCCCATTGATAGGTCCAGCAAAATCGGCATGTATACGATTCCATGGTTTGTCCTCTATCGGCCATGAATGAAGCGTAGTCTTGACTGGATTCTTAGCAGATTCCTGGCAGCGACGGCATGTTCTCACGAAAGTTTCGATGTCGTCGTTCATGTTTGTCCAGTAAACATAGTTTCTGGCGAGCATCTTCATGCGAGTCATCCCTGGATGTCCGTCGTGAAGTTCGGAAAGTACTGCTTTTCGTAAAGTATCTGGAATGACAATTCGATCTCCGATTAATAGGCATCCATTTTGCGTGGAGAGCGATTCCTTGAGGGAATTGATTCTTTTGGCAACATCCGATTTCTTTGGCCACTCTCCGCTTCGCACAAAATGTAGCACTTCCTTCAGGTTTGGGTCTTTGGACGTTTCTTCCGCTATCTTCCTTGCATCGACTGGCAGCGAAGATACCGCATTGACGAAGATGGTTGACGCATCTTTCTCGATAGTTGCAATGACTACATCTTCTTCCTCTGTCGATTATTCTGCAATAAGGCGAGATAGGGCGTCCGCTTGTCCGAAGTTGGTTGTGTGTCGGTATTCGATAGTGAAGTCGTAATTTTTCACAATCAATGCCCAACGCTGGAGTCGGTTGGCCGTATATACTGGCACTCCTTTCTTGCTTCCGAAAATAGCGAGAAGCGGCTTGTGATCGGTTACCAGCTTGAAATGGCGTCCGTATATGTAACGGTGAAACTTCCGTAAGGCGAACGTTATGGCGAGAGCCTCTTTCTCGACTTGACCGTAATTCCTCTCGGCAGCTGTCAAAGAGCGGCTAGCGTGGTGAATCGCTTTTTCCGTTCCATCCGAGAGACGGTGACTTATCACTGCTCCCAACCCGTACTGCGATGCATCGGCCGCGATGACGATCTCTTTCGAAGGATCGTAGTGGGTGAGCAGTAAGTCCGAGGCTAGCACATCCTTGGCGCGTTGGAAGGCGTCTTGGCACTCGGCAGACCATTTGAACGGAGCATTCTTCCTCAGTAGATCATCCAACGGTGCACGCAGTTGTCGCATCTCGCTGATGAAGTGTCCGTAGTAGTTGAGCACCCCCAAGAACGATCGCACCTGACCAATGTCCGTGGGGTTTGGCATCTTGCGAATCACCTCGATCTTGGCAGGATCAGGTCGGCGTCCAGTGGAGTCGATAATATTTCCAAGGTATCGGAGTTGAGGCATAAGGAAATTGCACTTGTCCACTCGAACGCGGAAGCCATAGTCGGATATCCTCTTGAACAAGGCTTCCAGATTGGCAACGTGCTCCTCGATGTTGCGGCCGGTGACGATAACGTCGTCGAGGTAAGCAGCGCAGCCTTCGAGTCCACAAATCATGGAATCTATGATTTGTTGGAAGATGCCTGGCGCAGACTTGACGCCAAATGGGAGGCGATTGTAGCGGAGCAGTCCTCTGTGCGTATTAATGGTTAGTAGCTCCTTCGCCTCATCATCGACTTCGATTTGAAGATAAGCATCGGCGAAATCGATTTGTGTGAATGTTGTGCCACCGTTTAGTTTCGTAAAAACGTCGTCCGGAGTTGGCAGCGGATGTTGATGTAGCATCAGCGCGTCGTTTAATCCAGTAGAAAAATCAGCACAGAGTCGTAGTGTTCCATTTGATTTCTTGACGACGACGATCGGGGCTGCCCAAGCAGAGTAGTCAACCGGAGAAAGCACTTGTTCTGCAAGTAGACGGTCAATCTCTTCATCGAGGGCAGCAACGTAAGCGAATGGCACAGGGCGCTTCTTTTTGGAAATAGGATGAGCATCGGGTTTTAGCTGGAGTGTCGCCTTCGTCTTTGTGCATCGTCCGAGTCCTGACCTGAATACGTCGGCATAATTGATCTTCAGCTTGGCGACAATCTCTTCCCGGCACGAAGCCGCAGGATCAGCAACGATGGTCACTCCACTGATGTACTTTTGTAGTGGTTCCACTAGTTCCGGAATCTTCTGGATCCATTCCCAGCCAAAAATGTCGAGTTTTTCGGTGACGTAGCAGCATCCTTGTCCACGGTGCTGCCTTCCATCTGAGCTTCTCAGCACAAAGTTGGCAAGGATGTATCCTTTTGTGGGGATCCTTGATCCGTTTGCGGCATTGACGATCGTGTTGAATTTCTGTAGCTGCGGTCTTCCGAGTTTCTTCCAACTCGATTCTGATATCAGTGTTATCATAGCGCCAGTATCGAGTAGAAGTTTCAAGGGACGTCCATTTACTTCGACTTCCAGGTGTGGTTGGGCGTCCTTGCGTAAAGCGTCCTTAATGCTCTTGATCTGGCAGCTCCTTGCACTGTTACGTCTGGTCTGTGGGCGTGACGGTGGTAGTGATTCCTGTTTATCAGATCTTGGATTTCGAAGCGCATTGAATTCTTTCCTACTTCTTGGTTTTTGTTTCAGGTTGAAATTTCTCCTTTTTCTCTTCCTGCCGACGTAGTTGATCGCAATGTTAGGGTTCGCTGTGTTTTCCAGCATTCTTGCATCTTCTTTGTACGACTTGATGAGTTGACATTCGGCTGTGAGGTCTTTGATCGTGATGTTGTCTCCTTGATCTAACTTCCTCAGTAGTCGTGTTCTGTAGTCAGCGAATTCGGCTCCCTGGAATCCGGCAACGTAGACGAGACGCTGAAGGCCATCGAAGCTTATGGAGTCGAATTTGGCATCAGAACATCGCGTGCGCACAAGCTTCTCATAACTATTGAAATCTTGGTGGTCATACATGATTTTGAAGCATTCGAACCATCGACGGAACAAAGTCTTCGCAGAACCAAATAGGCGGTCCATAGTGGCAACGGCTTCATCCCATGACAGTTCTGACGGCGACCTCGGCGCAATTGAACCGCAAAACAGCTGGTGACAATCTTCATCTAAGCGACTTACTAGCAAGCGCGCCTCTTCTTGCTCACTCAGCTCCGTACAATCGTTGTCGAAGACGTCCTTGAAGCGTTTGAACCATATATCGAACGTTCTTCCGTTTTCCGCATCAAAGTTGAACTTGTCGATGCGTCGGCAGAGGGAGTCAAAAATGCTATACTTCACAGCTGCGGGATTCGCCCCATTCATCCGCGCTTCCATCATTTCCAGGGCACGAAGGAAGGACTCGGAGGTATCCTTTTGCTGCTTCTGCATGAGCATTAGCATGCTCTCCTGGCGCTCCATCTGGTCTTGCATCAAGGCGAGAATCTCGGTAAGCTTATCCATGAGCCCTTACCTGATCGCCAGTTGTTGCGTCTGGAGGTAGTCGACAGGCAGCAGAGTGTTTATTAGACGATAAACTAAACTGTACAACCAATCGAGGGGTTTATATACCCCAATGAGATCATGGCTTGAACGCGAAAGTGATAAGTATCATTAACAGTATCAATAACTCCTTACTACTACAACACCCGGCTTGCAAGAGTGAGCAGCAAACCCTTCACTTTCGAGCCCTTTTTAGAGAATCTGCCAAGATTTTTCCAGCTCTGCAGGGATGATTTGGCCATGGTACAGCACCCATAGATATCTTTTAATTTTTCCTACTTGGTTTAGGAGATAAAGGATAAAGGATAAGCTTTTTGGCGTTAATCAATCCCGTCTGAGGGCTGCGCCCCCGCATCGACTTCCATTCAGAATCGTCGTGGCGTACTGAGTGCGTATGTGGCCTATACTATGACTTGCGGTGGCCAGCCGATGTACAAGTCAGTGCTTTTATCCTCCCAGACAAGTCTGGTACCAATTCACCGTCCCTGGAGGGATGAAGGCTTTGTTGGCTTAGGCGGGCGTCGATCCGGGACTCGAACCCCTGACCGTGTGTGTGGTATAGTGCGCCTCTTGCCACCATACCACCTCCGCCCTTAGTTTAGGAGATATATCTTACCAATTCTGCAATCTCCAACCTCTCCTAGGGTTATCTTTCTCCATCTAGGATGATAAATTGTCGGAAAAGGTTTGCACAAATCGGTTGTTTTCAAAATCTCCTTGGATTGCTTCAAAGTTGAGGCCGATCGGATCAGACTTGGTGGCTCAAACAGAAAATTCTTTCATATCTGGCGAACTACCACCCTGGACTGCCTTTCGCACTTTTCACCAAATCATTCATTCTCCTTTCCTTGCCTTCCTGAGTAGTGGTGGCCCATGTACAAATGCAACCCTCTTGTTTCGTGACACGTACTTGAACCTTGATAGTAAGGGTACAGGTAAAGTCATGAAGGAAGCGTCAATCAATCCCACCTGAGGGATAGGGCACACGTTCGACTTCTAGTCAGAATCGTAGTGGCCTATTGCATGCGTATGTGGACCATACATTGATTTGAAGTGGCTAGTCGATATAAAAGTCAGGGTTTTTAACCGCCCAGGCGAGCTGATACCAACTAATCTACCCACTATCGACTCGGGATTCGAACCCGTGGCCATGCGCGCGTTATACGCCATTTGTCACTACACCGTACATTTTGACTCCCTTGAAGTCTATGAGCGGCACAGTAGTGGGTTGACTTCTCCATTCATGGCGAACACGGCCCACTCATCGTGAACAATTTCTCACACCCAACCTTTCCTAATCGATGTATACAATAGCCTCATATGACCCCCACATCGCTATAACATTTTATTCTACAGGGCGTTCTACAGGTCGTGAGGATATCATCCGTGAGCATAAAATGGGATGTTTGCGGATTACCTGCATTACGGTGGCCACATCACAGCTTTGGATTGGTACCTCTGCGGGATTCGTCATTTCAACACCGTTACACTGTGCCAAGACGCAACCCATTCCACCGTTGACAGGTGAGCTGAATGTATGTGACTGAGGCGTTTTGAGCCATTATTGCCAGTTCTCTATCTTATCAGTCAGCTGAGTTTGGGCTATCCCTCGTTTCTGACTTCAATCTTCACCCTTTATTCTTTCGTTGCCCTTATCCATCTGATCGAACGTCCTTTTTGTTTGTTTTTTTTGATTCGACTTTGTAGAACATCACGGTCTTCAATGAAAGGGTGACTGAGCAGCAGCCCTGGTGAACCCTCCTTTACCTCTTACAATTAGATCCCTACTTTCTGCCAACTTTCTGAGCGTGACGTTACTCCCAATACGTTCGAAGCGCAAGAAGTGTTTCATGCCCAGCTGCCTCTAGGTGTGGCATGCCATTCGAGCATAGCGTCCGTCAGCTTGTTTCACTTTTCCTTGATGCCCTCTTTATTCTCTCCGAAAAATCATGTTTTGAGAGGGTATATGCCATCAATTCCCTGGCAATAAAGCCAAAGGCAGCATTTAACCTAAGTAACTGAGATTATTTGAATAGAAATGATCGACTGAGAAACTGAGAGCTACTCCATTTCGAGGAACCTTGGGCCGGAGTAGAGTCACGAGAGAATGGTAGCCTCCCTATTTACGGAAGAATTCCTGGGTGAAAATGGTGCGGATATTCATGACATCACTTTTACAGATGGATCCGAATTTTCGATACGAGTCAACCTCCCCTGACTTTTTCTAATGTAACTTATTCCTAGAAGTAGTAAGTGGGGACCGTTTCTCATGAAGATCGGAAGGTAATCCACAGGAATCGGAATTGTTACTATATCCATGGATACTATCAATTCAACTACTGTTTCGAGGATGTTTTTGAGGAAATATTGCCTAAACCTGAATCTCGGTCTCGATGAAGACCATGGATAGGGCTTTTGAAGCTCCCTTGAGCTGGGTTTTGCTTATGCTTAAATCGTAATCGATCCATTTCTAGTTGCTGTGTCGATACTCATCCATACCGGTCTTCCTTATGCCTACTTCAATACCTATATTGTCCTTTCCTAATTCTAGTAAATTGTTTCGTATTATCACAATCAATTTCTCTCGGAAACGTGGATCAATCTGATTTTTCGTTGTTTTCATAAAATGAATAAACTGAATATAAAAAATACCATAATGTAATACATGTATATGTAATACATAATAATGAATAATTATTAAAAAGAGGACTTCATAGTGTTTAGTTGTCGTGAGGAAGCCTTCAATGTTACAGCATACTCACAATGGGCAGGGTTTGTAAGTTGTAGCAGTAATTCGTCCACAATCATTAGCAACTTTTATCTGGTACTACTTTAATGACTCTGGGGAAATAACCAAATTTGGAAAAGTAGTAGAAGTAACAAAAAGCTGCCGCAAACAGAACCCCCCAGTTGCAACATTGATGAGATTTTTTTGGCAAAAATTTTGTGTTTCAATGAGCGTTCATAAGTGATATCGTCCTTCACCTCAATAGTTCTTCCAATCTTACTTCTTCTTATTTACATCTGATCCAAGGCTCACGTTTTCAAATAGTTTTCAATGGGAGGGATTTAAAAGTTGAAGTTGCACTTTCTCGTCCACAGCGATCAGTAGCTTTCGGCAGAATCGATTCAATAGCTTCTGTGAATTAATGAAATAGCAGAGCTCCTGATCACCATAAACGAGCTCCTCCTTCAGCCCCAAAAACTCGGCCTGTGAGGTATTACCCCATTTTAGTGCTGGAATAGGGTTTCAGGGGTAATGTGGATGAATTTTCGCAAAAATTTTGGGTTTTAATGAATATTCATAGGTGATAATCGTTATGATCACAAGTTCTAGCCATTTTCGGCGCATAGGCCTACTTGGGCTAGTTCTCCATGGTTCTGGGGGATTTGAACGTTGGATCAGTACTATCTCGTCCACAATTATCAGTAGCTTTTAGAAGAAGCCACTTCAATAGCTCTGGTGAAGTAATAAAATAAATTAGGCCCCTGATCCTCATGGACGAATCTTCGTGTTGGAAGGGGCTCAATTTATTACATTGGTGAATTTTTCACAAAATTTTACGTTTTAATGAGTGTTTATCAGTGTTATATGCTGTAGTTACAATTTTTCTTTGACGCTCCTTTTTCGAGAAGAACATAATCATTAGTTCAGTTTGTGAAATGGGACATGCCGGTCCGTGTCGGATTTTATTGTCAGTCAGTGTGGTGATGAATCGGAAAGCGAAACGAATGTCTCTCAACGTGCCATCCCAGCAATCGTCAAAGGTGAGCTCTTAGGTTGCTTGTTGAACTTATGGATATGGGTCAAATCAGACCCAAGAGATCCCCAAGTAGTCTTGAAGCCTCTAGTTGGAGTTGAGATTCGGGAATCGATAGCTTCTCAAGTGGTGGTTGAAGCTGTGTTCTGAAAATTATCATTTACAAACCGACATTTTATCCATTCTTCTCACAATATTGACAACAGGCTTCTAAAAGCTTAATAATTAGGTGACTCGACAGTGGAGCTAAACATGAATGTCTTTTCCTTGAAGGCTCGACTATAATTCGTACTCTATGCAATCAGTTCAGAAAATCGGGCATGTTTTCCTAAGTGGGTAACAAGATTCCTTAGTAACTTACTGATCGGTTCTTGTAAGTCTGCAGTCCGCTAGGCCCATCCAATTACGTTAGAATTTGTCATCCCGACGGGATTCGCAAAAAAGTTTGTTAGGAATTTAGCACAAAGGGAAAATGAGTCAGAATACTTTGATGGTGAAGCACAACTCTCAAATTAAGAAGTTCATTCAAGTGCTCAGACGGTTCACCTGAGGGCTCTATACGAGCCAAATCCGAAGCGGTAGTAGGCGCTATATGGGGACAGCAAATAATCCGGGATTTTGAACAAGTCAAAAAAAATAAGTAGGAGCGCCGTGCCGTTTGAAAAGTTTTTTCCGAATTCCGGAACTTTCCTTGTGATCATAGTCCGATTTCAGTTCCTTGTCGTCAGTGGCGGTGAAGGATTGGACGACCGAAATGGCAGCCAAGATCCTGCCAACGATGCTGTTAATCACTTGATTTTCTGGAAGTTTCCTCAGCTCTGTGATGCAAACTAAACGCCTCTCGATCATTTTATGCGATCGGTAGATGACTACTTGTAAGGATGATTAAATCCCATTCTCAAATAATCTATTCTGAAGGCGGCGTAATTTCCTCAAGTCGTTAGCATCGATAATGGTCAATTTAATATTTCCATCACTTTCCTCTGGGATGTGTGCCATTAGGTTTCTAGCAACGCTCAGTAGTGCAAATGGCTATGGCGATTTCGCGGTCGAACCTAAAGGCGTCCTTTGAGTAATGGTGATCATTCTGCTCCTTTTTGGAGGTTCCGCGACATACACTTTATAACTTGAATCAGTCAATTTTCAAACTTTTGAAATTAGTTTTTTTTTAATGTAAAAGGCGAGATTCCCGATGCCAACCTGTATCAAGTCATTCCACTCTAGTCATTCTTCAGGGGTCTGGGAACTTCTCCCCTAACACGGCGTCGCACACGCCGCACCCGCCGCCTATCGCAGGATTGCGATGGAACATTGGAGCGCGCAATTTGTGAGGTAGGGAGTCCTTTAATTATTTGAATTGGCTGGCCGCTCTCTTCAGTTCCATTGCGGTCTTGATCGTCGTTTATATAGGAGGAGTCATTTTATTTAATCAAGTCTAATAAACATGAAAAATAAAAAGAAACAGAAGAAAAAAACGATCAAATCCAATGAAAAAGCAAGCCAGTCAAGGAAAAATATTGCGTTCTATCGATTGGCGGGAGGCGGGGTGAGTACGGTAACTGCAGTGGCATTTGCCGCATGCCGCAAGGGAGAATGCCGCGATAGGGGAGAAGTTTCGTTACCCATTCTTCAGATATATTTAGAGTTTCTAAGAAACTGCTGCCACCAAATGACCAGTTTGCTTTGTGAAAGATTTTTCCTTTCAAAGTGCTATGCTGATGTGAGAGCGCCATCTAGGCTACTCAGTAGCTCAAAATATGAAAGCTGTTGTATTAAACGGAAGTTTAAATTATTTTCCTTCGATTACTTGCTCAGAAAAAAAGTTGGGAATTTAATTGCAGGATTGCAAAAATCGAATCTTCTCGCACTTTTTTCGATACCATTTTCATATGTTGTACAAAGGTGGTGTAGTGGCAGTGACGCACTATCACACACGCATGGTCCCGCGATAGCGTCCCGCCAGCTGAGCCTCCTTCTCTTCGAAATCGGCAGGTTGGAACTCGCCTTGTTTGGGAGGGCAAAGGCTGTGAGCTGAATATTGGCTGAGCATCACAAGTCATTGTATAGGCTAAAAACGCATTGAAGCGCTCGGTGATCCTGGATGAAAGTCGAATGCCAGAACCAGTTCAAAGACGTGATTGATTAATTTCAAAACACACACTTCGGACTTGCTGTACTAATGAAAGGGATGAAGTCCTCAGGCGTTAATCAATCCCGTCTGGGGGATGCACCCACGCATTCGGATTCAATCCAGAATCTTAGAACTGTGTTGAATGCGTAAGTGACTTACACAATTACTTACGGAGTCCAGCCGATGTCCAGGTCAGAGGTTTTCTCTTCCCAGGCGAGCCTGGTACCAGAGAGGGAAAGCTTTGATGGCCTGGGCGAATATCGATCTGAAATACGAACGAGTGACCATACATGTGTGATAGTGCGCCGCGTGCCACTACACCACCTCCGCTCTAGGCTGTACTAAAAGCTTAGCTATTGCATTTGTAAGAAATTGGATTTTATAGGATTTCATTCTAGCTATTGCCAGCTGCTTTCTAGCATTCCCACGTTTAAGTTTCATACTGTAAGTATTCTTCATTTCTCTTTTTATCGGTACTATTGCCTTCTATCTTCATTAGATTCTTTTTTCTCCCACATGCTGTAATATATGTTACAATCTAGTCTACCTACTAGTCTTAATCATTGATTGCCCACGGGAGTCAGTGTTAATATTAAAAAAGTTAGTAGACTAATAGAGATTTGGTCCACACTGCTTCAACGTGCCTTATTTTGCCGCTCATTCGATGCACTTCATTTGTTGTTGTTTTGTTTATTATAAACATGCCCATATACTTGAATGTTCATTTTTTGGACATATTTCCTTTCATAACTTTTAAGTATTGTATTTGTAAAGCGTAACTCGTCGTTTCCGGGATCGTGTTTACTTGTTTTTTTTGTAATGAATAGTTGCATCAAAGATGAATGTTTCCATAAACAAATAAATAAAAGTTAAACCATGTGTAAAGATATACTCGCGTAGAAAGGTATCGAATCCTGAACTGTATTTGTAATTCGTCGTATACGGTTGGTCGTTTATCGATTTTGTCGATTTTTTACCAAGAAAAATTTCACATGACTGAGTTTTTAGACGGAAGGCAATGTCTCTCCTAGCTTCTCGTAAGTCCGGTACTAATGACGGATGGTCCGTGGCATCTGAATTGATGTTACTCGTCAAAATTCTAGCTGTTCCCAAGCCCCTAACTACTCCTCTTTCTAATCCAACACATGGGCTGATCACCGTTCTCAACGAACTGGTATTGTCAATACTTTTCCGGAATTGATTTTGTTATAAGATGTTTTATTAGGTAGAAACTGTTGGACGGCTACGAATAAGCGATGGTGTCTACGCGACGGAAAACGGCCATATGGAGGTTGCTCTGTACGTCGAACAGACATATCCCTATAACTTATACGATTCTGAGCCTTTAAGGTGGCTAGTCAGTGGGCAACCGAGGCTAAAGAGCAAAGATAGCGAACTCGGGACATGAAGATGACCATTGAAGATGATCCGTTAGGTAAGTCAATACGTATCTAAATTTGATTGGACATTTTTGGCATTGGCAGCATCTGCTGCCTCGATAGGGGGCGCAGTTCCCACTTGAATCTTGACAAGATCGGTAAAGTAAGCTCGTGATCGATTGCATTCTACCGGATTCCTCGATATTCATGGTGCTGAATTTGAAGGTGCTGATCGCTAACTATCTCTCTCATTTCGGACTCATCCGTAGGGTGCAACATTCTGAACGAGTTCCGAGTGTATGTACAGTTCACTTTGAAGCCTTTTCGGTTGATAACTGTGAAAAAAAACTTGCTGGGGCCTTTCACGTCGTGTCGTTGTATCCGATCGTGCGTCTTGAAGGTGAATAGTTGAATTTCAAGTGAGACATTACCGTTGTTACCACAAACCTATTGCCATTTCGCGTGGGAATTCGGGTGCGAGTCCTGCCATCCATTTTATCTAGTCAAAACAAATTTCAGAAAAGCTTATACCTTTTTGGAATTAGCTGGAAGCTTTCATAGAAAAATTCTAAGAGCACCTTCTCTTGTATGTATGGGAGGAGCGTATCTGTAGATTTCATGATATCGCCGACGGTTGAATGGATCTAGGCACATATTCGACATTCTTACTTTCGGCTTCCTGAAATTGAAACGGGAAGTCACTGAACCGCTTTATGAGAGCATCACGGTCAAATGTTTAACACAAGTTTCGATGGGCTGAGGCAGCAGAATGACCAGATTCGAACTCGTGAACGCGTGCCTGTTGATTAGCTCCGCTGAGACAGTTCCGCTATCATAGGGTTAAGTAAGCAGGGGGAGAGGGACACGGTTATGTTGGGCACAAACAAGTGAATACCGTCCTTATATAGCAGTTTCATGGGAAATTCGTAGTGGAGTTTCGACTGCGTGTGTCACCTGTGCAATGAATTGCGGTGGCCGTTGTACGCAAAGCCTCTATCCTCCCAGACATGTCTGGTACCAATAAAGTGGTCGATATTTGAAGGAAATTCCCGTTTCCATAGTTGTTCAAATTGTGACGATCAGGAGGCTGGTATTCGCTTCTAGTAGGATTTCCTCGTTTCTAGTAGGATTTAGATCCTTAGAAACACGGATACGCTCAAGGATTGCTATACACCGATGGATTCGCAAACAATTCACTCTGTCACCCACGAGATGAAGTAGTACTGGTTATTGAAGACCTAATTGAAGCTACTAAACATGAATCATTCACCTTTTATCCGATCAACATTTAAATGGGAGCCTTACTTTATCCTTACCCACTTTCTCGTAATTAGAGTACTTCTGCCATTTCCACGTCCATTAGACTGCTTCTATTCAGCGAAGTCCAACCAGGAGGTAGCTCAAAGTGGGTGATGTTTCACCTGGATAGTTCAGGCCCTATCCAACGTTCGAGCTAAAGACAGGTGCAACGAGGTCCGTCAACCGCGTTAAATCCGTGAACCCGTTCACTTATCGTCGCTCATCACCATCCTCCGGACACCCTCCCGTCCCGCCTGTCCCCTAATTGCGAGCTAGGATAATGGATCGGTGGAAATTCGGCCAGTCTGGTCAGTCTGCTGTCCGAACATAATGCCCAGAGAGGTCAATACATATCCGAATCCTGCTGACCAGTCTATTGACAGCAGCACAGCTGGTGCGCAACTGCCATCCAACGGATCCTTTTGGGCAGACCGCCACTTCCCGCATGGCTTGTTCCCATGCAGTCGAAACGATTCTGGAGCTCTAGCTCATTCATTCACCTATCAGTGTTTCTTTGAGTTTTCTTTTCCCTTCTCGCCTCTACCACAACCGATTTTGTTTTCTGGAATTTATTCCAAGGAGTTTGTTCCATTTCTGTTTGCCCATTTTCGAGCGCTTCAGGTCATTGATTCTCATGGAAAAACGGATTTAATCAGAACCTAATAACCATAAAATCTTTCAGCGAACATCCATTTCACATTTTTTTATTTAAAAAAACATATTTTTTATTATTCCGACAAAATTCTCAAAAGGCTATGTTTTATTAGGATATGTGGAGGGTATCTGTCAGGAAGTTCTCAATAGTTCAGATTATTCTCGGAGTTTTCTGGAAGTTCCCATGGGGTTTCTCGACAGAACACTACCCACACGTGTGCACGTGACTACCTTTCCCTACCTATTCCCTGCTTATCTGATCCCATAGCGGCTCAGCCATCTCCCTATATTCGACAAGTTCTTCTTTACGAGTACTGGGTCGGCCACTCCGCTACCGGAATCGGAATTCATCGGAACTTGTGCCAAGCATATAGCTCCGAAGCCCCTTTCAAGCGGTTCTGTGCACACTTCGTTCCAATGCTTCAAGCCTGAGGCAATAAGGTCGAAGATGGACCACGATCTGATCAACCGATAAACCCCTTCCGTGCGACTTTTGTCGTCACATTCTCGTCCGACCCCTGATTTTACAACTTTTTTGGAGCTTTATACTCCTCAGAACACGCCGATTTTGTTTTCCTCGTCTTTTTTGCACTTTTCTGGGCTATCACTTCCATTATTCGCCTAGAACTACATTTCCCAAAATCATCGTGGACTGTGCCTTTAATCGCTAGCTTTCCTAGTGGTATCCTCTGAAGAACCCAAATATCGCCCCATTGATATTTCAAACAGCAAATGGAATTGCAATGCATAAACGATAAGGTCAACGACTTAATACTCAATATAGGCTTTTGTGTAATTTGTCACTTTTGAACAAAAACATTTAAAAGTGTATTTTGGAAATAAATTTCCCTAACGATCGATTTTGAGGGAAGCCTATATTTTTCAACCTACGGCATTTTGATCCTGAGTAATACCAAAGCTCCTGTCTGACTGACTTAAATCCTTAGAAATCTGATAAGTTTTGATTCTATGGAACCGCCCAGCTCGATAGGGGGTTCCAATCACTACATGATCTTTCCTTACGAAAAACCTTCTGGGTAATGGGAAGGCCAAAGAAGGAGGGATAGAGTGTGAGGTGATTGAGCGGGATCCTGCTCACCAAAATTCACTAGGTTTGCAAAATGTAACCAAAAACCTACAGGATATGATTCTGTAAAAGTTTGTCCCTTCGATAGCGTTCGATTGAGATCATATTTCTATCGGAGATCAGTTTTCAATACCGAGTAGCCACGACCCAGGAAAAATTCCTTTTCTTCTTTCTAACCTCACTGTTTACTACTGCTTCAGATGATTTAAATCTTTCTCGTACTCCTACTTTATCGCCGTTTCCGATCTCTATTCCCACTAGAGCCTCCTCTGTTTCTGAGTATATTTGCATATTTGTGAATTCGGTGCGAGTTCTTTCCCTGCTTATGATTCGATGCTTCCATGCTACGTCATGCATGCATCATAAGTCCTATCATGAGGAGAGCTGTCCATAAATGAAGTAAAAGGAATTTAATTGGAGAGATATATAGGTGGCTAGAAGGAAGAAACCCCTTTTATCTATATTCTACGAGCCCTCCCTCGCCCTCCTCCGGTTTGCCCTTTTGTGAAGGGAGTTTAAGATAAGTGGCTTCTGAGGGGTTATTAGAGATCTCGCTGACGAAGCTATTTCTAGCGATGTGATTGCTTCTATAAGGAGAAGCGAACCACTCATTTATCTCTTCCTTACATGACAGGCTCCATGAATCTTTTCTTTTTTCTTCAACCTAAGTTTCTTTTAAGTAAGTATTTGAGTAATTAACTCACTAAACTGGAATCCGGAAGCTTCGCGTAAATTTCTAACCCAGAATTTTTCTCCTGCCTTCTCGAATTTTTCAATAACTCTTCAAGTTCGAATCTTTTGAGCTTCCTTTCTTCTGATTCTTAGGTGTCCATCAAGGGTGAAGTTGTAGTGGAAAGTGGCGCACAGACTAATAGTCACGGGTTCGATTCCTGGATCGATATCCGCCTAAGTCATCCAAGCCTTCCGTCTCTTCGAGGTCCTTTGGTTGGTACCTGACTCGTCTGGGAGGCTAAAAGCACTGATCGTACATCGGCTAGCCACTGCAGGTTGTATAGGCCATATGCGCATTCAATACGCCACTACAAATCTAAAAGAAAGTCGAATGCGGGGCGCATCCCTCAGACGGAATTGATCAATACCCAAAGACTTCGCCCTCATAATTTGCCCAATACAATCGTTTGTACACTAACCATTGATCATCTCTAGTGTTGTAACTCGAGGCACATCTGGCCACTGATCGTTCCCGTTCAAAGTACAGCTCATTAAGGCCCCAAAATGAATGATTGAGTTCCAGTGAGGGCCCTTTTAATGATATTTCTTCTCGTTACAATTTGCTTTCGTTCGTTAGCTTTGGCATGCTAAGCTTATTATTGATGAGAAGGCCGTTCCGCTTCCAATTGCACGTCGGCGTCTGCTCATAATTCCTCTGAATCAATCGTGCATTGCTTTTTGCTTGCTGCCAGAACGAAGTAGTACGGCTCCTACCAGTTCCACCCGTATCTATAACCCATTTATAGAATAGGCTAGACATAGGTCTGGGTAGGCTGGGGAAGCTTACTTTGCTTGCCAAAAACCCTCCGAAGAAAACTAGCCTTCGATTCGAAAGTCGGTTGAAAAACTTTGAAAACTTTTTTATGCCTTCACCTGAAGTTTCCCTAGCCATGGAGGGAGCCACGGCCGTATGACGCATAATTTGGCTACTGTTGCGTCTCGGTGATTCCGATAGGTGCACCCCCTAACGTCACAGGCCTTGTTTGACATCTACCCAATCGTTTCGAGATGAAGTTAGCGTATTCGTTGAGAACCGATCACAATACATACAAAAGGCAAAGAAGGGATCAGTCTTTATGAATAAAGAATCGTAACATCATTTACAATCAAAATGACATAATGCCAATAGCAACTTACGGACTCCTCATCGAAGGCAGTAGGTGGGGGCGCCGTTAATCAAAAATGATTCTAAGGGCCGAAGCCCTGCAGGCCCGTCGCGTCGCCAGGTTCCGGGGGGGGGGGGGGGAGAAGACAGTCGGGTGGCGTCGAGTCGGATAAGACGAATGAGAAAGCGCGTCGAGAGCCACTGCTGCAACGCGTATTTCCCGCGCATTCACCTTTGATTATAGGGGGTCAATTGCGACGTGACCTACAGGCGTCGGCACGCCCGGGGCGCCCTTGGAGCGATCCTTGCGATACGCGACACTCCCGCCCCAAAAGATCCCCTGTGGGCATCAGCCTCGGACATTCGCCCTATAGCGTAGTGCACGACAGCTGCAGTCGGCCATTTTTTTTGGCGGGAGGAAACACAAGGGAGTACCGACTACTGGGCTTCTGCCTCTTAGAGGGGGTCCGCTTCCATGGAACAAGGCGTAATTCTTCAATTTTCAATACGAATTGCCAAAAAATTGCATGGCTTCTCAAAACAACTACTCGACTTGCTGATCCCTTGAGTGAGAAGGAAACTTCTGGTAACATGAGCTATTGTGACATAACAAAACAGATAACAGCATTAGTGATAACAACGAGCTTCAAACAAAATCTTCGACATCGTGGAATGGACGAGTGACAGCTGCAGGTATTGCCGCCTAAGAAGATGTTTTGTCCTGGAAGTGAAAAGAATAGATAGAATTCGATGAATAGAATTGCATGGAAACGTGTTGAGTGTTGCGGCAGAATTGGGCCTTACCTTGAAAAGGTTTATTGAGTAAACTCTCAAGTATCGGTTCTCCAGGTATGAACTAGTGGTCTTTCCGTTATTCATTTTGCAACGCATTGAGGGAAGCAAAGAAACTGATTGCTGAAGGTCAGAGTGAACGCCGAACGAGTAACTGAATAAAGTACTGAACTAGATGAAGAAACTTTGGACCAGTAATTAAAAACGAAACAATGAACTAGTTAGGAAGCCACAATAAGCTGTAAACGAAACAATGAACTAGTTAGGAGGCCCTATTAGCTGAAAACGAAACAATGAACTAGTTAGGAGGCCACTACAGCTGATCAGCGGACATTGAGGTGTGTAACTTTTTTCGAGGTGACTTTCTCCCCTTTATTTTTCAGTCATCACTGTCATGTGGAGAGGATCTCCAGCTCTCCCGCCCTTTTTTGAAGATTGTTGGAGCGGTAACGGGTTGCTCTCGTCTTCTGGCGGTATTGGGTGATTTCCTTCCTCACCCCTTCTGCTGCCCCTATAAGAGCGGGTATAAGGACGCCTTGGAGTATGACCTGGTGGAGGTTCTCTGTACGTTTTTAACCGAAGTTCGCGATAGAAGCGCTCTGGTGGAGTAGTTATGTCCGGGATCACCCATGGGTTCTGAACACAAAAGGCGCGATGGTGACCTTCTATTTTGCAAATGCTGCAAGGGTCTCTGCGTATGCAGAGGCCATAGTGGTGTTTCACGCAATTACTGCAAATACCGCTTTCCTCCGCTCTGTAGGCCCTACTACTGAGGTAGGGGTGCGACGGGCAGTCAGATGTATAATGATCATGTTCATCACAGAAAGTGCAGGATTCTACCCAAGGGTGACCGGATTTAGCTGGGCGCATTCTTGCCGCAAATTTTGTGCGACCCGTCGCGCGGCGTCGAGTTACACCTCGTAAGCGTGGACAGGGTAGTTGTTGTTGAAATGTGTTGATTTCCGCCCTTTGTGGACCGAAACGAGCGGTGTTTTGAACTAATTCAAGCAGGTTTTGCAACAAATGAACAATAGTCGTAGCAGTTTCGAAGCCTCCTGGTCGTGCCGGCGTCGCCTCCGGCGCTGGTACGACGAGGTCTCGAACCTGGTCACGTAGAGCACTGTTGGCTGTGATGTAATTCAAAACACTACGAAACTGATGCGCTGTATGTTCTTCGGTCGAGTAGGGCTCACTGTTCATTGCACTGAATGGTGTCAATGCCCGACTGCGGACAAATGTACTAGATGTCGGGTTGCGCACGAGTGCAGGGTTTTCATTTCGAACCGCCGCTTTTCTTTTATCGTATTTTGTTAAGGTCATCGTTGTGTTTATACGATCTTTCTTTCTTTTCTCAGCATGTTTTGCGCCTTTTCGTTCTTCTAATTGATTCCTCGCAACTATTATGTCTTCTAAGGTGCAGTATTGATTTGGTTTTGTTTCAAAGGCAGATGGCCTTTTTGCCGGTTCCCAGTGACTGGGGTCGTTGTCTTGTAGTAAGGGGGGACCCGATTGGTCTACTGTACTAGTGTCCATCGCCTCAGTTTGCTGTTCAGTTTGATTTTCTTGACTGACACTTAGTAAGGCTATTGCGGGGGTGATGTCGTTTCTCTCGGGCTGCGGAGGGGAGTTTGCTACTGAGTCATTCCCTTGTTGTGGTGTATAGCGTGAACTATTGATCGTGTCGTCGTCAACAGGGGTATCGTGAGCCCCGCGCTCGACCGAAGACGAGTTTTGAAAATTATTCGACATTGAATTCACTGGACTAAACCTGGCTTGTGTCCTTTCTAGATTTCTCTGTCCGTGTACGCGGTAAGGTAGACGTCCACGGCGTAAACCACGACGACTCATTAACACGCTACAATTGTACAGGGGCAGCTATCTGAAAACATGTGGATCAGATCTTAGCAAAATCCCTCCGAGTATACAAAGAAGCTACGCGATAATGAGAGCAGTGGTGGATACGCGTTTCCAACGTGTGAGGATACGAATAGAGGAGAAAATCCCTTAATTTTGTACGAGGACCGCGGAGCGATTACAGTTCGCGAGAAGGTGTGAGGAATAACGGTGTTTGAGGGTCCCGACGGGAGTCCAAGGATACTGTATTGGATTGGCCTTTACAGAGTGTTAGCCGTCTCGGAAGAGAGTCGGAGCAAATTTCTATATTTTTGTTAAATGCAATTATTCTGTAGAAGAAAAAGGAAAGGTAGTATGAAGTATCAGTTAGTATCGTTTTGTTGGAAGAACAATTGGTAAAGAGGATTTCAAGAATGCATGCGAAAAAGGCTGAAGACGAATGAATAACTTCATTTCGATTTCTGTTGGAGTAGATGTCTCGCTTAGCTGTTTGATGTCCAATTTCATTTTGTTTTATCTTCTATGCTTCTATTGCGTACTAGATAACCCCGTCTTATTCCTATACCGTGTAAGTGTTCAAACATATGTTGTCGGAGCAACTTGGCTAATGTGAATGGGAAGGGGGGAAGGGTGACTTCCCAATGGCGTGAGCCACCGTCGAGCAAGTAGACTATGTACGTTAACACCGTGCCCATCAACTACTTCGTTGGGTGGCCAGTCCAACTGGTAGATGGGATTAGGTACCTCCCCTGGTGCGCCCGAATTTGGGACTAACAAAAACAACGGTCTAGACCTCCAGTCTACTTTCCTTTCCCTTTAGGATAGCGATCCACCCTTCACTGACACACGCTCCCCGTCAGCGAGGGCTAAAGCATCTGAATGCTTCCCGATTTGAGGCGCTAGCTCTATCCACTTCCATTCAAATAGCCTTGATGCCTCGACTTCTATAGGCATTGTACTAGTTGACAGCCCCTGTATGGACGTTAAGTTGGCTAGTTGCCACAGTCTAACCAGACTATGACGTCCGGGATGCGCGTATTGTCTTTGTGGGTAAGTTGATTTTAAGTGGGGTTATTTCATAGAAGTCGTCTCTACAAAGGTGGGATTAAAGTTTAGTTGCTGCCCCCGTGTGGGTAATGGAATCTAGGGGGCGCTCTCTGTACTATTGATTGACTGGATCGATATCCGGCTTCGATTGCCTACGGCCGATGCACCATGTTGCGTCTCGGTGATTCCGATAGGTGCACCCCCTAACGTCACAGGCCTTGTTTGACATCTACCCAATCGTTTCGAGATGAAGTTAGCGTATTCGTTGAGAACCGATCACAATACATACAAAAGGCAAAGAAGGGATCAGTCTTTATGAATAAAGAATCGTAACATCATTTACAATCAAAATGACATAATGCCAATAGCAACTTACGGACTCCTCATCGAAGGCAGTAGGTGGGGGCGCCGTTAATCAAAAATGATTCTAAGGGCCGAAGCCCTGCAGGCCCGTCGCGTCGCCAGGTTCCGGGGGGGGGGGGGGGAGAAGACAGTCGGGTGGCGTCGAGTCGGATAAGACGAATGAGAAAGCGCGTCGAGAGCCACTGCTGCAACGCGTATTTCCCGCGCATTCACCTTTGATTATAGGGGGTCAATTGCGATGTGACCTACAGGCGTCGGCACGCCCGGGGCGCCCTTGGAGCGATCCTTGCGATACGCGACAGCTACTCATAAACTATTTACTTACTAGTTAGGGAGGAATGTGTGCAGCATGTCACATTCAAACGGTACTAAAGAATGCCGTAGGTATCCCCCAATGTAGTAATCTACCTGTAATTGACGTTGGAGTTGCCTTTTCCTGCTCTCATTCCTCAGAGAGGCCGAAGCTGGAGTAGGGATGCATAATTAGGGAGGGAAGCGCATTGAACCAGATCGAACGGTCGATTCCAACTCTCTGAGGTTGGTTACCTGATAGGAGACATGGACACACGGGCTCCAACATGGACCAACAACCCCATAGAACATTCTATACAGGTTTCCAACTACGCATTCCGACATATGGCGCACTCCAAGACGGTTTCTTAGCGACACACGATACCTTTGCCCTTAGGATCCGGTAGAACTTTTGTTTACGGGGAACTCGTACGGGAATGGTACTTTGTATTTGCTGTGTGTCTGTGTATTCTGAACACTTTTTTCTAAAGCGAAAGATGGGCGAGGAAGGGGGAGGGGTGGCGGGAGGAGAATTGCTCGGCAGTTTTTCCCATACCAGTTTCACCGTGCAGGTTCCACCATACCAACCTAAAGCTTTCGGGTTTTTTGCTTTGATGCTGTGCTGCGATGCATGCATGCCTGCACGACTTCCATTCAGAATGATGTTATCGTCTGAATGCGTTCTTGACCCATAGGACTACTTGTGAATACCTGCCCATACCCGATTCAATGCTTATGCCTTCCCAGACCATCTACTGCCAGCTGCTTTATCCCAAATGATGAGGGAATTTCGCTAAATTTGGAGACGTCATATCAGTGTGACGTCAGATGACGTTCACATACTGTAGAAGTGGTTGCAGTGCCACTTTGTTCCACCCCTATGTTCATTCTGATTTAGATACCCAGTTCTGAATTGGCAATATCATTTAAGTGTAATGCTGCAAGAGTGGAGGTAGTGCAGTGGCAAGTAGTGCACTGTCACATAAGATGATCCGTGGATCGAACTCTGGATTGGTATTCGACAAGGCTAACCAGGCCTTCTATCCAGCGGGAGTCGATCAGTTGGTACCAGACTCATTTGAGAAGATAAAAACAGTAACTTGCACATCAGCTGGCCACCGTAACCAACAGCAAAGGCCACATACACATCCAAATGCCACTACGATTCTGAATGGAAGTCGAATGCTGGGCGCGTTCCGAAAGTAGTAAAACAACACCAAGTAGCCCCCATCCTTTAATTCTTCTAATAATGCATCGCTCATGCTCTTCGAATCGATTTTTTCTTCTTTAATCTTTCTTTTCTTTCTTCTTTTTTTTTTCATTAGCATTCTGGTCAGTTCTCTTGAAGTAGGTTATGGTTTCATTCACGACTCCGCTTCATTCTTCATTGTTATGCATAATCTGTGTCGATGCTTTCCCTGACCGCATGGGTTCGGTTTACATTTCGGTGTGTGTGTAAGTTGATTCCATTACAACTGGTTTCTCTTTGTTGACTTTGCCACTATGTGCGTGCCGTTGCTCAGAACATGCATCATGAGTCTCTACGAGCGCATGTACACACAAGCGAAACGTACATAGCTTAATGTTCAAAAGTTCTCTCGACGGCTGAAATGTCAGCGAAGTCGGCGATGGGAATAGAGAGCTAAATTAGAACAATTCCTATTTCCGTAAGAAAACCTCGTTCATAATTTTCTTGAAAAAAGAATAATGGAATCAAAATGAAGGCCACAATATCCCCAAAAACACAAAAATCGTTGCCACCTTGCCGTCATTGCTCTGTATAGGCTGGAGTATCCCCCATCCCCCCCCCCCTCCTCCCTCCCCCTCCCATTTGGCCATCATAACCTCATACCGTTATAGAGATAAAACAATTCAGGAGGAAGATCAGATCTCCTTCTTCTTCCAAGCATTAATCCCACTCTGTCGGAGAGTCCTCAGCTGTTCTAAATAGCCCATTCCCTTCCATTCTATTTCCAGCATCATCTGCCATCAGCTTGACTCCTCCTTCGAGGTCCTTCTTGATCACATCCCATCTCAGGGCTTGTACTAGGAATTTCGAACTGCCACAGATTTTCCCAAGATTTTCGGTCACTTCGCTGCTGAAACCTATTGCCTATTGAAAGTTGGGTCAAGTATTCAGTCCTAAAGTCTCCTTAGTGATGATTCTGTGCCTTCCCTGTTCCACCGCTTCAGGGCTTGAAACGAAAGGTCGAAGATGGCCCCCAATTTGGTCACACGATTGCAACATCACGAAAACTTCAGATATATTTTGCACTTAGAAGTAAATTGCGCCTTTTCGTAGTATACTTACGGGAACTCCTGAAAAATCCTGGGGAAACCTTGAAATGTTCGGTAGATAAGTGCCGCACCACCTAATGTTTCAGGAACTTTTTTCGATTTCCCCATTTCTCTTGGACATGTTTGGCCTATTCTGTATCAATACTTTGGCCCTGCGAGTCAATAAAGTTGCCTGAAATTGTCGTGGACTGTGCCTTCGAGCTAACTATCGTCATCGGAAGGAGCATTATGTGAGCAGTATGTAGTACTTTTTCATCTTGTGGTCCATAATGCCGGTTGAGGATTTCCATCATTTTATTCAAGCTCGTTCATAGCTCGTTTCTTCCCGTAATTCAATTTCCATTAGCAGACCATTTCTCTCCGGGGAACAGAAAAAAAGAGGAATGCCATTCCTTTTATGAATGGCTTTGGGCGGATCTACCAGCTGCACCTTCTACGCGTTTGGTTGTCCTCTCATGGAAAGCCCTTCTCGGACACCTCTCATTGATTTCTTCGGACATTCACTTGTATGTACTCCTCTCACTTGTTTTTCCTTAGGCCGTTTCATCTCACTATATCTGTTCCGATGGAATTTTAAGTCTGCTACATTTTTTTGTTTGAATTTTGATGAAAAATTTTTTTAACCACTATTATGTTGCCAGGAGGGCTGAGGTGGTGTAGTGGCAAGTGGCGCATTACCGCACGCGCATGGCACAATGGTACGAATCCCGGATGAATATCCGCTTAGACCAAGCCTTCCATCCTTCCGGGATCGGTTAATTGGTACCAGACTCGTCTGGGAGGATAAAATCACTGATTGTACTTCGACTCACACCGAAAGTCATTGTATAGGCCACATACTCATTCAACACGCCACTACGATTCTGAGTAGAAGTCGAATGCATGCCTCAGACAGGATTTTCAGTGCCTAAGGATTTTATCCACTATTCTGTTGCTACAGAAATTCGCTAAAAGACCTGGGATTTCAAGAGGATGACTTCTTTCGAGAATTCTCCTATGCTTGCGGTAGTCAATGATGAATGGGACCGCGGAGGATAACTTTTTCTTGTTCATTAGGGTTCCCGATTCCAATTAGATGTGGATTTCTCAGGAACTTAGGCTTAGGCGTCGCTGGCATCATCCGTTCAATAATTGCCGTACTTTTTACTATGTTGTAGGTCGTACTCGTTAACTCAGAGTCTTTTTCTTCAATCAATATAAACTCGGTTGCTAATTTTTTACCTTTGGCTGTAATTTTTTGAGGAGTACACCATGTATCCGTCGAACAGGCATAATAAAGGGAGGGGATAGAAGGTAGTGGTTAAAGGTGTGGTGAAACTAGTTAAGTGGAAATTCGTCATATCATGGGTCCCTATTTGGAACGTCTTACGTCGTGACGTTTTCAAACACCATGAGGTCACTTTAGGCCAGTGTTTGCCAACTTGATTGTCACTTTTCTATGTACCGCGTTCGAAACGTCAGTAAACATTTTGGTCGCAAATAAGTTGCCTAGGTGAATACCTAGGCCCACCCCAACTATGTACAGTAGCGCTCAAAAGTCTTCGGTGAAATGGTGCTTCAGCCGTACTTTTCAGTCGTAACTTCTTTCCTACTGGATCTAATCAAGCGAAATTTCAATATGTGTAGCATGGGTGTGTTGTGAATATTTACCACTATTAACCTGCAATGTGATCATGTTCCAGATATTCCAAAGAGCATGAACTCAAAATCGACTAAAAATACAGATGATGGTCCTTCTAGAATCTCTTTCCTTTTTATAATGTCAAAAGTGTACGAGCGGTAACGCCGATCACAATAGATGAGGAAAACGCACATAAGGTGCGAATAAGTACAGACGTCAACAATTTTACCTGCAGCAAAATCTGCTACCGCAACAAACACTGTGCTCTATCTTTGGATATTGTAGCTATGCAGTGAAATAGAGTTGGGTAGGGTGAAATATGCTCTAGTTAGACATATCCAAATTTCGTGTCATTCGGTCTACTAAGAAAAAAGTTATGAACGAAAAAGCGTCAAAGCATTTCACCGAAGACTTTTGAGCGCTACTGTAGATATATTGGGTTGTCCGAAAAGTTCCCGCCGATTTTTGATTCATTTTTGAATGAAAATTCCTGGAAGAAGAAATCCATTGATTGCACAATATATCCTCCATTCTGTTCAGTAGGGCTTCGCCATCTTCCTGTACCTTCCAGTTCCCCTCTTCAATAGAAGGTTCCAGACTTAAAATCGAAAAACCCACTGAGGTGCTTTTTACAGTCCTCCAGCTAACTGAACGATTTTCCATTCAAGGAATTTTGCAGGAACTCAAACAAGTGGTATTCTGATGGTGCTATGTCTGGACTATATGAGGGGTGTGGTAAGATATCCCACCCAAGCTTTAGCATTTTTTGACGAGTGCCCAAAAATACGTGTGGTCTGGAGGTACCCTGTTGGAAGATTACGCCCTAACAATTGGTCACTTCGGGTCGCCTTTGGTCCATCGCTGCCTCCATAGATTCTAGCTAAATATAGTAGGTTTCCTAAGTCATCTTTTGATTGTGCAACAACAGCTCATGGTAAGTGATTTCCCTGAAATCCCATCAGCATCTCGGCATAGTCATCCGCACCTGGGTTTTGACTTTTGTAGAGGTTTGTGACGGAGCACTAAGGGGCTACATGATCGTTTCCGCTCCTCATTGCTGTACACAATCCGATTTTCGTCCCTCGTGCTCATGCGTTTCAGATACGGCTCATTTTTATTTCGTTCGAGCAACGAGTCGCGTATGGAGGCGCGGTCCATCGCATCGCGCTCGCTCCTTTCGCGAGATATCTAAACATCAAGGGGGTTTACAAAACCAAGCGTCTGCAGATGACCATGGATGGTGAATTTCGAAACACTAAGCCCTTGTCCTACTCCACGAGAAGTGATGTGCCGATTTGCTTCGGTTAACATTTCGAGTTGATCGTTTGAACTGATGATAGTCTCCCTAAGGGTCGCCAGTCTTCGAAGGCGAATTCACTCCGTTTCGATTCCGCAAACTAGTCATGCGCTGTAGGTTCCTCTAGGGCATGGTCTACTCAAACGTCATGTATCTTTCATGCGGCTTGAGCCGCATTCTAGGCCTTGCGGTAGAAGAAATACTTCAGATGCCGAAAATGCGCGCAGTGAATCTCCATTTTCATACGAGTCCTGTACAGACAAACTTCGACGAATGTTGTCAGAATCCTAATAGGAATTTAGAGGAGGATCTACTCTTTCAGAAAACATATAACTTTATTAGGTTGGGTCCTTGATCTTTTGTACAACAGTTGATAAATCCGGGGTATCAAAAATCGGCGGGAACTTTTCGGACAACCCAATATTAGTAGCTGGAGCTTGTTTAAGTTTATTGGAACTGTTGGGATTGGGAAAGTATCTTCCCAATTCCTGATAACTGGGGTTAGTTTATGACAAGAGATTATTCTTATATCCTCTGGATTTATGCTCTATTTCATCTTCGAATGGTCCACGTTAGGAACAAAAGCGGTCAAGTGTAATGGTGTGGTGCTCTCATAGGCTGAATCTCGAATCGATGCTTGCGTGGTTCGTCATTCATTCTTCGCCAAAGAAGTTATCGGATCCAGGATTAAGGAGAAGAATGAAAGCAGCGACTTCGTCGACTGCCTCCGCTGCTCGTTGATTATGCAAAATAGTTTAATCTAATTCAGCAGGATTAGTCTAATTTAACAGGCACAAGCAGGGGTTTGCACGGGATCTTCCCGAATTACACTTATTGTCAGGGGTCATAGTCGAAGGAGAACCGGATTCCCCAGATTTGTGGCCCATTTGAGGGGAAAGATTACCTTACTGGAAGATTTCTTCCCTTGCCTTACTTAGATGTACTTATGCTGAATGTTTATCTAATATTATACAATTACTCGATAGGAATTGCTTTTTAAAGGCAGCAAGTAAGCTCTGGATCAGATTTAAGTGATTTCGCAGCTCTTCTTCCTTTTTCTGGTGATCTCTTTGCTCACCCCGTAAAAGGGTTGACATTGGTTTTTCTGAAGGAACGGAATTATGAAGACGAATTTAGTGAGGTAAATGGCCTTTTTCCGGCCAGCTGCACTTTGGTTGTGCTCTCCAGGGTGATTTCCCCTACACTCGAGTAGGAATGAGTTGTAGTTCCGTTCCTTCCTCGTCCCGTGTCCTCAAGTACTTTCAGGACACAAGTGGGCTTTTGAGGGGGCACATTAGAACCCTATGAAAGGGTAGATTGAATGTGGTAATAAATTCTATTACTTTTTTACCTGAATCTTGGCTATGTGGGACCCTTTATAGCCCCTTCAGTTGATTGAGGAATGATATACATCTGTAAAGGAGCGATGAGAGCAGCAATCCGTAAGCTAATGCCCGAATCCCTGCAAATCGCTAACGTCATCAGGCTAATCAAATCTACTTCGTAAATAAATCAGCCCGACCAAATGCGGTCAGCACCTCACCCACGAAGGAGAATTTTGGGAAAAAAATTCATCCACAGAGTTTACTGGGGACAACTGGAGTGGGACGGGTGGTAACTAACGGGTGGACCAATCAGACCCTTTGAAGGTGACACCATCCCAAAAGGGTTTAAACGGCCCTTATATGGCCTACTTTACATCTTACCACTTCGCTTTTCGACAACTTTTCGCCATGATCACGCCATAAAGGGTCTCCTAGCTACCTTTTTGGTGAAAGCTCGATATGTACTCCCTCATAGAGCATTTGTTCCATACTAGTAGACCGTATTACCACTCTCAATATCACGCATGCGTGGTCAGGGAATCGTAGCCTGGATCGACACTCGCCCAGGCCAACCGCTCAAATCCTATATCATTCCGGGACGGTTATTTGGTTCCAGATCCATTTGGAAGGACAGCTACCGTCACTAACCAGTTAATCATCGCTCCGACTGTCCTCAATAGATTTATTTGTCGACATTTCATCCTAGACTCCCTGCCAGACTTTCCCAAATTCCCTGTTTTCTGTAGACACCCTCCCATGCCGTCCAGGGTTGCTTGATCTTTGGAACTTCTACTTGATTGTTCTATTACCTGTTGAAAAACCAGTAATTCTTTGAAATCCATCAAATGATCCGTACTTTGGTCCCTCCCACATGACCTCCCACTTCTTTTTTTCGTCCCGATTCCTCTTCATCCCCTCAAAATGGCACGAAACGAGCATACTACGTCCTTTGGCCCCGCCCCAATCGATGTGTAGCTATTGACCCGGTAATCCAGCCTGTTCACGCTATGTTGTGTGCCAATTCATCTCAATAAGTCACGCGCTGACAATAACATAACCCTTAGTACATGGATTGAATATGAGTAATATAATTAACAAATTCCGATAAGCAAGCATCCCGAATTTCCCAAGGGGGAAGTCCTGTCCGCGAAAACTCGTCCAAAACCAAGGGCCTTCTATCTCGTACCAGTTTTTGGAACCACATTTTTTTTCTTCTTAAAAAAAGTACTAGTGATTAATACCGTAGTACTCGGGATATCCTACCAATTTCACCCATTATTTTTCAGTTTTTCGAGGAGTTTCTCAATGAGAGATCGTGACTGGTCTCCTAGGTGACCTTCATAAATGTATAGTGACTGAAATCTCTGACATGACGGCCATGTTGACTATTGTGAACCGTTGGTATAATGGGTAATGCGTATGAATGTGTCCATTATCGGTCTCCTATAGAAATTCTGAGGGCACTGTATATCCCTGCAGTCTCATATAACAAGCCCAAAGGGTGAGTTAATAGGTAGTAAATGATCTACAAATTTATTCTTACGAGCATTTTCACTTCCACAGGCTGACCTCATCAGTAGATTTGCTGTAAACGTTTATTTTTTGAATATCTTCTCTTTTTTTATACCTTTTTTACTACAGAACGGAACTGAACGATGGCAAAACTTGATGTTTTGTTAACTGCTGTTTTAACGCCGCAGTACGCGAAGCGAAAGTCTCACAAGGTTGGCGATTAGTGGGCAAAACTCCAGTCTCGGACGGGACTCGAACCCGTACTTGTCCTTTCCGGGGACCGTGCTCTTATTCCTTACACTACCGAGACCCCGCTTGCCCTCGCCTTCTTAATATAAGCCATTAAGAAGGCGAGGGCAAGCGGGGTCTCGGTAGTGTAAGGAATAAGAGCACGGTCCCCGGAAAGGACAAGTACGGGTTCGAGTCCCGTCCGAGACTGGAGTTTTGCCCACTAATCGCCAACCTTGTGATGGCAAAACTCTCAGTCTCTATCTTATGATCTTAGATTGTTTCTGGAGCAGAATAACCAAGTTTTGATTGGAGGCAAGGGGGTCGCAATTTGGGGCCATCTTGTGTTAGGAACCGAAGTAAGCAGTACGGACCTGCTGAGAGGAAAACAGAAAATAAGAAAATATAACAACTAATGCTTCATCTCTCCCAGGAACGAGAAATATTTGGTACTCCAAAACATGAGAATAAACGGCCAACACTCCAATCCCCTATCTCAGAAGTATCACTTTCCAAGAAGCCCACACAAGCTGGCTGATGGTTAGGTTGCTCGGACTAGATCCTTCTGATCCCGTTTAAGAGATGCGTCCCCTCATTCGATTCAATCAGAATTGGAGTGGTCGTTCGAATACGTGTTTGGCTCTTACAATAATTTGCGATAGCCAGCCGATATACAAATCAGATTCTTTATCCTCCCGAATGTGTCTTTTACCAATTAAGCAACCGAAAATTATGGAAGAACTGTTTGGTGTGGACTAGTATCGATCCAGGATTCGATCCCCTGACAATGCGTATGTGATAGTGTGCCAATGGCACCAGTAAGCTTCTTCGTTTCGATTCGTCGAGAGGCTCCTGAGGTGCTTCACCGAACAGTCCCTAGTGGCTACAGAGAAAATGGAAAATCAAACCAAATAGGGAGCCTCTTTCCGGCCTGTTCATATGTATTTCGCGTATCCACCATGCGGTTACTTATATTCCCCTTTGCAAGCATACCGGCTCAAGTTCAGTGTAGCTTTCAGGTAATTGCATGGTTTCTACACTTCAAAAGTATTTTCGCCCACGTCGTGATCGTCAAAATAGCAAAAAGAAGATCATGAACGTTGACGTGGTGGCTGTCGTCACGCCTGCATCGTCAGTTAACGATGAGAAAGGTTCGTTTCGAATAATTCTTTATACTGTAGAGTTATGTAGGTAATTCCGTAATTATTCAAAGTGATCTGACTGAACCTACAAGTTGCCATGCCAACTACTACATCCTAGTTCTAAGCTTCTAGTGACGCAGAAAATGAGTGAATGATCTAGTCTTAATCCGAAGTTCAATAAGGAAAAGCTATCCGAGGATTTGACGTCGAAAGAATGCAATCAGGCTAATTTTGAGTTACTAAAGGGAAGGGATGGGGGGAGTGAAATCAGTCGTAAAAATTCAAAAATGCGAGTCGAATTATTTGTCGCCTCTTACCCTTTTCTATTTCTCCCTTCTTTTACCCATTAGGAAAGCTGTAGAATAGTATTGTGACAATAAATAGAATGTCCCCACGTGTGCACTATGGGTAGCCATCATATCTTGTCCCGAGAAAAAGGTACTTGCGAGGAGGCACAGTAAGGGAGTGACGAAAGCGACTGGTCCTTAGTTCCTGCCATCGAACAGGTGGGGGTGGGGGAAGGGCAGGTGATCCTCTCTGGTTGATTGACGGTATCAACAGCTCTTCAAAACAACTCTTCAAAACAGATAGTATCGTCGATTTTCTGGCATTGGCTGCAGCCATCTGCAAGTGCTGTATTTTAAATGTTTCTGAATTTTCTCCAGTATGAGCACCCCCGACAACGATTTTTCATCACCACCGATGGTTGGTGCCCACTTTTTCACGGGTTAGATGCATAGGCGTTCTCTATTCGTTTGGATTCTCATCACTTCAGAACTTCTTGCTTTCCTTTTCTCGCGACGTCTAACCGATTATCGAGTACAGTCGATCTGATTTGCGAGCTCTACGCACTTTCACTCGTTTCGTTCACTTGTCTCCGAAATACCTTTTTTGAACAGAATTTTCTTATTCCTTCAGTGAAAAGCACAGCGTGGTAGTATTGATCAAAAGTAAAGGGCCCTTGAAATTCTCCTTAGTATTCTGGTCCAAATCTTTGGCGTCTTTTCGATTTCAATATCTAGTGATCAGTGGCGAGGATGGGGTACTTCCAAATGGCCCAATTCTATGCATAGAGTTCTCGTGGAAAGATTCACGCCCAGGCCAACCAATCGTTCTGTCACTTCACGGTTGGTTAGCTGGCACCGAACCCTCCTGGAAGGATAAAAGCACTTCATTTTGCTTTGGCTGGCCTTCAGATCACTGTATAGAGCACACACGCTTTCCAACGCCATCACGATTCTGAATAGAAACCATATTCGTGCCTTTACCCAAGAACGGGGATTGGTCAGCGCCAAAACACCGTGACCTTTGGCTTTTACTAACTTTTCATCTTCGAGGGATCAAGCATTTGCGACTCTCCTTCTTCCCATTACCTCCGCGCTGGTTCTGGCTTCCCAGTACTCTTGCAATAGATCAAAATGATTTTGGTTTTTGTGTATTTTTTCAGTCGAGTGTTTACCTTTCAAGTCCTACGTAAGGAGAAGATTGCCACACTCTTTGACGTCATTATTTAATAGCTAGAGGTGATAGCTACGGTGGTTCGTGGTCAATAAGCTTAATAAAAAGTTATTTATTTCTAGTTCTAGTAAACTCATGAACCGGTTTCCACTGAGGTTATTCTATTTACTTTGAGGGTTTCATTCGTGCTTACAGTAATTCAATGAAGTGACCGCTTCTAAATAAACTGTTTATGACCTTCGAAACGGTTCTGATCCAACCGTTCTACATTCTCCCACGACTAAGTTCCATTGTTTTCCTCACGAGGATACCCGATCTGTCTCTATGGCTCCTCCTCCCCCTTGTCCTTATGCTTTCAGTGGAATTGTTTACAGCTTGCGCTACCTCTTTACTATGTGACGCTCTTTGCTCCGCCCCTTTCCCTTTATCGACGTAGGCTGCCGCTACATCCGAACTCCCTCAGAAACTTCGCTGTTTAACTTGTTTCGAATTTGTTTTTTGGTCGTTAGAAGTAGAGGGCGTTCCCACAGGAATACGCCATGCACTTTCACTTCGTCCACAGTGTAGATTTCCAACTTCCATGTGCATTGCTTCCTATACGTATTTGATGGAAGATTTTGAGATTAAAGCTCCAAGTTGTTCCTCTTTACTACTGGTAAATGAGGAGCAACTTGGGTCCTCCTGATCGATTTTGTATCTAGAACACCCTGACTTTTTACGGACTAATTGCCCAAGAAGCATCAAAATTATCTGCGGGGCTAGTCGTCGTTCCGTGCGTGGACCAAAGATCCATGTTGCGGGCGCGATTTCTGCGTGGAGGGCAGCCAGCCGACCATGTGACTGACTATTCTGTTTGTTCTCCCTCACCGTCTCTCTGCCAAGGTCTCCCTGTTCTCACTTGTACCCTCTTGTTGCCGTTGTGAAGACATAGCGCTGTGCACAGCTATCGTTACAAGCTGTTCATGCATTCGAGTGTTCCTATTAAACATCATGGTTCCCAGGCGGAATTGAAATTTTTTCTTCGTATTCCATTAACATTATGGGCTTCTGAGAATCGATTGCATTCATTTTCGTGGGATGGTATTTCTGGCAGTTTTGGTCTAGCAGAACGTTAGTTTTGAGCCCGTTGCCTTCTTATCTTCTGTAACTTTTTCACCATCAGGTCCAGATCGCGGACCATCCTAAAGATCCTAATCCTAACCTGCGGCATAAGCGTGTTGATAGAATCGTTCTTACCAGAGTTGAACTTCTCGAGATTACTGTTTAAAAGAAAACTGTAAAAAAATATTTGTATGAATTTCTTCTGGTCTTCGATAGTCAGTTTTTCCTGGTACTTACTGTATCATGATACTTTAAAATCATTCTCCTCCTTCTTCCATCAGGCATCATTGAAATTACTCGAACAAGATTCCCGTACTCGCGTAATTTATTATTCTATCACCTCATAAGGGTCTTTGTTATAATTCCGTCAAGACTGAAATCCTGCAGTCTCCTAAACATTTGGGAAATGGGCAGTAGGAATGGTTTTGTACAACTGATCCGTCTGATGATTCTACTGTCAGTTCTTTTGTGTTGTATTTCTTACATGCTACTGCTATACTCCTTCGCGCTCGGCGTCTCTCTCGTCGCGACGCGACACTTTCGTTCCTACTGCACCACTCCTAAATATTTGACCCTTTTGTATAATTAACCTACAGCTTGAGATATCCTTTAAATCATTTTTCAGCTGGAAACATAAGTGAAATTCGAGTTGTTTTTGCAATAGCATGTAGAGGAAGCAAAAAAAGGATGTAAAAAAATCTGTACTGAGTTGCTATGTTTATTATTAGTAAGTACACGATAATTTGGAAATATGTGGAAGGTGTGTATAATTCCTTTGACATAGTTCAGTTGTCCTATGAGGGTTTTCCGAAGAATTGCACTTTTTTTACCCTCTGATGAAGTGATTTCCTTTTTGAGCCATAATTGGAACTGCTTCAAAAGGTCCTAACACTACCTAAAGCTATTTTTGGAATGGGATTCTAAATTTGCTGAACACGTGCTAAACGTCACGATTTCTCATTCAGCCCCCTTTTCCTGTAATAATTGCTCCCCGCTTAATCGGTAATGGTAATGGTTGTTATAAATGGGCCATATCAATGCAAAGTATTTACATACAAAATTATTTCCTCTATTTCACAAGAATTACGTTTTGTAGGCAAAATTTCGGTCTTGGACAGGACTTGAACTCATGTTCGTGCTTTTCTGAGTCCAAAGTGCTTTTCGACTAGGGCGACGGAATAACAGCAGTTAACAAGAATATCAAGGCAAAACATGTTTTTTCTGTACTTAGTCAAAGAAGGAACGCCACCCCATTTCATCGTTCTTTTCTTTCTTTCTTTCCTTCCTACCTTCCTTCTTTCCTTCCTTTCTTTTCTTTATTGGTGTTCTCCTTTTTTCCTTTTTTTCTTTCCTTCTTTTCCTTCCTTTTCTTGTCTCCCTTTTTTCTTTTTTCCTTTTTTCCTTCCTTAATCGTGCCATACTTTCTCTGCCTTTCTCTCTTTCTTTCCTTCGCTCCAATTCTTTGTTCTTACTGTTTTTCTCTCGTCCTTTCGTATTTTCTCTTTCATTGCTTTTCTTTACTTTCTTTCCTTCATTCCTTCCTTCTTCCTTCTTTCCTTCCTTTCTTTTTCTTTCTTTGTGTTGCCTTTATTTCTTTTTTCTTTTCGTTCTTTTCTTTCTTTTTCCTTTTCTTCCTTTTATCTTTTCTTTGTTTTTTTTTACTTCTTTCTTCGTGCCATCCTTTCTCTGCCTTTCTCTCCTTCTTTCCCTTGCTCCAACTTTTTATTCTTACTGTTTTTCTCTCGTTCTTTCGTATTTTCACTTTCTTCCCTTTTCTTTCATTTCTTTCTCTTCATTCACTTTCTTCCACCTCTGTGCTTTTTCTCCAAAGTTTATTTGTTTGTTTTCTTGTTTGTTCTTCTTTTCTTCTTCCTACAGTCTCATTTTCTATCGACTGGGATCCACTGAAAGACATTATCAGCTGGTTGACTGACTTCACATGAGCAACAGTCGCGAATTTCACTATCGTCAACAAGTCACGTACTATTCTGGGATCGCTCTAGTAAACATTAAAAACCGGTTTTTGTTCCGAACAGCTGTAATTTTGCAACTGTTGAGTCGATAACTCGATATGTTTGTGTTGGTCAGTCCTGATGGTGTAAGTCGTTGGCAACGGTCCAAAAAGCATCCGACTTCCATTTTCTATTCATGAATATCCTCGGTCACTCTTAGCTTTCATATAATGAGTGCGGATGCGATGAAACGACCTTTGCCTTGTGAATAATTGCTCCGGTCGGACTGATGAAGGCACCATCTTCCTTTCATTCTCTTCAAAATATAGCATTTCACGTATTTTTCTTAATAAATCAGTTTCACCTTACAACCAATTGAAGAAATCAACAAATAAGTTTAATTTCGCTTTTTGTGCAGTTGGGAACTCTGTGTGATTGATAAAAGTCAAAGTTGTGAGGTGGGGAAGTCAAACAGATAAGGTAGAAAAGGAAAAATGTGTTTAAAGGGAAGTTTCCAATCATTCTTTTTTTTGGAATTATCCCTGGCTGTCGATTGCGATGATGCTAGATAAATAACGACTCGTAACTTCGAATCCCAGACCGAAATCAGCTGAGACCTGCCTAGACCTCTGGCAATCTCCAGGGCTCAGTTCTTCTATTCACCGGACCACTTAATGCTTCAGACTCATTAGATCTAATAACCAGCGGTACGTTTAATGGGGATACGCTTGAAAATCTTTCTGATTGAGATAATGTCTTTGAAAAAAGAATTGATAGTATCGAGCTTCAGCATCAGTTCACATCCTGCCCATTATCAGCTATCGAAAGTGACTTCCTCCATTTCCTTTCTCTTCAAGCTTTGGGTGTTCCTGGTGTTCATCTATCGTTATGCTCTGCCAAAACCAAACAAATAAAGTCGCACTTATTTCTTCTTGCGGTAGCGTTCTACAATTGCCAACTATGCAGGAGAATACCCCATCATTCATACATACATCGTCTCCAACAACTCGCACCTGAAAAAAAGATCTGGGCGAGGGGAGGGACACGGGTGAAGGGGGGGGGGGGGAAACGCTGCAATCACGGACTGATACCGTGAGTTGATGGAAACAACACACAAATCTGAGCGAAAATGGGACCCTTCAACGCTTTCCCACGCAGAACCATTTAGTAGTGAGACCTTCATATTTTCTGCTAGCCTCCCAACAAGCAAATATCTTGTAGCATGGTCGCTTGGCAGCATGTCAAGAATGAATGCTCTAGGCCCACGGGGACAGGATTACTCAGTTATAAACTTACCGTCGGATGTGGGGCGCATCCCAGAAGCGGGATCGATCAGCGACATAAATTTTACTCTTTTTTTTATCCTGGTTGCATGTGATTCACTTCTCTATGGATTGGATTCTATAGGATATATAAAACCATTTCTTTTTTTTTATCTTACAACTAGCTCGTATTTTGCAAGCTGAAGAAACAGACTGTTTTTTTCCTCGGAAAGAAAAAAACAAAAACATCGTAACAGTACAGTATCACCTTATCTAGTACGCCATTTCTGCATACGTTTAATGAGACCGTTCTTTGAATGCTGCTATAATTCCTGTTAGTAAATGCCATGGTGTGGGTTATCCTTGACAAATTGATTTATCTTGTGTACTCTCTTATGCATAGAACTGCCTAAAATTCATTTTAGGTTTTTAATCTTAACATTATTTAGTGACTGCTGAAGGTATTCATCGATCTTTGTTGTTTGAATATATTGTCCCCATACCTTTTGTGGAATTTCGTAAAAAACGAAACTTCTTTATTGAATAGCTGTTCTTTCAGAAGTGACTATTCCATCAGTAGAAGAACTGGAATTGATGCCACCTGCTGGAGGCACTGAAGTGATCATTTCTGAAATCGACGACTCTCACTGCATGCAATCTGTTGGTAATTCATCAGTTGGACAAACGGTTTTGGAAAGGGACGAAGGGGTCAAGTTTGATGAAAATGGCCTTGTGAGACCCACGATCGTGGAATCTACAGAGGTTCGTTTTAATAAACTTTTTTAAAATCAATCTTCCTTGTTGCTACCTCTCTCGTGGAGTATGGCCTTTTCAAACCTACACTTTCTGATTTGTACTGCGTTTTCAATCGGTGGGAGGAGAATGGATTTCGATAGTGTAATGGATAAGACTCCATCCCCAGAAAAACGGAGGCTTGGGCTGGGTTCAAGCAGAGTAAAGTCTAACACAGAGCTCAACGCCTTTTTCGTTTTTATTATTATGTTATTATTAGTGCTATTGTTATTAACTTTAATGTTATTGTAATTGTGTTACTAAGTGGAGTTCACAATTCGCTGCTAACTTCCCATGCTACACTTCATAAGATGGAACCATAGGAGCTCGGGATTGGCATTCAGAACCTGAAGCTTTCTTATTTTTATTTCCCATGAAAGTATGGAGGTGGCGTAGTAGCAAGTGGCGCACTGTCTCACGCGCATGGTCAAGAGTTCGGATCCCGGATTGACCCCCGAATAGGCGGATCAAGCTTCCATTACTACGGGTCTTCCAAACGTTATCCTTCTATCCTTATCAAGTTTGAACCCAATCTGAACCTTTCAGTTGCTTTTCCGACAAAGACTATAAGCTGTGGGGTCTCTGAGTTGCGCCACACATGCCACTTCTGCTTCTATTTCAAAGTACTTGAAGATATTCTAGCATTATCCAAAAGGCTCAAATCTAGCCTCCGTAAACCTGTGGGCTTCATTCTCTTATACAGGTCGGGTACTGGTGAATCGGCCCCAGAGTGATAAAGGTCCGCCACGGTGGTTAAATTCGGTATAAAGTTTGGTCATTCGTACGGAGCCTCATCGCTGGCCACTGCTTCTTTCACCCCAGTAATAGGGAGTTTTAAAAAGTAAAATATTCAATTAAAAGTGTTACAGGTGATTGACCCTTGTGGTTGCCCGGCGAATTTGCGCGCAATCGGAGAAATTGTGAACGACGTCGTCAGTGAAGTTGTGCAAGATGTCCCGCCAGAAGTGAAGTAAGTCTCTGATCATCTCGATTCCTCCAGAGAGTTTTTTAGGAACTTCTTGAAATCTTTTTAGATTACTTTTATGAATATGTACTTTTAGTATTCACATTACATGCACATGCCCAAATTTTTAATAAAAAATGTATAGTTTTATGCAGCGACAAAATAATAAAATCTTCTCTAGGGAGGCAGCATGCACTTCATCGCTGGTCTTCGTTTCACTGGCAGGATTGTTCTTCTCGATTGCTCTCTACAGATATTTTCGACATCTGTATTACCCGGAACCGGAAGGGTATTTCTGCAGGTGAGAAACGAAACTTTCGAAGCTCGTAAACGAAGAAAGATTCTAGCTCGTAAAGCAATCCCTGAGGAACTCATCCTGGATGCCTCATGTTCACACAGTGGCCAATTGCAACTGGGTTAAACCTAACCTTTTCTGTTTGAGACTCTTCGATGGTCAAGTTGCTCGATTCTATCCCAGTAATGTATCCTTTCGTCCCTTATTCGCGAGCCATTGCAGTTCAATAGACCGTCCTCGCTCGGTGGACACGAGACATAGCATTCCTTTCGTTCAGAGTTTTCCTGAAGAATCCGAATGGCGCTGGCAATCATCCTGATATTCGTTTGAGGTCTTGAGTAGTACCGAGGGATCCGGTCAGAAACCGTCCTGAACCAACGGTCGTCACCAAGTGACGTGACCGATCCGTCTGATCCTCGATTCCTTAGTCTTCGGAGCAGTTACGATTCTAACTTGTTTAAAAACTTCGTTCCCTTTTATCAGTCAAAAACAGATTTTATTAGGTTGATGCATAATTATTGCGGATTTTTTTTTTGCGATTTTTTTCTCTTGATAGAATTTGAATATTAAGTTCGGGTTTGTCCTAGAAATGATCTACTTGATTTCCTTTACAAGAATATACACAAAAAACCATCCGCATATTTGCGTAATTAGGCCTAACTACTTCGAGAAAGTTTGGATGGTGCCACAGTCATTCCACGATCTCAGAAACTTTTCGGCGATCGAACAATCAGCCAGAGCCAACCAAGGAATGGGATCTACCACTAAATCTGCCACATTCATCAGCAGAAACTTTTATGGATTATCTCGTCAACCGTTCATCGAAAAAATGGCTAGAGAATAGAAGTTACATCGATTTGGATGACTTGATAGCCGATGTCAAGGCGCGGATCGCCCGTAAGGATCAAAACTTCTTCGCTTTTGGGATCCGACTAACTGATCAATGGGAAGCAGTGGTTGACGTAGATGGCAAATAGGTTCCGGAGTAATTATTTGAACATGTCTTTGCTTAGTATTTCTATAGTTTCTTTAAGTAAAATTTGCTGGAAAAAATCCGCAGTAATTATGCATCAAAATAATATATAGAGGCAGTTCAAATGCAGGGGAAATAGAAAATATCAAAATAATTGTGTTTGACAGCCAGGGAATCATGTGCACCTTCACTAGATCACCTAATGAACGATCGCCGAAAAGTTACCGAGATCGCGGAATGACTGTGCCACCTTCCAATTTTCTCGAAATAGTAAAGCCTAATTTTGCGAATATGCGGATGGTTTTCTGAGTTTCTGAGTATATTCTTATAGAGGAAATCAAGTAGATCATTTCTAGAAAAAACCCGAACTCAATATTCAAATTCTATCGAGAGAAAAAAAAAACGCGAAAAAATCCGCAATAATTATGCATCACCTAATACTTTCTTATAATATTTTTCCATGAAAATAAATAATTGTTGAGCGGAGTTGGTGTAGTGGCAAGTGGCATACTTCACACACGCATGGTCGCGAGTTCGACTCTCGATATCCGCATCGGCCAACCAAGCCTTCCATCCCTCCGGGGTCGATGAATTGGTACTAGACAAGTCTGGGAGGATAAAAGCACTGGCTTGTACATCGGCTGGCCAGCGCAAGTCATTGTATAGGCCACATACACACTCATCACGCCACTGTCACGATTCTGAATGGAAGTCGAATGCGAGGGCGCATTCCTCAGACGGGATTGATAAACGCCAAAAGCTTTGAACTTTACTTCATTGAATAATTGTTGAATTTTATAAATTTCAGCACGTTTTCGTGGCTTTTCGCTCCTTTATTCGACGCACTCTGCGAGAGACAGCCACCGGGCGGATTCTTTCACGAGATGAAGCACGAATCGTCCGTTTTGTACGGCGAAGTGCAAGAATGTAAGTGATTTCGTACTTTTTGGCTAATTTTCCATACCAGAAGTCAGCAGAAGTAGTATATGCCATCGGCGGAGTCTCTTGAGATGTCAAGAACTAGGCCTAAGTCTCAAATTATATGCTCAACACAGCTTGTCAATACTCATGCTATTTCCATAAACGGTTTTCTGTGGAACTCGGCATGTCTGCTGTATTATTGAATAGTTCTATTGAACTCTTCACAAGGTTTGGATATAAATGTATATGAGCTTTATTAAGTTGACGTTCCGGCGGCATCGCCTCCTTAGGAACCTGGAAGGATCGCAACAATTTGTAAATATCCGATCAAACAGCCCTGGGGATGTTCGAGACCCACAGGGCACGCACATGATTCTAAAAAGGTCCGCTCACCATCGCTTTGTGGATTCTTTACAGCTACCTAGCAGTCGATGGTAGCATTCGAACAGTTGTGCCAATTGGAGTAGGCCTTCACTCAAGTCCAATAATTCGATGAAACCACGGCCTTAGAGAGGTGGTCTTTCCGCAATGTCTTTGAATGACACTTCCCCACCTGACATTGATCGGTTCCTAACAACAATACTTGGATAGTTTCGAAGAATTCACAAAGCTACGGTGAGTGGCCCTCTCCTGAATCATGCGCGTGTCCTGGGGGTCTTCAACTCTTGAACTTGAACGGGCAACGGAGGTGCATTGAAACAGTCAGTCACAAATCGTTACGACCCCTTCAAGCTCACGAAGAAGGCGATTCCGTCGAACCGTGAGCCTGATAAAACCTATATACACAAGAGAACAACTCCAAGGAAGTGTAGGATTTCTCTCTCTGTTGTCGAAGCATGTCCACTAGACGCACCATAAATAAATAAATAAATAAACTCAAAAATACAGCACACACAGATACTAGTTCAATAGTAATCGATGTTAAGAGTGATCTGCTCCTCAAAAGGATGTTCTGTAAGCATGAAATACTTACAGAACCAAAAATGAAATTGAAATAAAACATGAGATTTTCGATTCTTTCTACTTGACTAGCCATCAGCTCTATATTGGAATTTCAGCAATTTCGAACTTTTTTCAACTTATGATGGACGGATTTCATGCTCTCGGTGTGATATTCTCAAAAATGTTCGAAGGATTGATAGGAAACGTAAGTTCCACTATAAGTGGCAATTTTTTCATCTTAAAGATACGGTTCACTATAAAAATGCTTCCTGAGACTCTCCCGTAGGAGAATTCGAAGCCCCCTCGTATACCATATCTGGAGATGTTATGTCGGAGAACGTCCTAGTTGGGGTGTGTAAATGCTCAAAAATTGCACCGTGTTTATCTTCGGACGAGTTTCACAGGCATTGTAGAGGCCGTGTCAATCACAAGGGAACCCATGTAGGAAGTTCAAACAACTTATCATGGCCCAGAGCGATAGTGAAAGGCAGTTTTGTACAGTTCTGGCTTGGTGTGGTCAGCTCTTTGCGCATTTGCAACAACTAAAAGCTCTTCCGAATATCCCTCCCATGTCATTTCCGTCACGGTAATCTAGTCCAACCTTATTTTTCTTACCTCTGAGGGGACATATTTTTCTCGAAATCGGCGAATTCTCTCGGGTCCTTGACTGCCGATGAACTATTCTCAACATGCACTTCTACACTTTTCGATTAAAAAGGGTTACCTTAAAATTATCGTGAAGTGTGCCTTTAATTCCTTACTAGACAAGGCGGCTAAGCACGCTATTGCGTGCGCTAGGGGCTTTAGCCATGAGGGACGGAGCCACATGAGCTTCTGCTTTTCATTATAGACCTTTATCATCTGAGCCTCTTCCCTGACACTTCTGTAGCGGCCATCATTTTTTTGGGACGTGAAATGGGGCTGTACTGTATGTGGCCATAAAGAGTACTCCGATGTATCCAAATCAGATACCTCTGCAGTCCATGTAGTCGAAGAGAGATAGTGTAGTTTGGGCTGTGTGTGGCCATGAACACTAACTTTCGAAGGAAAGCCTTTATAGTAGTTGTAGGGTTTACACGACTTCACATGAAGGGACTACTGTGTGTGGAACCATGGATACTAACCTTTAGAAAATTTTCAGCCTAATTTTAGAAAGACTTTAGTGGTATCCCCTAGATGTACACCTATGTGGTCAGGGTCAGTGTGAAGGCCAGATGAATGAATTTTTGATCCCAGCCCCGCCCCCCTCTTTGCAAACCCCACCCACGTCAGAGTTCCAACCACATTATTGTTATTACCTCCAGGCCTTTTCGCCGCCTCCCAGAACGTTTCTGAATAGGGTTATAAATTTTTGATCTAAGCTCCGCCCACTTTAGCGCCAACCCCGCCCACTTTTGGGATTTGACCATATTTGTTCCTTTACACTTTAATACCTTTTTGCCGCATCCAAGAACGTTTCCGAATGAAGTTACACTCACTTTTGAAAAGTAGCTTTCACCTTAACGCACGCCCCGCCCACCGTGGGCGGAGCTTCGCTAAGCTTACGCATGCCCAGCACGTAGAAGGCCCTGCTCACTCTTTTTATTTTTTTCCTGGCCTCTGCGCCTTAATTGAATCGAGTTATGAACACATCTAAAAAGTACCGCCCATATCGAGAGAACTCCGCCCACAGCGCGTGGGTCTCCACCGTCTGGTTTCTTGACCCAATCCCCACCTTTGAACATTTTTCCCCGGTGTCTGGACTTTTTCGAAGCAAAAATAAGATGTTTGACTGTTGGCACCGCCCATCCCGGCGCTTGCCCCCTCCCCCGTGGGCGGAGCTCCGCAGAGCTCGTATGTGCTCTTTTAATTTTGTCTTGGGCTCCACCCATCCCGAACTTGTCCCGACCTCTAAAGGTGATTTTTCAGGTAAAACCGGATTGTGTGACATACAAACAAACATACATACATAGATACATACATACATACAAACAGACACACCAAACTTGTAGATTATATATAGTAAGTAAGGATATTTTTACTAAATTTTTACTAGAAGATATCAAGACTGGCCCCTTTGCCTCCTCCGCCCTCTCATTCCACGTTACTTCTATTCTAGGTATACTTACCAATTCACGTTCGGCGCTGGATATGTTCCACATATTCGCTTTATTTACCGTTGTAATCATAGATTAGTGAATAAGAATCTATAACGCTAGCTATTTAAGTAGGGAAGGCTGAAAACTTCGCAGTTGGAAGATTAGAATGGGGCTACGGATGGGACACAAAAAAATCAGCCATTTAATCTCTGATGGCGAAGTGGTGTGAAAGAACGCGAACTTACAAAAAAGAAACAGTAACGGTTGAATCCAAGGGAATCGGTGCATATCTCAAGGGTGCTGTGTTAGAGACCTGGAATGGTTTTACACCAAGAAGTCTAAAGTGAGAGTTAGTAAAGACAGAGACACGAGACATTGAATGCATGCGGTAGCTGTGTGATGTGTGATAAATAGTGAGTGAATCATGTCGCAACGTGACATGACTTGTCAGAAATCGATTAGCCTTCTCCTACTGTTACCGCAGCCAGCCTAAACCACTACTAGATGGTTGATTGAAATGCTCACATGTTGAGTCGGCCAATGGCGCAGCGGGAGTGCATTTGGCTCATGTTTGCACCTGACCTGGATTCCACATGAGTTCGGATCCTCAGTCGAACAAAGCGCTTGCAAATATAGAAACAACAGTGCTCTCAAGCAATGTATGCTTCTCTGTGCTCATTCGACCGGTATTAAGTGGCAGCGCACCATATTTCCGTCAAATGGGAAGGAAGTACATGTGAAACAACATATACACCGTGAAAACACAACACAACATATACACAGTGAAACTGTATCATCATAGCTGGTCGTTTCATTCTGCCAGCTGCATACCAGTATGTGTCAACGGGCATACTCCTAAATGGACTCAGCAATAGCGAAGGCGATGGGCCAATAGAGATCGATGGTGAGGGGTCAATTAGCTCAACGCTCGATTAGGAGACCATTCATCCTTCTATTATCAGAATATCAGATCACATAATGGAAGTCTTTAAGTAAATGCAGAATAATCCTGAGGAAGTGCACCTCTGAAATGAACTGGCAAACCCACTTCTCGAGGAGTTGTTCATTAAAACCACAGTTTTCAGCTGAATTTTACCAAATTCTATCATTACGATATCAAAATAACCATGATTTCATATGTCAATATTCCGAATGTCTTTTAAAAACTCAGAATGAAGTTTTCTATTGAAGTGGGGAGTTCAAGGTTATTTTATGTCTGCGGGAAGCGCCTCAGGTGCTGAACACTCACTCTTCGACCTCCATGAAAATGATGCTGTAAAACTGAAGAACTTGAAAATTTATAACAAGACAAGATTCCCCACAAGCAATTACACGGTAGTCATACGAAATACGTGGCTCAAAGAAACAACAAATGACTAAAAATCTGGAAATTTGCTTTGCACCGCTGCTTTTAGCTGAAAATATTTAAATTATGTCATAAAGGGTATCAAAATGATCAGGATTCTATGCTCTCCTCAATTATGGCACGATACAAGCCTTTTAAGAATCGGAAACAAAGTTTTCAATTGAAGTGGAGGGTTTACGACGCGGTCATATCCGCAAGTAACACCCCAGGTGCTGTGAGACTCAACTTTCGTTTTTCCCGGAAAGGAAGGCGAAAAATTCGAGAAAACCGAAATATTATTATATTTATGGATTCTTCACGTGGAAAGCTTTCCAATGGTCTTACTTTCAGCTTTATTAGAGCACTTTAGCTGAAGTTATGGGGAAGCGACGGTTTGCGACGGATTAATCCGTCGCAAACCGTCGGTTGACCATAAATTAGTAGCAGTATTGTAGATTGAACCCGGCAGGACACTTGGAACGTCTTGGAAAAAGGATAGCTGACGAGAAAAATTGAGATATCAAATGAAACTTTTTTGCAGTACAAATATTCGTCATTATCAACAGCCTGATAGAATGTGAAGATTAAGTCTAATAATGGTAATAATAAGAAATAACAAAGTAATGTAGAGTGTCGAATAAGAGTCGTTTATGTAGTTGTTTGCGAGTTTATGTTTACGAGTTTATGCGAAACGTTTATGTGAAACAACCTAGGTGTTTGAGAGGTATAACAGCAGAACGAGAAGCCCATCCAACGATATGGCGAATAGTGAGGGATCGCCATGCGAAAGGGTGAAACAGAACAGACAAGTTGGACACGACAAAATACAATATTTGACGGCGTAAATAACGCGCTACATCGATGCTCAGCAAGTGGGCGGGGCGATCGCCCGCCGCCGCTTTTCCGTCACCAACTCTAAGAGCATATTACGTGCAGAAAATAGAAAAATTTAAGGGAACTATCAACAGTAACTATTTTTTCTTTCAGATCGACGATGGAATTGAAGAACTGAGTGAAAATGTATCCGAAAACGTCTCATTTCTGGCACGATTTTGCAGTCAAATTTTTTACGGAACATTGCACATCTTTACTGATACCATATCCAAATGTGGACAATCGGTTATCGATATCTTCTCTCATGATCGCTGGGAATAACAGCTTGCAGTTAGATCTCCGATTTTTTTTTCCTCTTGTTACCACAGAGCATTTTCTGATGCATCACAGTTTGTCGTTTGATTACAGTTCTTATTATTTTTGAGATGTATAAATAGTGAACATGTGATTGGGCCTATCCAGAACGTCCAAGGCGGGTGAAACCCGAAGAATTTGATTCCAACTGGCGCGTACTTCCAAACAGCCTTTTCCGTTGCCGTCTGTCACAAAAGTGACGTTGGAGCACATAATTGGCGGCAGGAGTCGCACAGTCGAGTTATGAACCTTGAGGGAACAAGGCATTGGTCTCTACGAGTCTCTCCTATCGAGGAAACCCTTTATGGGATAGTCTTGTTCCAGGACCAAATATGAGCTCTGCGGTTTTTTTGCTGTACGCCACGCCACGTTCCTCCTAGATCGTTCGGTTAGATTCATCCCCAACCGGAGTCAGGGTCGCCTTTGCAGGAATAGCTTTTTTTCGTTAGCATAGACTCGTAGAGGTAACGCCTTATGATCATTGACGGCCGCTGACCATTCTCTTGACTATCCGAATCGAGTTATAAATTTTCTGCTCCATCGTCACTTTTATGACACACGGCGACACTTAGGGTCATTTGAATGTTCGCGCCCTTTGGATTCATTTTCTTTTTCGTGGTGATTCTCTCTTCTCCCGTTCAGGACGTTCTGTTTACGGCCAATGACTTCTTGAAAGGTGAAATTGTGCAGGGATCCTGCGTAGGACCACTTAAAATCTCTTCCTGGATGGGCAATTCCGCACATTCAGAATTCAAACCCACGCAGGAACCCTTATAACTTTTTCGATTTCTACGAATATGGCGACGAATCGTCCCCTTTTTAGATCCTATGTTGTTTTCTCTGTGTTTCTTATTTTCCTGAGATCCAGCAGTTGTTTTCTCTTACATTTTTATCTTTTCTTCTGTCGCTACTGAGAGAGCATATTGAATCAGGCTATTCGCGTGTACTTCCATTCAACCTCAGTCGAAATGTGAACTTAGGTTTAAGCGCTATAGGTGAAAATGGAGTCGGGAAAGTCCCTCGCCTTTCTAACTTCTAGTTCGCCCTCTCCGTTCTGTTAACAAATTTGGAACTTGGCCAGTGGTCCATTTCCATTCTCATGTATTTTCTCCCCTCTTCAGAATGATGCAGAAATATCTTTCCCTCCAGCCCAGAATCGTTTGTCGCACCATCCCAGGCTGATTCATTCGTTGCAATAACATTCGCTACGCAGGGCCTTCTGACAGTGAGACGCAAAGCGAAACTGCTTCTGTCCCTGCCTTCCTTCGGCCCGCTCCTACATCATTTTTACCATTCTTTATTTACATTCAAAGTTGCTGCTCTAACTGGACCATAGCTATTTTGCATCAAAGCAACTGTATGTAAGCGAAAATGATGCCATTTTCAATGCATGGGGGGGGGGTTCGCTCGAAAGCAAGTCGATGGCGGCTTTAACTGTTACTGTCGCCCACGTTCCTAGAGGAATGATGTTTTGTTAGGTTTTAGCCCATGGTTCGTTTTGGTTACCATTTTGCTGCTACTAGAAACAATACCCTTTGAGCTCACCGCCTCTATCCCTGGACATTAAATTTTGGTGAAAAATGGAATAGGCATTCATAAGTGCCCCACGTTTGTGATGGCATGGGCTGAAGAGCGTCAACGGATGGGATGCCGACTGAATCAGTTTGTGATGGTGCGTTTAACCGAAATATCTACATTTTGGTCTATCCTAATGTTAAGGGTAGCCTTAGTGTGAGTAAATCCTTGACCAAACGCCCAAGTTAGCGTGAACTGGAGCTACTAGCAGAATGGTGTCTGTGGGAGGGCTGGGAAAAGATGAACGGCCGTCTCCAACTCCATTTTCTACCAAAGCTTTCTTTCTAACTAGTTCCTTTCCTTATTTCTCTTTCCATTTTCACTAGATAGATTTCGCAATTCGTGTGCTTTTGTGATACAATAACCGCCCACAGCGACATAGGGGAAGCACTGGTCACTATCAAGTTCAAGACTGCATTGCGCCTTAGCCAGACCTTCAAGTCAGGACCCTCAGCGGGGTAAATTGTAGCACAAAATCACGCGAGCTTCGATCCTTCATAATCCTCTCCATGATGCTTTTGTTTATTTTCTTTAGCTTTTTTGTATTGGTTATGGCATCGTTTGTACATATTGTATATTTCTGACTCCCATGAATTTTTACTGAAAGAATTTGAAGTTGGTTTTTGAAGTGCTTTGGGTGCTGCAACGATTATTCTCATGAAGCGTTCAAGGATTCAATAAGCCCTGTTATATATGGAATACAGGCGGTTCGAATTACATCGGAAAATTCACATGGACCCAGCAGTCTGAGCTCAGTGATGCCCGGTCAAGCGTGTTCTATTCAATTCTATGATGGTAGAGTTCTCATAAGTCATGAACACCATCTTTAACTTTCGAGGTTCGAGAGTGTACCGATAGCTGTTTTTTCAGCCGTCTGCGTTTTACTGCTAAGGTTTATTCCATCTCCTCTACGACTTTGCATATTTCACGAACTTTCCATTAGGCCTTGATGGGAATATAGGGGGACGGGGCCTTAGAACCTCAAACTCTAGTAAATTTTCCAAGTGCAGGGAGAGATGCCCCATCTCACACACCTACCCATTACCCTGGCAGGAAAGAGGCTAAGAAAGTCTTTGAAGCTGTCCGGATGTCTACCACTTGGGCCTACTGTTTCCTCACATCGATCGACGAACGGCGGTGGAAGGGACGGTTAATCCTTTGACGACAATGGAACCCACCGGTGGGATGACTGGCGCATGGGACATTCGCGCCCATGTTTGGGTGTCACCATACTTTCTTGTTTCTTACCAATCGTTAAATTTAGTAAGTCAGTGAGGTGGGCGGGGGTGGTGTAGTGGCAAGTGACGCACTATATCACACGCACGGTCAGGGGTTCGAATCCCGGATCGATGCCCGCCTAGGCCAACCAAGCCTTCCATACCTTCGGGGTCGGTGAATTGGTACCAGACTCGTCTGGGAGGATAAAAGCACTGACTTGCACATCGGCTGGCCACCGCAAGTCATTGTATAGGCCACATACGCACTCATTACGCCACTACGATTCTGAATGGAAGTCGAGTGCGGGGGCGCATCCCTCCGACGGGATTGATTAACGCCAAAAACTTTATCCTTTTAACTTTAAGTCAGTGAATGAATTTTCTCGTGAAACAGTGCCTCCCACCGGTGGGTGCCAGTCGCGCGCGAAAGGAGAGGAGCATGGTCCCTGGTCCCATGGGCGGGTCACGTCGAAATCCGCATTGTCGTCAAAGGGTTAATAATTGTGAACGCAGCCACAATACTGTGCGCTACTTCTCTAAAGCTAATCGCCAAAGCGTAGAAGAGAGAGCTGTACTGAATTGGCCTGCTTACGACAATGCTAGAAAACAATTCCGATGCAATGAATGAAGTTTCTTTGTTTAAAAGTAAGAACTGGAGGACCGTTGTGGTGAGTGGGATGCTGACTTAATGCAAAAAAATGGAGTTGAGGAGTAAGCGACCAGCAAAAGGTGTGCCCGCTCATCCTCCACCTCCTCTTGAAACTAAGTACAACTGCGTTTACTGTAAAAAAATAGAACTTCATTTCAGAACCACCCACTCATTCATCGTTCCTTCTAGCGTACCTGGAAATGGGAAGTGGATGCAGACTCAATACCGCACGAGAGTCTGTCTCTGTCTGTCTAGGTCTCCACGAAGGGCCTACTGTAATGCAAAAATGAATTTGCGACAAAAGCGTCTTAAACGATTTCACAGCACTTCAATGTAGGAGCAGTGAGTTTTCTGCGAGGATCCTATGTGAAATCGCGAATTTTCCAGAGAAAGATTCAGGATTCGGCTAGGCTTTTTGAAATGAGTTTTTTGGTGAACAGGCTTAAAGTTCCTTGGTTTTAAACCTACTTCATTGCGAAAGAATTGGAAAAAATTCCGATAGCTCTGTAGGTTGACCACATTCCTGTAAACAGCTCCTGTTGCTGGCCTATCGATATAGGCAGCGGTAACTTAGGACAGTGGCCGATCCGGGGAAATCACATACAGGGGTGCCCAAAAAAAAGAGACACTTTCACTGCTCGGCTTGTACCACCAATGTAATCAAACTTTATTAAACCCTGACTGAATATTACCACCCGCAAAATCAAGAACACATTGTACTCGATCACGTAATTCTTCAGTTGCCTTCCGCACGGACGAAATCGAAAGTTTTTGCCACGCAAATTTGATGTCGTCTGAGGTCGGCGAGATCGGCTCGTCCTCACGACGTCGCAGACCATTGCGGAGTTGTCGGGGCTACAGGAAGTCAGCGGTCCTCCAGATCCTAAGCGACGATGCCCAGAAATCTGTCCGTGAGCGACTCGATTGAGAAAGTTGCGTATCTGCTTGTTGCCGACCGATATCCCATAAGTCGTCTTGAGCGCGTCCGTAATGACCGACGGCTTCATGTTTTGATGCCGATATAAGAACCACACGGGTTCCTGCTTCCCTTCATCAAGCAACATTCTTAGTACAATTTACTCAATCACATTCTTCTGCTGCTTCAATCGGTGCGACGTATTCCGCCCTGGATTAGGCCCCATGCATGGTGTCTCTTTTTTTGGGCACCCCTGTAATGTTGGAAAATTTTTGACTTTCTGGAAAGAATCTTCTAATTCAGCTAATGCTTTGAGGTTTTTAAACAGTCTACGATATAGCAATCATTTCTGTTAAAAATCAGTAAATAAATGATCCCAGCTGTTTTTTACCTCAGTTTGGAACTGTATTGATATTGCCTGGAAGAAATTGCTCGGCAGTTCCTTCTGGACTTTGTTGGTTCTCTGTACCAACCAGGTTTCAACATCACGTCGCTTATTCCTGTTTTTATTCCGCTTATTCCTACTGATGATCTTTGAATGTTCAGATCTTTATTGAGTTTTTATGTCTACGGAGCTAGGAGGACGCAAAAGAAGAAAGAAGAAAAATCGGAAAAACAGGCATCATTTACGGAAAAGGAAGTTCTGTCCAAAGAAAGATGGGCAAGGTTTGTGTATGACATTATCGAAGCATCTCTAATGTAAAAGTGGCCCAATTCGCAGAAATTTTTTCAATAAACATTTCACTTCATTTGTAAAATTTTTAGAAAACAGTGTGACTTCTGGCCTTATCCCCATACTCGCTAAGCATAGAATTGTGCCAGTGGGCTGAACAATTAGAACTTTTGTCCAGCCTACTGTTACCAATTCATTTTCTTCAGTGTTCATGACGTCGCCAACCTTCCCACATTTTTGTGGGCTGAATATTAAATGGAGAGATTGAGATAGGGCTATTCTTTCCGCCTCAAATTTCGACCAATTTCATAGCTGATAATTCTCTTTTTGTGAGCTGACGCAACCAAGTCATGAACATTAGCGCAAGATCAGGTTATTTATATGGAAACTTGTCCATATTATTTCCATACAGACTTCTGCAGGTCAGACAATTCCTCACAGACCTTTTTTCTGTCCTTCTTACCTAAAAGCTGCTTGAACTTTCCATAAAGCTTGATGAAAGCTTTGGTGAGGTACAAGTAAGTAACCTTACCATGGGTCTTTCATTCGAACCAGTGATCCTTCAGCGGTAGCTGATAGAATGGCCTAACCAGAGCATGTCCGTATAACTGCCCTTATAAACGTGAAGTGAATTGGACGCTTAATAAACAATCATCCATGATCATCTGGTCGAAGCTAGTCTGGCAGAATAAAGTGAATGGAAAAGACTTTAAAGTGGGAACCTTTTTTGGAATGGATCCAGAACAGTCTGAAGCAAGAAGGCCAGAAATCCAACCAGAAATCTGTATCAGGATTTTGAAGGCAGAAGTTGCCTAGAAACAATTAGGTTATTGGATGGCATTGCTTGCTTGAATCACTTGCTGAAGACAGTTCCTCATCCATTTAAAATTTTTCACACATTTTGGTGCACTCCCCATAAACTTCTCATCATAAGACACAGTTATGCTTCTTTTTTATTCAAAGAACTTGACTTGTCTACTTTTTAAATGATTTAACAGAATATGGTCAAGTTCTTCGAATTCTTGGTTATCTTCGCGTATTGGTCTTCTGTTCTGATAACAAGGAAAGAGTGTGTCACATTCGTGGAAGGCTAAGAAGTAAAGAGTACATCAGGACCGGCGATTTTGTCCTTGTCGAATTGAGGGACTATCAGAATTACGAGGTGAGCTCTCTCCATGTTTTTCATAACAGAGAAGTGTAATGTAATAGGTTGATGCATAATTATTGCGGATTTTTTCGCGGCTTCTTTTCTCTCCATACAATTTCAATATCGAAATCGGGATTTCTATAGGAATAATCTACTCGCTTTCCTTAATATAAATATATTTAGGAAGTCATCTTCTTATTCGCCACATTATACCTTACCAGGCGGCTACGCACGCTCTCGCGCGCTAGGGGCTCTAGCCATGAGTGACGGGGCCGCATGAGCTGATTTTCATTACATACCTTTATCGGATTTATGAGTTCCCGCTCAACCTCGCCTCCTGGGGGCGGAGTCTGGTCCTGCCACCCACCATAAGTGTTCCCATCCTGTCGCCTGTACTCCTACCAAGTTTGAACTTTCTAGGTCCATGTGGACAGGAGTTATGAGTTTTCTCACAAACTCCGCCCCTTGTGGGCGAAGTCTGGTTTTACCACCCACCATAAGTGTTCCCATCCTGTCGCCTGTACTCCTACTAAGTTTGAACTTTCTAGGTCCATGGGGACAGGAGTTACGAATTTTCGCACAAACTCCGCCCCTTGTGGGCGGAGTCTGGTTCTGCCGCCCACCATAAGTTTTGCCTCCACGACGCCTGTACTCCTACCAAGTTTGAACTTTCTAGGTCCACTGAGACAGAATTATGAATTTTCACCCAGATCCCACCCCTTGTGGGCGGAGTCTGGTTCTGCCGCCCACCATAAGTTTTGCCTCCACGACGCCTGTACTCCTACCAAGTTTGAACTTTCTAGGTCCACTGAGACAGAATTATGAATTTTCACCCAGATCCCGCCCCTTGTGGGCGAAGTCTGGTTTTACCACCCACCATAAGTGTTCCCATCCTGTCGCCTGTACTCCTACTAAGTTTGAACTTTCTAGGTCCATGGGGACAGGAGTTACGAATTTTCGCATAAACTCCGCCCCTTGTGGGCGGAGTCTGGTCCTGCCACCCACCATAAGTGTTCCCATCCTGTCGCCTGTACTCCTACTAAGTTTGAACTTTCTAGGTCCATGGGGGCAGGAGTTACGAATTTTCGCACAAACTCCGCCCCTTGTGGGCGGAGTCTGGTCCTGCCACCCACCATAAGTGTTCCCATCCTGTCCCCTGTACTCCTACCAAGTTTGAACTTTCTAGGTCCATGGGTACAGGAGTTAAGAATTTTCGCACAAACTCCGCCCCTTGTGGGCGGAGTCTGGTTCTGCCGCCAACCATAAGTTTTGCCTCCACGACGCCTGTACTCCTACCAAATTTGAACTCTCTAGGTCCATGGGAACTGGAATTATGGATTTTCGTATATAAATGCAAGAAGGGATGCGAGCTTCGAGGCACGCTCCGCCCATTGTGGGCGGGCCTCCGCTGACGTCATTTATGCTGGAGATACCTTCGACAATACCTCTCCTATATCAACTTTTTCCTGCTCTGTTGGCTTTCTCCGAACCGAGTTATAAATGTTTTCATAAAGTATTGCATTTCTGGAGAACGCCCCGCCCATCGGGGGTGGGTCTCCCCAGTTCGATCTAACTTACCAATGCACACCCCTAGCCACCTTTAAACTCCAGTTTTGAAGCCGTCTTGTTACTGAATTTGAAATCACGGTCCTCAGTAGGGCTCATTTCGAGGCACGCCACGCCCACTGTGGGCGGGGCTCCGCCAAGCTGATGTGTGTTTTATACTTCTCGAGACCTGGCCCACCCATCCCACGCTTGACCCGGTCTCTCCAGGCAGATCTAAAGGAGTTAAGGAATTTCGTGACAGACATACAGACAGAACGACAGACAGACAGACAGACAGACAGACAGACAGACGAAGCGCTTTATAGTAAGTAGGATTACTTCGAGAAACGATGGAAAGTGGCACACTCATGACGCGATCTCACCGAACTGTGGCGAGGGGATTGTCAGCAGAAGCCAACTGAGGACTGGGATTCGCTCCTAGATCTCCATATTGACTCAGACAAATTCCTTTATGTTATACGTCACCCGTTTGTTGAAGGATGATTAGCAAACAGGCCCTACGACGAAATGGATGACTTGGTGGCCGAAGTCAAGGTGAGGATCGTCTCCAAGGAACGAAACTTCTTTGCCTGTGGAATCCGGCTACCTAGCAAGTTGGAAACAGTGCTTGACGTAGATGGTGGGCAAGCTCCAGCGTAATTACTTAAACACGTACTTGTTTCATCTTTCTTTTCAATAAAATTTGCTGAAAAAATCCGCAATAATTATGCATCGACCTAATAAATATTGTTACGCCTTCGTACCATCATTAGGGAAAATTTTTAGGGCGATGTTATTCTCAAGTATACACCTACTGAGATCAGGCTTTTGAAAAAGAGGAACAAGCTGCCCGTACCACCGGAAACCGATGACCGTCCCTTGCATTTATACGGTCAGATTGCTAATAGGCTCGGCAAAAGACGAGTGTTGGCCTTTTGTATAGACGGCAAGCAAAGGGTGTGTTGCGTTCTAAACAAGGAACGGATGGAAAGAGGTGATATTATTCTTGCCGAATGCAGGGATCACCTGGGTGGTGAGGTTTGTCCTTCTCATTCTTTTTGATAAGTGAGATGTTCTCCTGTTACTCTGCGAGCACATCGAGAATGGGAGTAATTTTCAGAGCAATGTTATTTACAAATGCGCACCCGATGAGGCTCAGCGTCTAAAGGATGTAAACGAATTGCCCGGTTACATAAAGGTCAATAACGGTGCCCTGTTAGAATATGGTCGAGTTACTCAAGTGCTTCGAAATTGTCGTGTGCTGGTCCAGTGTTTTGATGGTGAACAGAGAATATGTCGCATTCGACGGAAGCGTAAAAGGGCAGTTATCCCACGGATCCGGCCTGGTCACATTGTTCTCGTTAAACTCAGAGACCGTGAAGATTGCGAGGTATGATTTTTTCCACACATCTTACTATAATAACTATCTCTTTTGTTTTTTGGGGATATTGTTTTAAGTGAGAATCTTGTAGGGCATTGTACTTCTCAAATACAAACCTGATGAAGCCCAGCAACTGGTGGAAAATTTGGGTACTGGTTTGATTTGCTGTAGCCTAAGATTTTTTATAAAATATTTTGTTTTCTTTTCAGGAAAGCTTGGAATAAAAGCAGGAAATAGTGAGGAGAGGCAGACAAGCAGCAACATGACTTCTGATGACAACAAGGAGGAGATGAAAGGAGAAAAAGGGGGTGGAGAAGAAGCTGGGGTTGGAGCTGGTAGTAAGTTTGCTGTCGCATTCACATTTATATTGGAAATTGCACCCTCAAAGTATTTTTACATTAGTGCAGAGCATGCATGTGTTTTGAGGTAAATTCGTAAGTAGGCTTGCCCGCAAACAAAAAGTTCTTGGGGAACGTTACATATCTGCAATCATGACCTTACGAAGAGTTCTCTTCTTTCAGATGAGCCTAAGACACAATCTGAAAATAGTGAAGAAGAGCAGATTGGCAATGTTATGCCTTTTGGTGGCAACAGTGAAAGTGAGGAAAAGAGCGGAGAAACGGCTGCGGTTGGCAGTGGCAGTAAGTCTACCGTCGCACTAATTTACATTGAAAATTGTATTAGGTGTGTGCATTAATTTCCGCCGTTTTTTGCGTGCAAAAACATACTTATTACAAAATCAAAACTGAATGTGCGTTAACCAATGTATTGCCCATCGTTAGCTACAACTTCTTGCCATCTTTCTGGTATCTTGTTGACTCCAGTTCTAAAAAAGCCTTCATCTTTTGAGAAAATCTTGTTATTCACCCATTTTCGCACTTCTTCGGCATTCCGGAAGCGTATATCTGCCAAACTGACTTGCATGGACCGGAATAGGTGGTAATCAGAAAGAGCAAGATCCGGAGAGTATGCGGGCTGAACAAGCTGATCCCATCCAACAACTGCAATTTTTTTTAAGGACATTCTTCGCAACATGGGATCTGGCATGTTCGGGGTGGAACAGCGCCTCATGATATTTTCTTGCGATTAACGGCCGTTTTTAGGTGAGAGCATCCTACAAATTGTCAAGTTGGTGTTCGTAGTGGTCAGCAGTAACAGTTTCGCTCGGACTCAGCAGCTCATAGTATACAACACCCTTTTGATCCCACCACCAAATGCACACACAGCATTACTTTTTGGCAATGAACATTACGCTTTCGTTGCAAGCTCTCGAGTGAAGAGAAACCATCTCAGCAGGTCCGTTCAGATGAAGTTTGTCCTCTATAGAAGCATTTGGTGGGCTTCAATGCCAGTTTTCTTGAAATTAAACGGCAGGGAAAGGGCCCCCCGGCAAACGGTTCATTACGTTCCATGACCAATCAGTCTGAGAGCAACGGGATTTTGGGAAAAACTCATCTGTCTGCCCTTGGGTAGGTAGCCAATACCCTACCTTACAGAATATGACAGGTTTCACCGGTAAACCTCTAACAAGGTTCGCGCAACGACCCTTCAAATTCGGCGGCGGAAATTAATGCACACACCTAATAGTTTCAAACTATTTTTTATATCAGTGCTGGAGCACGCTTAAGCGTTGATGTGATTTCGTAAGTAAGCTTGCCAGCAAACAAGGAATTCTAGGGGAACATTAATTTTTTTTCAATTTTTTCTCATGAGTAGTTCTATCATCCACATAGACGAGCATATTATACGGTACGGAAACAATGAAGAGGAGCAGGCTAGTAACATTGTGCCTTCTGGTGGTAATAGTGAATATGAGGAAAAGAACGGAGGAACGACTCTTGTTGGCACTGACAGTAAGTCGACTACGATATTTTACATTAAGAATTGTCCATGCAGGAGAATTTTTGCCACAGCGCAGGAGCTCTTGCAGATGTGGGTGTAAAAACTTAGATATATCGCTACGAACAGAAAAAAAAATCAAGGAAAACGTCGTAAACTTGCAAGGCGGGCCTACTCCACTTGATTGAATTGCGAACTGATCGCAAAGCAATTTGATGCTGCACTAGATAACCTCCATGATTTGTTGATTATAGCTGCTAAACTGAGATTTTCGAGTAAAAAACGTTACCAGGAGGGGACAACGGCCGAAAGGCTAATGATTCGAAGATGGAGGGAAGGGAGAACTGGCATAGGATTTTTTAGTGGTTTTTCAAGTATTTTCAGATTTTTTTCAAATAAGAAAAAGAATTTGGTAAAGCATTATGCTAACAGTTCGCAAGTTTGCTTTTAATTTGATAAGGTGTGAAAGAAGAGGTTTTAAGCTTTGCGGAAGTCCTAGTACGAATTTCTGCCAATGCTACCAAGAGGAGGTTTGCTCGGGTGCGCGGTGCAGTAGGAACGAAATTGTCGCGTCGCGGCGGGAGTGACGCCGCGCGCGAAGGAATGTAGTAGAATGCAGCAGCAAGTAAGAAATACAGGAAGAAAAGTAATAGTAGAATATGCCAAAAGTAACAATCGCTGATTGAGTTTTATGAAGAACGCTAGAAATGTTATAACGAGACAAATGGTTCGCGACAGCCGCATGCGGCCGATCGATTACACAAAACCGTTCCTACTGCCCGTCTCCCGGTTTTCTCTAGGGATAACGTAGCGGTACACAGCTAGACTTTGGGATTTATTATATTACAATTTATGGATCTGACGGATATGCAAGTGTAATGTCAGTCTACTTCTACTATAGCGACTCTGGCGAACTAAGCATGTTCAGCTCCAAATATGGGCTCAAGAGGCAAAACAAAATGTTACGTCTGAATTGTCAACAGCTCTTTATTAAATAGGTCGAGAAAGGCAAGCAAAGTGGCCCATTCATGAATTGAGAAAATTTTACGATTATTTGTATTGTACAATAGTAAAATACAGTACTGACAGGTGCCAAAAAGAAGCAGAGTACCACATCAGTGGATTCATCAATGGAGGATAAATGCCTTCTTGAGAAGGTAGAATTTCCAATATCATTCAGAATTTTGGATTGAATGTATGAAACCCTATTTTGTTATAGAAGTCAGCCATGAATATTCTGTTGGAATGTGACGAAGAGAAAGCAGAAGCTTCAACCCCGGAATCGTCCACAGCTACAACTTCAAAGAAAATATCATCATTGAATGAGGACATAATGGAGTATTTGTTGGAGAACCAGGTTTTGAAGCACGAACTTTTGCTGAAGAAATGTCGGCTGGTGGATCTCCAAATTGAATATTTTACCAGACAGTTGAGACGTGGATTTCAAGAGTAGAAGAAATATCGATAAAACTCAGGCTAGGCTATATCTATTTTATTTTGATGTCCTACTATGTTGGCAACTAGGTTTCTGCAAGTTTTTCAAAACTTTCGAATATTTAGCTTACATCATAAAAACCTGTTTTAAGGGCGATTGCAGCCACTTAATTGCAAAACTAATTTTGTTTTACTCGGTTTTGTACCAACCTTGAATTGATTACAGATAGCTTACGGATACATTTGGTGCCTTCCTGCGCAGTGTAAACGATAAATGGAAAATCAGGAGTGGATTGCGGTTGTTGTTGCTCAGTTACCTTTACAGTGAAGTATAAAGTAGTTGAGTAGTGTTGTTAGTGCATAAGGTCATCGGAGCCTTCTGGTTGTTTAACCTCATGTATGTACAATACTTCTTCAAGCTATTTCTTGGAATTTAAGAGACAGCAATAAATTTTTATGTTCGCCGGTTTATACGCTGAAAAGATTGTTTTGTCATCCAGCTGGTACTTTTCAAATGTCAGCATGATGGAATCACTGGAAGAATTATTTTGAAGCCTTTTTTTCTGAAAGGGTCTTTTATGGAAAAATTCGCTGACTTGGATATAACAGTACAAGACCTTAATTACCATGTTCATAACATAAATATGTTACATACAGTGAATAGTGATGGTCATCTCCTTGAAAAGGGTAAGGGTAACAAGAAATGGATCACGAAATAGTCCCAGTGAACAAACGGAGGTTGGAAATGATATGGTGTTTTAGAAGCCAGCTGTGGCCTATCACGTATCACGTAGGGTACCAACGATTATAGCTCGAGCCTACTTTCAAGAAAAAACCAAAACGAGATGTATTTGATTGATGTTTACTACATATTCAACAGTATTTAGCCCTAGCAAACGGAGAGATAGAAAATGGAGAACGTGGGGGAGCGTAAACGAGTTTGCTAGCTCTTGGTGCCAATGATCTTTGGGATAGCTCACGTTAGACTTGTTCCTTTTCGTTTTATCATATGTTTTCTTTGAATGGCTTGTTTGCGGTGGCAGCCTGAGTCAGCTGTACCTCTCGAGCAACTCCAGAACTTGTCAACGATTCTGGGAGGTGGAAGGTCCGATTGGCTTGAGCGAACTCGGGTTCGAGATTGGACTTCGACGACGGCGGTGAGGCAGCGGTGCTGTTAGAAACCACGTCATCTCTCAAAGTGAGTTCTTTGATTTGGTGAATCAAGCATAGTGTGACTTCATAGTGGTGCTTAATATATTTTGTTTTTCCTCCAAAATTGTTCAGTTCTTTCGGCATATTATTTTTTCGAATCCTTGTGTTCACCTTTTTTTGAGAGCGAAATTCTCTTTTGATTAGCGAATAATCAACAGTAACTGGCTGTCGGAAACGTTCTTCATTGCGCCAATCAACTACTGACGAGCCAGTACCGAGCATTTGCGTGCCCTCTTTCATGTCCGACAAAATCCCTTAACCAATACCTAGCAATAGGGACCATTGGAGAAGTCAAACATAAGTAATAATCCCTGTCTGAAATACTCTTGATGAATGAAAGTAGGGTCGATCTGGATGTCCACGTAATCCGAGAAATATGGCCGTATTGGAACTTTAGTGCCAGTTGAGTCGTCAAGAAAGGCACATAGTAAGCTCTGCAGGCGTTGTTCTTATATTTTGTTTACTCATTACATATATTGCTCTGAGTTCAGCATCACTCACGCCCTCATACCTGTACAAAAGCCCCAAAAACTCGTTCCAAATGTTGGTAGAGCTTCTGTTAACGTTGATCATTGGAAATCAGGTGGACAGTTGCTCCATGCAAGTTCTTCGCGCAGTCCAAAAGTCAAAGATTGGCGTGGTTCCCTAACTGTGAAACCTGTCTGGAAATCAAATAGTAGTGACTGCCAATTTTCACTCTGTTTATAAAATGGTTGACGAAATTCGGTGAAAATCCGTCAATTTTGGTGTGTTCATTTGAAATGTCATATGAAGCGAACATGTAAAATATAAAGGCAAAGTTAGAGTCGGAGATTGCCAAGTGTGCCATTACTTCTTCTTCTTCTTCTTCAGCGCCTGTCCCGCATGTAGGCGGGGTCCCCTTTTCTGATATGTTGACGCCACTTCTTCCGATTAAACGCTTGATCGGGGTGGATGTTAACCGTTTTGAGGTCTTCGTGCAACGTATCGAACCATCGCTGCTTTGGGCGCCCTCTAGGCCGTCTTCCGGACACGTCTAGGTTGAGACCGATCTTACGAACACTGCCTTCGTCCGCGCGGAGAACGTGGCCATACCAACGGAGTCAGGCTTCGCGCATTTTATCGACAATGGGCGCTACACCGAATCGCTCCCTGATGGCGTCATTACGTATGCGATCTAGTCGTGTTACTCCGGCTGTCCAGCGCAGCATCTTGGTCTCCATCACACTGAGACGAGCTTCTACTTCTTTGGTCGTAGGCCAGCACTCGGCGCCGTAAATCGCGACGGGCCGGATGACGGTTCTGTAGATTTTTGATTTGAGTCGCTCAGGGATGTTCTTATCGCAGAGTACGCCAGTCATTGAGCGCCACTTCAACCACGCTGCATTCACGCGAGAATTCGTTTCAAAACCCAGGCTGCCGTCAGACGCAAGTGCCGATCCAAGGTACTTGAAGGTTGTTGTCCGTGTGAGCTCAGTGCCATTGATCTTGATAGAGCCTGGCTCGCTCGAATCAGTGGTCAAGTACTCAGTCTTTTTGACGTTTAACCTGAGCCCGAACCTAGCCAGACGGTCGGACCAGGTCTGCACCTGTGACTCGAGCTCGCTTTTGTCTTCGCTGGCGAGCATCACATCATCGGCATAAAGAAGCGTCCATGGAGCCGGCTTTTGGAGGTCTTTTGTAATGGCATCCATGACGACAACAAAAAGTAGTGGGGATAACGCAGAGCCCTGGTGTACTCCGACGGAGATGGGGAAATCCGTCGATGTGCCCGCTGCCGTTTGCACTCGGCTTTTTGGGCTAGTGTAAAGGATGCGCACCCACTCAATAAGCTCTTCGGGAACGCCATGCTGTCGTAAGGCATACCATATAACGTCACGCGGAACGCGGTCGAAAGCCTTCTCCAAGTCTAGAAAGGCAAGATGTACCGGTCTTCGTTTTTCGCGATGCTTTCTAGTAGAAGGCGAGTGGCGTGTATGGCATCAATGGTGCTGCAACCAGAGACAAAACCACACTGATTGGTGGTCAGCTCGACGATGTCGACTAACCACAATTCGCTCAAAGATTTTCATGCTGTGCGAGAGCAGGCGAATTGGGCGATAGCAAGCGCAGTCTCCAGGACTGCCCTTCTTTTTCCAGATAGGAATCGTCGTGCTCTGTTGCCAGCTCTCAGGCACCTTCTTCTCTGCGACGACCTGATTGAAGAAGTCCGTCAACCACCCTGCAGGATTCCAGCATTTCGATTTCCACAGGTCCGCTGCTAAGTCGTCAGGACCAGTTGCTTTGCCTGATTTCATCCTCTTCATAGCCGTAATTGTCTCCCTCACAGTTATCTTCTGGACAGGACCGTACACTGGCGGAGCGCAAGGGATGGCGGGATGAGCAAATTCGACTGTCGAGATGTTTTCGAAGTACTCTCGCCATCGTTTCAGTGTTTGCTTGCGGTCCGTCAGGAGGTGACCATTCTCGTCATTTATGCCGAAGAACCTTTCTATATCCTCGGTCTGGCGATGGCGGGTCTTTGCGAGACGGTAAACATACCGCTCACCGTCGCGAGACTCGAGCTTCTCGTTCAATTCGGCAAAATGAGCTGCCTTCACAGAAGCAACGACCTTCTTCGCCTCTTTCTTCGCGATTTGATAGCGCTGCCAATTATCGGCTGTCTTTTCCGAGAGGAATGCGTGGTATTGCTTTTTCTTCTCACGTACTTTATCCCTGACATGATCCGTCCACAGCCATGTTTGCTTGTCAATCTTTCGTCGTCCAGGCTTGGTCATGCCGAGCTCCGACCGTGCAACCCGGGTTATCGCTTCGACAGCACTCTTCCAAGTTTCATCGACAGTCGTTACCGCCGGTAATAGTATGCGGGAGACGACGGCCGATTCCTTTTCTTTTTCCTTCAGTCGCCACCACTTGATTCTCGCTGGCCCACACCTTTCGGCAACTTTCGGTCTCGGCGGGGCGATCTTTAGCGTACAAATCAGCGGTCGATGTTGTGTAGCGACCGTTTCATAAGGTACTGTCTTCGCGTCTGTTACGAGTCCCTGATCGCGGTGCCTGACAAGGACGAAATCGATTTGTGTTCTGTTTTCACCGCTATAGAAGGTAATGAGATGAGAGTCACGCTCACGGAATTTCGTGTTTACAATGACGAGATTATGCGAATCTGCATACTCAAGAATTCGCTCGCCATCAGTATTGCGCGACCCATATCCAAAACCACCATGACAGCTATAACCGTCTTTAGTAGCTCCTACATGACCATTAAGATCACCTGCGACAACTAGTGCTTCTTGTAACGGTACTTCAGCTGTCTTCTCATCTAGCAGGTTCCAGAACTTGTCCTTGGTTTGTTCAGAGCATCCAGCCTGTGGAGCATACGCTGAGAAGAAATGGTATTTTTGGCATTCGATGACCACAATGATCTTCATTAAGCGATCATCGAAGCGCTCCACGCCCACTATCGAATCACGGAACCTTTCAGAGACAATTATGCCAACTCCATTGGTGGTTTTGGGTCCACCACAGAGAACGGCTTTGAAGCCGTGGCCAATGTCCCTCGACTTGCAGCAGGACCACCTCGTTTCCTGCACGGCACAGAAATCAATTCTTCGACGCTCTAGAGCTTCTGCTAACTCATACGAGCGTCCCGTTAATGTGCCAACATTTAACGTCGCAACGCGAGTCTTCCATACGTTGCGGGACTTTTGAACTAGCCTAGTTGCCCCCCGATGCCGTCCTTGCACCGGAGACCCTCGCATACTTTTCACACTCACCGGGCCTTGCAAGTGCGCGTCGGCTCCCGCGGACGCCGTAGCATTACATCGAGATTCTTTGAGTGACATTAACATTTTTGATGTGACTGGGGTGTTCGTAGGCCGGCCTGTCACGGGGCCTGTCGCCTGCATTCGAATGTCCGTGGTCAGCTCAGCCCACAGAGTGGGCAGTTTCCAGTGGCACCCCTTGGAGGAACGGACTTCGCCGCCCAAGTGTGCCATTACTATCGGTTTGTATTAGGTTTTCTTTATTGACAGCAAATTGGACGCCATGTGTATCTGTACCGGCACAATGACAATTTCGAACAACAGCCCTACAGTGCCTTTGTATGATTGAGTTCCAATGCCAGTCGAATACGTCTTTTAATGCTGCAGGCACCTGGGCCTTGACTTTGTGTTAATGCTACCAGTTCATTCTATTTTTATCTTCAATATAGTATAGCCTTCATTGACTCCAATTACTATTGAAATCGGCTACTGGGCTGCTTGAGTCAATAGCTCTGTCCTTCAAGGCTTGTGCAGGTGTTTCCGCATATTTATTTGCATGATGTCTCTTCAGTAGATCGGCCCTTGCACTTGTTCTCACCTTTTTTGCTCTTATTTGGTTAGAGGATTTTTCTTAACTCTTCTTGCTTTTTACAACATTTCTGCATAGTGCATTTATACTGCTGATGCGCAGGAGCCAGCTGCGTCCATGGCTGCTTTCAGACTTCAAGGACCGACCGACCGACGGCCACGTGGTGACAACACTGGACAGATTGCGTTCATCTGGCCAGTGTTGTTCCCACGTGGGCAGCGAGCGCCGTCGGTCGGTCGGTCGTTTAAGTCTGAAAGCAGTCAAAGCCGGCGCTCTGAATGTTTTTTCAACTGGGCACCCGAACGCCGTTTCCTTATCTGACCTTCATCACTTTTCACTCGGTCACGTCGTTTTCACCTTCTGGCTCAATGAGTAGCTGTCAGACGCAAAAAATTGTAATTTTCAACATTGTTATAGGTCATCGAGATAGTATACTGCTAGTTATGCTAAGAAGACGGGGAGTAGTGATTGAGCAAAGTATTGTCTGTTAAAATAAGCGAGCAGTAATGGTTGCTTTGAAAATGTCTTGGAAAATTCGTTAACGGTTGATGATAATAGTTCGTTGCACCTCTTTTCCTTCATGTGACAATGCCAGGAACAGAGGAAATAACATTTCAAACTACTGAGTCATCTATGTACACTGAACTATTCCACATATCTTGCCAGCCATTTGTTGACACCGATTTGCACATCTAATGTTCCCATTTAGGTGCAAAGTACAGATTGTGGGCAGTGTCCAGCAGAAAAAATGCAGCAGTTATAAGGTATTACTGTGGGAAATGTCACGATTCAAACAGTGAATGGTAGTTGTGAGTTTTTTTTTTATTCAAGCGAAGTTGTTGATATTTTTACTACGACCATAAGGATTCTAGCAATTGACCTTTCACGACAGTAGAATTTAATATAAGTTGTGTTTTCCGAGATTGGTTAGGTTGCCAAGAAGTTGAAATTGAGTATCTCTTGCGATCAAATTTACTTGCTCTGCCTTTTCACTATTATTTTTGTTGTGTTCAGACTCTCTAATCTCAGTTTCTTATAAAAAGAAAGAGTGAGAAGCAATTAATTCAAGAAATACAAGCTGATGAATCAATGCATGGGTGGCGTTCATAACTGAATTGGCTTCCTCAAAAGGTTTATTCACCTAAGCAATAACGTTTGAATCACTTGTTTATCAGAGTTGTCATTCACCGCAATACGGTGTCAAATGTTAATGAAATTCCATCATTCCGAGAATTCCGTCACTTTCGTAAATTCGTCCATGGCGAATGTTATTTCTTATCACGTCCTGATCGTCATAGTGGGAATTTCTGGAAATCGTCTGGCAATTCTACACTGTTTGCTATGCAAATTTCATCGCAGATACATAGGAGATGATGTATAACGAGCTGTTAGAAAAGAAAAGTTTCGAGCAAAGTGGCTAGGTCAACATCAAACATAATTCGAAAATTTCAAGAGAGCCTTCTTTGGATGGCAAAGGGAGACCTCCCAGCCTTCTGATCAAAGTTAATAAGTTTTGGTTGCTCAAGAGTAGAGCACGTAAGACTACGGCGGGCGGGGCGTGCATTCGAGTGTAAGCTACTTTTTAAAAATATCTACAACATTGTTCGGAAACGTTCTAGATTGCGAGAAAATGGCAGGGGCTATCGGAAGCACGTAGTAAAATTCAAAAGATATGCGAAGTTCGCATCAGGGTGGGCGGGCTGAAATCAAAAACACATAACTCTGTTCAAGAGCTTGCGAGCTGATACTTGAAAACATAAAAAAATTATAAGAACACTTAATAAATGACATAAATACTACAGGGGTACGATATGGTGTGGCCCGCCGGGGGTGCGCTTCGTTGCGCGTGTCCATCGAAACTAGGTCACGCCGCAGCCATCGCATGCGGCGGGCCAGCCCGCGATACTTGACAATCGTCGCAGTTGTCAGCGGGGCATACGAATTGCGCTTGGTCCACAAAAGTCAGCCAAAGAGAAGATAACACGGACAAATGCTAATCATTCGCTCCATCGACACTTGTGTCGTCTTAAGATCTCAGTGGGGTGCGCCGCGCGCGAAGTGGGCGGGGTGACCTACTTTCAACGGACACGCGCAACGGACGTTCTCCGCCCGCCGGCGGGCCGCGTGGTCGTCAACGAGTTAAAAAGCAGTAACTTTGTGTGTCGGTTTGGGAGTTTTGGGTGTTTGTCACTGTGTCGGTTTGTCGGTCTGCAAATTTTTATTATTACGATAAAGGTAGTGATATGGAAAATCCAGCTCTCACCTTTTCTTCTTATATGTAAAGCAGTAACTTGGTGGTGGGTAGGTTAATGGAGGAGGGTGAGTACTGTAGAGTGAAGCAAGAAATGTGTAGTTAAGTGAGTACTTCAAAACTGTGATTTCGATCTGTATTAGCATCACGCTATGTGGGTCTATACAAAAATTGGAGGTAATTATGTAGTCGAGAGGCTTCGCTTTTTTTCTGACATCGAGCGCCAGAGATAAGGAGGTCAGCCCGTGAGTCTGCTCGGGAACATTTCTTAGCCAAGGTCATACACTTTTTCTGGCCTGAGCTTCAGGAGGGAAGGGGCACCAGGGTGGGTGAACTACCATAATATAAACTATTCAATTCATACCCCATCCTACCTTCAAGGTCGGCTACCCATCCTTCTCGTACTAAAGTCCTCATTGTTGAACAAAAGCGAAGCCTCCCCCCCCCCCCCCCCCTCCCTTCACCGTAACTACATCATCTTCTAACTACTGTTTAAATTAAGGAATGAGGTCCGGCATAAGCTAGGCGAACTCTCTGGTAAATATATAAACCCTTCAGCAGGGACACTTGGTATGAAGAGTTAATATTCAACCTAACCGTTCGTTATATCATTTGAATGGGTCTACTTCTGCTATATCTCTTAACTTTATGTTTTGTCTACTGCCCTCATTTCACAATTAACTATCCAAGTATTTTTTTAGTTTATGTGAGATCTGCACTCAAACAGCAGGAGAGCCATTTGCCATCTAGGAGACAGAAAAAGCAAAGACTATCAATTGATTCAGCGAGACGGTTGGAGTGCCTTGATAAGGGGGTAGCTGCTGGGAAAAACTGACATATGAAATTGAGCTTTTTTCGAGCACCTTAGTAAGTTATTAAGAGCAGTGAAAGGACGAGTAAAATTCGTAGGAGGTGTTAAAAATGAATAAAAACTATTAACGCCACACGTTAGAAATCTCGTGCAGTCAGGAGAGGTAAGCTCGCCGGTTGCCGGTTATCAGTCCTCGATTCTGAAAGAAGCCGATGCGTGAGAGGATGAAAAAGCATAGGGAATTAGTGACTGGGACTACTTACTTTCATATGAAATTGAAAAACTGACAGGGATAGGGTCCGAAAACGTCTCCTTTCTGACGTGCTTTAGAGCAGAGTTTTTTTTTTTTTGCAAGACGTTGCACATTTTTACTGATACGGTATCTAAATGTGAAGGATCGGTGATCAGTATCTGCTCTCGTGTTCTTTGTGAAGAACGGTTCAGATCTCACCACCAGATTTTTCTTATTTTGTTACTCTTTAGCATTTTCTCATACATCAAAGCTTGTCGTTTAATCACGGTTTTTTAGTGCAGACAAGTGTAAGTAGTGGACCTGTTGGGCTTGCGTAAATCGCCATATGTGGTAGTAGGAGGATTATTCCTAGAATGAGGGAGAGGGAAAATTCCATCTAGCGCGGCCCTTGTCCGTTGCCGTGTGTCATGAAAGTCGAGCAGACAATTGACAAAAATTTCGCAAAGTCAAATCAAGAATGAACAGCTCTCAGCAAACATGGCGTTACCCTTTCCCGTCGACAGAACTTTATGAGATGGGTGTTATCCGAGAAGAGTAATCTCCTGTGCGGCTGCAGTCTTACTGCATGCTGTCTTACTACACCACTACACACTCACACATACAGAAATATATACATACAAGCTGACAAACCAACAAGCACTTAGCGCGTTATACAGTAGCGCTAAAAGGTACTCGGCCAAATGCCTCTTTGCTCGTACTTTTGAGTCGTAACTCCTTTCCTACTGGATCTAATCATGCGAAATTTCAATATGTATAGCATGGGCTAAGTGTGAATATCTAGTACTATTAAACTGCAATCTGATCGAGTTCCACATCAAGCGCTAATGCTGAACACAGTGAAGGGAAAAAAGCGATGTGCAAATAACCGTAGACGTCGCTAACTTTGTTCTCAACGAAGTCTGCTACCACGACAAACACCTTCCCTTTAGTTGGGTGGATATTGCTGCTTTGCAGTCAACTAATGTTGGATAGTGTGAAATATGCTTCTGTTGAACATATCAAAGTTTTGCGTGATTTGCTTCACTAAGAAAAAAGATACGGACGAAAAAGCGTTCGGCTGAATACTTTTGAGCACTACTGTATATAGCATTGAATGTATCGCTGCAGAATAGTTATAATGATTGTGCCATCGATGGGATTAACATATTCTGGAATAGGCGTTGAGCGTCGAGCGATAAGCATTGAGCGCTGAGCATTGAGCGTCGATTGGTGGACCTGGCGCAGTGTTGACAACGCCCGTCATCGATCGATATTGCAGAGCCACGGTGGTAAATGATTTCTTGATCAAGTTTTTATTGGCTGTTAACCTTTTTCAATTTTTTTGCATGTAGATATGTATTTTTCTCCTACCACTACTACGGTACTATGTAACTAAAGTTTATCGTTATGGGAGAGCTCTACGCAGCTTTGCTTGGAGAATAACGTGCTCCTAAGCAAACACCGTGAGCGAGGCGCGTACGCCGATGCTGCGACGAGCGCTCAACGCTGAACGCTGTATTCTGAGAACACATATTCGTTTGAGGGAAAGGATGAATTCAGATATTGTTCTGATCGTAGTCATATGTATGTTAGCGTGAAGGTCTACGTTATCATAGTTAGACTTTATAATGATTTTTGTAAGTCCCAGAGAAAGGTTCCATAAATCTCCCGCCATTATACGGGCCCCCCTCGAAAGCCGACATATATAGTATTACAGTTGCTTTATAAATTTGTTACCAATAGGCTTGCTTTGATGTTGCCTCGGAGGGAATTGTTCAGAATTTCATCGTGGCCTTTGCTGGCCTTCTGCTCTAGCTAGTTTTCAACGTCACATCCCTTAATCTTGCTTTTTCTGATTATGTTCAACTGCGATGTTTAGGTCTCGTTGAGCAATTATGTCTACGAAGTGGAAAGAACGCAACAGCAGAAAAAATCGAAAGAACAGAAACCATTTATGGAATAGAGAACTTCGTCTGAAGGACGATGGGCAAGGTTTGTATTGAAAAATCAGTGTTGCACCTTGGAGGGAGACGGATGACTTGTAAAAGCAACTGTAGTGTAGTTGGGTCAAATTTGCGGAAAATTCGTGAGGGCTTTGTCGCATTCTAATATCAAGTGTGTTTTGGGGTGTGGTGTAGTAGGACCGAAATTGTCGCGTCGTGGCTCGAGCGATGCGCGCGAGAAGGAAGGTAGCAGAGTGCAGCAGCAGGTAGAAATCCAGGAGTCGACTGAGCTGTATGAAGAACGCTAGAGCTGTAATAACGGCGAAGCGGATGGTCAGCGACAGCCGCGTGCGGCGAATCGGTTATACAAAATCGATCCTACTGCCCGTCTCCCTGAATTTTGGTCATGCCCGCGTCTATCCCCCCATAGACTCAATTCATTCTTATGATTCTGATTGTTATTCTAGAGAATTGTTTCACATGGGATTGTATCAGAGGGTAATAAAAAATTGAAGATTTCAACCAACCTACTGTGAGTACTAGATTATCTTCACTGTTGATGATGTCATCTACTTTCCACAATCTTCTTGGTATGGATTATGAAATGTAGAATAGATACTTCATAGCTTCAAACAGTCGAGTACGAGTCTGTCTGGGTACACTTCCCACCTAGGGGAAAAGCTCTATTCCCACCGGTGGCAACATTCGTTTATGAACCGATACCACGACAGCGAGTTTTGTGTGGGTTTTTTGTGAATTTTTTTCCTAGAGCCATGAACTTGGTAACAAGCTCTGATAATTTCTCGTACGCTGTGAGCATCATGTTCGCATAGATACTTTTTTTGTCATTCAAACTGCTTTTTCACCAGTACTTTTTTCGGATTTTACAAGCGCTCTAACCTGTCATTTAATTGAATGAAGCGGCTAAGCCCTTCAGCAGCGATATCTATTGGTTTATTTTTTTTTCAAACGATCCGTCAGGCATCTTTCATAGTTCACGATTTGGCAAGCGACCAGTCGCGCGACCGGTCGCGGCCCCATCTCGCAAGCGACTGGTCGCTCGACTGGTCGCGCCGCCGGTCGCTCGGTCGGTCGGGGAGGCCGCGCTTGTTATGGGTGCCGCCGAGGACGGTCCCGAGCAAATGGCGCGATCAGTCGCGCGGCCAGTCGCCAGTCGCTCGCGCGATCAGTCGCGCGACCGGTCGTGCGACTGGTCGTGGACTATGAAAGCAGCCTCAGTGATTTTGTAATCTTCTGGGGAGGAATCACCTGTTTGAGGTAGTTATGTATTTTTTTGGTTATGCTTCATGCACTTTGGTCTGTTCCGCGTTCATTGCTATTTGGATGTGCTGGTTTCAATTAGACCTTAGTCAATGTGCGGACTTCAGTTGGGTGCAAATAATTTGTATATCATATATAGGATGACATTTGTCTTTTATTCAGAAGCCTTTGAATTTTATATTCCCTCGATTGTTTTTACAGAATATGGTCGAGTTCTAAAAGTCTTTGGTAATCGTTACGTGTTGGTCTTCTGTTCTGATAATAAACAACGAGTATGTCGCATTCGTGGAAGGCTAAGAAAGAACGTGAAGGTCAGAGCTGGTGGTATTGTTCTTGTGGAACTGAGGGACTATCAGGATTACAAGGTAAACTCTTTCTTTATCCTCCGTAACAGAAATGTAAATAGAAATGTTTTTATGCCTTCGTGCCGTAATTAGCTGGAATTTTAGGGTGATATCATTTACAAGTATACATATCCTGAGGCCCAGCTTTTGAAAAAGCGCAAAAAGGTGCCCCTACAACCAACAACCGATGAGTGCCCTTTGCTCGTATACGGTCAGATCGCTAGGGTCCTTTCGAAGGATCGCGTGTTGGCTTTCTGTGTCGACGGTAAGCAAAGGGTGTGTCGTGATCGGAGAGAACATGCATATGGCCAAAACATGCTTATGGCAAGAGGCGATATTATTGTTATCGGATGCAGGGACCACCAAGATTTTGAGGTTCGCTTTGATCATATTTTTCATGAGGAGAGAGGTCCTGTTTTTCTGCACCACGTGGAAAATATGTCTAATTTTCAGAGCGATATTATTCACAAATGCGCACCCGATGAGGCCCAGCGTCTAAAGAATGCAAAAATACTGCCCGATCATATAAAGGTCAATAATGGTGCTTTGTTAGAATATGGACGAGTTACTCAAAAGCTTCATAATCGTCATGTACTGGTCCAATGTTTTGATGGCGAACAGCGAGTATGTCGCATTCAAGGGAAGCGAGGAAAAAGGACGACAGCTGGGTATGGTCAGACTGTTCTCGTTGGACTCAGAGACCGCGAAGATAGCAAGGTATGACTTTTTCATACATCAAAACTATCTTTTGTTTTCTCAAGGTAATGTTTTACTTAGAAATCTTGTAGGGGATTATACTTCACAAAAGCAATCGTGATGAGGCCCAGCGATTGATGGAAAATAATAAGCTCTCTGGAACAAGGAAGACTGGTGTGCAAAAGAAGGAAGTGGAAAACAGTTAAGCCTTAAGATCTTGGTTCGAATTGCAAGAGTCTAATATTTCCTTGTGAAAAGTTCTGTCTTCTTTCCAGAGGAGGTTATGATACACTCTGGAAACCTTGGAGAGGAGCAAGTACGCAACAACATGCCTTCTCGTGGCAACGGAGGAGGTGAATCAAGGGGTAAAATAAAGGCTGGGATTAAAAGTGGCGGTTAATCAGCTGGTGTATTATGTAACATTCGAAATCGTTGCTTGTAGTTCATAATAGTACACGAACTCCCATTAGGAGCTTCATTCGGACCACGTTTTTGACAACCCATCCTCTTGAAGGCACAGTTTACGATAATTTAGTGGTACCCCTTTTTAGTTGAAAAGCCGAAGTGTAGGTCGGGGATAGTTCAACGGTGGTTCAAAAAAGCGTGAAAATTCCAATTTCAAGGAAAATAAAGCTCCTTAAAAGTAGGGGAAATTAAGGCTCCCTCAAATAGGAGAATGAAGGTTGGACGAGATTACCAAGACGGAGTTAACATGGTAGGGGTATCTGGACGAAATCTCAGTTGTTCCAATTGCGCGACAGCTGACTAAATCAAGTCAAAGCGGGTGTGGTGCAAAAGGAACGAAATTGTCGCGTCGCGGCGAGGGGGACGCCGCGCGCGAAGTAATGTAGCAGAATGCAGCGGCAGGTAAGAAATACAGGAACAAAGGAACTAATACATAGTGGAATCATGCCTAAAATAAGAGTCGCATATCGATTGAGCTGTATGAAGAATGCTAGAGCTGTAGTAACGGCGAAGCGAAGTCCGCGACAGCCGCGCGCGGCGAATCGCTTACGCAAAACCATTCCTACTGCCCGTCTCACGCAAAACCATTCCTACTGCCCGTCTCCCAGCCAAAGCAATCCCAAATCCCCATTCACTGTCGCTATGAGTCATGATAAGTTGTTTGAACTTCCTTCACAGGTTCCCATGTGGTTGGTGCAGCCTTTACATACATTGCCGGTGAAACTCGTTGAAGGACCCACGAGACTGTCTTTGAGCCTTGATGTCGCCCTATCTAGGCCATTTTCCGACTTACAGCGCCCCATACAATATTCAAGGGGGCCACAATTTTGTCGTAATGGAGATCGTTTGGACCATTTTTGTCATAAACTGCGCCTTTAATATCACTCGAGCTGCCAATTCCACATTTAAGTGAATCATTAAGCTCATCAGTACTGCAGTTGTCACATTGAGTACCAAGGGAAACGAATGGGCCTTCGGGCAGCTTGCTGAGTAGGTACGCGGTCTACTCCTGTGATCTTATTAGAATACGGGTATGACCACTAGCCACAGATCAGGAGCTCCGAATTGCTTTCAGGTCCTGAAGAGGACGATTTGTCGAAAGGTTGATCAATAAAGCGGTTTCTGCCATAACAAACCTCTACGACAAAACAGTGAAAAATATTATAAAATTCATAGTGTTTATATTCAACGTGGTCCAACGTGAATGTCTTATAGAAGCTCATTTATCACAAACATGTGTAGTCAAGGGCGGAGGTGGTATAGTGGCAAATGGCCAATATATCACACGCACGGTCAGGGGTTCGAATCCCGGATCGATGCGCGCCTAGGCCAATCTAGCCTTCCATCCCTCCGGAGCCGTTTAATTAGCACCAGACTCGTCTGGGAGGATAAAAGCACCGACTTGTACATCGGCTGGCCACCGCAAGTCATTGTATAGGCTACATACGCACTCATTACGCCACTACGATTCCGAGTTGAAGTCGAGTGCGGGGGGCATCCCTCAGACGGATTGATTAACGCCAAAAACTTTATCCCTTATCCTTATGTGTAGTCAATGGGGTACTACTGAGGAAAGTAGGTACTTTCGCGAAATTTGTGTACGTCCTGGAAACATTGCAGAGTTTTCATGGCAGTCGCAAAGCATGAACTGATCTTCGAGGGCTTTGAATGTTATATGAATTGCTACTGTGTATCTTATTTCCAAAATTTCTAGCCTACATTGTTTCTGAACACGAACTCCATTTCTAACCCTTAGCTACATATCTAACGCGTGAAATAACATCTCGGTACTCTATTACACGGGAAATATTGCAAATTTAGTAAGTGATCAAAAGAATTTTCATCTAGGACCATGGCACCCACAGGTGGGAGCCAGTCGCACGCGAAGGGAAGGGATGCTATGGGCGCGTCACGTCGAAGACCGCAATGTCGTCAAAGGGTCAACACGTGCTCAGAACAAGCGAGTGATACCTTCAGTGGATCCAGCAATCGAAGAAAAGCGCATTCTCATGAAGGTAGGAATTTTGATGACACTCGCGCGAACGATATGAAATGTATGAATTACTACATTGTTATAGATGTCATTAATGAAAATTTTGTTGGAATGTGAAGAGAACAATATATATGTGCCACCGCCCTCGACTACAACTCCGACGAAGACAACACCATCCAAGGAGGATATTTTGGGGCAACTGATGGAAAATCAGATCTTGAAGCATGAACTTTTGCAGAAGAAATGTCGGCTGGCAGATATGCAAATTGAGTACTTCGCGAGGCAGTTGGAACGTGAGTCGAAAGGATAGAAATAACGAGGAGGAAACTCACCCAAGAACATATCTTATACCCCTCCATTGATATCTTACCCCTCCAATGATATCTTATCAATTAGTTTCTTCCATTTCACTCTTCAATTGCTCACAGATCGCTTAAAAATGACGGATGCATCCAGTGGTAATACTGTTGGTGATAAATGGAAGATTGGACTAGAAACACAGCTGCGGTTGTTCTTTCATCTTAATAGCTGATGTATAAATTGATTTAGTAGAGTTATTTAATGTAAAATACCGGTGAATCTTTTCGGTTTATTAGGGCTTTGTATATATACAACTTTTATCACTTCAAATCTGTGTAAGAGGAGGCATCGAGTTCTCGTGGTTGCAGAATAAATGAATTCTAAAGTTTTTTTTTTCTGTTGAGCAAATTGTATTTTCCAAGCATCTACATTGTAAAAATACTGGAGGGACCTTTTTGGAAGTGTTATTTCGTAAAAAATTCACTGACTAGAACTAATAGTAGAAGATCTCAATGACAAGGTTCATAACAGGTAAATGTTACAACCAGCACCTAGCAAATACCGGGAGAAGGGCAGATCGGTCCGCCGCACGCGGCAGTCGCGGACCATTTGCCTCATTATATAAATTCAGCGTTCTTTATATAGCCCAATCGCTATGCGATTAGTACTTTTGGTATGATTCTACTGTTAGTTCTTTTGTTCTTGTACCTGTATTTCTTGCCTGCTGCTGCATTCTGCTACATTCCTCCGCGCGCGACGTCTCTCTCGTTGTGGCGCGACGATTTCGGTCCTACTGCACCACACCCGCTAATACCGGGTTTTCCGTATGCTCCTCCATACCAGGCGAAATACCTTTGTGATACCTAGCATAAGGGACCAATCGTGAAGTTAAACATAGGTAATAATCGCTGTAAGGGATACCCTCCATGACAGAATGTAGGCTCGAAGTTGTGAATCTATGTAAACCTGGGAATAGAGCCGTTTTAAAATTTTAGTGCCAGTTGAGTTGTTAAAAAAGGCCCACATAGTAAGCGCTACAGGTGGTGTTCTTGCATAATGTTTACTTCACCATGATGCTATCACAAGAGCCTTGGTGTTCACCATCGCCCATGCCCTTCTACTCGTTCAGAAACCTCCAAACTCGAATCCAGAGTCGATAGCGGCCTGCCTAACCCGGATATCAGAGATCATGTGCAAGTTACTGGATTTAAGTTCTTCGTGTAGTCAAAGCGTCAAAAATTGGTGTAGTTCCCTTAATTTTGGGACCATCTGGGATTTCGAAAATAGTGACTGCAGCTTTTCACGTTCATTTGTAACACTATCGAGAGAGTTCTGCGAAAATTCGTCGATTTCGATAGGTTTATTTTTAATGTCAGGTGAAGCGAACATGCAAAATTTAGAGGTAAAAATGGAGTCGGATATTGCCAAATGTGCCATTACTATCGTTTTGTATTTGTTTTTTTTTGGCAGCAATTTAGACGCAATGTAAGGGATAGCTGTCGTGCGCCTACCTTTACTGGCAGAATGTCGATCCCAACCAATAGCCCGACTGCAATGGCTACGCAAAAGTGTGCTCCAACGCTAACCGGATGCGTCCTTTAATGCGCAGCCACCCGTGACTTGACCGTGACAATGCTGGTAGTTTCTTCATCCTAATTCTTCTTCTCTAATTTTTATTGAATTTCATTTGTTATCGAAATTGGCCGCTGGTTTCTTGAGTCACGTAGCGCTGATCCTTAAGGCTTTTGAAGCTCTTTTCGTGTATTTATTTGCATGTTGTCCGTTGTCCAGTTTAGTCCTTGCAACTTTTCATCATATTCTTCTTCTTCTTGTTTATTTGGTGTGGACTGACAACTGTTTTTACTTCTTACAACTCTTCTGCATGGTGCATTTATGCTGCTAATGCACAGGAATATTTTTCGAGGAATTGCAAGGTGGCATTTTTTCGTCAGCTACGTCTGTGTTGGCGCTCTGAAAAATGCTTCTTCGACTTTGCACCCGAGCGCCGTTTCCTTTTATCATTCGCTACACGTGATCAAACCTTCATCTTTTTCCACTTCTACGACGCTTTTGCCTTCTCGACCCCTAACTAGTTGTCGTATGAAAAATGCGTAAATATCGCCGGTAATAAGTAATTGTAATTTTTAGCCTTGTTCTCAATCAACGAGTTAGTATACTGCCACGTATGCTAAACAGACTGGATCTGGTGATTGAGCGCAATATTGCCAGTTTGAAGAGACATGCAGCAAAGGTGACTTTTAAAGCGTTATGGAAAATTTGCTTTTGTTTGGTGATGACAGTTTGTTGCACCTCTTCTCTTTCATGTATGACAATGTTAGAGACAGAGGAAATTTCTTTTCGAACTTCTGAGTCATCTGAGCATACTTTAGTGGCGAAGAATTGCACATACCATGCGCTTCTTTCAGGAGAAAACTTACAGATTGTGGGAGTGTCAAGCAGCGTTAATGCAGCAGATTTAGTATATTTCTGTGGGACCGAGGTTCTTACCATAAATCGCCAACCTTGTGAGACTATAGAAACTGTTACAATTCAAACAGTCAATGTCAGTTGTGAGGCTTTTTTGGTTTGAGAGAAATTGTTGGTTTTTGAGTGTGACAGCAGGGATTCTAATAATGGATCTTTCACGACGATAGACTTTAATGTATGTTGTATTCACAGAGATCAGTTGGGTCGCCAAAAAGTTGAAACAGATCTGCTCTGCGATTTTATTTACTTTTCATGATCATTTTGGTTGTGTTCAGATTCTCTGATCTCATTTCCTCATTAAGAGAAAGAGTGGAAAACAAGAAATTAAGTGGACAAACGTACAAGTGGCGTCCAGACTTGGGTTAGCTTCTTCGAAGAAAAAGTTCTTACTCATTCGTAAAATAACTTTGAACCTTTTGTTTTTTTTACAGTCGTAACGCTGTAAAAGCTTGAATCAATTTGTCCATGGCGGCAATCAATTGGTCCGGGGCGGCTGTTATTTATCATCACGTCCTGCTTGACAAATTAAAAATTTCTGAAATCGTCTGCTTATCCATCATTATTTGCCATTCAAATTTCATTGCACACACATAGGAAGTGATGCATAGCGAGGTATCCGAAAAGAAAGTTCTCGAGCAAGATGCCTTGTCACCATCAAGCAACGGTTCGAGAATTTCAGGAAGGGATCCCTCTCTGGATGGTAGAGGGAGACCTCCTAGCTTCTGATCAAAGTCAGTCAGTCTAAAAACAGCTAATAAAAACTGCTGGCGCCGTCAGTTACCGCTGCATTTTGTTCTTCAAAGTTATTTAAATTGATGGCAAGCATTTCTATTCAGACTTATTAAGATGTAGATGTAAAGTTTTGATGGGTGTGAAAACCTTAAGCGAACGAATCTCAGGTAGGGCTACGAGTGCAACAGCTTACGGAAGAAATGCATACGGATGGTTGTCAACCTGACGAATCTCAACTAGGACTACGAGTACAACAGCATACGGAAGAAATGCATACGGATGGTTGTCAACCTGACTACGAAAAAGAAACACCAATACTTAGTGCTTCCACACCGCCATGTGAAATCACAAACGACTTTGACTTGCTGGATCTTGGAGAATCATCAGGTATGTGTGACATGATCGTTCTTCTGTTCTCATAGGGTGTGTTTTAGCGCCTGTAGCTTCGGAACCGTTAGTTGTGCCATGTCAACCGGTGGTGGATCCGTTTTCCAATTTAATCGAGGATAACAGGCCGACCCCATCAGCAACACCGTTTGCAACAGCATCTGAGGATTTACTAAGTAATGCTCATCAAATGAATGACAATCTTGTTGGTGAGTAGCGAGTCTTTAACAGTAAGTAGTAACCTCTCACCTGGTAATGAGTAAAAATATTTCATTTTCACCTTCTCACATGAAACAAGTACCTCAGACTTACTAGACATCGGTCCTTCATCACCAATTCATCGCAACGTTTCGGCGCCAGCATTCCAAGAGAGCTCGAAAAACCTCGATCCGCTTGCTGAGTTCCTTTCAGCTGGTAATGAGACAGGTAAGACATTGTTATATTTTTACCGCTCATATCAAACACATGCTTTAGATTTATTAAACATCAGTGCTTCATCGTCGTTTCATCGCAATGATTCGGCCCCAGCATTCCAAGAGAATACGAAAAACCTCGATCCGTTTGCTGAGTTCCTCTCACAAAGTGAAAGTAATCCTGTCAGCGCACAAGGTATTCGATCCCCTACTAGACGCTAGACTTGTCTTGCCACTCGTATTGCAGCATCAGCGCGTAATAGCGGATCTACGACCCCAATACCATCAAGGCCGAACTACAGTCGAACAGCGTTCGATAATCTCAAAAGCAGTACGACAACATCAAAAGCTAAAAAGACTGGTGACGTGTTTGAAGATCTGCTCTCGAGCCATGTATGTTTATTATCCCCCTTTTCAATTCTACGTTCCCTTCTTGATTCCTTTCATCTGATATCGCACTCTCACAACTACAGCTGCGTTCAAAGCTCGCCCAAATACGACTTGTGATGTAACTTTTTCCTTTATCGACCGAATCGCACAAAATTCTTAGTTACTGTTCGTAAGGGTTTCCCGGAACGATCATACAATTTTGGCCTGGTGAGATGAGGGGTCACTGTTCATACACAACTGTAGAATTTTTGACTGCTTGCCGTGATTTTCCTCCATCTTGTTCGCTGTTACTGTCGGTGCCTTCGAGAGGAGTAACCGAAAAGACAAAAGTTCCCTAAAACGTTCAGGTAGCATGAAAGTGTCCGGAATGAAGGTCACTGAAGTACAGAGAAATCTGAAGATCATACGTTAAGCAATCTCGTCAATTCTCCGACCTCAACTTAAAGACAGAGTTCACGATAAAAATGGTTCTGAGATTTTCCCAAGTGTTAATTCGAGCCCCCTCCCACTTTCCTTGGAGCATATGGGCCGATGTGAGTTCGATCCCGGCTGGGGCACAATAAGGGGCCAGACGCTGTATGTGTGAAAGCGGCACCACCCGTTAGTCTGACTACGAAATCTGATTGCCGGGCGCCAGTTTCGCATTCTAGCAACTTTGGTGTATAGTCGATAGCTTATCGTGCCACAAATTATCTTATATTCGACCCTTCCCTGTATCCTTCTGCTACTATTCCTTCTGTTCAGCTAGAAATAATTATTTACTGCGATCTCCGAATGGATCACATTAGTTTATTACGTATTTAAATTGAATGTGGTAGTGTTTTTGCACGCAAATTTGTTTAGCTCGTGGTAATTATTTCTTATTATTTTTTATTCGCGAAATCATTAATTGAGTTTTGATGGAATGGCCTTAACAGATGTCAAGAACTCTCCTCGAAACCGTATTAAATAGCAAAGATGTTTTGAATCAGATATTGCATGCAATTCTGATTTATTACTAGAATACACAGGCATGCTAATGTATAGTGGAAAGGTTATGATCACCCTATTTCTTTTGTATGTTCTTCATATTGGGTCATTGATGTGTTCTTGTCAATGTTAAGAACACTCTTTGACTTTGATTTGAAGAGCTATGTGCAGCTAGAACCCGTTATTTTCACCCATATGTTACTCTTTCTCTTATGAACTTGATCATCCATGTAATCATAGATATACTATTGTTTCATGTTAATGTCATAGTTTTAATCTGTTTTGCGCAATTATTATGTATGGCTTTGCCGCTTAATTTAGCATGGATATCTCGAGGGAATCTGGGGTGGTAAGCTAAACTTATATGTCAACCTGATTATTTCATTCTTTTCAAAACGTTGATACAACTCTTTTAATGATAATAACACTGTCTTCGCTTGATTTGAATTATTAAATTTTGTCGCACATTAATAAAGCATGTGGAACTAGTTGTTCTCCTTGGATAGCGACGTAATAAGTTTTATTTGATTACACGCAATATTAACTCTTTATTCTTTACTCAATCTTCATTATGATTCATTGAATAAATACTACGAAAAAGTATAAATGGAAGAATTAGTAAAGTTGACTTTCAAATGAAACTTACCACGTCACTATGCCATCGAGTACAGTTCCACATACAATACTAATGTATAGCGAAAAAAATAATTCAAATCAAGCGACTCAGTGTTCATAGCATTAAGAAAGGTATCAACGTGTTCATTATAATGTATAAGTAAAAGGGAATGAATCAGATGGGGGAGGGGTGTTGGCATGCTATCATCATTTTAACGACCTCTGCTTGTTTTGGCCAATGCTTGAACGTCTTTTTTCGACGTACCGGCGAGGCAGTTTTATCCATTAGACAGAATAATGACTCAATGTAACTTCCCTTATCAGAAACTTTAATACTACACTGAATAGGGATGGCTCCGGTTACGACTGTCCGGCGAAACACTATAATTTACAAGTTTGCCGTATCAAAAAAAAAGATCAATAAAACCAGTCGGAAGCAACTGCATCTAGCAAAAAAAATTCACCAGTGGATCGGGCACAAACAGAACAGCGGGGGAGGTGCAGCCGTGAGGGAACTTGGTCACTTCGGCCTTCCTTGCTATCCTGATCCTACTTGCCTCACAAACCACTGAGGTTCGTCCCACCAGCGCTCACTGAAGGTGCTAGAATTATGAGAGGAGTCTCAGGGCGCGAAGTCAACAGACTCCGTTGGGGTTAGAGGTTGGCGGCGGGTGACAAACTCCTAATGACGGTGTTTCCCTCTCGAGGGTTCCCTTTTATACAGCTCTTCCCTTCTCTCTTCTTTCCTCAGGCATGTTTACTACTGTGGTTCCCTCGTTCCCTCCCTCTTGATCTCCAGATTACCTGCTACCATCTGATCACCATCGACCCATCGGCGTATTGATTTTCAATGGCAATTCTTCCACGGGACCCCACCTATGTGGTCCTCTCTGTCCCGTCCTGACTTTTTTTCGAAAGTCTCCTCCCAATTGAAAACGCTGTATTCAGTCAAAACGCATCGTTTCAGATTCTTAGACGTTCTCGTGGTCATCGGCGGTGAGCAGGCTTTTATGATGAGAGCTGTTTTCAATGAATTATGTTTCTTTATCATGAGGCCTTCTGTGTAATCAGGAATGTGAGAGCCAAATTTTTGGTGCTGCTTGGGATCGGGTAGCACGGCTGTGGCTATCACGGGCTTGATTGGGGCGTGGAAAAACGCATTAGTCACATCTTACCTTGAGATGCGAAGATACGTATTACTAGTATATTTATAGGGGTTCACAGCATCGAAAATCGTGAATCGGACGTTGGGTGATATGAGAAGAGCTGAAGAGATCAAGGATATGGACCCAGTATCGGTAAAGGTTCGTAAAGATGTGATTAAAAATGAAACGTTAACGTATATTGATCGAAATTAAGGTCCGTGATTGGGCAGAAGGTAAACAAAGGAACATAAGGGCACTTCTTGGCTCATTGAATGATGTCTTGTGGGAGGGTGCCGAGAAATGGCAGCAGCCGCGAATGGGAGATTTGCTGAGTGCAGCACAAGTCAGTTCTTTTGTTTTTTATTTATAAAGACTATATCTGTATGGATTGCGTTTAGCTAGTCTAATTGTACGTGAAGTGGTTTGCGATAAAATATTGACAATTTGAGGTGAAGCGAAGCTACTTCAAAGCGTGTCTGGTTGTGCACCCGGATAAGCAAGTTGGTGAGCCACATGAGCAGCTTGCACGGGCGATCTTCACAGTGCTGAATGAGGCTTGGAATGCTTTTGAGCAGAATGGTAGTGAATAAGTATAGGTTGTCTTATTAGTTCCGACCTCGGGCTTCCGTTGCGTTATATTTGCATGTAGGCATCAATGGTCTATTGGAACCGCCCACCCATCTCCGCGCATACGCTAAATGTGATGTTTTCCCTTGTTTCTTTAGTGTATCTACCTATTGTCTATCTTCGTCCGGGTTTAATAGATCTTGTCATGTTATATACTGATTTCCTGTGGACGTATATTATATTAGGTATGAAGTGCGTGTCGCTGTGAGACACCTATGCAAATGCTAGGGTTACTACGGTTTCGCCGTTTCCGTTTATGGTGCAAGATTCGATTTTCGTGTAGGATGTACTTTCAACCCTTGGTATTTATTTATCATTGCTAATGATAAAATTGTAGGAATTGTGCTGTTTACGTACAGCACCGAGAACTGTATTCCCTGAGAAGAATATGGCCACTAGCACTTTGGTATTGCGGCAACAAAATATACCACCCTGCAGTTGCACAGGGCATCTTGACATGACCAATATCTAAGATGACTGAATGCCCTAAATTTATGGGCGCCACTTTATGCAATATTTCTGAAGCCATGTGCATGTTAGCTTACCTTATGTGCAGCAACAAACTATAATCACATTCCAAGGTGTCTCCTCGCACGTTGCGCGCGGATATTCCTTCATCAATTCCAACCATTTGCTCTTAAGCCTTGCTTTCAACACTGCAAACTAGGGATCAAACCTGACAAATTCTCTCCCTTTTTCAGTGAGCATACTGAGTAGTTACGTTGTTAGAATCTGAATAGTAGGATGACCATTTCTCTATGCTCATAAAGTCGGGCAGATCACGTCTTGGACGAGCGTGGCTCTATGCGAAGTCGGTACTCCTTCGCATAGAGCCACGCTCCATTTTTTCACTTCGGCCTTCCTTACTATCCTGTTCCTACTTATCTCACGATTGCGGGTGGCATTGAATTGATCCTTTACCACCAGAAAGATATTGGAAATCCCACCTCAGTTTCCATGCAAATTGTAAGATAACTTATTTGTGCAACTATTAATGGCGATTGGAAGAAACCGAATTATTCCTGCGTTAGAGGTTGGCCGGCGGTCATAAATTTGGGATAACTTGTGCAACTCTTTAGAGGGTTTCCTGTATGATGGAGGCTTAGACGTTCTGCGATGACAATCTATGTATTCTCGCAATTACCGTCATCTTTCGATTTCCGATCGTGGATTAGCATGAGGATAGGAAGTCCACACCAGAAAAGAACGCAGCGGGCACAAAGTACATAAATAAAAGGATAAAAGCAAAGAGTGCTTCTAGCTAGGTGGTCTAGTAGACATTTGTTTTTTGAATACTACCGTGCTGCTAAATCATAATGCTACTTTGTTTAACTTCATATGTGTTTGCTTCTGCAGTTTGTATGTTTATTGTTATCTAACTTGTAAAGTCTGTAATTAGCGCACCAACCAGTGCATAAATGAATGAATAAATTTTATAGAATGATTGTAATTGAAGAGGAAACGTTTTCCATTAGATAAAGGTTGGAACGAGTGAGTTCATAAGAGTTACTTATTTGCTAGTTCGGGTGAGAGTGGTTGAATAAATAAAATGCCTGAAAAATTCGGAGCAGATGCAAGTTGTTTGAAATCGCTGTACAATAGTGTAGTGGTCACGTATGCCGTGTAATATTCGGACTGGTATCTATTTTGTTTTCCCAAACGTTGAAATTTTAGTTAGTCCGAAATCTTTTCAATGTAGGAGTGATCTAAATACCAGCTCTTTAAATCTTAAAGGTCATGTACGTGAGCAGATTTTGATGGTCCGTCTTGACTAATCTTTGACGACAATGGCACCCACCGGTGGGTGCCACTATGACTGGCGCATGGGTCAATGGCGCCCAGTGTTGGGTGCCACCACGAGTTTTGTCTCTTTGCACGTTCAAAACTTATTCGATCATTTCATGTTTATCAAAAAAACTTTGTAGTGTTAATATCCATCATGGTCCGTATGAATGTTTTATAATAGCTTATTTATTTCAAACGCCAAACACAAATTGATCCTTTTTTCACTTCTTTTCTTTTCGTGGTTGCAGAATAAATGAACTGTTAAGTTCTTTTTGTTGTGCAGATTGCACTTTCCAAGCATCTACGTTGTTTAAACACGAGAGATCTTTTTTGAAGTGTTATTGAATTTCGTAGAAAAATTCACGGACTGGGAACTAATATAGAAGATCTTTATGATCGTAATCGTGACAGCCTTCATAACAAGTAGATGTTACAGTCAACAACCAGCAAGCACTAGGTATTTCTGCGTAGTCCTTCATAGCGATCAAAGTCCCTTAGCGTGGGTGTGGTGCGTAGGAACGAAATGATCGCGTCGCGATGAGAGGGGCGTCGCGCGCGAAGGAGTGTAGCAGGATGCAGCAGTAGGTAAGAAATACAAGAACAAAAGTACTAATAGTAGAATTATGCATAAAATAATGATCGCATATCGATTGAGCTGTATGAAGAACGCTAGAGCTGTAATAACGGCGAATGAACGGTCCGCGACAGCCGCGTGCGGCGAATCGGTTACCCAAAATCGTTCCTAACTCCGTCTCCCCCTTAGCGTATACCTAGCAGTAGGGACCTATCGAGAGCTTTGGGTTTTGGGAAAAGTTAAACATAATGGTAAGCTGTTGGAAGAAGATGTAAACCTAGAAGTAGAAACCGTATCCTAATTACAGTGCTTGTTGAGCTATCAAAAAAAAGTACACGTAGTAAGCTCTACACAGTACATGGACTAAGTAATTTGTATCGGATAATTGGTACCAGATTCATCTAGGAAGTTAAAAGCATTGACTTGTACATCGGCTGGCACGGAAGTCATTGTATAGGCCAAATACGCACTCATTACGCCACTACGATTCTGAATGGAGGTTGGTGCGGGGCGCATCCTTCAGACGGGATTGATCAACGGCAGCGACTTTGTCCTTTTCTGTAAGCTCTATAGACTGTGCTCTTACGAAGTGTCTCCCTATGCTGCTTTCGCAAAACGCTCGGTGTTCAACATCGGCCACACCCTTCTACCTGTTCAGAAATCTTGAAACTTGTTTTCAAAGTCGGTAGATTCTTGCCTTGCCGTTGAATATTGGAAACCAGGTGAAAATTTACTCCAAACAAGTTTTTCGTGTAGTCAAAGAGTCAAAAATAATTTTGGAGCCCATCTAGGAATTCGTTAGTAGTGACTGCAGCTTTTACCTCTGCTTATAACATTATCGAAGAAATTCCGCAAAAAACTGGCACAATGCCGATCCAAAACAATAGCCCAACAGCAGTACTTCTGCAAGAGTGCGCTCCAAAGCCAATCAAATGCGTCCTTTAATGCTGCAGCCATCGCTTCTTGACTCACTCTGCGACGATGCTTTCATTCCATCCTATTTTTCTCTTCAGTGCTATTCATTGAATTTCTTTCTTATCGAAAGCAGTCACTGGATTTGTTGATTCGCGAAGCGCTAGCCTTTTAGGCTTGATAAGGGCTTCTCGCGACTTCTTTGCGTGTTGTCTTTCTCTTTAGATTATTCCTTGCAACTTTTCTTCACGCTCCTTTTACTCATGTTTAGTTACGTGTATGTTTACGACCCTTTTTCTTTTCTTACGGCAATTTTGCATGATGCATTTATACCGCTAATACACAGGAATATTCTTTAACGAATCGCAATGCAATATTTATTCGCCAACTGCGTCTATGCAGGCGCTCTGAAAATGTTTCTTTGACTTTGCACCCGAACGCCGCTTATCTCCGACGTTCGTGCTCACACATTATCGAATCTTCATCACTCTTCACTTGAACACATCGTTTTTGCCTACCAGCCCAGCTGACAGACGCAAAAAGTACGCAAATCTCATCAGTAATCGGGGATTGTAATTTACAGCTCTGTTCTCAGTCAGTGAGTTATTATACTGTTAGCTGTGAAACAAACGGGTGTAACGAATTAGCGCTATATTGTCTGTTTGAATGGACGATTAATAATGATTTTGAAGGCGTCATGGAAAATTTTTTATTATTTGGTATGATAAGACCTCTTCCCTTCCATGAATAATCAGGGGAAGCGGCAATAATTCTTCAAAATTCAAACATCAATTGTCAACACCATAGAACCTAAGAATATTGCCAGCTATTTGCTGACACCGAACACTTACAGATTATAGGATGTCTAGGAGGGGGGTGTGTGTCAAGTCGTGCGTCCGAGGGGCGCGGCGAAGTTCGTGGCGAATTTGGACGACTCCGGCGCCTATCATTGGGGCCCAAACCTGAAGTAAGGTAGATTTGTAAGGTCGGCCGATCCTACTATTCTACTGTGTTTCGAAAATGGGCCCAAATAATAGGCGCTAAAGTCGTCAGAATAGGTATGGGTTTCGCCGCGCAATTTGCCGCGCGCACCCTCGGATGCACGACTTGACCGTCTCCCCTAAGAGGGTAATGGGCGAAATTGGGAGGCGGGGTGTTGAATCGGTCTTGTGCAATCAATTCGCCGCACGCGGCAATCGCGGGCTAGTTGCCTCATACCTAGCTGTTTTCATTGTGCTACACTCCTTTGGGTGAGATGCCGCTCTCGCCGCTGAGCGACCATTCAAGCGATTGAACTGCACCACACCCGTGAAAATGCTGCAGATGTAGTATATTACTGTAAGGAATGTTGTGATTCATTAGCGAGTGAGACATGTCCCAAGATAACAAGGAAAGTAAAATAATGGAGTCTTATCTTTTTTATATAAACGGAATTGTTGGTGTTTGATTATGGCAATAGCAATGGTCTTTCACAACGTGAAAGTTCAATATAAGTTGTGTTTTCCAAGATCGGATGGGTTCGAGAACTTGAAATGGGACACCAAAGCTTATTCGATCTGATTTGCTTGCTATGCTTTTTCAAGATTATTCTGGATGTATTCGGATTCTGTATATCCTATTTCTATATGAATAAGAAGGCTGGAAAAGCAGTAATTGAAAAGATATACATATGTACGTCCATGAATGAGTTGGCTCCTTCAAAAAAGGCTTCTTATCAGTGAAATTAGTCTTATGTCTTTCGTTTTTTTTTTTTTTTTGTAACTCAGCTGTCGAATGTTAACAAGGTTTCGCCAAGATTTTGCCAATCTAGAACGTTCTTCCTATTCGTCACTGTTTGCTTTACAAATTCCATCGTATACACGTGAGAGCTGGTGTATAGGCCGAGTATCAGAAAGGAAAAGTTTCTCGACCAAGGTGGCTGTGTCAATATCAAGCGATGGTTCGAAATTTCTCAGAAGATGGCCGCCCCTAAATGGTGAAAAGGAATTTTCTGTACTCCTGATCTAATCATTGAGTTCCGGTTGTTGGAGCAGACGGAGGAGCCATGCTAAACTTACTAGCGAGAAATCGAGGTTACTCATGTAATCTCCCATAATGCAGTAGGGAGAGCCGAAAGGATTGGAGTCAGGCTATAAAAATAAGTAAATAAATAAATTATATATATATATATATATATATATATTGATTGCGGGGCTCCTACAGTTATACAATTGAGGGGTCCTGCCTCGAAAGAGTGGCCGTGACGCGATACAGCCGGCTGGTTATCCAGATAATAAGGAGTTATCGCGTTTCTCTTACAGAAAACCTAATTACTCTATTTTTTGCGGTTAATTTTTAATGATCTTGTTCCTGCATTCACATTTTTCATTATTTACGGGTGTTCGATTGTTCTATTGAAAACATTTTTTTGGTATTAATTGTCACAGGCTTTGTTCGTGTACCAGCTCGCCTTTTTTTTTTTTACAAAGCAGCGTTTTGTGAAATACTAGTACTAATTGAAATAGGCAAGTCTTGCTCAATCATCCGAAACAATAATTATTGCATTTAGTTAATGGGTCTACTTATTGATTCAGGAGCCGGAGCATTGATTGCTGGAGCATTCCTTACCATTTTCGCTCGTTAGTCAGAATTTCTCACGAAACGATGTTCAGTGAAACGATCAATAGACCGTCATAGATGAAAACCATGGTATGTGAGCTCAGGAACAAAGCCTGTAGCGAGGAATTCAGGCGCATAGAATAGAATTCACTTGTGTAGTAAAATAATTCCTTTGATATTGTGCTGGTCGACCAGTCTTAAAACTTTTATTCGTCTCCTTACATAATCGTGAAACCTAAATCGGCATCTCAAAGTGATTAATCAATTGCTATGTCTATTATTGGTCTAAATTTTGATATGTTTTTCGAAGTTGTTTTACTATGTATCCAAGTGAAGGAGAGGTGTTGGTCTTTAGGATTTCAATGCCACGAAAACGCACTGATTGATAGAAACATATCTGGAACTGCTCAACAAAATCTGGTTTCAAATTCGAATTCTTGATTAATTGGGTTTTACCAGGGTCTGCACGAGCCTTACATTCGGTCATTTTTGTCGTTGTTTCGATCCTCTTACTTGAAGGAAATGCACCACAATTGTAACTCATTGCTTGATAGAATAGTTTTTCAGGAATGTGGACTGGGGATAACAATCGGTACACGATCCCTGGGAAACAAGTAGGATTTTTTTCCTTTTTGATCTCTTTGTTGCTCTGCTCCTGCATGTATCGAAAAGCCTTGGCAGCATTTCGAAGTTTATTATATTCAAGTTTTCCAGAATTTTGATGGGGAGCATGGCTCTGAAGCAGTTATGGACCGTGAGTTCATTTTGTGTTGTACTATTGGTTGGGCTGTATTTTGTGTTGTATTATTGTTTAGGCCGAATGATTGACCTTGTTGGAAGTTTTCAGCAGTATGGTTTTTAATTCTTGCTCTTTCTTACTTTGTTCAGTTATGCCTCCCTCGCCCTCTTCTGGGAGAATCTCATCCAATGGTTGTGAAATGAATGCCTGTCAGGGTGGTTCCAATGTGGCCACTGTCTCTCCGAGGGCTGAAGAGATTCGACAGAAATGTAGAAACTCTTTACTAGTCAGTGTTTGAGTAATGTTTCGATTGTCATACATTATTGAATTCATTGATTTCAGGAGAAAGCTCCCAAGATCTTGTTGGAACGACTGAAAAAAGAAGGAAGCCTGCTCCTCGAAAACCTCACTGTTCTAGAAGTTCAGCTGGTTAATTATAACCCATCTGTCTTCAGTATATACATAGATATGCCTAGTGGGTTTTCTTGTTGTTCGATGTTATCCGAAAAAACATATTCCGATATGGGTAATGTCCATGAAATTGCGGATTTCTCATCGTGCACAGAATAGGAAGCAGGGGGTGGCTGAAGTCAAGCGACAAACTTCGGATGCGCTTTGTCCATGATCGAATCCTGGCTTACGCGGCAAAACCATATTACCAACTATCGAAAGCCCAAAAATATTTGTATGAATGGCCAGGGAGACCCCGGTCATCTGTGCGCCCTTTTGCGATTTCAGCCAGGGGGATGTACCATTTTAACTGATCCTTAGGAGTTGAGGAGCATTGCGGTGGATGAGATGATTATTTCTTGGGAGAAGTCGAAAACTTGTCCACCCCAGTGCTCCTTCCGTCCAAAGGCTTAGTCAAAAAAACTGCATCTCCCGAGTGTAACGAGGGATAAAACGTGACTCACGCTGTTATGTGTGCCAAACCCTGTTAGCTTACCCTTAGAGTCTTGTTATTTGGTTGGTAAGCATATTGACTGTTCGTCTCTGTTAGGTTGCCCCGGATGCGATGAATGATCATATACGAGCTTCAGGGTGTCCTATCCCGAAAGTGAAAATGCTACGTGATGTTGCTCCTGAAGAGTTGGATTTTAGTGGAAGATCTGGTAATTTACGACATGCTTTCGATGAGGAGCTAGTGTACCTCACCACTTCCAAGCTTATGTTTTCCCGCGTTAAGGAAGACGTTCGAGAGGTATGTTGATCTCAGTTTTGATGCTTATGCTTTCTTGTTGAAGCATTGAAATTAACCTGTTTTTCTTCATCGTAAAATGTTCAGTAAATAATATTCAATGATTCTTTTTTGTTTCTGGCGACAGATTAAAATATCGATCAAATATGATCATCTAGTGTGCTGTCATGGCGTTCGTTCCACCGCGGTGCTTCATTTTCTGTGATGGAAAGGGTACCGAAAATGATGAAAGACTCCTTTCTATTAGCGAAGGGCTAGAGTAAGTTTTACTAGTCTGTACCAAAACGCGAGATAAGAGGTTTGCGGATTTCTAGGTTTTGACTTGATATTTTGTTACCTGTTATATTGGCTGATATTGGCTCTACGTTATGTGAAAGTCTCACAAGTAGGCGATATGTGGGCAAAACTTCGGTCTCGGACGGGACTTGAACCCGTACTTGTGCTTTCCGGGCACCGTGCTCTTTATCCTTGCACTACTGAGTACGGGTTCGAGTTCCTTCCGAGGCCGGAGTTTTGCCCACGAAGCGCCAACCTTGTGAGGTTTTCTAGGTGTTCGAGCCTTACTCATTCTGTACTCGCTTGAATAAACTGATCAGCAAATCAGTTCATTTCGACGCTGAGAACCTTTCTCTTATGGTCTTAAATTGCTGATCTCTCTTTTTTGCTTTACTTCAACCGATAAGGTGCCGCATTTGTTTTTTCTTCTTACCCTTCATCTTTGAAAGATCCTAATTTCAATTATTTCACCCATGGTTATTATTAGTTCCGTGAGTTCAAAGAGAGTCCTTAATTTTTTTTCATCTGTTTTTTTTTTCTGAAACTTTGTTGTACAGTATCAATCACGTTGGTTATTCGACATGACAAATTGCGAGAGAGGGGTCATGTCAGTTCACACTGCCGTTCTTTATAAGTGCCCTCAAACTTTCAAGAATCCTCTCTCTCTAAAGATCTAAATTTCCCTGGAAGAAAGGTGCCGATACCTTCTATTTGAACCGGTCGGCCGAGCATATTGCTCCTTGAGTTGTAATAACTTGACTTGAACCATTTATGTATATGCTTATGACTAGTACACAAGATCCCTGCACAAACATTGAGACGGTGACGGATAATCAAAGGTGTCGAATGTTACTCAGTGGTTAGCAGAGCAGCACCGCTAATGAAGGTAGCTGTTCAAAACGTTAATGAGACCCAAGACGAGAAGTGGGAAGATGGATAGCATGCCTGTCCCACCCAGTGAGATGGATAAGATCGAACACTTTAAAAACAGTTTGAATCGTAATCTTTGAAGATCGTGCTGTACGAATCTTCGTGACGTTTTTACAGAGTTTAAGTTATAGGAAAATAGTTCAGGAATGCTATAGTAAATGGGTCTGCAGCGGCTGCCTCAAACATAAGACCCGGCGAAGCTCTGGTCGGTGCTCGTGATGGTGTGTACATGCGTGTTGCTGTGCTGCACGGTGATGTATGTTCTTTCTGTGCTGCTCAAGCTATTTTTCTTATAAATCTCACTTATGCATTTGTATTTTAATTGTTTTTTTTTTATATTTTTTGAAGCTCTAGGTAAAAACTTGGGCTCATCGTTGTCCTATACTTAACGAAATATTTTGTTTTCGATGACAGTTGCATTAAATACACAAACAATTTTTATTTCAGTGCGGGTATCTTTCCTTGAGCAGACATGTATGCAAACTTTTATTTTGAAGGACCAGTCAGGAGAGATTCGCTGTGTCTGTCTCGACTACAATGCGGTTCACAATTTTGACCGAAGCGAGTTGTTCCCTTTGCCAGACGGATTCTCGGTTGATGAAGTACCCGCTAACGCATTCTTGGGTCGTATTCGTGGCACACATTATATATATGACGTAAGTTCTTTTATTAATTCAACTACCCACTTGTTTTTCTATTGATCTCTTCTTTGTGAACCAGGATTCGATACGTCGTGTAGTTTATGTAAGTTTGTAGTATTTTCTTTCAAAGGGGATCATATAGGATCGTTATGCATAACTTTTTTCTCTTTCAAATTCACATGGTCAGAACTTGAAATCACAAAATTGATCACATTTGACATTTTGGGCAGCAACGTTAAATTTTGTTAAAATTCGCGCAGATAGTCTACTTCTGGTGTGCCTCAACATGTCAGACGAGCTTTAGAAGCAATAAATGAAGGCACAGAAGAGATTTCACTTGATAACCTCCTTTGACTGATTGTCAGTTCAGATTGGTCAAGCCGAGTGGGGACTCTAATCAAGGTAGAGGCTGAATGACTTCACTTACCTCTGACTTGAAGTAATTCCCAGCGATCAACAGAAAAACTTTCTTCTCCTGAAAGATATAAGAAAGATGCGGATGAATAGATGTGATATTGAAGAGTAGAGCGTGCCCAGGCAATCTAATCTTTCAGCTTCCTGGTATAGGTGCCGGTGCGTTGTAAAAACAGGTATAGTCGTGATGAGTGAGGATAAGGGATAAAGTCTTCGCCGTAATACAGTCCCGTTTTCGAGATGCACCCCCACATTCGACGCCCATCGGAAATCGTCATTACATTTCGATCCCGTATATGGCCTATACAATGACTTGCGGTGTACAACCGATGTAGTGGTCAGTCCTTTCATCTCCCAGATAAGTCTGGTACCAATTAGCTGACCCGCAAGGATATCCGACTCGGTTTGGCTTATTGTTAGGCGAGAATCAACTTTAAACTCGTCAGTTCGCATCACTTGCCACTACACAACTTCGCCCAATTGATCATTACAGCTTCTGAAAACGTAAAATGTTAAACTCATAATTTTCCCCTTTTCTTTTCACATTTCAAGATTATGATCCTAGCGCGATGCTAGCATTACACATTTGATCATGACTACACACCTTTAGAATTCAAGATGCTATCTTTCTTCGTAGGACATGTACGACGCGGCATATAGTTTGTGCAAGCCAAACGACTATGAGGGATTGGTCCCACTCGTGTTATGCGCAATTTATGGTAGAACTGCAGTGAGTTGTTCTTCTGTATTATGCTAGAAATCGCGTAAGGTGGGGTTCGGTGCGATGAATGTTAAATCACTTGACTCAATAACAAATATGTTTTTGTGTGTGTGTGTTCTGACTGGACGATCACCTCGTTTGCTGTAAGGGCTTATTCTTGTTCCCGGGTGTTCTTGTAATTTGTTATGTAGTGTGCATGGTATGAGTTTAATGTTTAATTGAAACTGACACTATAACATACTATAAAGAATGAACTCCAGTTCGGTTTTTTTTGCCGGTCGATGTTAAGTTTTTTTTCCATTGTGATTATACACGTTTTTGGGATCATCTGACTATTGTGGACGTTTGCATATCAATTGCGGATGGGTGGCTTAGCGAACGGCTAGTGAATTCAAAAGTTGCTGCACCGTTTGAACCTGACTCGCGCGTGAAGATCACACCATTTGAAGCGGAGGAAATGTTAAAGGTAACCTATATTTCTTCTATTCGTACCTTTTAATGAATAGTGAAAGGGACAGTTTTTGTATAATACAGATATTTCACTTTGCTAAGGTCTTATCAAAAATTCGCTGCCACGTTTTTCAGTTGGCTTCGTTAAAATTTTACAGCTTTTCATGTGTGTGTTGTTACACACCTTTCTTTTGGAGTCAAACAATTGTGCACGTTTTCGACGATTCTCATTCTAGGATAAGAAACGAAGAGAGGCCGCCCATTTGATTAATTCTAATCAGCCAATAAGTGGAAAATTCGATATCCGAAGGAAGAATCTCAAGAACAGTGTTGTTTGTGGAAAGTGCGGCTCTGAAATCCCGACAAGAAAGGGTCAAAGAGACAAGAAGAGGGGACGAAAGTTAAGCTCACCAGAAGGAGTGAAATCTTGGAATGGAGTCTACCCAAAGGTGAGCGAAATGCATATGATTTAGTTCGATTTAAGAAATATCCTTACTCTTGGAGCTCTTTCTTTTAATTACCTACATTTTTTCCCGGTTTAGGAAACCATTACTGACGCCGTCTGTCGCCGTGTTCCCAGTGTTACTGAACAGCTAATGTCTGTCGCTCGGAAGATGCATGCTGAAGAGGAGCAGGAAGCAGAGGAGCGTCTTTTAAGCGACGATGGCGCACAAGGTAAAATATGGTCTCCAAGCCCTGAAAGACGTTATTCGTGTTCATTAGATGATGTCCGGGTATCTCAAACGCTCGAGGTTGGTGCAGATATGAGAACGGTAAGTTCCTTGGAAACACTTATGTGCAGAATTGAATTTTCTGAATCACGAATTTATTTCAGTTGAGCCCTGACAATGAAACAACAAGTGGAACAGGTAAGGTTGAAAAATTTTCATTTAAGTTCGCTTGAAGGCTTTCAAACTTGTGATCGTCACTGAAAAATCTAGATTATAACTCCTCTCATTTCTTGACTTCTTTCTTTTCTGGTATTTGGCCTGTGTGGATTCCATCCTCCTGTCCATTTATTACCTTGAGATTTGGCCTGCGTTTACTTGGTGCTTATGTGCCCTACTCGGTATGTGATAGCGCGTCATTTTGGCGCAGAAGTAAATAAATAAAATAAATTCAATTTATTCATCATTTTATTCATATTTATTCATGGACTTTTACTATACTAATCTTTACTATACTGAGACTTTAACTTTTACTATACTGAGCATTTCAAATGGTTTCAGAAATCGACAGAAGTCGTGCAACAAATGAGAGGGGGATCGCAACTTCAGAAAATCTCGAGGGCTTTAAATCTGAAAGAGCTGAACCACCACCTCTTTCGCCGGTGCAGCGTCCGACTTCAAGCAACATTTCACGTCACCACAAGAGTTCTGAGGAACCCTGTCTTCGTGATTTCGAAGGGAAGGAAAATATAAATGGAAATAAATGCACGAAACCTCCACGGACAATTGATTACTTCTCGATTGAAAATGCAGAGGAATGTGGAGCCGTACGATGTTGTAAGCCAAAGACAGAAAGAAAAACGGTGAGCTTTGCAGAGTATCTTTTTTTTTCAAAAACTGATTATGAAGTTCTTCTTTCAGTTACTTCCGGGTCAAGCTGCTACCACGAAATCGGATTGTTCGGGCAAAGTCACGAAGTCAAATGGTAATGACGTACAGCAGAAAAAGGCCATAGAAATTCATCCAGACAGTGGTACGTTGAATCATTACTTCGTCTTTTTTTCTTATTAGAGTAACCTTACGGGGTTCCTTGTGAAAGAATGGAAATCGGCTATGGCGCGTGGAGCAGTTCCGTTTCAGGAACTACTGCAAGTGCTACAGAGAACAGGCAAACTTCAGAAGATCGTGAAAGATGCAGCCCCGAGAGAGCTGAACCACCACCTCCATTATTGGTGCAGAGTACGATTACAAAAGTGGGCTCGAAGCCTCAGATGCCGCAGGTGGGTGATTAAGATATTGTAGCAGGAAGAGAGAAACTAGGAATGGTCCGAACGTCTGAACAAGTTCTGTTGTATAAAAGAGAAAAATGAGATGCAGATTTTTGTGGAAGTTTGTGTTTTAATCATTTGTATTTATTTATTTTGCTTTATGATGGAATTGTACTCACAAGAGTTCGAATGATCATGTGATCAGTATAACATGCGTTTTCAGTCGCATCTCAATGAAGCTGGAACGGATGAATCATCAACGGGTTGGTTTTTCTTGATACTTTGTTGTAACTCTGTTATGTTGTATATTTGTAATTGTTTGTTATAATTTATTTTGTTTATTATCTTATTTTCTATGTTTTCTGGTTTTTTTTTTCGAACACTTTAACTATGGACCGTGATCTCGCAATCGGTCTAACTGTTCAGGAACTGCTCTCAGTGCTGCAGCTGAGGATATAAAGAGCGGTTCTCGTACAGAATTTGAGAGGTTCAGCGTTCCAATGCTTAGCCCTACTTCATCTTCTGTTCGATCAGATGCAAATGGTGAAAAATCTCTTGAGAATTTGAAGAGGTGTTAATACTTTTGTTCATTACTTTTCGCTGTTGCACACTTAATATGCAGTGGAGTATTTCTTGCAGCGTACTGAAGCTCTATGAAGCGGCGCGACGTTGCTCCAAGGAGCCGTCGTCACAAATTGAAAGCACGGATTTGTTCGTAACGATGGCTATCGCGAATGCCGGCCGATTGTTAATAGTGGGCAATTATTGAGTTCTTAATGTATAGAAGCGAAGCTTTATTCAATTTGTACAGAAGCGTGAGAATACCAATGGTCAAAGATATGTTTTTCAGGGAACCCCGAAAACGGATGAGGAAAAACAAATTGTAAACAAACTACTTTCATTTTCTGATCCTAAGGGTACATTCAGGGTTGACTAGACGGGCCTATAGTTGCTGGACTCAGGGAGTATTCATACTGTGTATTATTATAATAGGGGTTTTAAAAAATCAGTTGAAAACTTTACGCATATCATTTCTTTATCGAATTTTCACTTAGTATAATTACTGAAAAAGTTCTTTATGCTTGGTATTTCCTGAAGTTATCATATGTTACCGGTTATGTTGCCAGACTTTTCTAGAAGTCGTCAGCTGACCATAACAAGCAAAATCATGGAAAACTGTCCAAATCGTAGACCGAAATGAGCCGCATTTGAATATCATTCACGGAAAAAAGGTGCAGCGTTGTGTGGAACCAACTTTCTCCGCAAAAGAAAGTCAAATTGTGCGTTGCTGTAATCGCCCATGTATCCAAAAGGTGGTGTGGGTACTTTGCCTCAAAGATCTCATCTAACTTACCACACCTGATCGTGCCCTATGAAGGAGGTTTAAGTTTTCAGTGTAAGGATACGGTAACTGCAGCGGACCACTGCCGCTCCCCGTCGGGATTCGGAAACAAGTACCACCTCCTCTGAAAGAGAATGTAAACTCGGCCGAGTTCTTGGCTACCATATTTTCAAGCAATGCGATTGCAATAACTGCCGGGCTTCACTCTCCACGCACTCTTGAATTTCTCGTTGCGGACTTTTTCAAAGTTTTCCGTCATTCTCGGAAGCGCCGAGGGTTCCGGTGTTTTTCGATTCGATTCAATGCCTTCTTATACTACTTGGAAGCTGATGATTCCTATAAAATGCTGCATTACTTTTGATACTTGTGTGCCGGTGACGAGGGTGAGGGTGTGAGTCTGTGAACAAAAGATGCAGTTTTGGACGAGCCTTTTTATATCTTTCCTTCCCAATAAGTGTCAAATTTGCCTTCCCTGTGACGATTCCACATGCATGCATGTCAGCCAGCTGTTTGTTGATTGACATGCATGCGCATTTCCTTTTCACTTGCTGATCGTGGGTGTATTTACCTAGTTGGGTGAAATGCGGGCTGCTCATTTCAATGGCTGCTTCGAAGAAGCAGAGATTATGTTTTACTTTGTCGTAGATGAAACTTTTGTTTCCAACTTTTGAAGTTTTTTGTATGTATTATTACTGGGCTATTTGTGATATTGGTAAGCATTTGGAATGTTGTGAACTAAAGCTGCTGAAATGAAAAAAAACAGTGTTCAGACCTTGTGTCGAACTTTCAGGGAGCTTGCGAACATAGAAACGCACATGGCGCAACGCATGGTGCTGCGTTGCGTTTGCGTCGCCGCGCCAAAATTGATTAAGCGCTTTCAGAGTGCAGCGTCAAGCGTCTCGAGCGCGGCTTTGCTTGATTCGTGTGGTTGCGAGCTTCCCGTACGTTTGGCTCAAGGTTTGACCGCAACCATCCGTCCACTTCGTACGTAAGAAAAACGCTGCGAGCTTTAGTTCACTCTAATTCCGGATTTTCTGAGGTCTTTGTTTTTATTGTTACTGCTTTTGTAAATATTAGAGATTTTATGTTGAACATTTCCAAGTCTATTTAATCACTTTTGCTTTCTTCGCGAACTGGTGAATGAAGATTTTCACTATAACGGTCTAGATTTTTAGTTCTACATGTTATGGCAATGCCATTGAGAATTTTTCCGAGCGTCGTTTTGGTCAAAATGCTTTTTGTTTCGTATTCGCTTTTTCGCACAGCAATAACCATGATTGGACCGTGGCCTCAACTGCATGGTGTCAGTGCTGTGGCAATTCTATGTCCGGATTCAAACGGGTAATTCTTTTATATTTTTTCAACTAAGGCGTCCTCACTTCCTCGATTATTTTCTCTAGAGCAGCTTTTATTAGGTTGATGCATAATTATTGCGGATTTTTCCCAGCAAATTTTACTTAAAAAAACTGTAGAAATACCAAGCAAAGACCTATTCAAGTAATTACTCCGGAACTTGTTCACCATCTACTTCAAGCACTGCTTCCCACCGATTAGTTAGTCGGATCCCAAAAGCGAAGAAGTTTTGTTCCTTACGGGCGATCCACGCCTTGACATCGGCCATCAAGTCGACCTAACTCCTATTCTCTAGCCATTTTTTCGATGAACGGTTGATGAGTAATCCATAAAAGTTTCTGCTGGTGCAAATGGCAGATTTAGGGGCAGATCCCATTTCTTGGTTGGCTTTGGCTGATTGTTCGATCGCCGATTTGATCGCCGAAAAGTTACTGAGATCGCGGAATGACTGTGCCACCTTCCAATCTTTCTCGAAGTAGTTAAGCCTGATTTTGCGAATATGCGGATGGTTTTTTGAGCATATTGTTGTAGAGAAAATCAAGTAGATCGTTTCTAGAAGCAAACCGAACTCAATATTCAAGTTCTATCGAGAGAAGAAAAGCCGCGAAAAAATCCGCAATAATTATGCATCAACCTAATAGATCCTTCTCGAACTTTAGTGTACATTCTGTATGGGTCGAGGTTGCAGTCAGGCTGTGTATGGTTAACGGACGGAGCTACTTACGTAATGTCCTAGGTGGTGGTACATATTGCAGATCTGTAGGATTTGGGAATGCGCTAGATCAGTGATAGGGATATTGACTCTATTCACACCCATCATACCTTCCGATCAGAAAATTTATATCAGTGTTACAATAGAATCCAGTGATCCTCGAAATTCTAGGCTTTAAAAAACTGGGGAGCATAGTGCCCAGTGTTAGAAAAATGGGGGGCTCATGTTATTCTTTTCGCTCGAGAGTAGCGCCCTGTGGTTTTTGAAAAATAATATTAATAGCGCTTTGCCTAGTTAATACAATATTGGCCGTGGGCTAAGGTAGACTTCCACTAAATGATCTGTTCCAAGCACCTACGTTTCCCCAGAGTCTAGACACTATTTTTTTTGTCCAACTTTAAAGTTTTCAGGAAAGATGAATGAGGGAGAATCGAGTGAAATCTCTGGATATGATGTGACCAACATGGAATTTGTTCCCGTACAAGCACTGGAAAACTTGGGGCTGGTCAACTTCTGCCGTTGAGTACATTCAAAGGATTCTATAGAGGGTAAGTTTACCATGGTCAAAAATTAGATTTTCCAGGTGTCGGATGTTATCAAGGTGTTAACTTGTGTGGTTGGTGATGTGTCTGCAGTACATAGCAGGCACAATGGGAAAAATACATTTTGAAACCGATTGTGTACTAAAAGAATCTATAACATTGTTTTTAACTACCCGTTCATTTTGCATCATTGAGTGGTGATTAGCCTAGTCACAGAGTGTGTTAGGTTGTTAAACTATGACTAACCGTAGGTGTAGCCGTGTTTTGGCAGCAGCCAATTTTTTGTTACATTGATGTACCCATGTGACAGAGAAGTGCCTGTAACATCTGAAGAAATTTTTTGTCTACGAACCTAATTCTTTGTACTGCAATCTCTTTTGAAACTGATGCCGACAAAATTTCCGACTGTGCACTTGTGCTTTCGCCGGTTCCTTTGATGGAAAAACTAGCCGTCGCTGTTGTTAAAGTTCGGAAAACATTTGTACAAAGAACATAATATTTGAGTGCACTAAACAAGGTCTTTTAGAAAACTCTTATTGCATTCGGTTTTCCCCAAGTGAAATAAGAGCCATTTAGAGTTTTTGTTTGTCGGCTACTAACAAGCGATAATCGCTAGAACAGATAAAAAGAACGGGCTTGTGGTAGGCGTCCTCTTCAAAGCACTTAGAACTTCAAGAGTCAAAATTTTCATGAGTATGGGTGAGAAGAGAATTGAGACCCTATGCAAACCACAGCCTAGTGAGAATCAGAAATTCGGCTTTTACGAACTTAATTTTCGCATTGATTTGATGCCTTGACAAGAAACGTGTTGTGTTCCTCGCGACACATCAAGAAACTTGCACTCTGAAGAGCCTAATTCCGCAAGTTCGCTACTCTTAAAGTTCTTCAGTGCAGGTGGACTCATTTGAACGAGTTGTGCACCGCTTAGATCTAAAAACCACTACATTATTCACTTGCCCTAGCGCCAGGCTACACATTATCTAGCGACAACTTGCGACAAATTTAAGGCACAGTCCATAATAATTTTGTGTAATCAGATTATGATGAAAAATGGAAGACAAGATCGAAAATAGTGCGATGAAGGTGGAGAAACTGCGTGAATTGGTATTTCCAAAGTGAAAAGGCTTCAGAGAACCGTTAAAAACGGGGCTGGACGAGAATGAGACCAGAAAAATGAAGAGTGGGGCGTTCGGACGAGCTATACAATGTGCCTCACTGCGTACGTGTGGGTCCTGGTGCGAATAACAGACTATAGTAAGCAAAAGTTCATTTGTTTATAAGCACAGGTAAACAAAAACCCTAGTAACAGCAAAAGTAGCTCACTTTTTTGAGCCTCTAAGAGTAGGAAATCAAACAAGGGATCGAGGCGCAAAAAGAATAACAGAGGAAAAAGAGTGGGAGAAACACATCTCCTCATCACTCGGCCAGCAGCAGATTGTGTGTGGGTCCTATAACGAATGGTTGCAATTGGTAATGTCTCGACACTCGTCTGACGTGAGTCGATCGAGAAGTGGGAAAGCCATTGACGTTCCCGCCCAGTGAATTATCGTGAGTTGTGCCTTTAGGATTCGCAGCTAGGTAGTGTAGTGGCAAATATGAACTATCGTGCTTGCGGCTCGCGGATCGAATGCCGTATTGATACCCGCCGAGACCAAGAGAACCTTCAACCCCTCTGGCCCCTCGGCTCATTGACATAAAGCTCATCCGGAGGGGTGAAAGAGCATTGACAGCTGGCCACCGCAAGCCCGTCACTGCGATTCTGAAGGGAATCGAATGCGGGGCGTATGAATTGAAATTGATTGACGTCAAAAGACTAATTTATCTAAGGGGATGGTCCAAACTCTACTGGGCTATAGTCTTTTTATAAAGACCAGTCTTAAGCTGTCTGAGTTTTGAACCTATTTGTTAGCCCTCGTGTGGTGACGGGATAACGAAAAGGTCGCTCAATGTCTCAATTCGTAGAAGCTACTTAGCGGCCGTGTCTCTCTGAAATTGCGTGCTGTTTCAATTGCGTAATGAATCTTCCCGTATCAGATTTGACCCAGATACGCGATGACGCGATTGTTGTTGAAAGGGTATCCAAGTGATTGGACTTCTACTGAATGGAATGTCTGGAATTTGAGAGCAGTGCATAGCATTGAGACAAAAAAATTGCTTCAGTAACGCTGAGCCATTTTGTGGATCAATCAGTGTCTCAGACACGCAGGTGGCTAGGTGGATTGGGTCAGTAAATTTCACTGTCTACAGTAATAGCATTGCGAATTACTGCATGTTCTGACGGTCTTTGTTATGGAATATATTTTAGTTGAGATTGACAACATCTTTCACACTTACGCCAAGATCCTAACAACTAATGATCGACTGAGAAAACCGAATTCCTTGAGTGACTCGTTAGGAGTGCCTTTTTTTGAGGGGTTGTTGTCTACTTTTCTGAAGACATCTTGTTCCTTTTCTTGCATTTTTTTAATGGCCGGTTTATAATTTCTGAATCTCTTTCCCGATTTCCTTAATTATTTTTGTTTTGTTTATTCAATATAGCATTAAATATATGGTATGGCGCTACTCCGCAATTAAGGACCCTCTTGAAGTGTTTTCCTCTCAAGTAGTAAACAATCAGTTGATAAACGTCTGAAGCCTAGGTGTAGATGTCTGCGAACGATCTCTTGTAGGCAAATTGGTGAAGATAGTAGAATAGAAGGTGCTCCATCCTTTTTAAGGGTCTTGTTCTTGTTCCAGCTGACGCGATCAGACAGTTGATGGCAGATGTCCGCGTTGACTGCTGCCAGTTCTGGTTGCAGGAATTCTCAGTTTCTGAACTGTGTCCAGTCTTTCTGTGTAAAGACATCGTCGTTGGCTATGGAAGGCCTGACTGATAGTAGGATACCGTTACGGCCTCTGAAGGTCGTCGGCGAAGCATACTCAGTCATCGTTAGCGGTAGCTTTATTCAATATTTATTCGAAATGTCAACGAGAAGTTAGGAGGGTCGAGGAAAATGTTCAAACACTGGGTTCAGCAGGAGTTCTGTTTTTGTAGGAACAAGGCTTTAATCTTCAGTATTTCAGTTGTCCCATTGCAAATATTCTAAAGATAACACGGCATGCAGTTGAACAGGATAAGGATTTAATCCTGTTCAGTTGCATGGATCATTCATAGCGAATGTTAAGAGAGGCTAGTTGCATGGGTCATGTCCTATTTATTGAAAATATTTCTTAATCAGTTGAACTATGTAGTGGTGTACGACTAATAACCGCGTCCTTGCCTGCCGTCCGACTGTACTTTTGAACGGTCTCACTTAAGATTTGTTCCGATAGCCTTGAATGATAAAACTTTTCAGAAGGTTGCAAACTCAAAACAACAATTAAGAATATCGGCAAGTAATGTCATGAGTCTTATACTTATCAAAATGATTCTTCAGAATTTTCAATTGCATCAGATGCGAACTTATCAAGAAAACAGGAAATCAGTGATCGACTAAACCTTATCCTGTATTAATGTTAAGATGTAAGTGAGCAAAAGTATGTTCAACTTGTATAGAATACTCTTGGGGAGACGGGCGTTAGGAACGATTTTGGGTAATCGATTCGCCGCACGCGGCTGTCGCGGACCACTCATTTGCCGTTATTACAATTCTAGCGTTCTTCATACAGCTCAATCGATATGCAATCATTATTTTATGCATAATTCTACTATTAGTACTTCTGCTCTTGTATTTCTTACCTATGCTGCATCCTGCTACATTCCTTCGCCCGCGACGCCCCTCTCACCGCGACGCGACCATTTCGTTCCTAATGCACCACACCCATATTCTTGGGACGGTTTTTTTGTATGTAAGGCATTGTTACGATGACGCAAAAAAATTACTCAGGAACTGTTTAGTGCATACTTCTTTGAGGAAATGTCGGCGGTTCAGTCTTTAAACCAAACCTGCACTTGGCTATTTTTATGGTTTCAGCGATTTAAAACTGAACTTCCCCGTTGTTTGATTCACTTGTTTCGAGTATGTACTTCAAATAGGATCGCTCAACTTCTGTAACAACAGGACTTGAGTATTCTACTTCACTGCTCTGGCACTGGAAATAAATGGGCGTTTAGAAAAAGTGAAGTTTAAACTCGGCCACTCATAAAAATTTGGGGAAACAAATTATCTTACGTTAGATCGCAGGATTTATGTTACGAGGAATTTCGCGTAATGAGATTTCGATGTCTAAATTTGATGAGGTGTCCTCATTATGAAGTGCAGGAAACGGGAAAACTAGCGACGGAATCCGTTTAAGAAAAGAATGTTCAGGAAATGGCTCTACCACGTGCCCAGAATAGTATCCGAAGCCATGGAAGAAGCTAGAAGTTCTTATTACTATTATACGTTACAGACGAGCTGGCTAGACTTGTCACACGAATTTCGTAGTAGGTAAGTTGCCTGGCTATTGATCGAATTCAAAATTGAAGCAACAGTTTTACTATTCTAGCCTACTTCACAGTCTATTCCACATTTTTCCGTGATTACGGTTTTGTAAGCGTTTCGAACAAGTCTTTCCTATTCTGATTTTTTTTTGATTTTTTTCTATTCTGGTTTTTCCTAAAAGGTGGCAGAGCAGTAGAAATAGATCAGTTCGCAAATTTCATGGTTAAATTTTTTTTCTTGAGCAAAACTCTACATTGCTAGAGGCACAACAGTGAGATTTTTATAACGCTCATCACAATTTTTGGCTGACGATTGTTCAATTTGTTTGGGTTGTGCCATGCCCAAAAATCGTATTAGAAATCCTAGAGCTTTCTAAGGTGCTAATAATAGTGATTTCGGCTGATTGTTGGGGTGGCAACCGCTTGAGTGGCAGTAGTGAACTGGTCGGCTAGTGTTACGGGCTCATTTTGTGAATTAGCCATGTCTGTACTCATGAATGAATGTCTAAATGCTCCTGGTTTAGACTGAAGAATTCAACCAAACACTGTGTAGATCGCCAAAAGTATTGTCTGTGATAATTCGAACTTGAGTTCAGAAAGTCTGTATCCACGAACTCGTGTCAGCGTAAGATACACATGGTTCGTCGACGCTCACCTTATTTGAATTCTTCCCATTCAGCACCTTGATGGGGTTGAAATTGAGAAGTTTGCGATCCGATACCGAATTTCATGACCCGATTTTTTCTTGGTTTCCTGGACCATCTGCCGGATTTTTTTATTTTCAATTGAAAACATCGAACTTTCTTGACTTTGAGACATCGAATTTAACGTTCTGCATAATCCTGCGGATCTCTTCACTGCAATTTTCGAGTTCTAGAGGCCAATCTTCCGTTGCGGTAACTTTCACCGGAAGCCGACAGCGTTATCCAATGGCTCAATTAACCTATTTATTTTCGCTGTTGATCGCACCGAACGTCGTGAGGCAGATCTTATCGTAGGTGACTTGCGGTATTCACAGGAACGGCTCTACTCGATTGTTGAGTATGAGTATGAGTTAGCGTCAGTAGTAATGTGAACCGGGATTTTTTAGGGTGCCAGTCACAGGGGAATGTGACTAGGGGAGTGTGGTGGTGTTAGAAGTTGGCGGAAAAACTGGTCATGAAGCATTTAAGAGAATTCATTTGCTAAACTGAATCACTCGAGACGACTTCTTTTTGTTTCATTTCTTTAAAGTGTAAAGTTACCTTCACTGTGAGTGTTTGTCTGAAAGCACGGGCGTTACCAGCAGATTCAAGGTTATCGCTTCCTTACAAATGTGCAAAACACCTTGATCGAAGCCATGGACTGCGGAAATACGGAAAAGTATCCGCTCGCTTATTAGTCTCGATACTTTTTATGAATGAACTTTGAAAAATATGTCTATTTGTTTTTGTTGATATGTTTATCATAAATATTATATTTATACTATTCTATTATATTATATTTATACTATTCTATTACTTTGTAAGTGCTTCTGAACTGAGACTTATCACTCTGTCATTGCCCAATAACGGAATATAAGAAAAAACGAAAAACAAAAAAGCATTTCAGCCTTGGTTGCTAAATTTTGAATTTTTATGATTATTAAGATCAAAATTTGCAGCATATTGTCGACCCTTCGTTTCCCCGTTTAGAGTCCTTCGGGAAAGGGTGTAGAAGGGTAATTTTGAAAACATAGCGTGAATATCATTGTGTGGTAGTGACAAGTAGCCCTCTATACAAACGTATGGCCGCAGGTTTAAATCCCGAACCGATATCCGCCCAGGCCAACCGAGCCTTATTCCTTCCCAGTCAGTTGGTATTATAGTTGTGTGGGAGAATAAAAACACTGACTTGTACATCGGCTGGCCACCGCAATTCATTGTGTGAGCCACATACGCATACACCACACCACTAGGATTCAGAATTGAGCCGAATACGGGGCGCATCCCTCAGACGCAATTGATTAATGCCAGAAGACTGAGATTTCTTATTCTTGTTTAATATTTTTTTTTGCTTTTCTTTAGAAAGGAGAATTCCACCAAAAGATTCTGCTTCAAGGGAGAGTGTTTTTTTTTTTGGTAACACACATTCCGCTATTCTACAGGTTTTGCACCATCACGATACTTTTTACTTTGTTTCTGATAACTCTTAGTTCTTCAAGTCATTGACTTTATGAAGTTTGGAATCTTATAGAGTTTTTAATTGTTTGGCGAATATCTACTTTTGGAGCTTTTCTCAACCATTATCGTCACAAAAAGGTCTGCTGGAGTCATCAGTATCGACTCCAGAGATAAACCGGATCTGTCTGAATTGAGTCGGTGGGTTGATCAATTCATTCGGACTGAATGATGCCCCTGACGCATTCCATTGAGTCGTAAAGCCTCTGAATTGGTATGCAGTCCATCCCACGACTTGTGATTGCTATTCCCATAAGTGCGTTCGTTTTTTTTCCAGTTTGTAAGGTACTGTACTTATGGCTCAGCCAGTGCAAGGTTGGATTCTCGGGTCAGATTCCTATTTCGGAAATGCAATGAGGTCGCTCCAGTTTCTAGGCAATCTCTGTATAATTCTTGGAACGGAATAATTAGTTGTTCTACTATTTTTTACTTTATTGAATTCATTTTATTTTCTTGCTTATCGATTTCTTCGCTTCCTTCTCGGGGCTACCTACTTGAGAATGGAAGGGCAGTTAGCATTTTTAATATTCGCATTACTCCTGTTTATTATAACGAAATTGGTACAAGCTCAAGTGGTTCCCAGCTATTCCTGATTAGAACGATCCTTAAGTTTTGAAGGATGATCTTCTGAATTCCGTCTGAATAGCTTAAATGAAATTCGTCGCTTTGTGAGGTGGTGTTCAGATCCCGGTATCGAAACGTGTTCGAACTTTTGAAGAAGATGATTACGTCGAATTATCAAGCCGTTGAAATGAATTACTCCATCCAAAAAACCTCTCGAGACCTAAGAATTCTAACAGCATTTAATAGGTTCGATTTCTTTTGTCAGACAAAAAGGCGAAAACGAGTTCATATGGAATTCGTTCGGTAATGGAAATGAAGGAGGGCTGGAAGGGCGAGTTGGATGAAGCAGAGGAGACGTGGTTTAGAAGTTCATCCTCCGTCATTTGTGATTTTTATGAGGATTTGCTTTGCAAAGCCATTCCATCTTGACTTTAATTGATTACCCCTTAACTGTCCTGTTCCTTCACCTCTTCTGGGAAGCATGCTTAACTAACTGTTGAAGGCGACCTTGAGTACTTGGATTAGCCCTACGTACAGAGGTGGGGGCTAAGGTGAAAGACAAAGAGCAGGGTGCTGGAATGCAAAAGCCCGAGTTCGAGTTTTTTCCAAAGCCGGGGTTTCGCCTAAATTCACCATCCTCTCAAGACATTCGCATCGTCTACTGCATTGAAATGAGAGCAGTTAACAAAAAAGTTGCTAAAAAAAATTGATGAAAAACTGATGAAAACTTGTGCCGGCTTTTGAGTTTTCCTTTGGTTACAGTGGACTTGCTACTAGTTTTCTTTGGGTTGAAGGGAACTTACTACGTCCTCCATTTCCTTCGTGTGAACAGTGACGCTAAGGGATTTTTTGTGAAAGTTGTTCTTTTTAGCGTAATCATGATCACTTAATGTATCCTTATTGTAATTCTTGCATTCCCTTTTTCGTATCTTTTACCGATTGCTTATAATCGCTGTTCTCTCCTACATCTCCGTTTCCCTTGGCCCCTACTCTTCGTCCGGTGGTCACATTTGTTATTCCTTCATCATACGTCTTCCTTCTTGCGGTTGGCCCTCTCTGTCATTGCGCAGGCTGTGATGATTGAAGACGAATGTATCTATTTCGGCAGCGCCATCACATCCATATTTGGCTGCGACAGCCGCCTGGAGAGAGGGGCAGAGGCGCCGCCTCACTGATGGCGAACGTACCGGCGATGACCTTCACCTGAACGACATACCATACGCCAACTCCTCGTATCTTATCACCATACTATAGTCGGTTAATTATCGACCCCTAATTACATGGAAAACCCCAATTAAAACAGTTTATAGACAACTAAAATTGGGTGACCTCGACTAGTCTTCGTCAATGTTTCTTTACCGTGCGGACTTCTTTGTTCTTGATGGGATGATCAATAGCTAACCACTAATGTGCTCTATCTTGACTCTTCTCTCTTCTCGTCTAGTCTGAGTTTCTTCGACATTGTTCTGCGCAGAAAACGTAATTTTTGTTAAACTTTGATCCCAAAATCGCTCAGAAGCCTTTACGTACTAGAAAAGTTACTTACGAAATCTGTTCTGTGCGGACTTTTTTTGTAGATGCCAAGACGAATTAAATGAGCATCGAATGTGGTTTTCATTTGATACCGAGAATTTGCGATATTTAATGTTTTAATGCGAACTTCGTTGTCAAGACATCTGCGATAGTGAAGGGGGCGAAGGTGCTCACTAACACCAGCACTGCCTAGATTTGGTTCCCTAGCTCTTTTACAGCCTAGTGCTATAGTTTTGAAATTTCCTTTTCGACTTATTCCTCCTTCTAGGTCCCACACTGGATTTACTTGAAAACTTGGCATCTATTCCTGCTAGTCTTTTTTTGAAGAGAATTTTTATATCCCTTAATTAGCACAAGCAATTGAGATGTGCAAGCGATTCAACTTATTGTTGGAAAACATGGTTTACTGCCCTTTCCACGGTAGAATCATCTTTGAATATCTTCTAAAGATTTTTTCTTTGTTTTTTCAGTCAATTCAGAAAGCTTATTTTAATAATTTAGCGATTACCATTTTGATAAAGAATGTTGTGGTTGAGTTTTCATTGGTATCAAGTGATTGATCCCGATTCACAGATCAAGTGATTGACTTTGGGTCGGGCCAATGCTGAACCTGTAACTGAATACCCATCGAATTGCGATAAAAAAATCTTTCAGCTTAATATAGCTTTTACCCTATGCTACGGGATACGGGTACATAGGCAATTGTCTTTTGCTGACAGCTACACAGATTACTAGGAAAAAATTTCGTGCCTGTGTGTGAGAAGTGTTACTGCCTAAACATTACATTATGTATTTGTCGCACTCTGCCACTCCCCCTTTCCGATAAATTCTATAAAGATCAGTCATATCGCACTTGGAATGGGTACCACAAAGTTTTTGCGTTGGTAGCGATCTGAATCGACCTTTCTATACGTGATCCTTGACTGTTTCTGTATAGCCGATATTACCGTTTATTCGCGCGAAACGAAATATGCGAGTTCAAGAACAGCCTATTGCCAACGGAAAATTGGTCATTACGCAGTTCACCAGAAACAGGGATATAACAGGGATATACCGGGATAATTTTTCTGTTCCCGGGTATTTTCTAGTCTCTGACACTCAATAATACTATCAAAGCATTTTGTTCCAATCAGAGATCTCGGGACTTGTGGACTCATGCACTGTAAGAGAATAACTAGTGAATGGCTTTTTCCTAATTTAGATGTTTTTATTGAGTGTACTGAAATGGTGCCTGGATCCTTTTGAAAATAGATTCTATTCTCAAAGAAAGGAAACTTCAGTTCTCAGGATGCCGCTCAAATTCAGGGATAGCGTTGAAGAATCCAGACGGAAAAATCACGAGTTCGATCCTTGTTAAGGCAAAAACCTTGCCGTGCAAAAATTGCAACAATGGTGTCGGTACCGGCGTCAGGTTCGAGTGATGGGCTGCTGATAAAGAAATAGTGTCATAATAATATTGTGTAAAGCAGCTGAATAAATCACCTTAAAAAAGTATCGGATGTCGTTCACAGCGTCGAAATTCACATGTGAACTAATGAATGTTTGATGTTATCTAGCAGATCTTGTGAAAATTTCGGTTTTTTATTTTTTAATCCGCCCGCCAGAAGCCCCTTTCTTGGTGTTTCCAATGTAGAACTTTCGATTTTCATCTGGCAAATTCGGAATTTTGGGTTTGATACCTGGCTTTTTGCGTATTTTCAGAAAGTTCTCAATTCAAACTCTTCACCGATTCTTCAGCGAATTAGGCCATTGCCTTCCCATCGAATTCTTTGATGGGGTGTTGTCGGTTCCTTTGTGGCTTGTCAATCCTCACTCTATAACTGGCTACTCGCACCAAATCTAGTTCAACGATGATGGTTAGCGTGTATAATTCACATCGCAATCCTTTTTTTGGTTTTACACATTGAATGGCCAAATATCTCAATAGTTGAGCCGTCTTCGATCCACTTAGTAGCCTCAATCAAGACTGATTTTGCCTTGGTCCAATGCAAGGACGAATTTATCCCCAGCATTATTTTGGTGAGGATCTATCTCCTTTTCTACATCATATCGAAGCAAATGAGAAAGCTGCTATTCTTTCTTCCGTTTACATCAATTCTGTGAATGAAATTGTCAATTTTACCCTCAACCTACATATTAAGCTAGTTGCTCAGCCTCTGCCTGTAGATGTTTTCATTCTGGTTAAATCTGGCTATTTACGGGGTCTCTCCATTTTGTTACATCAAGATGTTTCGAAGGCCGTATGTCCTATCCAATTTAACGGCCACTTGAGAATGACTGCGGTTCCACTCCTGCGATGCGGAAGAAGGTTGCATTGAAGTGATTCGTGGCTCTTTTTTGTTGCTTTTTACAGAAGGCCTTGTCTGCTGGTCTTTGTGTGTGTATGTGCCTATCATGAACTTGGACAAGGCCTCGAGGATCATTTCGAGGGGTGATAGCGAGCTTAGGACAAAAACAAGCCAAAATTTAAAAAGTTATTTGGAAAATACAGCTGCGGCAGGATTAGGTGACGAGACAACTAGCCAAGATCGCGTAATGAGCGGCAGATCAAGCCCAACGCTACGCACCTTACGTGAGGCCTGGTTTAATGAGTAAGGTAACGAAAACGTGAAAGTAGCGGAAGCCCGCTCATAGGGTGTGGGGCGTGTCCCTAACTCAACTCAGTTTCGAAAAATTTGTATTGTCATCGCCACACAAATAGATACAAATTGGAATGTAGCCCGGTGCAAAAATTGTCAACCTGCTCCCAGATGACAGGGTGGGAAAGTCCTTCATTAGAAAGCCTTGGTAGTGTAGGGGATAAGAGCACGGTTCCCGGAAAGGACAAGTACGGGATCGAGTCCTGTCCGGGACTGAAGTTTTGTCCATAAATCGTCAACCTTGTGAGACTTATAATGACAATTATTTGCGGAACTACAAATTTGCCTGCATAAGACGCAGATCGCACGAATGATTACCCATTTTTTCTGAAGGTATCTCTCAAGCTGAGAAAATGGGTTGTAATAGTGGAACCCTCAATCGAGAGAAGTTGGTTGCTGTTCGGGATGTACACCAAAACAGGTGGAATAATATGGAAAGTCTATCATTCTGTTTCGAAATTCGGTCGAAATAGCTTATTAAAAAATGAACATCACCAACTTTGATGGGCGAAGGGATGACACTAACGGGCGCCTTGTGTGTATTGGGAGAGCGCAGTTTGTGCAAAAAAAAAGCTCATAACCCCGCTTTATGATGACTCGGAGATTCGGAAAAACGGAAGTAATTAGGAGTTTCCGGTACAGAAGTACTCTGCGGGTTTATAGACTTGTACTTCTTTTACTAGACAGTACAAGTTTTTGTGTTAATGTGAGCAGGTCTGCTTGATAGATCCTACCGCAAATACAATATGATAGGGGAACAGGATAGATGGGTGCCACATATCGGAAGCAGACGATTGAGTTCGAGAAATACCCTAAAATTCCATAGATAAGAGCGGGTGAGCCTACCGGTGGAAAATGAATTGGAAAAAATCGAAATTGAATGCAGTCACCCCTCTAACTTGATGGATGGATAAATTAAACTTCGAAGAAGAAGTTAAGAAGAAGCTCCGCCCCTCAGCTCTAAACCCCGCCCACTTAATAAACAATTCATTTAGAAAAACAGCGATTTTTACGGATACGGACTGCATTCAATTTCGATTTTTTCCAATTCATTTTTCACCGGTAGGCTCACCCGCTCTTATCCATGGAATTTTAGGGTAGTAGAACCCGTTTCTTTGTAATTTTTAATAGTGCACGGTAGCTCTTGATTCTCACAGTAGTATTTTATTGTAATCGATTATTGAAAGAAGGCGTTTAATTAAGTGCTACAGCTATAATTATGAGAAAATGACTTTTTACGCCTACAGCTTCTGTCACAGGTGGTAAAATAACAGTAACGCTTCAAGACCAGCTCCCATGCCATTACGTTCTAGTCATACCTCTCCGCAGGAACGAAAACACTGGCTAGGACTTCTTTCTAGTCTTTGTAACCTAGTATACAGTCGATGTACATATTAAAAGTGTCTGCGATCTAGTAGGATCTAGTATCTCTATGACTTTGGCAAGAACTCGAATGCTTGGCGTAGCGCCAAAACAGAAACTCGGAACTTGTCGTCTTTAATTCTTCTTCTACAATTTGTGGTGATTTTAACTTGTAAAAGTTTCGCATCCTTTGAAGGTCAAATTTGTTTTGGTGATGTGCTCGTACGTTTTTATGTATTCCATTTATATGATCATTCGTTTGATTGCAGCATGTCATCAAGTCCGCATGGCGGACCTCCGGAATTGGGTTCCGCCAGTCCGGCTGGTATCAGAATTCAACGACGTGCTAATGCTACGGAACAACCGGTTTGTCGTTTTTCTATGAGAAAAGGTGTTTTACTGAGTGATACGTAATGCTAATCATTCATCGATCTACTTCCTACGTAAGCGTAATTGTCATTGTCGCCATCAAGTTGTTGATCGGGCAGAAGAACGGATGTCCTGGGGTAATTATTAAAGGGGATACTTGGAAAATTGAAGCGAGGAAGGAAAACGATAAGCTGAGAAAGGTATTCCCTTCCTCCCTTCCCCTTCCCTTATGATTTCTTTGAGACTTCGGTATCCCAGATGATCAGGGTAAAGTTCATTTGGTCCGTTGAAATGTTCACATTCTCAGGTTCAGGTCTAATCTCTGCCTCTCTGTCAGCCTTAAGCAAAACTGGTTCCAAATTCTCCTTTTTCAGAGCTATTCAATATTTTGGAATGTTGCCATGTGTGGCGCAGCTCCAACAGGGCAAGGAATGTGTGAATAACGCTTCCCCCTTAACGCGCCACATTTTCAAACGCATTCTCTTCATGAAGGAGTTTTCTTGTCTCCTTGTAAGGGAAGGCATTTTGAATCTTCTGTGAAGATGAATTCCGGCATGTGAAAATGCGTGAAAACCCATGAGATATTGCCAGTTCGGGCAAACACCAAAACTGTTACTCAACTGGAGAGAAGTTGTTCAGTTTAGTAGTACTCTATCATTTATTTATTTATTTTCTGTTTGGTTGGTTCGGAAAATTCCTTCCTCATAATTCTGCACGCTTGAAGCCATTGACTTGTAACGATAATGAAATTTTTCGCTTTCATCAGTTCCGTTTCTGGGACCCGCTTCCGCACTGGACTCTCATTCAGGAACGAAGGGACCCCTTCCGGATGTCTTTGAACCCTATACGATGACTTGCGATGATCAATTAGTCGACATTGAAGGGATTGGCTTGGTTGGCGAATACTGATTCCAGGATTCAATCTCTGGACCATGCAAGTAGGATAGTATCACTACACTTGCACCCAACCAAACATTTATAGTTAGGAAGTTTCTGTAAAACTCTTCATTAACATTTACGTGCCATACCAGTTGAATTCTTATGTTGAATTCCCTCTCTCTGCTTTTTACACTTTTTTATACTTAATCAAATATGTACTAAAATATAACAAATTTCTGACATCCGTGCGATTAAACTCAAAGTGGTTTGTCATGAGTCTGCGGATAGCAAGATTATTGTTTGAATAACGAGAGGATTGCTACGAAGGGAACTTATCTGAATTTTTGGTACCAGAGTAGATCCTGATCTCTCTGAAGAAAAAAATTCCATAGATCCTGATCTCTCTGAAGAAAAAAATTCCAATTTCAGTTAATACCTGACGTTAAGACGTGCCTACATGGGCAGCCTACTTGCTCACATATCTACTAGTCTTTTTTTTTGCAGTAGTGCTGATGCACCGTAGAAGTAAAACGAAGAGCTTATGCAGTGCAATTTCACTTCCGTAAAAAGAATACCTGCATATGTACATATAAATGAGTAAGGTAGCGCAGAGATAGTACGTTTGGTTGGCATCAGCAAGTAGGCATCGGCAAGTAGGCGTTTGGCAGGCATCGTGATTGTGCTGTCCCTACATCAATCAATCCACAATTCAATCCACAATCGTAGCAATAAAATGGCTATACCGTAGATGGTGTGATTGGTATTAAATAGTCTTTCGAGCACAGCATTTGGTCCGTATTCGCGGTCAATTTGAAAGCAGGTTTTTTTTTGCTTTAAACAGACTGATAGTGAGCTGGAGTTCGGGAAATTATGGTTTTCCAAGAGCAGAGTAAGCCCTATGGGTGAGCTTCTTATGCTTCATTTTACAAGGGTCAGAGTGCCGTCTTTTCTAAGGGTAAGAGGAGGCATGGGTGATTTTCAGGTCAAAGCGTACTTAGAGGCAGCTCAATTCAGATACCACTCTACTTTTCGTTATTTTTATCTATTGAAGCTTCCTCATACAAGTAACAAGTCACCTGTTGATTACCGCCCACCATGGGACCCTCTCTGGAAAAGTTTTTTAGAAGGATTCAGGTCAACCGGAAAACTTTCATCAAAGTGCGGTGTCCTTTCCAATTGATAAGAATGGCATGCGGTCCATATCCCAGCTCTGTACCTACCTGATTTGTAAAAAGTTCTCAACTTGACAACTTGAAGGTGATGGTGGGATGTTTCTAGGTCGTCTAGAGAGGTCAGTCATGTAAATGTACTTTTAGCGGCCGTAGAAGCGAACAGAGCGAGCATTTCAATATTCACCATATCCGCATTTTAATGTTTAATAATTCATCGACATTGATGACCTTCCCGATTTAATGACGATGTTCGCAGAGGAAATCGAATTCGATCCTCGGATTGGGAAGATTTCTCATGGGTCACTGATAGTAATCTCAGTAGGCCACCAGACCACTTCACCTGAATCTTTGCTTTCTTCATTCTGTTTGGGTAGTTCCAATGAGGGCTTTGACTCCAGCGATGATCTTTTATGACTTTGGCTTTATTTCGCAGACGTGGAACGTACGGATTTCTTTTGACTTCGAATTTTTCATATTTATCCGACCATACGAGCAGTAGATGGCTAGACAGTCCCAGGAACTAGACCTTAGGCGTGCTGTCTCCTAAAGGGTGCCTCATGGTAGCCATAGCTGAGTTATTTTTCAAGAATTTCAGGCGCTGACTGTCGGGCAGGAGAATGGAGTGAGTCCAGTTTAGGAACTCCGCGTAGTTCAGTAATGTTCCATTTTTCAAGAATTTTCCATTCCTTTTTTATTCGTAAATTGTTTGTTTAGAATGAAAGGTAGCTCTTGGTTTGAGTAAGTTGAGTTGGTGGCATCCGGAGCTTTGAAATGTTTGTGAGATGTCTGACCACTCCGCCTTATTCTGAGTCATTTTGTGGATGACTTACCTTTCTACGAAAATTCACGGCCATTGTGGCTAGGTCTGCTCGGAATGTGTAGTATGACATTAACCCAACTGCTGTATAACCCATACATTCCAGATCCGTTTAATCTATCATGTTCATCTTCGTTGCTTGTCAAAAAGGAGCCAGGAGGAGGGTCAGGTTCAGGCATTATTGGAATCTTGTCATTCTAGTAATACCCAAACTATCAACGTTTTATTTATCCAGATGGGGACGCATGGGTGTCGCTATTTGTTCGGCTCCACTTCTTCTCCTCATCGGTTGGAGGATTTCGTGTGAAGAGAGGGCTAAAGATTAACTTTGGCGAATAGTCTGTACTGTGCTTCCAACTTGATCGACGTTACGATCTTACCCCTTGGCTGTTTCTGTGGAGCTTTCATCAAGACTGTTCACCTTCACGTGACCCGCCTCTCGACCTTGCCATCTTCATTAGCTATAGAATCCTAAAATATTCGAGAACATCTCAATCAAACTTTACTCCCGAGTTAGATTCAGTGTGGCTGGAGGTACCTTTAAACTCAATCATGATAGATGATTGAGCTTGTAAGTCACGAAGCTCTAGTTTACCTCGGATTAGCGGCCAAATATCGGAACATGTTGTCCTTTACAGCACTGGGCATCCTCGTCTCGATGGTTCATTTCGGCTGTAAAAACTCATAACTTTGAACTCGATAAAGGGTTTTGCCTGAGTTTGCCCACAGTGCATCAATAAGGACATCGGTGATAACCATTGAGCACTCATCACACATACACTTTTCGTTGTTTTCGGAGATTTAGGAAGTTCAATCAGGCACTTTCGGTCACTTCCGCTATGGTGCAAACCGCTTACCTACTCTCCCAACAATGAGTACCGACCATTAGTTGGCGTTTTGTCGCGTGGCGTTCAGCAAGAGCTCACCATGACGTCCATCATTCCATTTCGGCCCGTTACTGCTAGTTCGTCACAAATCAGTAACCTTTAGCGCCGAAATTGTTTCACAATGATGTACACGTGCATCGGCTACGGGCCGATTGCGGTCATTACTACGATTACGGATCGTCACACAGCGCAGAAAACGTTTTTTTCATCAAGTATTTTCGCCTAATCCAGCGTAATTAATCACAGTTTTTGTTGAAAATCTATGACGCTCAGTGTGATGAGATATGCTCGTTTGTCATAGAACGATCTTGAACTAATCCAGCTGTGTTAGTAGTTCGACTCGTCCCCGTCTACACGGTGGTGTTGTTGTTGTTATTGTTATTGTTATGCCAGTAATTATTGCAAAAACTGCTACGGCTCCACCACCACGGAATGATATTCCCCTTCTGAGAAAAGTTCTAAAGGCAGGTTTTTATTGATTGGATTATGCTATTTCAGTAGGAATTCAGTTTTTGTTCCGTTGCCATATTGGAAATAGCTCAAATAGCAAAATCAAATCATATGAATCCTACTTTGTAACTATTCGTTTCCTCCTCTTCTTCCTTCGATTCTTTTAGAGATTATTAATTACCGTGTCATGTTCAAATCGTCATTATGCTGAGATTGATCATCCGAGAAAGAAAGCAGAGGCGGGCATTGGCTTGGAAACGCGCTTGGATGGACGTGGTCGCTGGTTCGATTCCTTGCATCGGCACCTAATAGCCCTCATTGCCCCAGGATGTTCAGATGTTAAGGTTAATCATACTCTGTAGAAAAGCCACAAGAAGGCTCAGCTAGACTTTGTGAGCTTCCTGTGGGTGGAATGTGCATTCATTCGCTACGGCAATACTTTTCATGAGGAGCAAGCCTGGCGCATGCCGAAACTGCTGCCATGTATTTTATGAAATCCTCTCCGAGCAGGTAATGCTATAAGCATTGGAGAGGCTTAACAGTCCAGTCAGGTTCGAAAGCCGGCTTAGCAGAAAGCAAGGATGGAAACAATCGTCTTCAGGGATGAGCAGCGCCTCTCAAAGCGCTTGGGTGTTGGCTGCCAGCAACTGAGCGACTTTTTCTGTTTTATGATGAGATTAGCGGGGATCGGACTAACTGCCCAGTGCCTCCAGGGAGATCCAACCTCGTGGTGTGATCATGAAGAATGATACCTAGCTTGACCAAAGCGTTATCTGTTTTCATTGAGTGAGGTGAACAGTTAACGCGATTGGAAGTTGACCCTGAATATATTCAGTTCTGATCAGGTTCAAAACCGCATAAAGTTATGAGAGCGCTACTTTGTGGGTTACATTCTTCGTAACAGTACAGTCACTGCTAGTGATTTCGACAGAATATATTTTCTATTTATTATTGCGGGAAACGCCCTCGTGCTTATGGCAGGTGAGAAGTGAATTTTTATCTCCAGAGGTAACTTTTTTGTTGTGTCTATCGGAGAAACATTTTGGATTTTGATTGTCGAGCACTCAATTAGCCTGTATTAGTAGGCAGGCCTACCTCCTCGGTATTGATGGATTTTAAAAGTTTCCACCTTGCCATGCTATATCTTAAAATTTTTTGTTTATTTGTTCGTTTATTGATCAATTGTTTAATGGATTATTTTATTTGGTTATCTTTTTTGCGCTCACGGGCGGGGTACAAAAGAAGAGGTGGCCAAAGTTCGCCAGAAAGTAAAAATCAAGCTAGGAAAGAGAAAAGAATGGAAGACGAAGGAAGCGGCTAGCCTTGGAAGATTCGATTCCCTCACATAGCGGGCGTTTTCCCTCAAACACCTATATTTTGCAGCTCCTGTCCCCTGTCTCGAAACCCTAGTTTTTGTCTAAAAAATTGAAATGGATGTGGATTATTTTTCGGATTTCGTCTTCCTTTGAGCCATAATCATTTTTCCTACACTTTCTGGCCTTTTATTTAATTTCATACGTTTTTTTTCTGACTTTCCTGACAATTAACACCCTTAAATGACACTGTTCCACCAGTAGCAGTAAAGTATTCGGTCGCTGTTTGTCATGTACATAGCACTGCAAGTTTATTATGTAACCGCGTATTGTTAAGGATTGTTGATGGTGTGTGATAAGGTGGTGGCGAATTGGGTCAAGATCACTCTATCAACGTCAACGGGTAAGACGAGGCCAATGTCTTCATCGTCCGGTGCGCTCCCAGTTGACCGCGCATCTTCAGTTATTTGGGGGATTTCGAGACGATCCAAAAAAGTGCCCAATTCATTGCAACTACGCAGATGATATATACAGCGAACGTACGATATGTCAAGAATTGTGACGGGTGTTTTAGGTCAGTGGCATGGGGGAATGAACTTCTATAAATTTTGATGGGGGATTGGGGAGATGAAGAAAATTTTATATTTCCTTCGTATTTTCTCTTATTTTATTTATAATAACTATTTTTTTAATGAGGAATGAGGATTGGTTAGGTTTGAAACTCCAATTCAATGGTCAGGCTACGGTGTTCCTCTTTGTCAGTCAATCCTCCATCCTCCTGGGGTCCATCAGTTTTCACTGGCTTTGTCTGGGATGAAATAAGCAGAAGTAGAGGTAAAGCATTAACTTGTGTATTCTTCAGCCTTTGCAAAACACTGCATAGACCAAATAAACCTTTGAAGGACAAGTCAATCGTAATCGAAGGTCGAATGCATGGCGCACCCAAAAGTGAGGTACAAAATCGTCAGGATAAATTTCACAAGAACTGTTGCGTTTCGATTCGATTCGTGGTGACGTAGCTCGAGGCTCTAGTACGGTCTGCACATTCCGTAGAGGGGTTTCTCCAGGCTCAGAACGCCTCCCATTTGATCATGTTTACTTTCCCATGCTCTCCTTAAACGCCCATAAATATTTACCAGTTCCTTTTGAAAGGGCGTATTTCGTATTTCAAGTATGAAGTGATTAAGGTCATTCAAGATTTGAAGAATCATTTAGCATTATGAGGTTAACGACGTTTCTTTAAGAATCGCAAATGGGATGTGGAATAGAGTCGGGAGGCTATGTAATGTCTATCATTCTTCTATAGAACCTCGCATTTTTGTTTTCTCGAACCGGGTACACTCAACATGGTTAGGTCACTTGTGACAGTGCAGGTGTACTCATGGAAATTGATGATTCTTTCTGACCACATCTAACAGTCTAGTTTATATCCAACATATTGGAACGAAAGCTAGAGAGGGGGAGGTGGAATTCAGGTCAAGGAGAGTGTATGACGGTAGCACGGTTGGTAACGGCAGTGTTCATTATTTGCGTGGGCTGTAAAATCGACCTTTCAGGAGGTGACGAAGCTTCAAATTAGCCTAGTCGGTTGGAAAGTCAAGTACAATTATAATAACGCTAATTCATAATGCAAACGGCGATAGCTGGAAAATTTTATTGAGAACCAGTAAAGATGGAAGAATAAAGCTCCTGCTGTTGTTCAGTATCATTTTGGAATACGATTGCGCACTCGAACTTGTAGTTGAATACGAAATCGACTTATCCAATTCAATCCAGGCGGCCTGTACTGATTCGCTGACTTGGAGAGGTGAAACACTTTGTTGATTACAATGCGTATTCTGTGATTCGATCCCCAGACCATACGTGTTCTGGCGGCGCCTCCTGACACTACACTTCTTCGGACAGGATTGAAGCATATTATGACGAATCTACAAAGTTTTTTGTTTTTCAAAGAGGAGATCTATTAGACGTTCACCTCTGTAGTACTTAGTCTGTGAACCATCACCAAATTGTGAAAAGTTGATGGTAATGACTGAAATTTCCGCGTCTGTCCTGCCAAGTCAATATGTATGGTATACACTACACGAGATGAATACCTATTGGGCCTGTCTTTGGACATCATCGTGAAATTCTCCGATAGGATTTGTGACTTCCAGGGAATTATCTTGAAATTTCCTTACTAAACCAACATTTTATGAACCATTAGGAATGTCTCGGCTATACTTTTCCATTGCATTTCCTCCCTAGGAAGAATTCATGTTAATCATCATGTTTGCTCTAGTGTGTTCTAGTATTAAGACAATTTGTCATGCTCCGCCTTTCTTTGACTTAACTCTTTTTTTCCAGCTTGGACCACCACCATCAGTTCCTGAAGATCAGTCTGCTTCACAATCCAACACGCTGACACGCACTACGGGCACCTTGAGCACCTTGAAGAGAGAGCGAGCAAAGGAACGTGAGCGACAACAACGTGAACTGAACATTCTCGCGGAATTGGAGAAAAAGGACGAGCAAAGTAGAAACGCAGAAGCGGCCGACGCTACCGAAGCTGGCAAACAACGGAAATCGCCTACACATCCTCCTCTAAAGGAGAGGACCAGTTACGTGGAGGTGAGCCAGATGTCTTGAAGTCTTTTATGGTCATGACCGGCCGTTCATGTTTTTAAATTCTTATCTGAGAGCTATCGAGAGACGGTTTTGTCGGGTTTGAGGCAGTATTTCTTTCAAAATAAAAGTATCTCGCTTATTTACCGTTTATGATCCACTCTGGTGCATATTTCACTAGTCCTTTCCTCTGAAATTGGCTTCGTTCCCCCTTAGACTTTTTACTTTGTGCTTTCTGTTGGTGCCAGTTGTCGTCTTTGTATATGAAGGTATGGCTCTTCAGGAGCCGCATTCAAACGCTACAACTTTGGAGCGGAAGGAGCGCAAGATGGAGAAGGAGCAGGCATTGGTGCGACGAATCACTAATGACATGCAAATCGCACACTATGTTCGTCAGATGGAAATGGCCCGATCACATGGAAAACGACATCGAGGAGGTCAGCATCTTGAATATCGCGCCTCAACTATAATACCGTTGCCATAGAGATTCTAGCTGTAGCCTTGACGTGGTTTATAGTTTCGGCGACCACCTTCCCATTAAGCTGATCGTGGATATGTCTTCCACTTTCGTAGATAGTTGCTTCCCAATATTTCGGAATTGGAGATACTGAAAAGCTCAGACAGAGGGTTTGTGCATAATGGAAGTGGATGTGCTGAGAGTAAAAAAGAACGAGAAGGTGAAAAAGGGGCAGAGAAAATGGAAGTATAAAGCGGAACAGCTGTAGAAGTCGTAGTAGAAGCTTTTAAAGCAAAAGAGAGCCGCTCTATGACCCCTTGATTTCCTTCATTGAAGGTAGCTGAAAAATTCTGTGTCCGGTCCCTTTTTCTTGTCGATTTCACATTATCCCTATTGGCGCCACTTTCATTGCTGTAAACTTATTTTCTACTTTTTACTTTTAATTTGATTTTCAATTGTGTTTCAAGTTTCACTACTTTATGGCTAACTGGAAGTCTTTTTGGCTTATGATTCAGTTTATGGTCGTTGTTTTAAGTGACCACAAAGAAGTTACTTGTGTGAAACTTCTTGCTCCCTTATCAAATTTCAAAGATGAACTCGTGTCTGTAAGAATAGCTACGCCTGCAGTGCATACTGGAATACATAACCGTTGTGCTTAAGCTTTTAATCTATTCAAACTATTTATCAGCAACATTGAAGTGAACCTAATTACAAAGATCAGTGTTTTCAGCTTTTTCAACTGGTGTCTATCGAATTCGTTCGTTACGTTTCGTCGAAGCGGGATTACGTCGTGCCTTGTGGTATCTTGGCAAAGCAATAGCAAACCATAAACTACTATTCGTGGTAGGACCTTGTTTCAATACTTGGTAATAGCAGATGTTTAATAGTTTGATTTTCGAAAAGAGCTGGATCAGTCGTCATTACTGGTTAGGGATACTTTCTTTAAAACTTCGAAAATAATATTGTTGCTTTGTCTGCTGGAACTTTGATTTTCTGAAAATTTTCATTTTCCATGTTTATTTAAATATTTATGTAGCTTGAATAATCGGTACATCCTCTCATTATTGTTTCACATAGTATTTTAGAGTGATAGTACTCAATTTTTTCTTTGGTATATAGAGAATTCTTTTCAGTAATTTGTCTATTGCAAAGTTTATTACCAAGACTTATCAAAAAATTGGCTAAATTCCAGTTGCTGCCGTTGATTTTCGTGTCTGCATCTCTAATTGGTCCTGTGCTATACCGCAATAAAATGACAGCCACGTTGCCGTTTCCTGTATTGGGCGGTAATGGTAATGACGTCATCTCCAATGGATACAGTATACAGCGAGCGCAACGGGACTTCAACTACAGTAATCCAGCATTTACGGCATTGAATTTTCTTGATACATCCACCTACGCTGTATTGCTGAGGACAATGTAAGACATTCTACCACTGACAATTAAATTTTTATTTTTATGTTTTACTTTTCAGTTATTTTTTTGATTTTTTAAAGATTTTATTATTGAATTAATACAGTTTAATCAATTTTGGAATAATTCAGAGTGTGTTTCTGTGAGCTGAAGCTTGCTAAGCATATTTTTAGGGTCGCAAGAGACACTATCCTTCGTAAAGACGCAGTGTTAGCCTATTCAGCATTGAAGAAACGGCTTGATAATTTTCCTATTGGGAACCGAGAGGTAGCGAATTACCAATTCCTATATTTCCTTGGATCTTCTGGAATTTTCTCATCGTGATCCTATTTAGTTCTTGGAGTCATGCCCAGCGGAATGTGAAATGGAGAAGGAGATGGTCGACAAAATAATCAAGAAGAGTCCTCAGGTAAGGTCCTCAGGTGTATGAATTTTTAGGGCTCCCATTGAAGGCGATGTTTATGTCTGATGCCGTATGTGAACAAGGAATTCACAGATGGTGGGGGGAACAGCTAGGTGGCTGACACGGCAAATTTTCACCCGAAAATAGCGATAATAGTAATCATGAGCCCCTTATCATAACTGGCCTGATGTGGGGTACTTATTCAGCTGAGCGAGTTGATGGGGCAAGGGTCAGGTCATTCGGTCTGACCAGTTAGGATTGCTGATGAAAAGGAGATTGTTGAAATTATCATGTTCACGTTATTCTTGCATTTCATAGAACTCGATCCAAATTTTCGGTTTCCTTCTTTACCGCTAGACTTTTGACCATTTCCACTTCCTTTTCTCATGTACATGGCTTTGTTGAGAAGCCTTTAATTGAAGTTTTTCAAGCAACCTTTTCATTTCTATTGATATGAATTACATTCCTTACAAGACATAGCGGATTGTAATCCCTTCGTTTACCTTTTAAAAGTTTTTTTAGTCAATTTGTATGTCTTCCCTTTGACGTTGCCCATGGGAGTGTCGTTTCGTCACGGTTTTCCGCAGGTGTCAAGCACGTAGTAGTGCTTCATAACGACTTTACCGTTGTATTGTAATGCATGCTCGTGAACTTCCCCATGTAAACTCTTGAATTGAGTTTCGAAGGGGTGGTGTAGTGGACAAGGCGCACCAGTGCACGTGCGTGGTCTGGGATCAGATTTGGAGTCGATGTTCGCCCAGACCATCCATACCCTTCATTCTTTGGGGCGTCAGCTGGCCAACGTAAGTCCTTGTATAGGCCACCTCCATTAAGACGCCAGTACGATTGTGAATGGAGGGCAGATGCGTGGCGTGCGGGCATCCCTGAAAGGGTTTGATCAAACTCGGAAGATTCACTCCTTTGTACCTTTAAATGACTACGTATTTGAATTATGTGAATAAGCCCACACTCACAGAAATTGTAGAGGCACTTATAGACCCTCGAAAGGGTTTATACAGGGTGACCCACATGAAGTGTGACGCAGAAAACTCGCTTCAAAATTATACAGATCAAACCAAATAGGAAACTATTACTCCTACACAATCATCACAAAATTGTAAACAACATATCACATCTCGCAGGCAGAATGACCATATTTCGCTCTGATGCGAACATCCAACCTCATTCGGATGTTTTCAAGAATGCGCGCAATCACTTTCTTCCCGCGCTTCTACAAAAGAACTTTCTTTCAGAGGTTTCTAAGACTGTATTTGAAAGCGCAGGCTTCTCGCTCCAGAATCGACCATACACCAAAACCCAAAGGATTGAGATTGGGGAATTCGAAGGTCAAAACTGCTTCGCCCCAGAAACCCGGAAGCGTGATTTCACAACATTGCAGCATCTTCTTTGCGGTATGTTCTGGTGCCCAATCCTGCGGAAGGTTTAGCAGACGTTCATCGCGTTCCTTTCCGCCCAAGCGATCACCGCTTCATCCAGCCCAGGAGCCCATAAGTTGATTTTTTTATTGCCCGTCACACTTCATGTGGGTCACCCTGTACTTAAGCTCACCCTACGGCCGCTAACGCCTTATAAGTCTTTGGCAACAATTAATTGACAACAGAAGAAGATAAAGTCCCTTTGTTTCATTTGCAAATCTACCATTTTTTTCATCATTCGGGTTCTCAATTGCCGTATTCATGGTTTGAATGTGGATTTCCAGGTGGCACTGACGTTTCCCGAAACGTTTGTCAGCATGACCAAAGATTCAACAAATCTCAGTCGAGTTTATCTTGGAGGATCTATTGGAGGCAAGTTTGATTTTCTTGGGGTAGAGGGTTCGAGGTGGTGGTTTCCATTTTCACTGAGTTTTGAAGGAATGCATTGATGCGGGCTATCAGTGTTCGCTTTTCATTGATATTGTCCGTTCTTCATTAACACCACATATGAGCAATACGAAAACATCTTTAATTGAGTATGAAGTGTCATTTTAGGCGTCGAAACTGATTCCGACGGTGCCATTTCCCGTGCCCAATCTTTAATGTTGACATTCAAATTGAAAGAAAGCGTGACTGCTGAACAAAATGCTGCATGGGCAGAAAATTTCGCAGAGCAGGTAAGTATTTTACACTTTGAATTTTTAACCACATTTTTTTATTTTTATTGGTTTTTGTGTAGAGCGACGCTTGGGTACTTCCCATTTTCCCCTAGTTGTTTTGTTGATTGTGTTCATGGTTCACTTCTCAAAATATCGGTCAGATCTTCAGGTTCATACTACGTCGGCTCCAAATGTTTCGATTTCATACTGGTCTCCGACATCATTTTCGTCATGGGTAATTCGTTCCTTGTCGAAAGGATATAAATGGCTGTTGGTTTCCGTCGGCATGCTGTCACTATTCTGCTTTTTGGCTTCATTTGGAACAAATGCCTATCAGGTACGTGCCGAGTTATTCAGGATTTGTGGTTCAGGTGGTTAAGATCTTATATGGGAAGTTTCTTACATTCTCGTATTCTCCGTGCGGTAGGGAAAGAGGGAATAGAATGGCTCTGAGAGCTTTTGTCATGTTTTTGTGCAAATTGAAGACTTAGCAAAAAAAAAGAAAGAGTTGAGATGTTCAACGATGAGAGGCTTTGAAGGCGAAATAATACAAGATTATTTAATTTGGAAAATTTTCTTTTTTTTCAGAAAGTTTTTTCAGTCGATTTTGTTCATTTTCACTTTTTATCCTTTTGACTATCAACATGCTGTCAGCATGCTTACCAGCAGAACTACTTTTTAACTGTTTTCGAAAATTAGACATTCGCTTGGTTATGTGATTACTTCTTTGAGATCACATTCTTCAATGGGCACATACTTGAGAGTACCTCTAATAGCCAGCTCTACGCATATGCCATGAGCCAGAAAGTTGGCCAGTAGGGTTTAATTTTTTTAGAGGTAAGGTGAGGGCTCCATGTGTTAGTCTTGTACTGTATTTGTGAATTTTTTCTCGAATTACTTACTGTCTAATTTGATTTGTGTTTGTGTGTCAAAACACCCGTTAGAATATCACTCGAAAAATCCCTCAAATACGTTCCTGCCATAACGAGGGAGTGAGACTTAACATCAAAACGAAGGCTCATCAGAAAAAGAGTGAATGAAATGGAATCATCGATAATCTGCGGATCGAGAGCCATGTCATTCAACGCGTTCTAGGGGAGATTGAGAGAAAAACCACGACGATCTCTGGATTTTTCTTGTTAGCGTTCCATCACATTAACGTTGCCTAATGCTTCCTGTGAGGGCTTTACTTTTACTGCTGCAGTGTTGATCTTACCCGAACCCAACGTTTTGGTGACTGGTTTCACTGCCTCATTGACGCAAGCATTTGAAAATGTTAGTCTGAGATCGGGCCCCAATTGTGTTCCTCTTAGCACTTTTTTCACTCGAACGAGAGCTGTTATATGTTGATCTTCCTCAAAGGGTTGAGCTTCTTGATAATGTCTTCTACGGAACTCGGCCATCTTATCATGTTTGAAAAGAATATAGGTGAAATGAGGAGGCAAGGGGGATATCTCACAGTGGTTTTTCAACAATGAAGAGACTGAAATTCATTAACATTGCTAACATTGTTAGATTGAAACAACACACAAACTTCTATTTTGAATAATAGCTACATACTTGTGAAGGAATGTGGGAGCACGGTGTCGGTGTTTACTGTAATCAGAGCCTTTTGCTAATAGGATTTGTCAAACTGAAGTAGATTCGATGCTCGTTGTTGTGACAGTCAGCTTTGGCCGATCGTTCAATGTCGGAGAGTATAAAGCGAAGTTTTGATTGAAAGGTTTCAATAGGACGCCGTCCGAGTTGCATCGAGACAAAATTGATTTGCTATTGATTTTTCGTATTTTACGACATTCGATTGAGTTAAAAATTTTGACAGCCAATTATTCATGCCCGTGCTATTTCCCATGATTCATGATTTTTTGTTTACAAACTGAATTCATTGGTTACTCAGTTTTTTTGATAACTTTGAAAAGGATTTGGCTTGCAGGGGTACGTATATTATTTATCTATTTAGTTATTTTTATTTACCAGTCGGGCCGCCCGGCTAACGCCGGGCTTCCCTCCTTCTTATGGGTTCGCCCGGCTACGCCGGGCGCTCCCCCTTCCTGTGAGAAATTTGCTATGCGTAAATAACACTTCGGATTCTCCTTTTTCTTTGAAAGCTCTACACCCTCAGTATTAGCTCCGAGTCATGAGCGATTTTTTCTGTAAGCCATCTTCGCTGTGTCCAAATAGAACATCGCATAACATCACAAATGCAATTACTCAGAGAAAAAAGTATTCAGATACTTCATCGCGGCTGAGTCTACTATATTAGCTACCATCAATGTTCCCAGCCGACTCCTTGCGTCCTCGAGTTTCAACGGTCTGGGTCCGAATCAATAGTATTTATTCACGCCCAGCCTTTTAGGGCGGAGTTTCGCCTTGCAACCTTCCATCGATGTTCCTATCCTGCCTCCTGTATTCTTTCAAGTTTGGTCGCTCTAGGTCCATTTTGACATTTCTCTGCAAGCCCCGCCCTGAAAGGAGTTATGAATTTCTAGCCAAACTGTGGGCGGAGTCCGGTCCTGCCACCCACCATGAGTTCTCTTATCCTGCCTCCTATGCTCATGCCAAACTTGAACTTCCAAGGTCCACAGGAACAGGAGCTATGAATTTCTGCCCAAACCCCGCCCATTGTGGGCGGAGCTCAATCCTGCTACCCATTATAAGCGTGTCCATCCTATCTTGGGTAATCTTACCAAATTTGGACGCTCTAGGTCCACGGGAACTGCAGTTACGATTTTCCGCACAAACCCCGCCCCCTGTGGGCGGAGTCCGGCCCCGCCGCCCACCATAAGTGTTCCTGGCCTGCCCCCTTACACCTACCAAATTTGAACTCTCTAGGTCGACGGGAACCGGAGTTATGAATTTGCGCTCAAACGTTTATTTCGCACAAACCCCGCCCCCTATGGGCGGAGTCCGGTCCCGCCGCCCACCATAAGTGTTCCCATCCTGTCCCCCATACACCTACAAAATTTGAACTCTCTAGGTCGACGGGGACCGGAGTTATGAATTTGCGCTCAAACGTTTATTTCGCACAAACCCCGCCCCCTGTGGGCGGAGTTCGGCACCACCGCCCACCATTAGTGTTCCCATCCTGTCCCCCTTACACCTACAAAATTTGAACTCTCTAGGTCGACGGGGACCGGAGTTATGAATTTGCGCTCAAACGTTTATTTCGCACAAACCCCGCCCCCTGTGGGCGGAGTTCGGCACCACCGCCCACCATTAGTGTTCCCATCCTGTCCCCCTTACACCTACAAAATTTGAACTCTCTAGGTCGACGGGGTCCGGAGTTATGAATTTCCGGTCAAACACACACACACACACACAAACACACACACACACAGACAAACCAACAGACACACTTAGCGCGTTATATATAGTAGGATACGTCGAGGTGACACACCCGGCAATGTATTAGAGTTGTTCAAAGTTAAGGGAAATTGTCACAGTATGCATATATAATCTCAAAAATTTGATAATCTCGAATAATAAGTATTATATTGAGAAGTCCCTCATAAGATTCAGCTGATGTTATAATGAAAACCATAATAATCAAGCTGAACGATTTGTTTTCAGTCAAAACCATTGGTTGGTCTGCAAATCGCATTCACGCTAGTGGTTTCGTGCATTGGTGGTCTATTTGTCCAAGTGGCTGGTTCAGCCCATTTTGATCCGTTAATCTGGCCAGTATTCTTCAATATCGTGGGTAAGTCTCACATGTCTAGTCCTTGGTGATATATCGTGGTAGCAAAATATTGTTCACTTATGTCTGATGTTTATGGAAAGCTTCTCTGTTGATGGCTGATGATACCACCAAAATAAACTGCTACTAGGGAATCAATCACCTTGCAAATATGCTATGTATAGCATTCCGTACGTCTGGCCTAATGGCTTTTGGGGTGGAGCAGTAAAATGCAGCGCACACTTGAAAGCTCACAATGGCTCCTTGAATTCTCTCTTGACCATTTTCGATAGCAGTGAGTCATATTTGCCAGTGAATCACTAACGGAACCCTGCGCTTTCGAAGCCGATGACGTATTTTTGATTTAACGGAACTATAGTTCCATTATAATAGTCAAGCGTGGAGAAAGAGTGGGGAGAGGATGATCCACGTATTAGTTTTATTTGAAAAAAGTAGGGGGTCTTTAACGGGTACATGAGAAACGAGTTTCAGTGCACTTTAGTACTGTATCCGCTAGGCCACCGTATCTTCCCCTTCTTGTCTTTGATAGTAAAGCGTCTATAACTGTTACTGTCGGTAGATTCCTGTGAATCAGGACAGTAAAATATTTTTTAAATTTTTTTTGAGTTGAAGCGAACCTTAGAAGGGAAGTTTAGTTTATCATCGACTTTCTGAAATGCCTGAATTGTTCTTAAAAAAAAAAAGATTAAAGAAACCATGAGTGAGTGAAATTTGCATTCCGCAATTGATTGATCATTGGTGTTCGGGGTTGGTGGTTTCTTTTTCGATTATTTTCTTCCATTCTGAATCTTGCCAGGATCTTTGTCCCATTACAATAAGTGTTTGTAATTGTAAATCCTGTTTTCGTCATCGCAAAGATCGTTTTGTTCTGGTGAGAACACTAGCGGCCATTCCCTCTCACAATGGTGTTTTTCTAGGCTTTTTTAAATGCACGCAGAATTTTTCATCGAACATTTGGGCGTTTATGGAATAGGCCATTTTCAGAACGTATAGTTGTTGAGTCATTTAACAGCTTTTCGAGAACATATTCTCATCGCTATCAAATAGTTCTTTTTATTATAGAAATTTATGAGTCCATACCTTCCCCTACGGTGTACATAGGCTGATAGGAGCGGGTGAAGGGATGTGTAAAGGAGGGCAGTAGATACTTCTCTTCTGAGCTCTCTAATGGCATCGTAATAGAAAGAACGAGGTGCTTTCATCCTACTTTTGATGACTGTATGAGTTTGCTGAGAGGTCGGAATATGGCCCTACTAAACTCCTTCGCAAATACATATTGCCTTTTTGCTGACGGGAACTCTCATTCACCTTTCTCACAACTCTTCCTCATTCGAGAATGCAAGAAGGATGAGAATTTCGTCGATTGTTACGACCTTTTCTCCTTTTTATTAATTTATTAACCATTTTTTCTCTGAGATGCTTGCTCCACCTCGCCTCGCTCGTTCTCCTATTTTATTTTACGGATGGGGAGGGAGGGATGCGAACGAAAGAAACTAAATATTTAGTGAAGGCAAAGGAACAAGTCTTTAGCGTTCAATCCCTCCTAAGGGATGTGCCTCCCCCTCCCCCTCCACTTGACTTTCATTTAGAATCGTGGTAGCAGTTTGGTTGCGTGCATGGCTCATACAGTGACTTACGGTGGTCAGCTAAAGTACGAGTCGGTGCTTCCAACCTCTCAGATAAGTGTAGTAGCACTTGACCGACCTCATAGGAATGGAAAGCTTTCTTGGTCCATGCGATTCGGGAACTATGGTAGTGCACTACTCGCCACTACACCACCTTTACCTGTTTAGCAATAGAAAACATAAAGAACCCAAAGTAGTCGGGCCTTCCATATCTTCGAGCTCTTTAAATTGGTTGTCAATTTCGCCAAAGGGAATACAAGCACTGAGTTTACATCTGTCGGCCACCTATAGGCCACATACCTATTCAAACGCCTCTATTGTTTAGAGTGGAGGCAAATGTGTGGCGCAGACCACAAGTAGGACTCATCTAAGCTTGAAAACTTCGAATTTTTGTAGGTTCTGTAGGTTTTTGAATATTTGGGAGAATGAAAAAAGCATTGGAGAATTTTAGGTTAAAAAATGAAATGAAAAGTGAATTGACAGACAGTAATGGACTTTTGATGAGTTTTTTGCTTACTAAGATGCTGAACTAGTACTAAATGCCCTTAACTTTTTTGAATGCCGAAATTGAAATTGGAATTGAGTTTGGCAATATTCTCAGTTTTCTTCAAATTCAGCAATCGGATTGCTTTGGCTGTTCTGCCTGCATCAGTCGTGGAGTCGTTATTCTTCTGCAGCTGTACATCCAACAGAAAAGCTTGCTTTTATTCTCGCTCATGATGGTCCAGGAATTACTGTCTCAGCCATCATCGTTGTGGCCACTACAAGTGAGTAGTCCTTGTTTTTTGAATACTGTTGCCTTCGGATTCTCCTTGAATGTCCATTCACCCAATTAAGCTTGAGATATCCGTGAAAAGGGGGAAAAAGAAGCTCCACATCCTGTTATGAGTAGGCCGTTTTTGGTTAATGTCCACTATTACTTCTTTTGGCTTGTCGAGTGAACATAAAGTGGTTTACCGCGGATTTCTTGATTGTTCTGCTTCGGCCTCAATCAATTTGGACCGGTTGCTGTAGAATAGGCTTGTAGGCGGATGAAAAGCCGTGTTTTTCCAAAATGTTGAGCCCATCCCAAGCTTTAATTCCTCAGATCCATGTAAGCTTCTGATTGAATTGCCAAGCCATATTCATAGAAAATCACCATGAGGATCTAAGCATTCGATCATACTTTGAAAGTGTGTTGCTCACGAAGGCATGGCGCAATCTCCAATTGTCGTGCGTAAGAACGAGGTGGACGGAGAAATGCTCTTCTTTTTTCAACTACATATTTCATCTCATCGGATAAATGTGTCCCTGCTGCAAAGTGTTCCTGAATTCCTTCCCTCCAAATTCAAATGCATATTAAGTGTGTTCCATTCTGAGTTTTTTGCTTAGGTGTCTCCTAGACTGCATGTTTTCTTTTTCCATTTTTTTTGATGCTTTTTTTTCAGAGTGAAAATTGAGCTCGTAGTTTTATGAGCCATTATGAAGAGTAGATAAGGTGTTTGCTTAGGAGATATTTGTTATATTTGCTTATTCAACAAAAAAAAAGATTCGGAAGTGTACGCAGAACCCTTTCTAAAAGCCTTTTTCGAAAATAAAAAAGAGGGGGGATTGAGTGGGTTATCCACATTAATCCGGTAGTATGTACTTAGGTGATTTTGGAGATTTTCCAAAGTTCATGAGGATTTCGGAATTCCTGCTTTACAATATGCACTTTTTACCATTTCATCCCAGTTAGATTGAGGATTTGTAGTTGTTTTGGTTGCATTGGCTTATCCGCTTTTTCACTTTCATCCTGAAGGGAAGCCCCAAGATCGGTCGACGTAAGAAGTTTATTTCAAGTGATGAAGCCATAGGTCAACGCGTCACAGTTGCGGATGTTGACGAAACTTCTCCCACTAGTTACGATGCGGTTTTCATTATTTCTAGTTTTCGAATATTGCTTTATTACGACTTCATTGCGGAATTTTATTTTTCATACCTTTATCAAGAGCCAAGGTTGTATTTTTCATAATTCCAGTCCGTTTACCTTTCTCGAAGGTAATGGATGATCAAGTTTTTGCCGTTAATAAACCCGGAAGTTAACTTCTAAATGACGTTTTGGAATGCTAATAGCTCAGACTTTCATCCTCCCATTTAAGTTTGATACCTGTTAGACGATCCACGAAGGATGGAAGGCTCGGCATGCTGGGGCGATCCAGGATTCGATCCTCAGTCCATGCGCGTCTCCTTGTGCGCCACGTGCCTTTACACCACATTCGCTTCTAAAGGGGATATCTTTCTGATCATCAGTACTCTCTCCAATTTTGGAGTAGGTTCTACAGCTGAATTTCAGGCTGACACCCCCGACGTCTCTTAATTGCAGAGAGGGGAGGCCTCTATCTGTATGAGGTTTCACAGCATCTTCGCCTCAACTACATCTATCTTTTCTTTCACTGATTTTCAGACGTTCTTCTTCTGGATTTCCTATGCTTTGTGTCATAGCCTTGATATTATTGCACTTCTCATGGAATCTGACAATGTCACACTTGAATGAGGCCCGAGACGGAATGTCGTTTTCCCTATAAAAAGGGAACCTGGTAAAATATGGAAGCGGCACAATGGCTAGGGGCATCTCTTGTTAAATAAACGCAACTTCCGATCTGTTTTCTTCTTCTCATCCATTCCCTTCATCTCAGTGATTCCAACTAATTATCTTCCAAACCCTGGCTTGGGCTTCAAATAGCTTTCACGTCATAGGGAAAGTGAGTCACGCCTTCAAATGGCTTCATGATTTCAAATGGAGTTGCTCGACGCGTTTGCAAGAATTAATTACAGTGTTGCACATTATCCTTTACTATTTTATATTATTTATTTATTGGTTTATTTATTTGGTGCACGCTCTATTTATTTATTCATTTTCTCGGTTTATCTTGACAGCTATTAATGACCTGCAGAACAGCTTAAGGCGAGCAAAGAAGAGAACCGTCTCTGGAAAGAGGACATTGTTAGCGCAATGTCAGTCGGTACCTTGGGACGGTTTATTTAACGCTAGATTGATTCTATGGCCTACACTAGACTTTGCAATAGGCATAGACCATTAACATAACTCGCTGAAGTATTTCTGTTCGTCCCTCTGGTTCTATTCGGACCCACATGGGGTCTTCACGTCATTCAATCTGTTTTACTGATTTTATGCCCCGCCCCTAACGTGCCCTTCCACGATCAGTTCGTGAAGACCGCACTAACTGTACGACATATCTGGTTCTCCACAACCGTGGCATTACATTGCCATGACAGACCTTGTAGCTTTTTTTAGCGGCTAGATTCTCGACGTTGATTAATGCCGCTTCAAGATTCGCCCACGTTTTCGACCTTCATTCAGGCTCATAGCTTCTTTTTAGTACGTGTTGGCATAGATAATGGCTTACCAATATAGCTTTTGTTCGAGTGGGTGTTCTAGTTTTTATAGAAAAGCGTATTATCAACAGAGCGCCCCAGTAGGACTGACCATAGGCTTGTTAACAAGATCGTGCATCGTCTCATCCAGCGCTTCACCTTCGCCATATTTCTTTCGTAGATATGACGATTTGTAAAAAAAATGAGTAATTCAAATGCACAGTTCACGATGAAAATGGTTTCTGAGATTTCCTTGTGGAATGAACATGTGAACCCCAAGGAGTACAGTACAGTAGCATTGTCAGGTCGAAAAATAGCCTAGATACGGCGCAGTATAGACCCAAAACCAGTTTAGCCGACAAACACACCCGAAAACGGACGAGTTCTTTCGGCGCTTTAAGGCTGCAGAGATTGCGTCATTCGCACCGGGACGCACTCCTCCCATGGAAGCAGCTTACTGTATTCAGCTGCTCACCATGGCCCACACATTTGGACAACTCGTACAATACCAATTCCATTCAACTTTTGTCGTCATATTCTCTTACAACTCCTAATTTTACCTTTTTTGAGTCTTATATTTCTCGAAATACGCCCATTCTGCGTGTTCTTCGTCACTTTTGCACTATTCTTGACTATTCGGTAAACTAATGGGTTGTAACATAAGTTCGTAGAGTTTTGTGTTAGGGTCATTTTACACCGATTCGCTTTGTTTTTTGGCGAAGTGTATATATTCATTCGAAAGAGCTCTTTCTCCTCTATAAAATGGTTTTACTCGTTTTCTTGAGTAATCTGGTTGTACGTCTTTTTTCTGGCTCAGAATTGGAATATCCAGGAGGAGAAAATCAGCATTTTCGACATCTGCTTTTCATCGAGGTCAATAAGCAGCCGAAGCCGCTCGGGACATATGCAGTGTGTACGAGGAAGGTGTCTTAGGTGTGTATCTGGGTGGCCCCAGGAGAGACACCGAAGCCGAGAGTCAAGCAAGACCTTCACTCAAAAAAGGTCATGATTTGCGTTTGGTGAGGCTGGAAAGGCACGGTGCACTGGGAAATGCTCGAACGAAATGCTACCGTCAACAAGGAGGTTTACATTGCACAGCTAAACCGTGTTAGTGTGGCTATTCGGCTGAAAAGACCCGATAGACAAGGTGAAGTCATCTTGTTCCACGACAACGCCAGGCCCCATAATGCCCAAATTGTCAAAACAGCACTCCAAAAGCTTGAATGAGAGGTTCTTCAGCATCCACCAAACTCTCCGGATCACGCACCTACCGACTACCACGTTTCCGCTCTCTGTCAAGCCAAATGAGGAGTGTTACCTTCGATGGCGAAGAGTTTCTTAAAAACGGGCTCAACAACTTCTCCGACACCAGACCGGCCGATTTTTGGCGAAACGGCATCAACAATTTGGTCGAGAGATTGGTGGAGGTCGCAAACAGTAACAGGAGGATACATCATTGATTAATTTATTATTACAATTATTTTTTTTTGTTGAAATAAATCTTTGTGAAAAACTCTACGAACTTATGTTACAACCCAATAGATACCCCAAAATAAGAGTGGACTAGCCAATTAAGTTGGAATTCCTCAGTTATGCACATTTTCTCGTTCCGATTTTGCATACGTGGGCGGATTGGTTCCACTATTGCTCGATTTTCTGCGCGGTTCCCTTTCATGTCTGACCAGAGTTTCATTGAAGGGAATCACAGGAAAGCAATCACGACTATTTCAACAAAATTTATCGTTCACATTTGCCCGCTTATCTGAAAATTCTAACGTTTTTGTCAAGGCTGGTGCAGACGCGACAGGAACTGCTCCCACTAGTGTCGAAGTGCTTCTATTTTAACTTTTATCCAGCATTCAGCAAACACTATTTTAAAAGTTAATGAGACAGTTCGCCCAATAGCACGTCTGAAACATAAGCCAGACTTCGCTAATTCCTTGTACCTGCTTGGAATACTTTTTCTGAAATGATTATTTTAATAGTGCTCGGAGCTGCCATAGCACCTCAACGTCATATGGAATCGACAATGGTGGCGATGTCAGCTGCTGTCGCGATTTTATTTATATTTTTGATAATGTGAGTTTTTCTTTCACAGTACCAATCTTGGCATCATTGATTCAGAATTAGTTGAAATTTTGCCCCTGAGTTTAATATTTTTTGAAGTTTCTGATACTCATTCTTCCGCGCAAGTCCGCTGCAACCACCGTGCGAAAAGTTGGTTGTTTTGCGCGAAAAATTCGCTCTCAGATCTAGCGGCATTCAGGCCATCTATTATGAAAATAGCGCGATGTTTTTCATTCATTTGAATGCTGCTTTGGAAATTGTTTACATAGTGATTTTTCGCTCATAAATTTATCATGTATTCAAAATTCAAAAGCATATATGCTCATATATGCGCATAATTTTATGCTAATGGTTCACATTTGAAGGTTTGTTGCTGTTTTCGTGTACATTGGCGGTCGACGAGAAGCAAAAGGAGTGAAATGGTATCAGTGTTTCACCACCGGAGACACCCATTTCACCGGTAAGAAATGCTCTTGTTCTTCACTGAATTGCCTAAAAAAGAATACAATAAAGATTAACAGTAGGTGCGACGATTTTAAAACACGGTTAGGTGACGAGTAGTCGAGAAATTTTTCAAAGTTTTCTGTAGTTGTGAGAAAATCTTGCTGTTATCTTCTTCTGACCGACTGAAGGCTAATGAAACTCGCGAACTGACCATCTAGTGCAAATCATTCACTAATCATTCATTTCAGCACCGAATCTGAGTGACTTTGATTCGTCGGCGTTGTTTACACTTCACGATCGCTTGATCGATACGCGCCCAAGTGTGGCGCGGGCTCTCGGCGATCGATTAGTTGCACGTAATTCGCGTTATCCAATCGTAATCGTGTGCACCATTGTCCTGATTTTCGCCATCTGGGGTTGTATCAATATGAAGTAAGAGCTTATAGAAATCATTTATTTTTGCATATTTCTATTTTTGTGGCTTTCGAATGATTAAATTGTCTGAGCTGAGCTTTGGTGATTGATTGCTGAGACTTTAAGAATCGACTTGCGTGAAGAGCATTTCTTACCGACGGCTGCCCCCGCACGTTCTTTCTTAGAGGAATACAGAGAGATGTTTGGCAAGACAACGCAATTCGTTGAGGTATGCGATAAAACGTTTTTTATTTCGTTTCAACATAGGTCTGTTGAAATCAAGCGATTGCTAAGAGATGTTGTATATGTTGTTCATGAGACTTTGAAGCGTAAAATAAACTCATATCCTGGTTTTATTTCGACTCGATCGTACAGAGTCCGTTAATGGGTCATTTTTGTGATTTATTGGGATGTTAGGAAAGTATCTAGCGAAATTTCACAAAAATGTAGATTTCTTCTTTAATGTTCCATAAGTTTTCATAGAAGCCCTATAGAAGGCTATGTACTACCCTCTAGAAGTATGCTCATAACATGTCAGGAGATTCTGTCAGAAGATCTTAGTCCTTTTCTTCTCCGGCTTCGAGTCCTTGAAAAGAGTTACGCGCCCGGAACCCGGGTCTTTGGAACGTGGTTTGTTCGGAACCGTGCAGAAGGTGGGTGGGGGGGGGGGGAAGAGGGTGGAGGGGTGCTCATTGCGGAATACTTTTACCAACTTTACGTTTTACCAGGCAGTTCGGCCAGTTATAGGATTAAATAAGCAAGAAAGATGTAGCCGGATACGACCTATTAGTTGATTTGATTTGAGTATTGACTGATTGTAAGTGTGGTTATGCGAATGTGAGTAGGTACGTTCCTTCGATAGGCTTCGCTGTATCGCGATGCCCCACAATTTCTCGATTGCAGTTTTCGAGTTATAGTTTCGTGCCTTTCCTCATTCATTTTCAACTTAGAACGGCGTCTTGCGGTTACGTTAAATTGTGAGAAGTAGTACCAGCTCGAAAATTTGAGCTGCGCCAGGGTAGTCAATGTTGACATCATAGCCAGTGACTGTAGGCCGTGTCTGACGATTGAAGGACATATGATGCTCTCAATGTCGATCGTGAAATAGATGAAAAAGATGTTTTCGTAAAGCGCCTACGTAGACGTTTCTATCGTTCTCTGTAGTTCTATCGTCGCCTGTACGTAAACATATCACTTGTACTTTAAAATGCTCAGCGCAAGGTCATATATAAATATAACGTCGTGGAAGGTGGTCTTCACCCGAAGGATGATCCCCATGCCTATCCAGCTTAAAAAAAAGAAGGGGGTAGCATAAAACAGGTTAAAAAAATTCGTTCGTTATATTTGTCACAGCTTTTCTGACCCTTTTGTGGATACGACCCTTCCCCTTCCTTTCCGTAAGTGACTAACCACAGTTGATCGCTTTGTAGCAGATTTCATGACACAGCCTGGGTTGTCATATGTGCTGTTCGTTGAGCGTGGTAGTAGCTGGAACAGGAATCTATAATAAAAGGCAATGTACGAGTCAAGGTACTTGGCTTGGCGCCTCGCACGAGCACGTACTTTGGGAATCCCTTGAAACGCCTACACTGTGCGTTGGATCCGTCACCACGGGGCATATCATTACATTACGCAGGGGTGTGATACACTTCTAATATGAGATGAAAAACGGTTGAGAAAATATGTCATAATACTAGCAAATGTTCTGTATGATCAATTTTGATAATTTCAGATTGTTATCGATGAACCAGTAGAATACGACAATGATGAGGTTCGAGATTCAATACTAGAATTGATGGATAGTGCAGTGGTTCGTTTTTTTTTCTTCCGGATCAGTTTGCATTTCTGCTTAACCGAGTTTACCAGTATTATTCGTCACCTAGGAAATATTGAGATTGCTCTCAGTTTATTTTCGGTTGTCAGAGATTTCTCTGTTAACGGTAAAGTAGCACTGGTTATCTGCATTTCATAAAACGTGAAACTTTATGGTTTAAGCCGAATCGAATATCTTTGTTAGACGAGGCTGATATGAACTGTTGACTCTTTCTGCGCATTTATTATAAAACTGTTCGAAATTATGGAATACGGTGAAATACTAAATTTCCAGGCTGCCGGTTATGCATCACGAGCGATCAGTTGGTTAGCGGAGTTCGTGAAGTTTGAGAAGAACACGATTTACGACATTAACGCTGTAAGTATGAATAATATCTTTCGCTACGTATGGTTACCGTTGATTTTTCTCATTTTTCGCCTCCCGGTTTGTTCTAGAAAGATTAACTGAGGTTTTCTCGAAACCTCCGAGTTTTTAAAATCATCTTTTACCTTCGAATTTTCGGCTATTAAGGGGCATCCTGAATTCTTTGGACAGTCCCAGCAGTGTGTAGATATTGTAGCAGACCGTTCTTTCCCACCTATTCTTTACGCCTAAATAAGCACTGTAGTTAAATGTGGTACTGTTAAGGACACGTTTGTGCCAGTGGTGAATCTCGTGTTTCTCGAGACCGACCCATACAAACGCTTTGCATCGGACATCACTTTCGATCGCCATCAAACACAAATCACACGATCACGAATGTATCTTGAACTCACCCAGAAAGGAGTGGATGAGAGGTACGTTTTGATCCCCTCCCTGTCTCAGCTGGTTTCCAATAACATGATTTCTGGTGATTTTAGAGTGACACTGGTGCAATCGTTGATCACTAAATCGCGTGACTACCATTTACCCGTCTCCATTCGAGCTCCATTCACTATGTCTCTCAAACACGATGTTTCCGTATGTTGATTCAAGTTCATTATTATTGAAATTCGAAGAATGATCCTTAGGTTCAGTGGGATTGTCATTATGCTTTGTTAAATCATGACGGTGGCATATACTCGATCCGCTGACATTAAATCCTGGCTAGTTGTCTTACTGCGCTTCATGTCATATTTAGTTGTCCCGCAGCACGACATGCTGCTCCCCGCATATTTCCGCCACCAGTCAAATTAGACCAAGTTCTTGTCGGGCTTTCTCTTGATGACACCCATTTGGACTAAGTTTTGAGCTTTCAATTTTCACTCCACAGTTTCTCCTAAAAAATCACTGTCAACATGCTTTTTTCCTGCTTTCTACTTGAAATTATTTATGATTTAGTTGAACCGAACTTAGGTTTTGTCAGTTGATTTCTTTGATCAATATCACTAATGTAATAATGACTGCTTATCGTTCTAGGTGCTTTCGTCTGGTCTGTTCGTCTTCGGTATATCGTTGGTGTGCCTTTTTGTGCTGTCAATTGTACTTCTTGGCCAGCCAGCTCTCACCTGTGTTCTTGTATTCACGTCAGTAGCAGGTAAGCTAATTTTATTCTCATTTTTCTCTTTTTTTTTTGGTAATGCTGAATTAAACTCTTAATGTTTTTTCGTCTGGACGGGTACTTTCACTTGCTTTTGATTGATTGAGCTTCTTGAAAAAAGTCGATTGCCTAAATGCAGCACATAAGCGTTTTTGGCCTGCCCCTTCAAAAAAAAACAAAAAGAAATTATGAGGTTCTTTTGTCTGAGAGAATTTTGTGAATTCAGTATTTGTGGAGACAATCGGCTATTCTACTCATTGGGGCGTGCCGATGAACGTGCTGACAGTTACTATGGCAATATCAGGTGAAGATCTATGCTTTTTCTGCCTTTGAGCCTTCTGTTTTTCGACCTATGTTGTTACACAGTAGCTCAGTAGCTCATCAAGTAACTGTGTTCCTAATTTTGATGTGTTTCCTGGAGGCTATTTTTTGCCATGAAGTTGTAGTTTAAAGTTGTAGTTTAGTTTTTAGCCAGAGTTTTAAATGACCAGCTTTTCCCGTTAGTTGTGTTGTGCAAAGATATTGGCGCTTGGTCTTCACTTCCTGAACACAGTGACTAGAGTATGAGACTCTGTTTGACTTATCAAGCTTTCCAAATAATATCTAGCATTTGTTGGAGTGTAATGACTAAGTTTGTTTTGATTTTTTCAGCTAATATGCTCACTTCCGTAGTCGTGATGGCTTTCTGCTATAGTTATTCCGTTTCCGGAAAGCAACAAATGAGAGCTGGAGTCCGGATACAGTACTCATTCCAGGTACATGCATCACATTTTGGGTTTCTCAATTTCTTTTTGTCTATTTACATTGAATACTTTACTGTTTTGCTATTGCTTACTTTTATAGGCCACATTCCTTCCGGTGGTGTTCGCATGTCTCGTACCGGTCATTACATACTTGCCTTTGTTCGCCGTTGATGCACCGATCGTCAGTCACCTTTTCAAGATTCTTTTGGTGAACTCCATCGCAACACTTCTACATTACCTGTTCTTCTTGCCCAAGTATGTTTTGCTTTTTTTTCGTTCTGATATTTATCCTCTCAGCAAAGCTTCATGGCTCGGGGCTTCAATGCATTACATTTACTTATTTTTTTCTATTTATTTGTTGAATAACTCGTTGGACAAATCATGTACTCGTACTTATTACCAAAACTATTTACGTCAATTATATTCGCACTTTTGAAATCTTTTATTGTTTCTGGATGGTTGGAAAAATTATTTTTGGGTACAAGTGGGAACCCATACGTCATTTCTGCACTTTTATTGCTGCATTTATGTGCGGTCGCAAAAAATATAACAAGGATCTATCCGCCCCAACCAATTCTAATGGGTGGTGATTACTTGGAATTTGAAATTTGACCCAGCTGGTTTTTATCTGGCCTGAAATCTAATAATTGCATTTCCTGTTGACGTTATTATAGGGACTAAATGAAATTGCTAACTGAATTGGTTCAAACGTTTTTTTTTTGTCATAAATAGAATGCATACGAGCAGGTATTTGCTTACTTTAATAGATAAGGGTTGTTCGGGGGATGGACGCATCATGGGGAACCTTTAAGGGTCTAGTGTATGAACGATCACGAAAGACAGCTCTCGCTGTGGCACGGGCTTAGCGAATCCAGTAAAATCCATCTAGGATAGGGATGACTCGTAGCATTCTTAGTAATGGCCTCCAGAGTTTCCTTCATGCTTCGATTTATTGCTTGCATTTTAGTCTCTGTCTACTGTTCTCCACTCATCTACCAACATGTTCATCAGTAAGCTGTGCTGAATGTTGTTGTGATTTTGATGACGAGAGCTCGATATATTACATCCCAACCACAGCTCGTGCAGTTCATCCTGAAGGGTGCGGTTTTGCTTATTCACTTCTTTTCCAGCTTCACGATCTATAATATCTTTTTTGACGAAATTTTAACGATAATTTTCGTTTGTATGTTTGATTATCCCCGATCGCTGGGTTTTCAGCGTCTATCAGCATACGTCGTATACTTACTCGGTGCCGCAATCTATTGTGACCGGTGGACCTCCAAACTATCTGGCCATCGGTAAGTTTTCGCAGAACTATAATCCTTGGAGATCTTCAGAAAGTCATCTCTGCATTCTTTCCAGCGGGACCTCCTCCGGCGCCCTCCTATGCTGGAGAGTACGTGCGAACCCATGTTGGACAAAATTCACGACCGAGGAGAAATCGCCGAGCGAGCGAAGTGAGTAGCAAGGGACTTGTAGTCGGGGAGTGTAGTGTTAGTCCCGAACCGTTCCTAGCTCAGGGTGATTCTTAGATAGTTATCTGGCGGCGCAGTTTTGAAGACTGCCGCTTGTCACCCTGGTACTGCTTTATTGGTTGTCATACGTTGTATTTCAGTCTTCTGCAACGCCATCTGAAACCCCGCGACAGAATAGGAATTCACGAAAGGGATCTCGGGACGATTCGATTTATGAAGCTCCGCCTAGTCCGGTACGATTTCCTCCATTGTTATTCTGAAAATCTTGTTCACTCATTGTTTCGATTTCCTTTTTCATTTTGTTCTGTGAAGGAATGGGATCCGCTGTGGGTCCTAGGGCCAGCTTCTGGAAAGCCACCCTAAGCTTAGCGTGTAATGCCTCTTTTGTCAACTTCCACTCGGATTTCTAATCACTAGTGCCGCTTCTGGAGCTCAAAATGACGTGACCTTTGCCTTCGGTATTTATTTGTATGGGACATTTTTGACCGATTGTGGTATTCTAAGAGTTGGAAGTTTATTTTATGAGTTTCAAGCGCTTTATGGGCTCTAAGGGAATCCTTTTTCCTCGTTCCTTTTCCTTTTTCTTTTTCCCTGACAATGCGATTTTCCTGACAAAGCGAATCTTATCTCAGATTCCCAGAACGTGCACTACAAAAATGCTTTGAATCGATTAAAGGAATTTAATCTAGGAAGACTTCTAGAGTCCCTTACCGTATTTTAACAACGGTGATACGTTTTCAGCGAGTCACCTCCGGTACCTCACCTCAGCCCCAACGATCCCGACAATCATCCCAGCACCATAATCATCATCATCATCAACATCATGGGCCATACTTCCAAGATCCGACCTTCAACATGCATCAACAACGTTGGCGGCCGTTTGTCCATCCACAGCCTTATTCGTACTATCCACCCAATGGTTATCGTCGATAGGCTGTTGAAAGTAATGAGCTCATTCTACGTTAGTGCCTAAACAATCGATTCCATGTATTCCATTGTTTGCTCAACTAATATTATGTTTAGTATAAGTAATTACGCATGCATACGGTATGCCTTAGATGGTGCATTTTTATTGATTTTATCGATTTTTCAGTTTTTTTTTTGCTAATGATGCCATAAAGGCGTCTTGTTCTCACAAAGCTGTGTTGCATCTCATGACGAGCATTTATTGATTGGTTGTGAGGAGTTGGCAAGCACGTTTTCTGTCAATTTCATTCAGACGTTTTATAATTATTGAAATTAAAAAGTATAATATTTTAGTGTTCATTTATGGTGCTTTCATAAGTAGTATTATGTCTTTCGACGTTTAGGTCGGTAAATGTTCGATATTACCCACAAACATCAAGTGCAATTTGCTAATAATAAGTTCATCCAGGTTACAAATTTTCAAGTGCTCGACTCCAGAGTGATAATAAATCTATTTAAAATATTTATCGAAATCAATAAATTGTTGAGAAATAGTGTTGTAGGAAGCTCCGCCTTATTGGGTAACCCAGCCCACTTTTTACCTTAAGGGTATTGCATGTGTTCTGTCTAACTTATTCTGAAGTGCCCTTCTGAAATTACTTTTCTTTGGTCGTCCCAAGGTAATTCAGATGAAAACCTTTGTGATATGATCCGCCTTTGTAATGGTACAGATTTGATCAGGCATCTTACCATCAGCACAGACCTTTCAGAAAAATGGATAAAACTGGACCGGTGAATCCTGGGAGTTCTGGAGACGATTGCATGCGGCCTGGACCGAGTGGGAGCCGGAAGGTTTTCCGAGGTATGTGGGGGAGTCGAGGAAGCGAGAATTGGGAGCATTTGAAGCGCAGCTATGAAAAATCAATCACTAACGATATCTTTACGCCAAAGTTAGGCTTACCCAGCCTCATTCAAATACTAATTACAATCAGGTACTTCAGAAGGGGGATCAGCAAGGTCTTGAGCGGGTATTCTTACCGCATATGGGTGTTCAAACAGACTTCGAGTCTTTATTAATATTGAGACCCCATCTAGACTGTCTCTGACGGAATAGGGAAGTGGCGTAAGCGTGAACGGCGCATTGCCACTTATTCTCGGTTAGGATGATAAAACGTGGATCTTTTCCTTCATGTGTATATTAAATCTGAGCCCCACCCGTCAAAAAAGAGTACTAAGTTGTAATGGGTTTTGAGTTCATATAGAAAGTATCACCCGCTTTGGGACGTTCCGCACAAGTCGGGTTAGTCTATTTCGCCTGACTTGTTGGCTCTTTCCTAAATTTTGCCCGTTCTTTCTCAGTTTCTCATGGCGCCGCCCGTCCCAGTGCATGCACCAACACCTATTAGCCTTAGGTTTTCTGACCTCATAAAAACTGTGCTCTGTTGATTTTACTGTAGACTCCACCCATCCTAATTCTGAACGAACTCTTCAGGTGCATTTCGGTGACATTGAATGTCGGGATCGTGATCGTGATCGTGATCGTGAGACGACAGACAGACAGACAGACAGACAGACAGACAGACAGACAGACAGAACAGACAGACAGACAGACAGACAGACAGACAGACAGACAGACAGACAGACAGACAGACAGACAGACAGACAGACAGACAGACAGACAGACAGACAGACAGACAGACAGACAGACAGACAGACAGACAGACAGACAGACAGACAGACAGACAGACAGACAGACAGACAGACAGACAGACAGACAGACAGACAGACAGACAGACAGACAGACAGACAGACAGACAGACAGACAGACAGACAGACAGACAGACAGACAGACAGACAGACAGACAGACAGACAGACAGACAGACAGACAGACAGACAGACAGACAGACAGACAGACAGACAGACAGACAGACAGACAGACAGACAGACAGACAGACAGACAGACAGACAGACAGACAGACAGACAGACAGACAGACAGACAGACAGACAGACAGACAGACAGACAGACAGACAGACAGACAGACAGACAGACAGACAGACAGACAGACAGACAGACAGACAGACAGACAGACAGACAGACAGACAGACAGACAGACAGACAGACAGACAGACAGACAGACAGACAGACAGACAGACAGACAGACAGACAGACAGACAGACAGACAGACAGACAGACAGACAGACAGACAGACAGACAGACAGACAGACAGACAGACAGACAGACAGACGGACAGACAGACAGACAGACGGACAGACGGACAGACAGACAGACAGACAGACAGACAGACAGACAGACAGACAGACAGACAGACAGACAGACAGATAGACGGACGGACAGACGGACAGACAGATAGACAGACTGGCAGACAGACAGATAGGCGACGCGCGCGCGTAAATATTTAGGAAGGATTTCCGACACGAAGTTACAGATTAAGCGATTTGATCCTGTCGTGGTGAAACGATGGGTTAAATTTGGCTTTTATAGTTCTGTAATACTTTTTCTATGCTACTACGATTCTTTGTAGGCGAGTTATCCATAGTTTTGTTTGAGTACAATTCAAAAATTTTGTCTTCACCCATGCAGTTGTCATGCTTAACACCTCTTTGTTGTTAACTGCCTTGCTTGTGTCTTTTTCGCACTTACTCATTACATGTTCCACTTTTCTTATCGAGCGTTAAGCCTGAATATTCAGGTCACTCGAAAGCGGATGTGGATGAGTCTTGGTCATCAAATGCTCAGATCTCGAGGCTTTCCAGCAAAAATGAAGCTGAGATAATCGAGAGGGTTATTCAGAAGCAGAAAAGGTAATGCTAATGATATATCGAACAAGTAATATGTAAAGAGACGCTAGGTGGCGGCAAAACTCTTAAAGGCTCAGTTCACGATAATTGGGTAATCCAGATTATGACGAAAAATGGAACATGAGATGGAAATAGTGCGATGAAGGCGAAGACACTACGTGAATCGGTGTTTCCAAAGTGAAAAAGGCTTCAAAATATCCTCAAAAAAGGGGACTAGACGAGGATGAGACCAGAAGAATAAGGAATAGTGGGGCGTTTGGTTGAGCTATGTAGTGTGGGTCATTGCGTAAATGCGGGTCCTGATGCAAAAAACTGACTACGGTAAGCAAAAATTCATCCACTCGTAAGCACAAGTTGACAAAAAAGCCCTAGTCACAGTGAAAATAGCCACTTTTTTCGCCTCTCGAGGTAGAAAATTAGAAAAAGGATCGCAGCAGCAAAAAGAATAACAGAGAATAAAAAAATCGGAGAAAAACATTGCCTCATCATTCGGCGATCAGCTGATTGGATGTGGGTCTTAGAACGGATATTGCAATCTGTATCGCCTCGACATTCGTCTGGCATGACATGGTTCGAGGGGGCGGGAAGTCCGGGCGATCCGGTAACGGGGCTCCCACCATGTTCTAGCTGTTGAGTTTTGAGGAGTACAGTGTCCTTCCTGTTATCCTTGTTGGCCACAAGGTATTCCCAGGGAGAGAAGTTAGAAATCGTTTTGGTCGTGAACTGTGTCTTTAAAGGCACCGTTCACTTAAATTTGGGTAATGCAGATTATAATGAAAAATGGAAGACAAGATCGGAAATAGTGCGATGAATGTGAAGAAACTGCGTGAATCGGTGTTTCCAAAGTGAAAAAAGGCTTCGAAAAACCGTTAAAAAGGGGGCTGGACGAGAATGAAACAAGAGAAATGAAGAAGGTGGGGCGCCCGGACGAGCTAAACAGTGCGTTTCACTGCGCGCGTGTGGGTCCTGGTGCGAATAACAGACGATGGCAAGCCAAAATTCATTCACTCATAAGCATAAATAAACAAAAAAAAAAACCCTAGTAACAGCAAAAGTATCCCACCTTCTCCAGCCTCTAGGGGTAGAAAATCAAATAAGGGATCGCGGCAGCAAAAAGAAAAACAGAGGACATCGATCGAGAGGCGGGAACGCGAACTACGGCAACAACGGGGCTTCCACTATGCCCTAAGCGCCGAGATTGTGGAAGCGAGAGGTTTCCTTCTACCACCCATGGGGGGCGCTGAGTATTCCTAAAGGAAGAACTCAGTTACCTTTTCATCGTGAACGGTGCCTTTAAAGAACAGTTATGAGGCTGTTTACAAGTGCAAAAGAACACAAGAAATCCAACAGCATTAAGAAGTTAGTGTGTATGAATGGCGAAGGCATGAGGTTAATATGTAATTAATTGGGTAGAATCAAGCAATTTGCTGGAAACGAATTAAGCGAGAGCCTTGGTAACCTCAGAACGGAACGCGCTCAGGTGGTCAACTCATTTGCAGGTCTACTGTTATGTTCTACCAAATTGATCATTGCGTGTCCCTGCTCTCAACTCCTATATGGGGCCGCAGTGAAGGACCTTCCAAAGGAGTACGGCGAATAACGGTCAAACACGGAACCTTCTGGTGGTTTTCCGTTTTCGGTCTGGAAACATTGCGACTTCACTCGAAGCTCTTGTCTATGTTCGTGCAGTCCCTATTTGGGGGGCCTATTCGTTCTTGTCTTAAAGGCACCGTTAGCAATAAATTTAGGGTACCCTTTTTTGACGGGAATTGATAGAACTACTCTAGAATAAAGCGATAACAACGAAAAAAGCGAAAAAACGATGAACAACAAGAATTACAAAGGGTCAAAAAAAAAGCTGGAAAGGGGGTTGGACGATTTCACATTGAAAAAACGGCGGTTAGGGAGTGTTCGGGCGAGTGCACGAAGGCGACGCAATGTATTGTCTGCAATAGCAGACAACACATTGCGTCTCTGGCAATTTGCCAACCAGCAATTAGAACTCGTAGTCAACCTAGCGAGGGGCGGAGGCCTCTCGTCCCCCACTGTTCCTGCCCTTATTGTGCCTATCCAGAATGTTTTCCGACCTCATTCCTGCACAAATGGTATCAGAGGGGGCGTCGAATTCGAACCATGTGCAAATCTCTGAAACCATTTTTTCGTGAACAGTGCCTTTAACATTAGCTCCTCACCGTCTCTGGTCTGAAAAGTTTTCTATTTGGCCACATGGGCAAATCCCCGGCAGACACCGGGATCGACATGTGTTCCAAGTTCCATCCAAGTATCCACGCGTACGGAAGTAATTCAAAGTAGCATTGCGTTCGAGATGACGGTCTGGATGCGCCGCGCGCCACTCGCAACGACAGTGGGAACGAAGCGCACTCTCCCCTCTGTACTCTTCAAAGTATCCTTCATTTTTACCTCTTTGCCATACGTCCACAAGTCCTTCCTTTTCCTTTTCATTTCAGATTGATTTCCGTGCATATCGGGTTTCGCCTATGCCCGGATGTGCACGCATAACTAATGGGCACGTGCACGCGCATAATCACGCTCATATATACACCCTTACAGCGAGAATCTCACTATTGAAGGGCTGTTGTTGGCACTTCAAATCATTTTCGTCCTATGCTTTGTTTCATTCTGATGATTTTTGTTTTTGGTGCCAATTAGCCAACCAATGTCTAGTTGTCTCGTCCATTTCTTTGATCCATACGACTCCTCTCCCCTCTCCAAATAGCGCAGTAACGCACGGTCGCGCCCCTTCCAGCAATGTCATGTGAGGTAGTATGCAGAAAGTCTTGGGGCAGGGAAAGGGATAAACATCCTGTGTGTTGGTTTTCAACTGGCGCGGGATTCAAATGATCTTTTCCCGTCACCATGTGCCAGATTAGTGACGATGGTGCAGAAAATTGGTAAAGTTATTTCAAATCAGGTGTAGAATCATGTGACGTTGGCCTTCAAGACTGTATGCCGTCGAGAGCTCAGAGCAGAGCGGAGAGGGACATACTTCAGGAAGGATGGTGTGCTCCGCAGCTACAGTCTCATTGTGTGCCACGGTATTCTATCTTCGTTCGGAGGGATTCATCTTCCCTACGGCCAGAGTGGCTAATAGGAATCTCTGCCCTTTGTACCAATTTCTTCCCGTTGAGGCTTGGTCTCAGTGGCCAGCGTCACGTAATCGTCTAGAGTTGCTGACTCTTCTATTGCATCTGCGGAATATCTTATCAGTTCTATATACAACTGTCATTAGTCTTATACACGGCAAAGAAAAAAAAACCGTTTGGAAATCCGCTACAATTCGCTTTTGGGACATTTCCCTGTGGTGATTCTTCTTTATCCCACAGAGAGATTCAACTTATAGCAGGTAAACTGCGCGTGAATGCAGAGCGCTCATATGGCCTTCGCACACGTACTCAACTATGCACACGTGCGAATACTTCTGCGGACGAGTTTGCACGTTCTTCCATGCACTGATGTGTAGCTCTTTTAGGCTTTCAACTACAACACAGAACTTTAGAAACATTGTACAAGAGGTTTCACAGTCCGAGAAAAATTCGTGGTCAAGTAATTCAGGTGTGACTCGTTGCTAGAGCGCTCTGATGTGCTGCAAACGGCTCGTCTCTTCTGATTCCAATTAGATTACTGTATCCCAAATTCTTTTCGGATTGCGAGATCTGCTTAGTGAAGATTCCTATTTCTAAATAGCTCTTTTTATAGAATATATGCGGAAATGCTTGAAAAATCTGAGGACGTGGAAATGCCACCGACTAGTTCCAGCAAGGATCATGAGTACAGCAACTCAAAAAATGGTACGTTTCTGTCTTGTATTATATAATATTTTGGGACGTATTTAACTTTCAAGTGGGGTTATAGAGCATTTCTGAACCCCTCATCTGCGATGGAACCTGTTAGTCATTTGGGCTTCTGAGCCAGTGTCTAAGTTGATTGTCCTGGTTAGTTGTATCGCCACGCAGCTTGCCGTTGAGGACCAGCACTCATCAGGCCTCTGATAAGTTGTTCGTGCATGATGAGAGGAGAAGATATAGTTAATTCACACTGAAGTTCCCTCGAGGAGTCCTTATTGTCGGTGTTGTGGTAATCGGTCAGAATACATGACTTCGAAAACCTCATCTAGGGTTAAAGGCACAGTTCACGATAATTTTGGGTAATCCAGATTGTGATGAAAAATGAAAGACAAGATCGGAAATAGTGCGATGAATGCGAAGAAACTGCGTGAATCGGTGTTTCCAAAGTGAAAAAAGGCTTCGAAAAACCGTTAAAAAGGGGGCTGGACGAGAATGAGACCAAAAAAAAAGAAGAAGAGTGGAGCGTTCGGCCGAATGTGTCTCACTGCGTGTGGGTCCCCTTGCGAATAACAGACTATGGTAAGCAAAAATTCAGTCACTTATAAGCATAAGTGAACAGAAAAACCCTTGTAACAGCAAAAGTAGCTCACCTTTTTTAGCCTCCAGGAGTAGGAAATTAAATAAGGGATCGCGGCAGCAAAAAGAATAACAGAGGAAAAAAGAATGGGAGAAAACACCGCCTCATCACCCGGCGACCAGCTGATTGTGTGTGGGTCCTAGAACGAATATTCGCAATCTGTATCGTCTCGACACTCGTCTGACGTGATGACGTGACAACGATCGAGAAGCGGGAAAGCCATTGTCGTTCCCGCCCGTTGAATTATCGTAAACTGTGCCTTTAAGCAACGTAACTTACTTCGAATAGGGCTCTATCCAGTAATGAGGCGAACTGGCTTCTTATATGTCGGTCGGAGGCGCCGCTTTGTCTGTTTGGTTTATTCTGCCTCCAATTTCGTTTCCTTTTAGGTTGTACTAATAATAATTCAGCCCTTGAAAAGAGGCAGTCGTTGTACTACGATGATCCGCGGACGGGACGTACATTTCGATTTCTGTTACATCGTAAAAACACACGGAAAGCTGACATTTATACTTGCGCCAAGTGCAAGTCGAGGCGAAAATATGTTAGGATAATGGTGAGTCGTGCTCGGACGATTTCTGGAGGAACGGAACAAATCCTAGTCATCATTAATCATTTCAGGTCCGAAATGACCATTTTCTCAGCGACCCAGCCTTATTGGACCACATATGCTATATGAATGCAGCAGAGTGAGTCAACTATCAAGTGATGGAGTGCAGAAGGCTCACCGTTTAACTTGTGTACAGCAACGCGGGTAACGGAACTTTTCCCCGATTGCGGCATTCTCTCTTGCGGCATGCGGCCAATGTCACTGCAATTACCGTACTCACCCCGCCTCCCGCCAATCGATAGGACGCGATGTTTTTCCTTGACTGGCTTGCTTTTTCATTGGATTTTATCGTTTTTTCTTCTGTTTCTTTTTAGTTTTCATGTTTATTAGACTTGTTTAATTGAAATGACTCCTCCTATATAAAAGACGATCAGAATCGCATTGGAACTGGAGAGAGCGGCCGGCCAATTCAAATGTTTAAAGGACTCCCAACCTCACAAATTGCGCGCTCCAATCTTCCATCCTGCGATAGGCGGCGGGTGCGATGTGTGCGACACCGTGTTAGGGGAGAAGTTCCCGGACCCCAGCAACGCAGAGGTGTCTTGACATCAATTAAGCGGTTACATTCCTGTCTGTCCACTGACCGCGTAGTGGGTCTTCTGTACCGTATTCAGATTTCAGTGGAGAAAGAACGCTCCCATTTCATAGCTTTTTCGTTTTATTTGTGACAGTTGCACCCTCGAAATTTCTTCAGACTCAAGCAGGAGCATATCCGAATGGAGGAACGAAAGCGACGGAAACGAAATAGGCTTCCACCGTATGACCTTGGCGAGTTCATGCTGTTTTTGTTTTGAAAGTAAATATTTTAAGTAATTGTTGAGTTGCAATCAAGGCAAGGATGAAAGATTTCATAGGATTGAGCCGATTTGGCCCGGATTCGAGGCGGCATTTTGAGATTGATCCCTTAGACGATTTGAGGCTTTTAAGGAACTCTGCTGTCCTTACGTCTGTTTTTATCGGTCCTGACTCATACTTTTTTCTTTTTCCGTTTTGCGTCACGCCCTCACTATGTATTTGTGTTGTTGAAAGATCGTTACTTGAGCTTTTGGTGTTTTAAATCGAAGCTGCTGACGTACGAGGACTCTAGATCAGTGTAAAATAGAGTTAAGACTGCTAAAAATTCGTACAGAATCTTTCTAAAGGAACGGTTCACGATTACTTTATGGAATCTATTTTTGGACGAAGATGAAAGTGATAGTCCAGAATAGTGCAAGAATGTCGAAGAAAACGCGAAAATCAGGGTACTCAGAGGAATGTAAAACCCAAGTGTAATTAAGTTAGGGTTTGGACGGGAATGTGACGACAAAATTTGCATAGAAGGGATATTTGGACGAGCTGTCCAAATAAGTGTGCTATTGCGTACAGCTAGCTGCAGTTAGTCCTGTGTACAACGTGTGCGTCCCAGTGTGAATGGTGCAAGCTCTACAGCCTCTACAACGCCGAGAGAGCTCATCTCCTTCGACTGTGTACGCCGCCTAAGTCGGTTTCTGGGCTCCGCCTAGGCGTTTTTCGAACCGATAGCGTCCCATCTGCCATCCTTGGAGGTCGCAGTTCTTTCTGCTCACCTTGACTATTTATCTTTTGGGATGAGTTCAATTAGTTACTCATGATTCTTATTTATACGGAGATTACCGTAATACATAACGCAACAGCAAGTATTAAGAAGTTATATTTTTCAAAATTTTTCTACTTTTGCGGACACCGGGGTCTTGCCACTACGTGGAGTTTCGTTTTTCTATATAATACATGTTGTACCATTGGGACCATGAATTAATGTCAAATTAATCGTCAGCCTATTTGGTTAATGACCAAAATTGCCGTTCAAGCCGATAGTAGCATGGTAACGTTGTGAAGCCTACTTTCAGATGACATACTGGAGGCGGAAGCGTATCTCTATCCAAAGAGTAGTGGTACGATATCCGATGAGGGATGTGTCATCAGTTCAGCTCCAAGCTCACCAAAGTCAGTACTTTCTCACCTTTTATACTTAATTTGTTATGGATGTATCTGTGGTAGCGTCACTGAAAAGATCAATTAAGCGGTGGCGAACAGGTTTCAGAAAGTTGTTTTTTTCCAAAATACCGTCATTTAGTGGGTTTGGATTAAGGAGGAATCAGTAGCCGGTCCTGTAGCGGTGCAATGACCTGGCTTGTAGTTGCTCTTCAGAATGCTGCTTTCATAGTCCACGACTCGGCCCGCGAGCGAGCGAGGGACTACTCGTCCGGCGGTATCGACCAAGTTTCAGTTGTAAACAAGGGGCAATAGCCGCCCTCGCTCGCGCGCTCGCGGGCCGAATCGTGGACTATGAAAGCGGCCAATAAATTCACCCAGATAACGACGTTGCATGTGTGTGTGGTTGGATAATACTGCGGCGAAGCTTTCTTTTTGTATAACAGTTCATCCATACGCAACCTACCTGCCACCCAAATTTGATCGAGATATATCGAGCAGCCTCTTTAGATGGATTTGGTGATTCATCCATACGTAGAAGCGGCTAGAACTTTCCTACGATTGCTATTTGAAAAAAAGACCAGTGTTGACGCTCGGAGATTCCCTATCATATCATGATGGAAGGCGAAAAATCGGCTGTTGAAGTTAGCCCTGACTTCATTTTCTTCAATAAAATTATTGTTTATTTAGCAGCCCAGCCGTTGAAGACGCTCCAGAGGCGATTCTACTGAAAGGTCTTGTCAAAACGGAAACGGATTCGGTGTTAGAGGTCAGCGACTTTTGCTGTGATCAGCATACTAATCGATAATTTTTACTGTGCTGAAGTTTTAACGAAGTTCTCGAGTCCACCACTAGGAGCAGTAGGTGAAGGATGGGCGTTGAGGTCCAATGTTGGGGGCTCTGCTGCATCTTCTGACTTCTGAGTTCATATCTAGTTTTATTTTCTTAACTTGTCTCTGTCTATGGCTTAGGACGTGCTACGGCGCCTGCAACCGAATTTTGTCGAAGCGGCCGATATGGCGCATCTTGACTCATGACCTTGAATGACAATTTGTCGTGTGATGCTGTAATGACGACAATAGCGCTTCCAAGAAGTTTCCTGGGCCAGCGATGCTCTAGGCTTTTCTGAGTTCCCCATAAAGTAATTACAGATGCAAAAAAACTGTTTCGAATTTGTTCTAGACAGTTTTTAGCTCCAAAAATTGCTTGAGAGCACAACAATATTGATTGTTGCATTGATTTTTCCAACTAACTATAATATATCGCTTGTATTTTCTAGAAAACCGAAACATCGTCAACTGATGACCCGGCAGCCAGTTGTGGTCAAGCTCAGTCTGGAGTGATAAAGGACGAGCAACAAGATCAGACAGTTATGCATCCGTCGAAGGAGGAAGCTCGTTCGATGATGACGCATGTATGGAAGGATGAGCCGCAAACATCCGAACAGGAGCCTTCTGAGTCACAGGCAAGCCCGAGAATACGTGATGACGCGTTCCTGGAGAGCATCAAATTGGCATTGGAAAGTATACCACCGCAGAATCGCCAGAAAGCTCATGTGGACATCCTTCGCTATATCTACACAACAATTTTTGATAGATATGTCGGACAATAGTCTTTACAAGTGCAATTGATTCATTATCTCATTGGTTGCATGCGTTCGATGGGTGTACAGTAGTCTCTTTGTTTACTTACTTATACGGCTCGTCATCACTCATGTGCGAGCAACAGCAACAATTCGGTTCCGTCTTTCGCGATCGCCGTCCGAGGTAGACTCAGAATTCGACGAAGATGGAGATGTGAAGAGTCGTTCAGCTGCTTTTGCAGCTGTTTTACGTGATCGACGAGCACATCCCCCATTTCGCAGCAGGCCTACGCTAAGATCGTGAAGACCTTGCTCCAGTGTTCTTCTAGTCCATCATCATCTCTTCTCGTTACATGACCGGCCCACCGGAATTTTGCGTTCTTCATGTATTCAGCAGGATCGCGAAATCGAGACATTTTGCGCATATCGCAGCTGCGGAGTCCGGCTCGATGTTGAGTGAGCCGGTTGAACCTTAAAAGACAACGCTCGAGCGCTCTGCGACTTGTGCTCCAAACCCTGTGGTTGCATTGGTCAACCAAGTCTCCAACCCCTACAGAGTGCAGGAAGAAATGTTGAATCGAACAGATTAGCGCGCAGTTTCGGGTCAGCTAGACGGTTGGTGACCTCTTTTAGATGTCCGAAGGCTGCTCCCGCTGCTTTCTGCCGTCTCACCAGTTCTTCCCTCATGTCGTTGACAATATTCATGGAACGCTCGATATAGACGTAAGACAAGATGTCCTTGATAGGTGCACCATCGGTCATAATTTGACCTCCGTCAGCCCAAGCATTCTTCATGAACTGGGTCTTTGTTTGGTTAATCCGCAGCCCTACCTTATTTCCTGCTTTATTGAGTTCAGCAAGCATAGTCTCAGCTTCTGCAATGCTGCTTGAAAAGGGGACGATGTCATCCGCAAAGCGGAGCTTTGAGAGAAACCGTTCATTCACACGAATGCCCTTTTCGTTAGCGACCAAAACCCACTACAGCGCGGCTGTAAACAGCTTAGGCGAAATAGTGTCACCTTGTCTCACACCCTTCCCTATAGGAATGGGGAGAGGTCGTTGGAACAACTTCACAGTCTCGCTGCAGGGACTACTGCAGTCATCTAGTCTTCTCATGTAACTAGAGCCACTCCTTAATCGACCAGTGCTGGTAGCACCGCATTCGTTTCGGCGCTGGGAGCTTTTTCATAGTCAACGAAGGGAAGGACAACAGGCATCCGAAATTCTCGACACACTTCAATGACCATTGCGATCGCTTGGATGTGGTTTGAGCAGCTGAATCTCTTCCGGAATCTGGCCTGCTCTACAGGTTGAGCTCCATCCAACGTTCGCGATAAGCGGGTCAGAATGATCTTCGTGAATAGCTTGTAAAGCAAACTTAATAAGCTTGTTTGGCGGTAATTGCGAAGATTATCCCAGTCTCATTTTTGCGAAGAATGACCATCCGCGAGTTCCTCCACTGGTTGGGAATCTTCTTCTTCTGAAGGTTGTCATATGTGTTGCGAGAAGCGCAGGAAGTTCGTAGCCACCTGCACGGAGTAGGTCGGCTGAGATCTTGTCGGGGCCTGAAGTTGTGCTCGTTTCCATGCTCGCAATCGCAACTCTCACCTCCGAAGGAAAAATCCGAGGTGCTGTTCCCCCAGTGGGGATTTTTGGTTCTCGCACGTGCGTCGTGGATCGATACAGGTTGGTGTAAAACCTCCGCGTAACTTCCTCCATCTCAAATCCCGATGTTGTAAGTGTTCCGTCCTTCTCCAAAAACGAAAGTGGAATACCGTAGTCCTGAAGATCTCGATGGCAATTCTTCAGACTAGTCCTCTTCGAAGCTGCTTCCGGTAGTCTCCTCTCCCTGTATTGCTGAAGGTCTCGCCGCACTGCTTGTCTGCAATTGATATTTACTTGCAGCCTTTCAAGATCGGCGCCGTTCTGGGCAAGCCTCAAGTTTCTTCTTGTCCTGAGAAGATCCTTCGTCGCATCTGAAATGCGAGCGGAGGTATTCACTCAACGAAAGCTTGGCCTGTTCAGCACAAGTGAGGAGACCCCGAACCATCGTAGTCTTCGGTCGGGTCATCCAAGACCTGTCAGTCATCAGGACAAAGCGTCGTTCAGAACATCTCCGTCGTACACAACATTCTTCGAGCTCCTTGCGCGATGTTGAGAAATCTTTTCCAGCTTGTGACTGAATCTGATCTCAGCGCGAAGGAGCATCGATAACCAGAACCACTGCAGAAAGATGGTACCACAGCGACATCGAGTAATCATCACCTTGTGTTAGTTGATATGTGGTTTCCAGTTCAGCATGAGTTGTACCGTTTGGAGACCGCCATGTCCAGCGGCAAATTTCCATCTTCTGGAAAAAAAGTTGTTGTGGAAGAGTCGAGCCGCGGACAGAAGTCCAGCTAGACGATTTTCGTTCTCGTTCCTGTTTCCGAACTTTCCAATACTGAACTCCTTGTGCATCGTCAAGCCTAGCGTTTAAATCTCCAACAAGGAAGTTGTAGAAGGACTTTTTGTTGTGAATTACCTGCCAAAATTTTCATAAAACGCATTGAGCTCTACTTCGTCAGCCGTAGAGTGTGGAGAGTAGCAGTTGAAGATAGAGATCGTTCGCACTTCTATCGCGAATCGTCGGCGGCGTTAGTTTCGTCGTGCTCGTGCTCGTGTGCAGATCCGTAATGAATCTATGAGACCAGTAGCGATACACTGCAGATATGACAAAGCTACTTGACGACAGGATTCTGGCAACGAAGTGTCTTGCAGAAATTCTTTAATCCTAGACAAGTACATGCTGCAGATGTTGATATCCCAACGTTTCGTTTCGTTGAACATTCTCAGCATTACAGTGACAGCTGATTCATCGGCGAATAGACCATCCTTGAGCATAGCACATAGACCTCCATGCTTCAGAGACGCCGTCAACTGATGCACACCAATAGACGTTTTTTTCTGCTTGCATGATTGCCATGTAATGCCCTTTCTCCGCTTTGGCAGCAAATTTTTCCAGGGATAGCCCTTGAGTAGAGTTTTTTCGCGATAACGGATTCGCAACATCAGTGCTTGCGTAAGCTTTGACACGCCCATCCTGCTGAAGCGACCGATTGGGCTGTCGTGGAGGTTTCGTGGACGCTGTCGCTGCCAATGGACGCATCATCTTCTCTACGGAACGTGGAGCCACCACTATGGTTTCCTTTGTTGAGGCGCCATTCGCCGGTGAAACACTACGACAGATCAGTCGAGATCCATCTCTCAGCCTTGACGACTGCGAATCACTGATGCCATGAACAGCAAACATTGAATGGCTGCGAGGGCGACCGATTATACTTCTCTCCGTGTCTGTCCGCCTTTTAAGAGGGTTCCGCGAATGTGTTCTGTGACTTGTGCCTCTATCGGATGAGGATGAACGGACAGGGAGACCGACTCGATTGTTCCCACTGCTCAGAGAGTTGTCTATTCCACAGTCTGAAGACGATAAACGAATTGCTGAAGGCACAGAAATAGTTTCTCGAGTCAATGGGATAGACGGCGATTCGCCGCGTAATGTTAGAATAGCTATTTCATCTGACAAGAAAACGTCGTCATCCTCGCCATCGTCGGAAAAATCCACAGATTCCCTTGGTCCTTGAACAAGTTCTTCCATGGGTATCACAGAATAGGACACTGTTCCAACGGAATCAGTGCAAATAACGCCTATACCGTCGGCGGAAACATTCATGTTTAATACCTTGCGTAAATCTCCCAGCTGATTGACGGCGAGCGATTCGCATGGTTCATAAGGCAAAGTTTTTACATAGTGATCGGTACATGCACAAAGAACCGGATCTATCCGAGATGAGGGAGAAGCAAATTGGGCACAGCGAATTTCCGAAGAAAAGGCATCGGACATGGCGATAGATACGAGTTCGTCCAGACACCAGAACCTTACAACTCGTTCTGCTCCGAAAGTAGCCACCATACGTTGGGAAGGATGAAATGTAGCACCATGGGTAGGTGACGGGAACTCTTTCAGATATTCTCGCTTCCTGATGTCATAGAGCTGTAGCGTAGAATCAGTTCCAACAGTGAGAATGATGTCATCAGGGCTCAGTTCTACACAACGCACTGGACCCGTCGTTCGTACTTGCAGAACATTTGCAGGATGTGATCGACTATCCCACACAATCCATGAAGAATCTAACGATCCGGATACCCATGAGTACACGGTGCTCCGACGTGGTGTGAGAGCTTTTACAGTTGATGAGTGACCGGATAAGTTACGGATTTCACGTCCTTTGATTAGATCAATTAGTTTTATGAGGTCATTTGAGGCAACAGCCATAATCCTTTCGTCCACGCTCAAACGTAAGCAATCTACGTGACCGTTGAATGGCAGGCTTGGGACCTCAACGTCTATGTTATGTAAAGAATGAACAGTAAGGGGATTTGCAATGAAGACACATCGCGATCTCTTTGACAGTGTAGCATGGACCGGAGGTGGGAAAACATTGGTAGGGGCAACTATATCGTAAGTTTTCATAAGTCCCAGTAGAAAGTTCTAAATATAGACCGAGACTTAGAAGGCGTACAGGACAAGCTGCGAGACCGTAACAGTAACTTTTCAATAAAACCTGAACGGCCGCTGTCAGGAGAACTTTTTTGGCGACTGTCAGTATTAGGATAATAGTGACAAATGAATTGGCAATACTTTGTTGTAGTTCGAGCGTAGATATTCGGAGATTGTCATTGATTTCCTATCTTCGTTGTAACTGTGCTTCGATTTCGTTTTACTGTTACAATGATGATTGTTGTTGATTGAGATTTTTCTCGATAAAATATCTGTTTACATACCTGTGCACAATTTTTGAAAGTGGTAAACACCTCCATAGATGGAGCTCACATCCTCGAATCATGCCCTTTTCATTGTGCATTTCAGAAAGTTCTCATACTGCAAGCTCGATTCTCTTTTGGAATGGAGACTCAGACAAGGGTGGTGATGTTTTGGATTTGTTTTGGAAACAATAGGACCATTCTATTCAGAAGGTTTCAAGGTCCTGAATAGAATAGTCCCATCGCTAGGGCGTTCTAGGGTTTGGAATTCTAAGTATTTTTGAATAGACGTAAATTTTGTAATAGCGATTAAGGAAATCGCTATTTTTTCTGTAAGTTCCTTCCATATCCTCGAGTGTAGACGAGTGTAGAGATTGCTACAGATATGCGAATCTTGAGAGAATCGTGGAAGAACTGAACTTGTAAGCCTTAAATTCGTTGGATAAGGTGAATTGGAAACCGGATGGACCACTTCAAAGCGTGTTTCTCTTTTTTTTCTAAAACTCTAAGTTAAATTTCTTCTGAAATGCATATTTAAAATGTTTTCTCGGCTGAGGTTTGAATTTTTCTTCGAACCTTTTTCATCTACTCGTTTTCTTCTACTCGTTGCTTTTCAGCATTTTCAGCTTTCCACACAACGTGAGGAATTTTCAGCTCGAAGTCCTCATATCGTGTGTCAGAAGCCCCTGAAGGGTGCTGCATCGAAACTAGATATTGCGTGTGCCTAACTTAGGCATCGTCCTCAAGGTGGCGATTGGGAGGAGACTTCCTGTTTGCAACTCTCAGTTACGAGGGTTGCCTTTTATATTTTGAGATTTGGCAAGACTAGTGTAGCAATCTAGCAACTGACACCACTATCGTAAAGTTTGACTATTTTTAGGTTACGTTGCGAAATTTGAGCGCGATATGTGTTGTTTACACTAAGTTATAAGATTTTGTTTCGGCCAAGTTATGGAGTTCAACCGTGAGCATTTTCGCGCGATTATTTTCTACAACTTTCGACGTGGACTAACTCAACAGCAATGCATGGATGAACTTGGTTCAATTTTTGGGGTGAAGCTCCAGCCAGGATCAGTGTTTATCGATGGTACAGTGAGTTCACCCGAGGTCGTAGTTCACTCGAAGACGAATTTCGTGGAGGTCGTCCAAAATCAGTTGTCGTTCCGGAAACAGTTCATGCTGTGCACAAACTAATACTATGAGATCGTCATGTAACCTATCGTGAGATTGAGGCAACCTTAAGCATTAGTGGGACTGGCTTACATTCATTTTTGCATGAACATTTGACCGTAAAAAAATTTGTTGGCGTTGGATCCCACGTCACGACAATGCGAGCTCCAACACATCGGCTCAAACAACCGCATTTTTGAGCACTCAAAATAACGATTTCACAGGTAGCCCCCGGGAGACTCCTTCTCATCCCGTACTTAAAAAATAAAACGAGAGGTCAACGTTTTTCGACACCTGAAGAAGCCGTTGATGCGTTCAGAACGCATGCATTAGAGTGACCTTAATCAGAGTGGCAAAAGTGCTTCGAAAATTGGTTCGAGCCCATACAAAAGTAGATAGATCTTAATGTGGAGAATTTTGAAAGGCAGTCAAGCAATTTTCAATAAATAGTATTTGTTCCTGTCCTCAAATCCCGAAATATAAAAGGCAGCCTACGTATAAGGGTTGCTTTTAATTTAGGCTCAGCCATGGGCTTATACATACTTTTGCTTTATACAACCTTTTCTTTTTCTTTTGTATTTTGGTGTAATCTGGGTATCTTTTCAATAGCATATGAAGAATAGGTCCTGAGTGAGAATAACGGAACTTCTCCCCGACTGCGGCATTCTCCCTTGTGGCATGCGGCAAATGTCACTGCAATTACCGTACTCACATAGGACGCAATATTCTTCGTCGATTGCCTTTCTTTTTTATTAGATCTGATCGTTTTTTGTTTCTTTTTCGTTTTTATGTTTATTAGATTTGATTAATTAGAATGACTCCTCCTTTATTAGGAACGATCAAGACCGCATTGGAAATGAAGAGAGCGGTCAGCCAATTCAGATAATTTAAGGACTTCTACCTCACGAATTGCGTGCTCCAATTTTCCATCGCAATCCTGCGATACGCGGCGGGTGCGGCGGGCGCGACGCCGCTTTCGGGGAGAAGATTCCGGACCCCCTGAGTGATATCTATGCGCGGAAGTTCTCTAATCTATGTAAAACTCAGCTAGGTCGCTTCAATTTCAAGGGTATGCTTTAACAGAGCAGTAATCCAAGAAAGAAAAATTAAAGCGCTAACACCAATATTGTGTTTATAACATGAATGGTATCGATTTGGTCTCTTCAAAACAATGTTGCTCAGCTATCGATGCAGATCAAGAAAAACCTTCCTGTACTTCCTCAATGAATCGTGGGTGTTTCGATGGAGTTTTCTTGCTACCGTTTACTGTAATGAAACTAATTTTATGGCAGTTCAGGAAAATTGTCAGAAACGCTGTGAAGGAAAGACCGTTTCCGCGAGATCAAATGAATGGCTGCTTTCATAGTCCGCAGGCAGGCGCGCTGGCGCGCTGGCGCGCAGGCAGGCAGGCGCGCTGGCGCGCTGGCGCGCAGGCAGGCAGGCGCGCAGGCAGTGCTAGGGGGGAGGAGGGAGGCAGACAGTGTTGTTTTCAACCCCTCGAAGGGGCGTGGACTGTTTGCCTTACACTGTCTGCCTCCCTCCTCCCCCCTAGCACTGCCTGCGCGCCTGCCTGCCTGCGCGCCAGCGCGCCAGCGCGCCTGCCTGCCTGCGCGCCAGCGCGCCAGCGCGCCTGCCTGCGCGCCAGCGCGCCTGCCTGCGGACTATGAAAGCAGCCAATGAGATAGTTTGCCGATCGCTGACCAGCTGAACAAGACCGACACCGATGGCAGCGGACGCTCCTGTCGCCTTCGATTCCGTTTTCTGGAGAATGTTCCATCGATTACTTCTAATCGATTAATTTTTTTTCTTCCTCTGTTTTACTGGTATTCATAGATATCCTTCTTTTTCCACTTCCTCCATCTCTTGCCGCCTCGGTTCAAAATCGATTTTCACCAAAATTGTTCTTAATACTTTTTGATAGATTTTTTTGGTATTTTTGTAGTAGTATTTTTGTCATACCTCACCCATGTATAGAATTTTGCTTTACTCCATCTTTTCAATGAAGATGTTTATGTTTGTTCCGGCGCAACGGGTGAATCAAGCTGTTTGCCAAACATTCCGTCAATGTTTGGTTGAACATTATGCTCCGAGGCTGTAACTTCTGGGAACAATTACGTTTTTCCAAACCTCATTCAACCATTCGCTAACGCTTACTTTCCGATTTTCTGATGTTTGAAGTCTTATCCCACATGTTCAGGCTTGTGTTGTTCCCTAGACTTTCTTGGAAATATTTCCCATCCATGTAGGAGAAGTTCCGATGGGTTCAATCGATTTGGGTAAGGCAAGATGGGTTGATTCCTTGGGCAACAGGGAGGATGAAAAAATGGCGTGGTTTTCTTCTGATTCCTTTGTTCTGGGCGACATCCACTGACCATCTGGGCTGGAGCCATTTAGCGCATGACGTCGAACAATCTCATATCTCTCTATTGCCAGATAAAGATCAAGAGGAGCTGCTCATATGGCGGTTCTTCATTGCCTAAACTGCTTAAGCTGCTTTAAATCGTTCTCTGAAAGCCAGATGCCTTGTTGCTGGGGAAGTTCGCGGCTCAATTCCGAAAGGGTGTGGGATTTTTTGCTTTTATAAGTATTATGCGTTATTTTCTCCGAGACTTGGTAGCATCGTTCACGTAGTAATTCTGAGAAATCTAAAGCTAGACTAATCGATTCATTTTTCCATGCCGGAAAAATTTGTGAACCCTGCCCTTTGCAGGAGCGAGCTTAGACGGAAACTTTTACTTTGTCGTTTTTCTTTCAAGTTTGAAGTGAAAGCTTGTAATATTCATTTAGTCATGTCGTTTTCCTACTTTCTATACGTTCATCTAAAGCTCCTTCTCTTCGTATTGTTTCCTCACCAACCAGGTGGGCTCGCATTTGATGAGCCAACCATGTTGTCTATCTGAAGACAGGCGATATTTTACAGTATCAGACTTCAGAGCCCCGATACTAGCACTCATTTGTTTGAAGACAGTTTGGACTTGAGAATTATCAGAGAACGTTCTGAGAAAACCTTATTCGCTACCAAGTCGGCTAGTATATCTCAAAAGCTGGGGTGGGGATAATATGTAGTACGGATGAGGTGATCGGTAACGAACAGTTGACTGTTCGAAGCCCAATTTCGAGTCCGAAAGCCCCAAGGGATAAGCCACAGAGAATATCCTTCTGAATTCCCCCAAGAATCAGGGTCAATCACGCGGTTTCAGCGTGTGTAGATATACCAGTCTTCCTCGAAATCCAGTTATTCATTCATCACTCTCCAAACGAGTGACCCTGGGAGTGATGCCCCAAAATAAGTCTGGTAACAGCTAACCGACCCGGAGGGACGGCAGGCTTCGTTGTACTGCGCAGAAATCAACTGGATACCATTAAACTTTTTTCTCAAGCAAAGCACTTCCATCATGTCGCCATCATCTGGCTTAGTCCTTCAGATTTCAAAGGTTTCTATCTATTATGCTACTAATGGTCTCGCAAATGTAGGAAAAAACCGGTCTCTTGGAGAGTAGCCACGCCCAAATCAAATCTGTTCCTCCTAAGCCTAATCGGAAATGCTGTTTCCTGTTTATCCTCACTCATCATTTGCTCAAAGTAGGCCGTATTATTATTATACTACTCTTACAACTGGACTGACTGTGGGCTAAAAAATGTAGGCGGTCCAGTTAAATGAACCAGTAACTGGTAGAGAACTTTCCAGTATGCAATCCATCACTTCAAGTTCTCGAGATTTCCTGTGAACCTTCGTCGATATGGGTTGCTCCCTCTGATTATTGTTCCATGAAGGATGCCTAGATGAAAATGCGTACAGATAAAAAATGAACAAACTAATGTTTCTGCTTTTTGCTGTTTTAAAGCGATTTTTTCAAAAACTTTTATGTCTTTCTAATCTATTTTTCCTTTTTTAATTGTTTATCCTGAAGATAGCGATGCATAATGGGTAAACACAAACTAAAGGAAGACATCGGCATCTTAAGAACTCTCTTTCCATATCTTCCTTCCTTGGAGGGAGTGTAGGTAGGTGGGAGGAGGTGGAAGGGAGGCTGTGTCGTATAAACCTGTTTTCCGAAGTTAATGAGGAAAAACTTTGATGCCGTCACGTTTTGTAAAAAGTTAGAACGCTTCCAAATAGGTGAGCAATTTTCGGTCAAAGCAAAAAGCATGGCGTTTTCTGAAGACTACTCCTGGGAAAACTCCTATAAAAAAGGGAGAAAAGTCTTGAAATTTTAAAGCTCCATTACTTCTCAAATACTTTATGTTTTCGCCGAAACCATGACGTCATTGAACAAAAAGGAGGGAGGAGCCCAGGTCATTGAGCAGAGGTCGAGCTGAAAAGTAATCCGATCTTGCGCACGCAAGATGCTTTTTGAACTGAATTTCTATAGCATCGAAAAAACGTCATTCACTCCACTTCGGACTGGGGTGGGGCAATAGGCAATGAGTCGTTGTAAATACTGCACTCACTTTTTCCATCCCTTACCCGTGGCAGCACAACAGTTTCTGGAGGTGGTCACCACCGTTGTCCGTCTTTAAGCCCCTAATGCCCCTAGTCAGCCCGATTTTATCCCGACAACGCTTCATGTAGCATTCCAGGAAGCCACAGATTTCCCACAATACGGCAACCACTCTTTCCAACCCTCATCCGTGCCAGTACGGCCATTTCTGGAGGTTGAAACCAGCGCCCTAACCCTGAGCCCTAACTGCGCCATCTTCTGGACGATTTCTACCCGAAAATGCTCCGAGTAACATCCCAGAGATTTCTGAAACCGTTTTAACCCATTTGGTGTTGAAACCCACAATGCTCGACGTAATAAGCAAGTAGTAAGCTCTATAAAGTAAATGTACAAATTACCTATATACTTCAACCCTTAGTGCGAGTCGACTTGCATATGGAAAGTTGCCGATCACCAACTGTTCTACGCCTTTTACTAGAAGATTAAGACTGAAAAAGGGGACGTCTCTGATAAAACTATTCCGACTTGTTTTAAAAAAGAGTTCTTTTTTTAATTTTTTAACATTTCATTTTTTTCAGCTCACACTTCCCTCCTTCAAAATTCCTTTCTCCAAGACTGAATCACCCAGCTCCCTCCTTTCCTGTATCTTTGAGTCCATCTCCAACTTATCATTGTCTCCACCTACTAAAACACCACCCACATGTTAAGTGCAGTTGTTTATGCGCTTGAATAAACAGACCTCGTTGACTTTCTTAATCGCCCACAATGATTGAAGCGCTCCCACGCATTTTCATTTCACTACGATGATTTCAGCCCTCATTTCCATCTTTGCTAGAATAGTTTACACTGTTGAACGCTTTGACTATTCATCTGATGCAGAAAAAGTAAAGTTAAAATTTGTTGGCGTCATTCAGTCCCGTTTTTGGGATGCGCCTCGCATTCGACTTCCATTCAGAATCATGGTCGTGGCTTGAATGCGTACGTGCCTTAGGCAATGGTTCGTGGTAGCTAGCCGATGTACAAGTCAGTACTTTCACGTTCCCAGACGTGTCCGGTGCCAATTAACCGTCCCGGAGAGATCGAAAGCTTAGTTGATCTAAGTGGGTATCGAACCGAGGTTCGACCCTCCGACTATAAACTTGCCGATTTATTTTTTTCTCGACCACTTTTGCACTATTCTTGACTAATGCTTCCACTAACCGTCTAAAACTGAATACCCCAAGTTATTATGAGCCGGGTGCCTTTAATACACAATGCAATATAAAATACTCAATATTAAACTTCAAGCATTTTTTTTCGAAGTTTAGGTAGTCGTGACAAAGTCCCATTATGTCCTTGTAGTATAACATGACATCCCATAGCTTCTGACACTGGATGTGGTCTCCAGAGAATGAAAAAAGCCAGTCCAACGTTAGCTGCTTCACAGGCAAATATTTTTTCTTCGAAAAAGTGATGGAAGATCGAAGCCAACATTTGCCTGAGATTAATGGGTGTTATTCTTCAGAAATAGGCTCTGTGTTCTTAGGAGCTCAGCAAATTCCCTATACACACTACTGCACAAGGGAATCCGAACTTCCGAGCCCCGCCAACGAACGAAGATCAGGAACGCCGCTGTTCACGCCAAGGAATCGAAGATCAGGTGGCCCGAATACGTTGTGCGGCCGTTGGACCGGGGCGGTTACCGGCCGGATCCCTGGAGACGTCAAACGAATACCAGGACTGCCATCAACGCGATGGTCAAATTTTTTCATGAAGTCTCTGAAGGAAAGGAATGCTATACGTCGTGTCCCTCGAAAACCTATAGCCTCCACCACCCCCTCACCCCCATTAAAGGATGCTGTCGAGTCGAAAATTGGTCTAGATAGGACACGATGAGGGAAATGACCGACGTATAAGCCCAAGACGGACGAGTTCTCACGGTGTTCTAAACAGAGGGACGCGGACTTCTACGTAGGCGGCTTACGGCACCCACATTTGGAAAACTCGTCCCAATACCCCTTCCATGCAACCTTCATCGTCACAAGTCACACTCTCTTCCGGTCCCTAATTTTATTATTTTTCGAAGCATTATATTTCTCTAATTAAGCCGATTCACGGTTTTTTGACCACTTTCGTATTATTCTGGGCTACCACTCCGTCTGAAACCAGATATAACAAAATTACGGTGAACTGTGCATTTATTAGGCTCAGTTTTCATCTGGTTGTGGCTCAGACTGGCGATTTTGTGGATTTCTCGCTGGCTGGCTCATCATGGCATATGCAGTGTCAGGATTCGTTTATTTATTCGAAGCTGGAAGCTCGGAACCTGTTCAATCGTTGACGTACGGCGGCGCTTCACGTGGATTACGTTTGGTGAAATCGTCAATCTCGGGGCATTTTCCCATTTTCAATTTAATCCCTGGATTGTTATTATTATTTGTTCGCCGTTGAACATTCATTTCGACTGCTCGCGGCGTTCTCAAATCCATTATGCACGATTATTCGCTTGAATGGCTCTCGCCCCAACTGGCTGTCAGTGATATCCAACAAGTTTCTCGTAGAGTGAGAGGTCCAGAGGGGATTGCTTCGTGAAACTTCTACTATCCCCTCATCTCATTCGGTTTTATTTGAATTCTCTCCCTATCGCCACGATCGGAGATTACTGCTGGTGATGGGAGGGATTTGCTAGAATTCGATCATCTTCTTTGGAGTGCGCCATGTATCCGTCTTTCACTTACAGTAGCGTGACAGTGATTGTAAAGAGTGACAACGACGTGATGCAGACAAGTTTGGTCTCAGCTGAATCTCAACGTTAGAAAGGAGTTTTTCTAGTTTGCTAGATTCTTATTTCCATTTCGATTAGTGCCGACCTCATTCTCTTCTCGAATGCTAACGAAAGAAAGGTTCGATTCCGATCGTATAAGACCTGTCCCGATGTCTTTCGCAAGACGCCCGGTTGGAAACAGCCCAAACCTTCGTCTTTCATGCAAGCTATCGTAGAGCCATGTACTTATTCGGGACACGAGAAATTGTGATTACTACCATTAGGCCGATATAGCGCTTCGAAATGTGAAGCAATTAGACCGGTAGCTTCCATTTATTACAGAACCAGTTTACGGTAGTGGTCTAATGGCTCGACAAATCATCGATGCTGCCTCCTCACCCAGCTGCAACTCTCTTTCTGGGTCGAACTTTACAAAACTTGGCCTCAAAACAGTCCTTGATGCTACAACCGATTCCCTAAGATGGGGCCCCTCGTGCTCATCGCGCCGTTGCTATTCGAGAATTTGGGATCTGGGGCAGTATTACTAGTGTTCAAGGTTATTATTACCTTACAATCTAACTACTGATTTATCTATTTGTTTGTTTATTTATTTTTTATTTACTTGTTCTGGTTGAATAAGTAGAGATAACAGCAATTCGTTCACTATTAAACTCCTCCCTGTCATACCGACTGGCGATTTCCTCGATGATTCAAGTCCTTTCCTCTCGGCATGGCTTAACATTTACATAAGCACATAGAAATCTCAAGAAAAATAGATTTAATAAGTAATTTAACCAGTTTTTGCCTTTGCATAGGTGTTTAACGCATTCAATCGGCTCTATATTTCCCTCCTGGACCCGATGCACGGCGTACTCTAGAGAAACTGGTGATTCATTGATCCCTGTAGTCCTTACTTGTTCCTTGGAGCGTAGTCAACGGTAGCAGGCAGTAATCAAAAAGGGCAGCCGTAAGTAAAGCACCAGTGAATCATTAGGCAAGCAATATTCTAATTAAAGGATCAGTAGGTGCTCATACGCAAGAGCTTTGCCCTTTAGGGTAAACTTACAAGTTTGGGTGATTCACCCATTTGCCCTCCCTGATTCCCGATCAATACCCATCATCCCTGCTTCGAATCAATCGGGTGTCTCGTCGCAGTATTGACAGTGTCGACGTGGTTGCTGATTCATGGGAAGGGGGGTTTCCAGGCCGATGGTCGCCATATTTGGTCGATGCGTCCAACCGCTTGTTTTTTGAGCGTTTCCTTTCGTTGTCGACGGTTGTTCCGGGTTTTTAATGGTTTTCGAGTGGGTTTTGTCATTGTGAAAGTTCGATTTTTATAAATTATCATCTATTATCATCCATTATCACAGAAAATACAAATATGAAGCCCCGATTCCTCCCTGAGCACTGCCGTGTCATTACGAGAACAACCCCTTCTTTAGGTCAAGTGATTCGTGAACAAATGAAAGTACTTTTATGGGAGGGACTCCGCCGAAGACCTCTTTAACAAAATTCGTTCGAAACTCCCATTTTCCTTCCTCCTGCTCCCAGGCAGGAGAACAGGATCCATCCTACCCAGTCTCTTACCCGTGTTTGATTCCTTGGATTACTTACTTATTTGTAGCAGAAGCTGGGACCGCACCACTATTACTTCCTACCAAATTAAAGGTTTTGTCCAGCAATTGTCGGCAGGAACCGGTTCCGGGGATTCACCTTAATCCCCACGTGACCAGTCATTTTTAGTTTTCTAGTCAGAGTGCAGAGTTGCTATGTTTCTAGCCGTTGTCTTTGACTTCCATCAATATGGCCATCATTTGGTTCCCACCTCTTATTCTAAGGCAGAAGGGTAAGATCCCTTCCGATTAACTGGAACGGCTCTTGACTACCTACAACTTTATGAAAACACTCGATCTACTCGGCTTTACGCATAATTTTCTTTATTATAAGGTCCATTCATAGCTTTGCCTGGTTGTTCTTTTGCCTAAAGCGTTATTGCCTGGGAGCTGGAGGTAGAAAGTGAGAGTTTTTTTTTACGCGAACTTTGTTAAAGGGGTCTTTGGCGAAGTTCCTCCCATAGATGTTCTTTTGCCTGTTCACGAATCGCTTGACCTAAAGAAGGGGAGTCATGGTTTCTAATTTTTGTCTTGTATAATACTAGATGATAATAGGTGATGATTTATAAAAATAGAACTTCTACAGCGTCAGAGTAAGTAAGTTTCGTTAACGTATTACCTGTTCGTGATAAATTCCAGCTCTCACCATGGTCGTCTTTCATCTCTTGCTTGCGATCTGTTAATGACCCGAACCTACCGTAGCATAGGAACACTGCCTCCAACTGAAAAGCTGTGGCCACAAACGTTTGTGTAAGATTTCTGCTGAGCACCAAAGAGGGTGGCCGTAGTTCCCATCGGGATGTGCATGCTGCAAGGACATGATTGAAATGTGACGCAAAGTCTGCCCCATTTTCGCCGCGATGGAGGCGGGTCACCGCACGCGGCACCCTCAGTGGGAACTCTTGATCACCCTCCGGGTCAACGACTAGTCAGCATTGTTGGCTGTGGCGATTTCTGATTGTTTTGGGGTGAATAAAGTTTGTGTTCATCTAGGCCGTAGAATATGTAGTTCACTCTTGCACTAGCCATGCCTTTTCAGATTCCATTGGGCTTTTTTTTCTATGTTTCTTGGCTTTTCCCATGGTGCGATTCCATAACTCTCTCGATTCGACGGCGACTATTCATATCATATTCCTGACCATTGCTATTTATTTCACCAAATAGGAATCTAGAGACTATGGTTCGGCTGTCAATGGCCTAAATCAATCATGTTTTTCTGTATTTTTCGAGAATCTCGCTTGTATTGTTTTCCTTGCACCGACCCCATATTTCTTTCAAGTAACTCGAATTATTTCACTTCACTTTAATCAGTTGCGACGTTAAAGTGAAACCTTTATAACCATGTACCACAACGTATCTGGATTATTTACCTCTATTATTAGGTTAAGTCATAAGTCCTCGGACAAAATGATAGTGATGATTTCTAGAGATCATAACTCTTGAAAGAGGTGACGAAAATGAACGTGCGAGGCATTGTTAGATAGAGTATGGAAAGCTCTTCCGAATGCACACTGGAGAAGGCACCTAACTGTTTCCTTCCCAGCAACTATGCCTCATGATTTCAAGCCGTCGCAACTCCACATCCGCAACACCGTCATATTTATTTTTTTATCTAGCCATGAATCCGCGGCAATTGATAGAGGTATGAAGGACGTTCACAAGCAGGAGGTGTACAATTTACAAGTTGCATCAGAATTTCACATCGGGCGAATATTCCGTCAAAAATGAAGACCGTCCGGGACGCGCAATGATGTTGGATTTGAAGGTGCTGCGGAGCCAGGTGGAAGCCGATCCGTATCAAACTACTCGTGAACTGGCAGTCACCCTTGAGGAGTCAGTCCACAGTTCTTCGTGAACTGAAGTCAATCGACAAGGTGCGAAAGCTCGGTCCATAGATGCCTCATGCTTTGAAGCAGTATGACATAGACCGCCGCGACGACGTGGCACTTTCTCTCCTCACGCTCAAGGGCACCACACGTGGCTCGAGTGCCTAGTCACCAGGGGTGCGAAGTCGAACCTCTACTCTAACGTTCACCGGCGTGCTCAATGGATTGACAAAGGTGCGCATGCAGAAGACTCCCCCAAACCCAACGTACACGCCAAGGAGGTTGTGCTCTGATTCTGGTGGAGCGCTCTCCGTGTCGAATAATGGGAGCTGCTACACGAAGGCTGCACAGTGACCGCACTCGTCTACATTACGCAACTGAGGAATTTGAAGGCGAATCTCGAAGCTACACGTCCACAGCAGCCCAAAGTTTACTTCCAGCACGACAACGCTCGCCCTCACATTGCAAGAACGACCAAAACTGAACTGACGAATTTCGTCAGGACAAGTTTACCACACCAAAGATGTTCCTCAGACTTGGATCCCTCGGATTACCATCTTTTTCCCCATCTTCAACGTCATCTGGATGGTCAGGACTTTCAAACCCGCGACGACATCAAAATGGCACTGGTGCAGTTCTCCAAGGGCCAGCTCCCAGCGTTCTAAAGCAAGGACATCTACGATCCGCCCAAACATTGGCAGAAGACCATCGATGCCAATGGGGCATATTTCAAATGATTCGCTATTGTCGTTTAAAAATTGTAAAATAAATATTATCATTGCCAATTTGTCCGAGGACTTATGACTCAACCTAATAAAATAAAAAGCGCCAAATAGGTTAGTTAATAATTTATTCCGTATATGTAAAGTACAGCAATCAAGTGTTTTGATGTAAAACCAGAATGAGCTCATACTTATTTGAAAAGATGACCTGAAAAAAGAGAACCGATTCATCTGAAAAAAAAAACTCCACAGTATAAGATACCACATTTCAGCAAGAGGAAATACCAGCAATGATAGTCCTACAACAGCCGCTACTTTGAAGTTTGTTCCTTCAAAGGCAATGTAAATCAAGTACGAGATGCAAGATACCTTGCCATGGTCACTCGTAACGCAGACTACTGGAGGAACAGAACCTGAAGGTTCAAGCTGGGAACAGAACGTTAGCAACTGGGATGCTAACGGCGCCACCTCTGGCTGAAAATAAGATTAATTTATTTCAGGCCGTTGGAAGGAGCTAGAAACTCTCTCTGGGAAGGGTACCTACTTTAAGAGACCCTTTGGACGAGAGAGAAAGACCATTGGCATCAGATACACAAACACCAACGATCCCTGGCTGTGCCATTCTGCAAATTTATGATTAACTAACGAAAAAAAAATAAAGGCGCACATAAGCACTGATAGATTCCTTACAACTGATCAATCTTCTTCTCCACCAATGACTCCATTGTTCCTACATACCTGTTTGATCCTTTTCTTTTTATTGCCGTAAATGGCCAGAACCTAGGAAATGCCACTTTCCCTCAATCAAACAAAAAATAAACATTCCTTCCCACTACAATTTAACGATTATTTGTCTTCCCAAGAACTTCAAGTATTATTTTGTTCTTGAGAACCGTTAGGTCTTATTTGAGAGAAGCGTGCGGGAATTGCCATCAACATGTTATCTCGTAAGCAAGCATGACGATAAGAAGTTGTAAACAGAAAGAAGCATACCCATTAAGGCGATCGTCATCTCGCCTAAGTGGAGTAACACTGGAATCATCATAGAAACGTTCATATGGCAATCCATCATTGTCCTCACCGCCACAGCAACAGGTTGTTTTTATGATATCCAGAACTACTTTCATGATATCCAATACAGAATACTAAAGAAATGCATTTATAATCCAATTAAATGTGAATCTCCATACTCTATCAGAAAGGGCTAAGAAGATATCACAAAGATACGAACTGTAAAGAAATTACATGAGCTTTTATCAGAGCGGTGATCAGGTGGGGGACGGTCAAGTCGTGCGTCCGAGGGTGCGCGCGGCAAATTGCGCGGCGAAACCCATATCTGTTCTGACGACTTTAGCGCCTATTATTTGGGCCCAATTTCGAAGTACAGTAGAATAGTAGGATCAGCTGACCTTACTGATCTACCTTACTTCAGATTTGGACCCCAATGATAGGCGCCGGAGTCGTCCAAATTCGCCACGAACTTCGCCGCGCATTTTGCCGCGCGCACCCTCGGACGCACGACTTGACACACACCGGGTGCATGTCGGTTGGCGCGATGGGCGGAGTCGCGCCGCCTCAAATGGGCCTCAGAAGGAGCGCGCACATCTCAGATCGCGTAATCTTCTGCTCTCCTCTCCTCTATAGATGATCGAATTGGCTTCTATCATCTATACAGGAGAGGAGAGCAGAAGATTACGCGATCTGAACGAGTTGAACAGCGCGATGGGCGGAGTCGCTCCGCCTTAAATGGGCGGGGCGACCCCGCCCATCGCGCCAACCGACCGGCTCCCCACACACCCGATCAGGTTGACGTCAAAATAACAAACAAAGAGCGAGTTCTGCACTCACGGAAAAGATTTTACTCCACGCCTCAAAAGCAAATTTGTCAACAACGTAAACTAATTTCATGTTGTTTTTTTTTTTTAACCATTCGACGCTTTTTTCCAATACCACAATGATTCTCAGTTTTCAATCGTACAATACCTCCTTTTATAAAGTCGCGAGGTGTTCTTTGCCCTGAAGGTAATCAGTTTCTGTTATTTGAAGCTAGGAGCGAAACGACGGCTCCGCATGGCTCAAACCTCTGTCGAAACGTCAATGAAGGTCGTGAAAACCTACTAGAGCTTTTACTTGAATTTCTTTTCAAAGAATTTTTATTTCAGATGCGGGTTCGTGATGATGACGGCAACCTAAAGGTGTTAGCTCTATTTGCAAAATGTACCGAGTGCAGATGTAGCGGTTTCCGTCCCGTACTAAACTACGATCAAACTGTGGAAGATGGCGGATTGTTTTTGGCTAGTTAAATTGCTTCCAATTTTTTTTTTTCTCAAATTTATTAGTCTCCTTGTACTTACAATTTTAGCTATCCAGTTCAGAGAACCAACGTTTTTGGATCAATGCATATGCCTTTACTTTACTGCAATAGTTTTTTTTTGATGTCAGATGCACACCAGGACATACTTCCTTCAATTTCAGGTCGATTTCAAACATATCCGAAACGTTGACAGCGATGCAGTTTGTCGAGGTTGCAATCATGGGATAGGTTAGTAGTTATCATTGGAGTTTTTTTTTTTATCATTTAAAGTCATCTCTGACGGTTGCTAGGTTTTTCGATTTCATTTTAACAATTCCAGAGTCACATGCAGCCAATTCTGTGAAACCCACCAAATATGAACAAGAAAAGCTGATTCAGCTTGCGAATGACACACATGGCTTGCATAATCGGATGGCAACACAGAGGATGAGCTACACGTGAGTTGCCGTTGTTTATTTATTTATTATTACACTGAAAACACTGGGAATAATTCATTTGTGATCAACACAGCACTTCTAAAAAGCGTAATTATAACTGGATTCTATCATTTCGTTGTTTGTATTGCTTGTTTACTTTCAGATCGTTTATCAAGTCTTCCAGCTATGTTTGAGTGCTTTAAAGAAATGGAGCACTGTCGTAGACGTTCCATTTGGTTTCCCAAAATTTGAAGCAATGTCAATTTTCAACATAGTGACGGCTTGTGTTGCATTTTACGGGGAATCGACAGAGTGAGCTCGTAGCTTTCTCTTTTGTCTCCATAGGAATTTACACTCAAAAATATTTTGTTAATTTCTAGAAATATTCAACATAATCTTGATTGTGCGTCTAAGCTGTTAACGATTATAAACACGTGGAAGATTCCCACTCCTACAGTGTATCTTGATGCAGGTACACCTAGGTTTTTTCCATCTTTCCATTCGTCCGATAACTTTTATAACAAGAATTCAGTCCCAAAAGCCGATCGTATTCAATATCGTTTGTTCTACACCAGATGGATGTACTTTGTCATTTTGCAGCAGCAATTCAAGTCCTTCAAACAATATGAGGCAGTGGAGATTTTCGGTTATAAAGGCCTACAATTTTTCTTGAATTTCGCCCTCAGTTCACAGGGTGCTGACCTTCAGGTGAGTCTGTCATACTTTATGTATGAATGTTTCCATAGTTTCTCTTCGCTTTATGTGGCCATTACCAAAGAGTAATTTAGTCTGTGGAGGAACTTCACGAGTTTATGAGTTCGTTAGTGAGTTTTGTCGAGATGTCATTAAAAACCCCGATAAAACTGAGGATGGTTCTTCCTGATGGCTTGGAACTTCCGAAGTATATTATTTGTTGCTTCTTTACTCTTATCAGAATATCATTGATAGTAATATGACACCCCACCTTCAGATTTACTCGCCTTAGCGAAAGAGAGCCTTCTTTTGAATCTAGTCGTCCAGCATCACGAGAAGAAGACAAACCATCCAGAAAACGCACAAAGGTCTGTGGCATTTCTACCTTCAATAAATTTTTTTTTTCTCAATTTCATTGTGGTCTTGGTCATCCGTTCTAAAAGGAGTATTTCTGATGAAATGTTCGTGGCTATGTTTTAGCTCATTTCGTTGTGCATGGTGTCGAGTTTCGTGCTCAGCTAATTATAACTACTTTCTCACTAGTTCTCGTTCATATGGCGTTGTTATGCTTGTGAAAGTTCCCCACTTTCTGTTTTCTTATATTCCATTCAGCCTGCCCGAGCTTTTCTGACAAAAGCTTCACTTTAGATTCATGCTGGTCCGTTTTTTACAATATGAATGATGTAATTTTTAGTCCGAATCTTCTCTATCAACCGATCTGTTTCTCAGGGCTATTGTGAAGACTGTGAATGATGTAGGTTCTTTCAAACATATGTTCTAACCACTGTTATCTGGGAAAATTGGAGTATTCGGGCTCAAAGCGGATCCGATACTGACCCATGTGATGCAATAAACCTAGACGTTTGCCGAGGAGAGACTGCAAGGATCGAGGAGAAGAATGGGATAATTGAGCAAGTTTCAATTCTTGGAGTTGTCCTGTACTGCAGGTGCTATATTTGTTCTCTTGCAGATTCAAAGTTATTGGAAATTCGTTGAAACCCTTCCAAGATCGTGAAACAACAGTGTCACTATTACAACTACAAAGTCTATTTTCTGTCCAACTACCAAAAATGCCAAAAGAGTACATAACCCGTTTAGTCTTCGACGACAGGCATAGAAACATGATGTTACTCAAAAAAGGTGAGTCCTTCTGGCTTTTTTGCTAACATATGCACTTTTGTGGTCAATTTTGTTTGTCTTTTCAAGGCAAAGGAGTTATCGGTGGGATATGTTTTCGTCCGTTCCCGACCCAAGGCTTCATAGAAATAGTTTTCTGTGCAATCACCGCGAACGAACAGGTCAGCTTATGGTTGCTTTGTTTTCCACATTGTTTGCTGCCATTTCGAGTGATCAACAGAAATAGCGTTCACCTTTCAGGTGAAAGGTTACGGTACGCATCTAATGAACCATCTGAAGGACTATCAAGTGAAGTGTGGAAACTATCATTTGCTAACTTTTGCAGACGAATTTGCCATCGGATATTTCAGGTTTGACTTTACATTTTCCTTCAATGTGAAATCATTAACTACTTTCTTTATTGCAGTAAACAAGGATTTTCGGAGAAAGTTGAAATGCCTAAGAAGTTATATCAAGGATATATTAAAGAATATGAAGGTGCTACGTTAATGGGTTGCCAACTTCATCCCCAGTGAGTTGGATATTTTGAGTTACTCATGTTTTTGATCATACTAACTTTGCATTGTTTAGAATGCGTTATACTGCATTCTCATATGAAGTGTGTCCGTGATTTGCATCAAGCAATGAGCGAAGTTAAGTATCCCAATAAGACGCGTAAGTACGGTGGGATAGAGCATATCTTCCGTTATCACGGTAAAAACTGTACCTCCTATGTCTTCTTTAAAATGAATTTTTAAGCTATTTCTGGTGTAATCTAGGTGGTAATGGTCTACGATTCAAAGACATTCCTGGACTCGAGAGTTACAATGACGATGACAGTCCTGCAAAGGATGATGATTTGGAAAGCAAGATAAAGCTCATTCTAAAGAAGCTCAACGCTGATAAGTGGAGTTGGCCATTTGTTGCGCCAGTTGATGGAGAAATGGTGGGCTTGAATTAGCTTTTATCTAGTAATTTCCCAAGCATCTCTTTGGCAGATAAGATTATTCTCTCGACGTTTCGATGAGCTCACTTCTTCTCCTAATTAGTTATCCGTTCACTTTAAAAAGCTATATATTTCCCTCCAGTCGTTGACATTGTTTTCTGTTGGAATGAGCTCCAATCGTCAATGTACCTTTTATGCACTGAAAGGTTCTTTATGAACTCAGTGGACGCCTTCTTCAATTACTAGAGATCGTCTGTTGCTGTTAAAGTTTCGTTCAACTCCGAATTTCCAGCAATAAATGGAGCTTAGCTTACCCAGGTTCGAATGGCCTGTAAAGTTGAGTAAGATGATGGGCCACGTGATAAGATCTTTTCTTTGAAATGGGTGCGAATACCGATTTGCCCTTTGTTAAGAACTTTAGCAGAGAAGTTATTTCTTGCTCCCGCTGTATAACTTGCTTTACGGTCTTCGGAATACTTCAATAGTTAAAGTGATTCCTTCTGTTCAGGTTCCCGAGTACTATGACTATATCGAATACCCAATTGATCTCAAAACAATGGGTGACCGCCTTCGAGCGAAGTACTATGTTCACGTAAGAGTTTTCTCTCCTATACAGCTTTCACTACGAAGTTGCACTACCACTTTACAGCAGTACTTATTTATTGCTGACCTATGCCGCATGTTTGCCAATTGTTACAGCTTCAACGGGGTGGATACAGAGTATTATCGATGCGGGTGAGTATTGTGGTGTTGAAGAAAAGATTTTCACATCAGTCTGTGAAGGGTTTTCTCTTAATGTTCCGTCTTTTACCGCCTTATGGAACTACCTATTGACAAAACCGAGTTGAAAAAAAATGTTTTTAGGTATCGACTGAATAAACTTGCTCTGGAATTGGTAACAAAACATTTCCCATCATCTCCCCTTCGTCCCATTTTACCGGAGTTAAAACCCCTTCATGATGAACATTGATTGTTTTTTTTAAGTTCTGAAAACTGAGATGATTGTTTATTTATTGCATGTATTTGATCTCTAGAGCTCAACAAGCCATTTTGAACAGGATTTTGTTCATAATTGTACATATCAGCATAATAATAATAAAATAATTATATCTATATATTGTCAATATTGTTGTTCTGTGTAAGCTGGCCTATGACAGCAACTGTGTGAGCAGTAGCGCAGCCCCCGGATCGGAAGTTTCCGGTGATTGATCACAGTCAAGCACAAAGCCTTTTCGCAAAACAGGAATCGGTGGCAATTTCAGGCATAATTATTTGTCAGCACTTTCATTTGAATACGGAGACTTGGAGGGCAGACTGTTGGGAGTCAGGAGCAGCATGCCAGGCGTTGAGATAACTAGCTAGCTCAGTCGACTAATTGTCAGGCATTCTGGGCTGGGAATCCAAGGAAAAACCGGTTTTGCAAAAATCCTTCAGCCGTTCACCCATCACCCTTCACACCCTCACCCCTTCCCTCCTGATGGGGATCTATTTTATAACCTTTTCTATTAGGTTGAGTCATAAGTCCTCCGTCAATGTGATAGTGATGACTTCTATAGTTCATAACTCGGGAAAAAAGTGACAAAAATGGGCGCGGGAGGCATCGTTAGATACAGTATGATAAGCTCTTCCAAATACATACTAACGAACACACCTAACTGTTTCCTTTCCTGCAACCATGCCCCATGTTTTCAAGTTCACCTCCGCAGTGTTTTGTTGTTGTTTGTTTGTTTTTGTTTCAGTTTTTCGCACCTCCACCTCCGCAACACCATCCTATTTCTTTTTTTATTTGGCCAGGAACCCGCGGGAATCGGTAGATGTACAAAGGAATTTTACAAGGAGGACCTCTTTGCTAGAAGCACAATTTACAAGTGGTACCTCGAAGTTCGCGTCGGGCGACTATTCCATCGAAGATGAAGACCGTCCGGGACGCCCAATGAAGTTGGATTTGGACGTGCTGCGGAGCCAGGTGGAAGTTGATCCGTATCAAACTACTCGTGAACTGGCAGTCACTCTAGGGGTGAGTCAGTCCACAGTTGTTCGTGGATTGAAGTCAATCGGCAAGGTGCGAAAGCTCGGTCGATGGGTGCCCCATGCTTTGGAGCAGTATGACATGGACCGCCGCGCCGACATGGCACTTTCTCTCCTCACGCTCAAGCGCAGGAAGCAGACAGTGTTCGTTAGTAGGTATTTGGAAGAGCTTTTTATACTCTATCTAACGATGCTTGACGCGTCCATTTTCGTCGCCTCTTTCCCGAGTTATGATCTCTAGAAGTCATCACTATCACATTGTCCGAGGACTTATGACTCAACCTAGTACAAAGGACTCGACTACATCCCTCACGCTCTGCTTTGACTGCCATTGAGAGAAGGTAAAGGAAGCCTTCAGTCATGTTCCTCATCATTCTGTTGTAGTCATGCTTCTATTCCAATCAGTCTCGGGGTCGACTTTCTTCTTTTTCTAGCTCTCTAAGACTGTCCTTTGAAATCAAATCTATTGGAACAGGATCAGTCACAGGTAAGAGGATCAGGATCCGATTCCTGTGCTCATAGAGCTGCAATGGATAGTTTGTACTCACTGTTCCAACCTTAGCCGAACCGTGCACCTTCATTGAAGCTCTCAAAACGGAATATTTCAAAATTTATTAGATGAATTTTTATGTAGAAGCATAGAAACAATGATTAAATGATAAGCGTTAACAACCAATTAATATTCTCAGTATATGATACACGTCAACGGCAGCAATAAAATACAACTAGGTAATTATTTAACTATTTAAATTTAAATTAATTAAATTAATTAACTAATTTAAATTAATTTATTTATTTAATTTAATTAAATTATTTTAACTTTGATGGAAAGTACTTGGTTCGTTTGTGAAGCACTGCCGCTTTCCACGTTCTGAACTCTCGCATAGATCCACACCTTTCCCTATTCCTTTTCCCAAGTATGACACTCAGTTTTGTGTCAGACTTCAGAAAAAAAGTAAATTAACCTGCCTGACGACATCGTCGGTGACATACAGTAATGAATAAATGGCGCGGAAATCATCTAAGTTGGAGTGAATAGGGCTGAATTCAGCTTAGCGCTTATTCAGACCATGATAGTTAGGGTGGTGGTGAATTGGCAGTAGGCTATTACCAAACAGGTCACAGAAAAGGCGGCTACTCTTACAAGGAAGGTCTTTCAGGGCGTGGGATGCTTTTTGAAAATGGTTTTTTGCATGGTGTGGGGGCATGAGCACTGAGTACAGAACTGTGGTTCATTTCCGCTAAATGGCCTAAAGAATAAATGGCCTAAAGAATATACAAGAGTCGTCCCAGCCCAAGACACAGCCACAACGCACCAGTTAAATTCTCAGCCCAGAAGCGCTGTGAAGGGAAGTGTCACCAACTAAGAGTATAAAAGTTATTCAAAGAATATACAAGAGTTGTCCCAGCCCAAAACACAGCCCAGCAACGCACCACTGAACTTATTTGATTTTTCTTTTGACACCTTTGGGGACAGTGGGGGTTGCTCGTCGCTCCCCCTTTGCACCTACTGCACTGAGCCTGTGGAAATGCATGCGTAACCGTAATCACCTTATTGCTATTCTTAGCCATAATAATAGTATCAGGAAAATAGTGTTAAATGAATTAGCGAATACTTTGTTGTAGATCGAGCATAGATATTCGGAGATCATCATTGATTTCCTATCTTTGATTGTAGTGTCTTTGATTTCGTTTAATGTTACGATGATGGTTGTTGTTAATTGGATCTTTCTCGATAAATTTTGTTCACATACTTGTGTACAATTTTCGAAATTGGTAAACACCGTCTTAGTAAACGAATGAGCTCATTTGATCATGCGCTTTTTCATTGTCCATGTGAAAAGTTTCTCATACTACAAGCTTGATCCCATTTCGGAATACGGATTAAGACGTTGGTGGTGATGTTTCGAAATCGTACTGGAAACGACAGGACCATTCTGTTTAGAGCTGAGGTTCATCGGCGTTCTGAGGTTTGAAATACTAAGTATTTGTCGAGAATAAGTATTTTTGTAGAAGGTGTTCCAAGGTATCGCTAATTTCTCTGTATGCTCCCTTCGCAAGCTCGAAATGTGAATGACTGGATTGCTGTAAATATGCGAAGCTCGTGATGATTGTGGAATAGGTAGGTCTATTCCGTGAATCTTGTGTTCATTGGATGTAGTGGATTGGGGACCGGACGGACAAATCTAAAGTGAGTTTTCTGTTGTTTCTTTTGTTGAAACAAATTAGGCAGTTTAGGCCACAATTTATCATTTTGGTAGCCCGCCTTTTTGTGGATTCCTATTCAGAAAAAAACCTAGCTGGAAGTGGCTGTAAGAAAAGTGTGTTCCATTGGAAATTTTCGGTCGTATAGGCAATTCACTAGCATGCTTTGTTACGAACGTCATTTTCTACGAGATTTTTTACTTACTAACTCTTGAGTTTAACTCCAAAATTTTCCTTTTACTGGCGACTATTTTCAGCATTAAGGCACTGATTTTTCATGGCTCTATCGAAACTATGTAGTTTTCCGCGCATCTTAAGTTAGGCAGCACTCTGGTAACACTTGTACGTCATACTGGAGAAAATGTGTCCTCTGCAACAATACTTTGCGAAGCCTACCTGTCTTGCATTTTGTTTGTTTTTGGGGGTTTCTTTCCCTTTATCTTACTTTATAAAACCTATTTTATGTCTTCTGTGTTTGGTGAAATCTGGGTATCTTCTTGGCAGCATACGGAGAGTAAGCCCTGCGTAGTATCTGTGCGCGGGTTTTCTGTTTATTGTAGAGCTCAGCTAAGTCATTTCAATTTCGAACATATGCTTAATTAGAGCACTATCCAAGAAAGATAAATTCAATCGTTGAACAGCCATATTTGTGTTTTTTTTTTTGACATGACTGGTATCGATTTGGTCTCTCCGGAGCGATGCTGCTCTCGACTATCGACGAAGATCAAGAACATCTCGCTGTAAGTCTTTAAATAACTTGTAAGTGTTTCGATGGAGTTTTTACTATCGACGTTCGTTATAGAGCTAATTTTATGGCAATTGAGGGAAAATTGTCAGAAATGCTGTGAAGGAAGGGACCGTTCCCGCGAGATCAAATGATTGGGGATAGTATGCCGATTGCTGACCAGCTGAACAAGACCGATACCGAAGGGAGCGGGCGCTCCTGTTGCCTTCGTTTCCGTTTTCTGGAAGCTGTCTCCTTTATTTCTCCTTTACAGTGATTCATCAATTATTTCTATGATTTCATTTTGTTCCTCTGTTCCACTGGTATTCTTAAGAATCCTCCTTTTTTCTACTTTTCCCATCTCTCAGCGGTTCGGTTCGAAATCAATCTACATCCACATTATTCATGATATTTTTGATCGATTTCTTTCGATATTTTTGTAGTGGTATTTTTGTCATACCTCACCCATGTATAGAATTTTGCTTTACTCCATCTTTCAATGAATATGTTTATGTTTGTTTCGGCGCAACGGGTGAATCAAGCTGTTTGCCAAACATTCTGTCAATGTTTGGTTGAACATTATGCTCCGAGGCTGTAACTTCTGGGAACAATTACGTTTTTCCAAGCCTCATTCAAACCATTCGCCTGACGCTTATTTTCCGATTTTCTGATGTTCGATGTGGTATAGCCCGAGTTCCGGGTTGTTTGTGTTGTTTCGCAGACTTTCTTAAAGATTTTTCCCATTTGGGTGAAGTTTTGATGGGTTCAATTGGTCTGGTTAAGGAGAAATGGGCTGGGTTTTTGGGGCAATGGGGAGAATGAAGAACTGTCGTAATTTTCTTCTGATTCCTTTGTTCTGGGCAACATCTACCGACCATCTGGGCTGGAGCCATTTAACGCATGACGTCAAACAATCTCATATCTCTCTTTGCCAGATAAAGATCAAGAGGAGCTGCTCATAGGGCAGTTCTTCATTCCGTAACTGCTTAGGCCGCTTCAAATCGTTCTCTGAAACCAGATCGGCTCCCACGAGTCTTATACTTTTTTTTCTTCTAGACCTGGTAGCTTCATCGTTCACGTAGTAATTTTGAGAAATCTAGAACTGAGGCTAACCGATCCCCTCGTTTTATGTTGAAGAATTCTGCAGGCTCCGTCTACCGCAGGTATGAAGTGAGACGGAAAATTTCACTTTATCGTTTTTTATCTCATATCTGAAGTGGAGGCGTGAAATGTCGATTTGGCCTTGTCATTTTTCTTATTCTTATACTTTCATCTAAAGCTCCTTCGTATCCTCTTCGTATTGTTTCCTTACCAACCAGGTGGGCTAACAGTTATTGAGCCAACCATGTTGTCTATTTGAAGACAGGCGTTGTTCTACAGTATTAGAGTTCAGAGCCCCGATACTAGCACTCATTTGTTTGGAGACAGTTTGCACTTGAAGATGATCAGAGAGAGTTTTAAGAAAATCTTGTTTTCTACCAAGTCGGCTAGTAGACCTCAAAACCTGGAGTGGGGATAATAGTACGGACGAGGTGATCGGAAACGAACCGTAAACTGTTCGAACCCCAACTTTGAGACCATAAACCCTAAAGGATAAGCCACAGAGAAGATCGCTATGAATTCCCACAAGAATCAGGCTCATTCACTAGAGGTTTACGCGGTTTCAGCGTGTATAGATATACTAGTCTTCCTCGAAATCCAGTCATTCATTCATCACCCTCCAGACGAGTGACCCTGGGAGTGATGCCCCAAAACAAGTCTTGTAACAACTAACCGACCCCGGAGAGACGGGAAGCTTCGTTGTATTGCGCAGAAATAGCCGGATACCATCAAAATTTTTTCCAGAGCAAACATCTTCCATCACGTCGCCATCATCTGACTGAGCCCTTCAGATTTCAAAGGTTTCTATCTATTATACTACTAATGGTTTCGCGAATGGGGAAAAAACCGGTCTCTTGAAGAGTAGCCACGCCCAAATCAAATCTGTTCCTCCTAAGCCTCATCGGAAATGCTGTTTCCTGTTTATCCTCGCTCATCATTTGCCCGAAGTAGGCCGTATTATACTACTTTTACAACCGACTGGACTGACTGTGGGCTGAAAATGTGGGCGCATTGCTAAAAAGAACCAATAACTGGTAAAACTCTTCAGTGATTTCTCGAGGTTTTCTCTGAAGCTTCGTCGGTATTCATTGCTTCCTTCCAGTGTTGCTCCCCTCAAGTGTTGCTCCAGCGTATGTTCAAGTGCGTACAGACAAAAATAATAGCTGAAGATATTCTTGTTTATTTTTGTTTCTGCATGCCATTTCTTCTAAATAGTTGTTTTATTCTAGTTTATTTATAATAATTATCCTCAAATAAGCTAGCCTCAATAGAGAAGCACATGTATACTATTTAAAATAAAGATTTCGATTTCTCATGAACTCACTTTCTATATCCCCCTTCCTTGGAGGGATTGCTACAGAAGGTTTTGGAGAGAGCGTGGGTGGAAAGGGAGTAGGGTAAATTTTTTGGATGGAACGTTCTACAAACCTGTTTTTCGAAGTTAGTGGGATTGAATCTCATGGCTGTCATGTATTGTAAAGAGCGAGAGTGATTTCGGTAGGTGAGCAAATTTCGATCGAAGCGAAAAGCATGGCGTACTCTGAAAACGGTTTCTGGCAAAATTCTTATCCCTATGAAAAAGGAAACATCTTGGAACTACAAAAATTACTTTTCAATACTTTCTGTATCGCCGAAATCATGACGTCATTGAACAAAAGAAAAGGAGAAGCCCAGGTCATTGAGCAGAGGTCGAGCTGAAAAGTAATCCGATCTTCTGCACGCGAGATGCTTTTTGAACTGAATTTCCATAGTGCGGAAAAACGTCGTTCACTCCACTTCAGAATGGGTGGGGCGATGGGCAGTGAGTCGTGGTAAATACTGCACCCACTTTTTCCATCCCTCACCCGTGCCAGTAGGACCGTTTCTCGAAGTGGTCACCACTATCGATCTTTAAGCCGCTACTTCTCCTATCCAGTCCGGTTTTTATCCCGACAACGTTCCATATAATAGTATCCCAAAAAGCCACAGTTTCGTCACAATACGGCAGACGTTTTTTTCCAACCATCATCCGTGCCAGTACGTCCGTTTCTGGAGGTGGCAACCAACGCTATCGGTCCTTGAGCCCTAACAAAGTCGTCTTCAGGACGTTTTCTACCCGAAGATGCCCCGAGTAGTATCCCGGAAATTCCGGAAACCATCTCTAAACCCTCTTGGTGTTGGAACCCACAATGCCTGCCATCAGCAAATAATACGCTTGATTACGTAAAGGTTCAAATAACTTATTATACTTAACTTCGAGTACTAGTCGATTTGTATATGAAAATTTGCCGATCACCAACTTCCACCTTTTATCAGGAGACTTTGACTGAAAAAAGGAGTCTTTCTAATGGAACTATTCACAGTTGATTCTAGAAAGAATTCTTTTCCTTTTTTCATTTTTTTTTGTCAACATTTTCAATTTTTCAGCTCATATTTTCTTTCATTAATTCTTTCCTCCAGAATTGAATCACCCAGTTACTTTTTTTCCTTTATCTCTGACTCCATCTGTCCTACACCTACTAAAAACATCGCCACCCACATGCTAAGTGCAGTTGTTTATACGCTTGAATAAACAGACCGCTTTGACTTTCTTAATCGCCCACAATAATGAAGCGCTCCCACGTCCTTTTCATTTCACTACGATGATGTCAACATTCAATTCCAACTTTGTCTAGAAATAATCAATGGAGATGAGTGTTATCAAATGCGCTTCAACTATTCATCTGATTCAGAAAAAGTAAAGTCTAAAACTGTTGGCATCATTCCAGTCCCATTTTCGGGATGCGCCCCGCGTTCGACTTCCATTCAGAATCGTAGAATCATTCAATACTTTTACCTTCCAAGACGTGTCTGGTACCAAGTAACCGACCTCAGAAAGATGAAAAGCTTAAATGATCCGGGTGAGTATCGATCTGGGGTTCGAACGGCGACTCGTGAATTTGCCGGTTCCCATTTCACCGCACCTTTTGCACTAGTCTGAACTAACCCTTCCATTATCCGTCTAAAACTTGATACCTAAAATTGTCGTGAACTGTAGTGCCTTTAATACTGCGATATAATGTAAAGTACTCAATATTGACCTCATTGTGAGCATTTCTTTCGTAGTTTAGGTAGTCATGAGGAAGTTCCATTATGTCCTTGTAGTATAGCAGGACATCCCATAGCTTTTGACACTGGATGTGGTCTCCAGAGAATGAAAAAAGCCAGTCTAACGTTAGATGCTTCACAGGCAAATATTTTTTCTTCGAAAAAGTGATGGAAGATCGAAGCCAACATTTGCCTGAGATTAATGGGTGTTATTCTTCAGAAATAGGCCTTGTATTTTTGATGAATCGGAATTTTCCTATAACAGAAGGGCAGAAGGATATCCGTGGCTCCGAGCACCGTCAACGAACAAAGATCAAGAACGATGCTGTGACCTCAAGGAATCGAAGACCAGGTGGCCCGGTTACGTTGTGCGGCCGTTGGACTGGGGCGGTTACCGGCCGGATCCCTAGAGCCAGGACTGCCACCAACGCGATGGTCAGATTTCTTCACGAAAACCTTGAACAAAAGGAATGCTATGCGTCGTGTTCCTCGAGAATCTATGCTCTCCCCCACCCCTTCAGCCCCATTAAAGGATGCTGTCGAAGCGAAAAAGCGGTCTAGATAGGACGTAATGAGGGAAATGGCCGATGTATAAGTTCAAAACGGACGAGCTCTCACGGCTAATTTTACTATTTTTCAAAGCATTATATTCTCTAATCGAGCCGATTCACGGTTTTTTAACCACCTCTGTATTATTCTGGGCTACCATTCCCATTTTTCGTCTGAAGTCAGAGTGCAGATTGCTGTGTTCTGAAACCAGATATAACAAAATTACCGTGAACTATGCATTTATTAGGCCCGGTTTTCATCTGGTTATGGCTCAAACCGGCGATTTTTGTGGAACTCTCACCGGCTAGTTCATCATAAGGCATATGCAATGTCAGGATTCGTTTATTTATTCGAAGCTGGAAGCTCGGAACCTGTTCAATCGTTGACGTGCTACGGCGGCGCTTCACGTGGATTACGTTTGGTGAATTCGTCAATCTCGGAATTTTCCCATTTTCAATTTAATCCCCGGATTGTTATTATTATTTGTTCGCCGTTGAACATTCATTTCGACTGCTCGCGGCGTTCTCAAATCCATTATGCACGATTATTCGCTTGAATGGCTCTCGCTCCAACTGGCTGTCACTGATATCCAACAAGTTTTTCGTAGAGCCCCAGGTCCAGAGAGATCGCCTCGTGAAACTTCTACTATCCCCCCTTCTCATTCGATTTTATTCGAATTGCCTCCCTATAGCCACGACTATTCCGGAGATAACTACTAGTAATGGGAGGGATTTGCTCGAATTCGATCATCTTCTTTGGAGTGCGCCATGCATCCGGTTTTCACTTACAATCGGGACAGTGTTTGTAAAGGGCGACAACGACGTGGGGCAGACAAGTTTGGTGGCAGCTGAATCACTTTGTTAGAAAGGTTTTTCTAGTTTGCTAGAGTGTAATTCCCATTTCGATTAGTGCCGACCTCATTCTCTTCTCGAATGCTAGCGAAAGGAAGGTTCGATTTCGATCGTATAAGACCTGTCCCCCGATGTCCTTTGCAATCCGCCCGGTTGAAGACAGCCCAAACCTTCGTCTTTCATGCAAGCTATCGTAGAGCCATGTACTTATTCGGGATACGAGAAATTGTGATTATATACTACCATTAGGCCGATATAGGGCTTCGAAATGTGAAGCAATTAGACCGGTAGCTTCCATTTATTACAGAACCAGTTTACGGTAGTGGTCTAATGGCTCGACAAATCATCGATGCTGCCTCCTCACCCAGCTGCAACTCTCTTTCTGGGTCGAACTTTACAAAACTTGGCCTCAAAACAGTCCTTGATGCTACAACCGATTTCCTAGTGAGTAAGGTGGGTCCACCTTTTTGTTCATCGCACCGTCGCCATTCAAGAAGTTGGGAATCTGGTGCGATATTAGTAATATTCAAGGTTATCATTACCTTATCAACTAACTGCTGATTTATCTATTTATTTGTTTATTTATTTTTTATTTTCTTGTTCTTGTTGAATAAGTAGAGATAACAGCCATTTGTCCACTCTAATAAACTCCTACTTGTAATACCAACTAACGATTTCCTGTATGACTTGAGTCCTCTTCTCCCGGCATGGCCTAACTGCTGGAACATTTACGTAAGCACATAGAAATCTTAAGAAAAGTAGATAGTAATAGATAAAGATTGATAAAAATCATCTGCAGTCTTTGTATATGTCTTTAATGCATTCAATCGTTTCTACAGTCCATCCTGAAGTCCACTGCATGGCGCACTCTGGAGGAACTGGAGTCCCACTGATCCCTGTACTTTTATTTATTCCTTAGAGCGTACTTAGCAGTAGCAGGAAGTAATCAAAAAGGGCAACCATGAGTAAGGCCCTAATGAATCATTAAGCAAGCAATATTCTAATTAAAGGATCAGTAGGTGTTCATACACAAGAGCTTTGCCCTTTAGGGTAAACTTACAAGTTTGTGATTCACCCATTTGCCCTCCCTGATTCCCGATCGATACCCATCATTTCGCTATCGAATCAATCGGGTGTCTCGTCGCAGTATTGACAGTGTCGACGTGCTTGCTGATTCATGGGAAGGGGGGTTTCCAGGCCAATGGTCGCCATATTTGGTCGATGCGTCCGACCGCTTGTTTTTTGAGCGTTTCCTTTCACTGTCGACGGTTCTTTCGGGTTTTTGATGGTTTTCGAGCGGGTTTTGTCACTGTATAAAATCTATTTTTATATTATCACCTGTTATCATCCATTATCACATAGGACAAAATTAGGATTCACAATTCCTTCCCGAGCGCTGCCGACGTCATTACGAGATCAACCTCTCCTTTAGGTCAAGTGATTCGTGAACAGGCAAAAGTACATCTATAGGAGAGACTCCACCAAAGACCTCTTTAACAAGGTTCACTCGAAAAACTCCCACTTACTTACCTCCCGCTCCCAGGCAGGAGAACAGGATCCCCAGGATCTCTTACTCTGGTTTGATTTCTATGATTACTCACTTACTTTTTGCAGCAAAAGCTGGATCCGCTCCAGTATTACTTCCTACCAAATTAAAGGAAATTAAAGGTTTTGTCCAGCAATTGTCGGCAGAAACCGGTTCCAGGGATTCACCCTAATCCCCACGTGACCAGTCATTTTTAGTTTTCTAGTCAGAGTGCAGATTGCTGTGTTTCTAGCCGTTGTCTTTGACTACCATCAATATGACCATCATTTGGTTCCCACCTCCAATTTCGAGTCAGAATGGAAGGATTTCGCCCAGTTGACCCCGACCCATGACTCTTGACCACCTACAACTTTTACTTTTTTTTAAATTTCCATTTATGGCTCCACCGGTTTTTTACCTCATTTTAACACCGGTATCTCCACTACAGTATGACTTGCACAAAATAATTTTTATCTATCGGAATAGTCGTCTTTCATCTCTTGCTTACGATCTGTCAATGACCCGAACCTACTGTAGCATAGAACCAGTGTGTGCAGACTTTTCTTTGAGCACCAAAGAGGGTGGCCGTAGTTCCCATCGGGATGTGCATGCTGCAAGGATATGATTGGGTGTGGGCGAAGGTCCGCCTCAATGTTGCCGCGATGACAGCAGGTCACCGCACGCGGTACCCTCAGTGGGGACTCTTGACCACCTTCCGGGTCAAAGGCTGGTCAGCATTGTTGGCTGTGGCGATCTCTGATTGTTTTGGGGTAAATAAAGTTTGTGTTCATCTGGGCCGTAGAATAGTTCACTTTTGCACTCGAGCCATGCCTTTTCAAATGATGTTGGGCATCCACTTTCTCCATGTTTCTTGGCTTTTCCCATGGTGCGATTCCATAATTCTCGATTTGACGGCGATTATTCATTTCGTATTCCTGACCATTGCTATTTATTCCACCAAATAGGAATCTAAAGACTATGGTTTGTCTGTCAATGACCTGAATCAATCATGTTTTTTGTTTATGTTTTCCCGAAATCTCACTTGTATTGTTTTCCTTGCACTGACCCCATATTACTTTCAAGTAATTTGAATTATTTCACTTCACTTCCCTTTACATTTGGTGAAATCGGGCTGCATTCGGCGGCTTGAAATCCCTAGGATACCTTTTTCCTACCCAATCCATTGAGGGTTCAAAGTTGATGCCTGCGCCCTTTATTTAGTGGAGTTGTTTTCTTCAGCTCTTGAAGTCGTCAAATTACTTTTACCTCTTTTTAGTCGACTATCTTTCCAACAAGACTGCGGTTTTTAGATGAATATACCAAATAGACTTGACGGTAGCAGGCATTCGGTAACTCAAAAAGATCAGCCAGCCGTCAATTAGTAACTAGTAGCGACAAGCGGGAAGCAATCCGGTCTGGTCTTATTTTTACGACCTGACGCGTAATTGAGGAACTATTGCCTTTTGATTCGTTAGTGGATTGCTGTCAGGAATTCGAATTCCCCCGGGGGCTGTAAGTATGGACACTCTGAGAGGGGCCTAAATCTCAAGCGTGTCATTAGAATCGTCTTCATATCCGCATCAAGCTCTGTGGCGTGGCCCACAACGCATCGAATGTTTAAGGTTTAATTTAGGACTGTGCCGTACTCTTATGTTCGAAGAATCTCAATCAAGATTTTGTCTTTCCAATTTGAATTCTGTCACAATCCGTACCCCCTACCCGCTCCCCCTCACCCGTCCCAAAAAAACCAATTCCCTAACTGTTTTCGGCATAGTTAAGTATAAACCATTCCATTCGGGTTTCGATTGGACCTGTAATCGAAGTGCCCAGGTGTGGTGTAACGCATATTGCTCTTGATGTACTTGTCGAGGATGGATAGTGCCATATAAAGGCATTCATCACGGAAATGGTCCAATGAACAAATTCTGTATCTCGTCGCTTGAGACAGTCGAGCCTTTTCGGACTCTAAGGTTACGAGCTCAATCGTCGGCTATGAGAAATATTTATTGTATGTACATCAGGTTCCCACCTTGCAGACACCGTTCCGTCCAAATACTCATTCGATTATGCCAAAATCACGAATGAGAATCGTATACATGGACGCGTCCCATATCGGGATTTGACTGTTAGATCATATCCTTTATTCAATCCGTATTGTTACGAGCACGGGCGAGTACAGGAATGAGGTCTCAGTAGGTTTCGAAGAAAGCCGCTCGACGTTACTAGTTATCTAGATTAATCCAATTCCCCAATGTGAAACAGATGTCTTTGCAGCTTGACTTGGTGACGATCTGAGATTGTTTTATCAAACTCGCACCTTCTTCGACCCCTACCTCAGTCACTCGGAGTGGCAGCAATGATTGAGTGTGACTCTTCATGGCACTGACTGGCATGAGTACTGTTGAGTAAAGGATTTGCAGGTCATTGGAAAGCTTCATGGACGTATGTGTATATTTGCTTAACTTTTTTTCTTTTACGTCGTAACTCAATTCTGATCCTCGAAACGCCCTTTATGCAAAACTCAAGTGTTTGCATATGCATTTTAGGTCGTGACTCGATGTTCGTCCTTTGCGGGGTGACGCCTCATTCAGCGTCGGCTCAACTCCTATTTCTGGGTTATGGTTTAGAAGAGCTATTTGGTTTTTGAGCCATACCTAATGGGGCGGTTATTTAGCTCATTGGTTACTCAATCCGTACCTGATGACAGAATTCTTCGCCCAAGAACATAATGAAAACTGAAGCAATCTGCCTTGGTCAATCCTTTTCCGAGATGCGCCACGCATTTGTTCTATCGGGAGAAATCGGCATTTGGAATAGTGATTTGTGTCCTTTCGTCCTCTACAATGAGTCAAGGAATCCAATGGATGTACAGAACATCATTTGTACACACGGGATGAGTTTTCGCTGTTTTTGAACCCTATCGGGTTTCTTGGCCTATACAGGATTCGATCCGATGCTGAATTTTCTGACTATTCCATAATGTTTGCGGCTTTTGCGATGACCTGAACAGTTATGATTTATACTAAAGGATCAAGCTTTGAGTTAGATGGCCTAGTCAAGCCAGAGGGCCATTTGAGAGACTTTGCTGATAAAACGGGATGCTGAATCATAGGGTCTGATTGGAAGTGAAGGGGGGGGGGGATCTTTTCAGTCGAATTCTGTCTGTCAAATTTCTTTTTTTTTTTTAATTTTCTTGCACTGTGTTTTTTGTATCTATCAAACGTGCTAGGTCACTGATGGCTTACTGTCGTCGGCAACTTTTATCCACTTTACTTTTGACGTGGTTCGTCATCGTTTACTTGCACTTTACTGCTATTACAACTTCACTAACGACACATGCCTGCAACGAGCTTACCGTAATGTCCCCTTATGTCGCCAAACCTATATTTTGTATTACTTTTTGTTGCTTACCATTACTGTCCTTTCCTTTTACCTATAAATTTCTTCCTGTCACACATATAATTACTTTATTTTCTTAGTAACCAATGATTTTGTAGCTTCGTGCGAACTGTCTCATCGCTGTGTCTTTCCTCAGCTCCACTCATTACAGCCTAATGCCTTATTTCTTGGACGTACTGATGTTTATATTTTTTTCTTTACATCTGATTTTTATTTACTCGTATTGTTTATTGTTGTTAGATGTACAAAGCATTTTATTTATGCTTATTTTTTCGACGTACAAAACCAGTGCCATCCAACGCCAACGAATTTTACCATCAAACATAGAGAGCAGTATCAAAGACACAGCCAAGAATAAAAACGGATTTCAAGATCTCTCCCTAAGGTGAATTTGTAGCTCCAAGAATGGCGCATGGGGAAGCTCCAAAACCGGTGTGGCCGACATTCGCACCCAAATGTGGCCGTGTTATGACGGCCTCGGCGAGTTTGCACCATTCATAATAAAGCGTGAAGACGCCGATGAATAGTACGCTTTCGTGAGAGACACCCAGACGATTGCAGACACATGATCTCGTACAACTCCTTTACTTACAACTCTTTTGAACGCTCATATTTTTTAAAATCCGCCGATTTCGTGCTCTCTTCGTCATTTCCTGGCTGTTCTGTATTACACCATTATTTCGCTTGAGTTAGATGCCTCGGAAGTATCGCAAACTGTGTCTTCGAATTCTTTCTCAATGCATTCTCATCTTAGACTTGTAACATGGTTCTACCAACGATTTTTCACTTTCTTATCGGATAATAAATCATAAAAGTAATTTAAAGGAGAGAGAAACTGTCATAATTAAATCACCCATGAAGGGAACTGGTTTGTTTACAGAGCGCATTATCGTGTTCAGCCTTACTTTAAACCACGGTCTTCACTTTTAGGCTGATGGTAGACAATCTAAGAAGTAGGAAAAGTTCTTCTGAGACTGGCACTGGCAAGACACTTCTCTGAAATCCTCGAATTTCCTCTCAGAATCCCACTTTTCGATGTTGTATCCACTGCCAATCTGAAATACTTTAGTTCCCACCCTGTGAGCCCGTAGAAATGTCTTCCTAACTTCCTTATCAACTAAGCAGGAATACCGGCCCTTGTAGATTGACAAACTCGCCTTCGGCTTATCCAATCCTTTTTCATGAGCTGGAACTTGCTTATGTATAGCGGATCGCATGGTTATCTGACCACCATCTATTCTCTAGGCTCTTTGTACTTACAGTTAGTCTTTTCCATATTCCACTGAAAGGAAGTCATCGTTCAAACGGTTTTTAGAGATCAATGTGAGAGAATGTGACCGGTTATTGTTCTTCATCGTTTATGCTAACATTGACGATAACCAGTTGCCGTGAGAACTTTTTCGTACTTTTAACGCTTTAGCGTCCTTGATATTCCCTATGGTCTCCTCTCATTGTTCCGTGAAATATCGAAACTACCAAACTTATTTCTCTTCATATATGTAGGTGATTTTTGAATACCTTCAAATTTAACATCTGGCCTTTTAAATCAGTTGCTTGCCAATTGAGCTATTCATTCAAGCACTCTTCCCTTTCCCGCTATGGGAGTTCATAACCCCATAGGCCATGTTCACATACCCATGCAGTTTGCTCGATTCCATGTGAGGTACAAAAAAATAGTTGAAGTTTCCGCATGAACATTCGAAATTCTCTCCGATTTCACTCATTTTTCTCTTATTGGCGGTTTTTTGAAGTAAGAAGCAGCACATTTCGCTCAAAATCAACTCCTTCCTCATGTCAAGTTGCTTTTACTTCGACATCGCAAAGTAGATGTAAAAGGGGCGGGACCTACAGCATGACTTCCAACGAAGGAGACAAGAATGAAACAAAACTGATGGAAATAAAAGAGAAGTTGTGGTGAAAGGCTTTCTAGATTGCGTTTGAGCTTTCACTTACTTTGGACATGATGAAGGAAAAAAGAAGTGGCCGTCATGGAGCCAGAAAGTGTTTGGAAGCACAGTTCACAATGAAAATAACTTTTAAGATTCTCTCTAGGATGAACCTGTAACCCTCTAAAGACAGCACAAGGGACGCTGCCAGGATGAAAAACGTTCTAGATAGCAAGGGCCCCCAAACTGGCTTGGCTGGCAAACCCCTAGGCGGACGAGTTCTCAGGGCGTTGCATAGGCTGTGAAGTTGCACCTTTCACGCCGAGATGCACACGTTGCGCGCAGGCAGCTTTCTGTAGCCAGCTGTACGCAACGACACGCACATTTGGATATTTGTTCCCTTGACACTCGTCTAAATACCCCATGCGTTCCCTTGACAGCTCGTCCAAATACCCCTTCCATGTAACTTTTGTCGTCACATTCTCGTCCAACACCTAAATTTACCACTTTTTTCTCTCATGACGCCGATTTTCGCGCTATCTTTGCCGCTTTTGTACTGTTCTGAACTATCACTTCTATCGATTGTCTGAAACTAGCTACCCCAAAATTGACGTAAATTGTGTCATTGAATGGGGCTGCACATTTACAGGAGTGTTCAAACGAAGAGCGGAAACGGTGTCGAGTGGGTGCCTCTATGAGAAATGTGGTTCAATGATCATATCTGCCCCAGCCAAACAAACCTACTATCTTTTTCGGTCCCAAAACTCTGCATGAGTACCTGAAAGTCGTTGGCCTTAATCCCGATCAAGCATTTAATCGGGAAAAGTGCCGTCAACCCACAAGAAAAGCCGACCCCGCTCCCAAGTGGGGCAATCGCTGAAGAAGAGCAAACTTCTAAATTGAAATGCCAGGATATAAAGACTTCTTATGGACCGGACTTTCAGGTTCTTCTAGGAACCTTACCGGTAATTAGATGACAGCGGAGAACCATCCAATTTCCTGGCGATCCTCTTTGGTCTTCCTCTTGATGGCATTTATTGTGTGAATGTGGATGTCCGAATAAACTGTCCAGCCTTATCTCAGTAATGACTTGTCGGCATCATGAATTATTTGGTTGTAAATTTTACAATCACCGGACCTTAAGTACCACAAAGTCACCTTGACCCTTTTGCAGAAAGTAAGGGGTAACCGGAGAGGATATCAATATCATTCTACTCCTTATTTACTTGTTTTGCCACACATATCTAACTAATTATTTGTGATCCGATTCAATACAGGTAGGTCAGCTACCGTATTACAACGCCCAGTGAAACAGGCCGGAGCTCGCAGGAAGGAAATTTTGAATTCATTAACCTACTCAGGTTTGGTATAGTTGCTTCTCCACATTTTTCCCAAGTGAAAGTTGCCCAAGTAAAAAAAACTAAATGAAGAAAGCGGTCGATAGTTGAGCACGATTCCAGCGACTTCCTCCGAACTCCGATTTACAGAAAGCCGACTCTACGATCTGGATGAAAACTTTGATCCCTACCTTCTTAGATGGTAGCTCATTCCCATTCATTTCATACTCACACTTTCCACCATGGTATTGAAATTCCCCCTTCATAGTGTGCGACGGCGCGCGATCGAGTGCGGCGAGTGCGCCACGCCCTTCGACGCTCCAGAAGCCCTTTCGGGACCCTACAAATTCGGATAACTAAGTTCAGGCGAATTTTTACGCTCACACGCAATGCGTAGATTTTCTGTGTCGTTTTGCTAAAGCGGCCATATTTCTCAAGAAACATCTTCCGACACTATTCGTGAGGAACACGATAAGTTCAAACAATTGCTTTCGCCGTTGTTTTTGGTTGAGCGGATTCGTGATTAACGGCGTGACTCTGTAGGTTGCAGTTTCCCTAAACTCGCTTGTGGTCGAACAAATTAACAGAGGGTACCCCCTGAGATTTGGGGTATGGAAGGACTCTTGTACGGCAACTCACTTATGTGAACGGTTGGACAAATGGAAAATAAGGTGAACAATCGTTTGACGACTGCGTGGTGCAAACGCGGTGTTCGTTGAAACAAAAACTGCTCCAATGACAAAAGCGTGCCAAGTGAGCGCTTCCCGGTCCATTTAAACTCGGCCAATGGTGACCAAACCCAAATAAGGTAAAACTGGTCCACAAGAGACAGGTGATAGGTGAACAAAGTTGGATACGAAACCGATTTTAATGTAAATATCATCTACATCTCGTCTGGGTAAACATTAGCTCATCGGTATGTGATCGCCATTCTCCGAGTAGAAGTGGATCTTGATGGGCAAAAAAAAAGAGCTCTCACGTTTTTCAAAAAGTTCCCCTTTTGTAATAGGATCCGTCAGATAGAAAACTTCTAACTGCTTCTCATATGACTTAGGAACTTCGCCCAAAACTCTTCCTCTTGTGTGGGAAGCACCGAACACCACTGGGACGTGTGATGCCGCGGTTCTTTTTTTGGTCGATGATGTCACCACTTATCAATACTTCAGTCTTGATTACTGATAAGCTGTAATGGGGTTCAACGCCAACAACTCAAATTACTCCCAATCGGGAGCTTGTTTTACCCACTCCTCTACTATCTTGAAGATACTCCATACTCACTTCTTCAGAATCAACTTCTCATATGATTGATAATTGAATGCTCAAATTAAATTTGTTCATGGAAAGTTCTTCCTTGCTATAAACTTCTTACCTTAGATTCGATGTTTAAGGGCTATTGTTGCAAAATTACCGAAACCGGTAGTGGGTCCCACGGTGAAATGGTTGCTGCCGCGCGCGAAATGACCCGTAGAATTATACGACATAACCTTCGGCGGCATTTCTTCATCGATCCCCTCCCATTCTTTTTCCTAATCGGGACCATTGCAACGCCCAGGTGATCAAATTCAGCTCAACAATCGTGTTTACATAGCTGTCATGAACGGTTGGTTGATTTGTTTCGTTTTTGTTTCCTCTTTTTCAACTGAATGACGTTTTCTTTGGGGTTTTATTTATAATTTTCGTTGGATTGTGGCCGTCCCTAATTGACGGTTGGCCATAGATCTTAAGAGAAAATCCACGAAGATTGCCATCTGCAATCCTCTTTAATTTATGGACAAATTGGAAAAACGAACATGGGGCATGGGAAATGGGGAAGTTCCTTTTTCTCTTTGTTCCAACGAAAACGCAGATTTCCCAAAACATTCCCATCAGATGAAGGGTTCATTTACTCTTCTTTGAATTCTGTAATGAAAGCTGTTCGTCGTCTGTTCCACTCAATTTTCTGTTGACTAATGTGTTTGCGCTCGTTCGGTTTAGTTGGCCCTACTGAGCCGGCCCGTATTTCTGAAGAGGACTGTTACGTCAGCGATTTGAGAAATTCTTCAAAAGTAAGAAAAAGTTTCCCCTGACAACTGTTCACTTTTCTTCACGAAAGAAAAACTTTCTTTGTCGCCTAACGAGTGAATAGAAGTGCGATCGACATATGTTTGCCATATGTGAATAACAAGCATACGAACAAACAGAACAAAACGGAACCATTTCAGCATTCACACTTAACGATTAATCGCATAGCGACGTCAGTTATGTATAAATTATAATCTTTTTGTTCATGCATGAGACTCGATGAAGAATATTACGGACGAAAGTGGGCGTGTCAACCATGGGCGTTCACGAATCTAGGCGTCGTCTAAATGTGTGCAGTTGTCAGCGGTTTTGTTTAACTTTGCAAATATCACTAGCTGTTTTTAGAATCCATTTAATCATCTCAAAAAGCACTTTTATATCTTAATTATGTTTTGGATTTTGTTTATTCTTTCTCTGTTTTAGGGTATTTTGTAGAAGTAAAAGATAGGGGGTAAAGTACTTGGCGTTAATCAATCCCGTTTTTGGATGCGTACTCATGTTCGACTTCCCTTCAGAATTGCTGTGGCTGTTTAAATGCGCACGTGGCTTATACAATGAACCTAATCTAATCAGGGTTTTCAGGGAGACGGCGTTAGGAACGATTTTGGTAATCGATTTGCCGCACGCGGCTGTCGCGGACCACTCATTCGCCGTTATTACAGCTCTAGCGTTCTTCATACAGCTTAATCGATATGCGATCATTATTTTATGCATAATTCGACTATTAGTACTTTTGTTCTTGTATTTCTTACCTACTGCTGCATCCTGCTACATTCCTTCGCGCGCGACGCCCCTCTCACCGCGGCGCGACCATTTCGTTCCTAACGCACCACACCCGGGTTTTCGTCCTCTCAGGCGAGTCTGGTAGCAATTAACCAACCCCGGATCTGCAAGGGTTGATTTGATTGGGTGAGTATCGACCCGCAGTCCGCATCCCTGACGTACCGTCTTGGAGGCCACATTGAATTAAAAACTTCTAAACATCCATATTTTCTGCCTCGCCTTTTTTTCTAGAAGGCAGACGCAAATTTGATTGATACTACTTACCGAGGTACGCTTCGGGTTGGTTTTTCAGCTAAGTTTTCATTGTTTCAATTTATTGATGCTAATCATTTGTTGTTCGATTCCTTCCAGGGTTTTTCAGTAACTTCACATCGCATAACAATCTCTTGCGAAATACTTTTTTGTAATGTATGGAAATATGAGAAGAATGCACCGATAATCGGTGAATTCGCTTAGCTTCTCATGGAAGGCTTCGTTTATTTCTCTTGCTTGTCATTCTACGATGACGTTATATTTATGCTAATGACCGATGTCGTTTATAAATCTTTCCAGAACATTGTTGTTGGGAATGATTACTGTCTGTTCACCTCATCTGTGCTGTCATTCAAGTTTCTTAAAATGGCCACGCTGGGTGTAATAATGTTGCTATGGTATACCTCGTGCGTCAGTTACCAGGGAAGGCTTTACCCACATTTCTACATTTTTCTCGTTTCTCCTCATCTTTCCATAAGTTTGGCATCAAAGTGTTACTCTGAATTTTCGAGTCCAGCAGTAGACAATGAACAAACTTTTTTGCTAAGAATCGTGAATTTAGGAGAGAAGGCTGGTAAGGGGCTGTATTTTATCCATTTCTATTCACCAGGTTTCATAGCTTTTCTAATTGCAGCTATCCAAACGTTGTATAACCTTTATTCTTGAAGTATTGCTCGTAGTTGGAAATTTGTAGGAACGTAGAACCATGAAAAAGGGGGTTGTAAAGTTTCCTACAAGTATTAGATACATATCGATCGTGGAGTCATGCAATCAAGCTTTACGCAATTCGCTGATTCAATACGTATCTAACATAGTCCCTTACGCGACTTGCATGGTCACCCGTTTTTTGGTTCAATGAGTTCTTTTTGGTTTCTCTGAGTATGAGGAGTACCTGACGACAAAAGGGGCAATGTGCTTCGAAGAAGGCTGGATGGAAGAGAAGCGGAAGATAGGTGAGGATGTGCATTTTTTCGTGAATGTTGTGGTAACTTGTATTTTCAATAGTAAAAGTCGGTTGTTGAAGTTGAAACGCTCTGCTGATTGGGTAAAACGCAGGCTCGGTTTTTAGCATGAATGCACTGTATAAGTAGAACCAAGTTAATACTTTTCCAAACTAGTTGGAGAAACGAGAAAGCTTAGTCGTTCATTACTCTCTTCTGCCAGCGATTTTGAGTTTAGGGAAGAATATTCATGAAAACCAGACCTTGAAAATGAATGGTTGCTTTCAGACTTCAACGATTCCTTCGTCCGTTCGGTGCGTTGCATGCGTGCAACAGCGACCCTAGCCACTTATTGGCACGTGATCCAGTGATCCAGTGTTGTGAGCAATGGCTAGGGTCCGTCGCACATACGCAACGCGTCGGCGGACTGCAGACGTCGAGGTCTGAAAGCGGTCAACGTGTGTGTGGAGAGGCTTGCTTACCGTGAGCACAGCACTTGCAGTGCTGTATGGTAAGGAATAACCGAGCCGCAGTTTGGATTTAGACTTAGTGTTTGCGTGGGAGCGTGAGAAGGTGTATCGATTAAATCGCTCTGCTCATCCACTGCGTCATCGGCGAACCAAAGTCTGAACACGTTCCGTGCTCAGTGACCGTCCCCAGTTGAATTGAGTCTTTGGGTAAAGAATTTGACAGTTAGATGAGTTTCATTGATCACTTTCCCAAATGACTGTCACGTTTGTGTGAATAGAAGACACCCATGGGCAGCAGTAGAAAATGATCTTCTTTACTTTTTCTTGGCACTCATTTCCCTAAGGTTCTCCCAATTTATGTGTTTTTTTTTTTCGTTTGGAATCGATTTCTGCATATGATAATTATTTTGAATGTTATGCGAGAATCTGATGTCGTTTCAATGCTGATTGATAATTGTATGCTTTCCTTTACCACCCTAAAAGGATCGATTGCCTGGCAATTCATCTGGCAATACCAACGTCAAGGGCTGAATTTATAATTTCAGTCTGGTCTCGCGTTTTTTTCAAACAATTTTCAGTATGTGCCTTTGCCTATAACCATCTATCATATCCATTCCCACAAGGGTTCTTTTACCGTCTCAGCTGTTATTCATTTTACCAAACCCACGCATCTCGCATCATTCTCATGTTCTCCTTTCTTTAACACATGACCATTGAATTATTGCGCCCATTTTTTTAAATTTTATTACTGCGATCTTTTGTTAAAATTTAGGAATTTCAGTTCACGATGCTGATATTTGACGTTCCTTAGTATTAATTTAATCCACACTTACTCGTAGTTTACTTCGTTACATCTACTCAACATATGTTAATCTCTACAGAATGCTCGTTTTCTTCTTGGGACCACTTGAGCTTTACTCGTTTTTTGCTTAGTCGTTTTTGCATTTGTTGGTTCAAATAGGTCGTTCTATTTGTGCGGATCGGGTTGAATCGCCTCAATACCAAGTCAAAGCTTTTTAGACTGGGTAAGTGAGGGGTGGTGGGGATCATATCAGTGTCTGCGGGTGTGGTGCATTAAGAACGAGACCATCGCGTCGCGGCAAGAGAGGAGTCGCGCGCGAATGAATGTAGCAGGATGCAGCAGCAAAAAAGAAATACAAGAACAAAAGTACTAATAGTAGAGCTAGGCATAAAATAATGATCGCATGTCGATTGAGCTTTACGAAGAACGCTAGAGCTGTAATAACGGCGAATGAGTGGTCCGCGACAGCCGCGTGCGGCGAATCGATTATCCAAAATCGTTCCTAACGCTCGTCTCCCAAGTGTCTGCTTCCTAGTGCTTCAAAGCGTTATCCTGAAAGGAGAGACATACAATTTGTACTCAGCTGGCGTATGAGTGAGAGTGGTAGAGTGAGAAATAGGAAGGAAATGAGGAATAGTCGCATGACTGACCCTGACATCCTGATTTTCGGATAAATGGGTCACAACGGTCACTTTTTGCGGTGAGGATAACTTCCCTTGTGGGCACGGCTATATCGCTCACCACGAATTCAGGTAAGAACGAGTTTCCCATGCATAACAAACAAACTCGTCCATTTGATGGACATATTGCGGGTTCAATAAGTTTCCACTTTTACTCTTCATTTTCTTCTACAAAGCCTCTACCATTTTTTTGAATCGATTGCATTTTCGGTAGATTTACTTCTTGGTGATGGAGCTCTGAGCTAGTTTGCAATCTTTGAGGGGAAAAGTTTCTGCAAGACCTTTTCCTAACTCAGCGGAGATTGCTCTTGAAGGATAATTGAATTTTGGTCCAGTTTCAATGACTTCAGTCAGCAAGGTTGATGATTTTTCTTTGAACTCAATTGCTTCACGTTTTTTGTTTACTTATTGTTTACTTATCTCGTTTCTGAGGTTGGTTATTCACAGTTCGAGTAGTTTTCCGCACCGCTAAGTTTTTCGGCGTCAATCAGGCTTTTTTCTCCGACTCTTTGCTCTCTAGAACTCAAATTATTGCCACTTAAACATCCTTGAAGTATAAGTGGTCGTTATTGTTCTCAGAACCGGTAAAGGTTATTTCGTTACCGTAACTTTTCTTTTATTTCGTTGTTTGTATTCTTGATTCTATGGTCGGCGACCGTTTGGCACGTTGAATTGTTAAAACGCCGGTGATAGACGTCAAATTTCAGACCGTTGATTGTTGCTCAACTACAAATCTTCACTTACTCGCATTATTCCAATTATTGATTCGTATCGATCGTCTGGTTAGCTACTATGCAATCTAATGGATCGACACTTCCTGCCGAATTTCGAACACCACCACCTTCGTCGGTGCCGCATACGATCATTGAACGATTATCCGAAGGAAAATGTGAGTGGTTTCTCTCGTAACGTTAGTCTGTTTAAAGTTTCTTTTTTGTTTATTCGGTGTTTACTTTTCTCCTCACGTTCTTTTTTGTTTTCTTGCCTAAGCGTTCGACATTTTTCGTCTTCGCCTATTTGAATGAAATTTCCTAGCCTCAAGTTTCAATTTTGGGTAAGCATATAGTTCCTTCAACGACCGACCGACTGGCCGTGGCGCTGGCTGGCTACGTGGTGAAAACACTGGACAGATTGCGTTTATCTGGCCAGTGTTGTCCCAACATGGCCAGCGAGCGCCGTCAGTCGGCCGGTCGGTTAGTCTGGCTGCTTTCAGACCTCAACGATTCATCCGTTCGTCCGTCCGTCCGTCCGTTCAGCGCGTGCTGCGACGGCGGCGCCTGACCGTTGTTGACAACACTGGATCACGTGCCAGCGCTGTCAACACCACTCTAGCGACCGCCGTCGCAGCACGCGCTGAACGGACGGACGGACGAACGGTCGTCGAAGTCTGAAAGTAGCCTCTGAAAGCAGCCAATTAGGAGAAGTAGGACGACCAAGTTTTCCAGCAGATGATACCGTCCTAGAAAATTTTTGTCGCACTCTGCTCCTTATTTTAAAGTGCTCAAATAATTTGGCGTTGATCAAACGTAAGGAACCCGAACCCAATCAGACCTATTTTTGCAGTTGTGTTGTCTAGGAGGATATCTGAAGGTTGGGTGTCTGGTTTAGACGGAGAAAAGTTACTAGCAACGAAAAGTGTGACGAAACCAGCCCAACTCACACCCACCAACGTTCAAGAACGAAATGAGGCGTAGACCAAGGCTCGTAATGAGCTCGTCCCCTCTTTCTATGACCTCAATTCTTTAGACCACAATAGACCGACCCCGACGATCACTGTTTTGTTTAGAACAAATGGATGTTAGTCTGTTTTGTGGCCTAGTTTAATGATGTGATTATGGTTAATAATGTGTTTATCTCCACCTGACTGCAAAATGACTGCGACGGTATTCCTAGTCCCTAGTCCCATGACGCGATCTTCTTCTCGTGATTTGGTGACGAACGCTTTCTTGTCCTAAAGTCGTTGTCCTGTCACGGTGGTAGCTGGTTAAGTAAATATTTAGAATAATAGAATTTTATTAACCATTGAAAATAGTTTTGGTGGTATTAATTTTATGAGATATTTTTATAAAACCTTATATCTGTTATCTTTTATCGAGAGGCGAACATGGATGCTTATGAAATAGTTTCGGTAGGTGACGGTATTTGAATGATGGCGTAAAATAAGCGCATAAATTCACGACCACTGTAGGGAGTTGGTGCTTCGTAAGAGCGGTCTCATAAATTATTTTTCGAAAGAAATGAGAAATAGCATGTGTTTGTCTATATTCGTCTATGTCTAAGGATTGGTAACGTTGGGATGAGGTTTAGGAATTTCGTGCTACAATAGAATGAAAGCCGTTTCTGAGATAAATTGCTTATCAGCTTTGCTCATGCTTTTCTTTCGAACATAAGTTTTTTCCATCAAATCATTTACCCAGATTAGCCCCTTGGCCATCGTAACTATGTAACCATCAAAATTGCTGATTGCAGATTTCATGTAACCAGGCATGATTTCAGCTTTCGTCATAACTTACGCTTTTTTTTGTGTACGATTCTATGGTGCTGAATACCAGATGATCGTCGAGTTTTTTTCAAAAATTTGCTAAGATTCCATATGTTCGTAAATTGCTTTTCGGCAATGCTATTCCAAACAAATATATCACGATCCTTGTGTTTTACGGCTGTATGGCCCGTTCCCAAATGAATTGTGAGGGCAAATGGTTAACATTGACGTCTGGTCTTAGAATATTTTATGCTTTCGTGTTTGGCTCGCAGTTAAGAAAGCTCTAATGACTGAACAGCTGCAGCAATGTGGGAGATTATGACAACGCCGGGTTCATAAACGTTTTCAACAACTGATTTTATGCGCATTTGTTTGGCTTCATTGCAGATACTCACATAAATGGTAGTTGTTTCAAGGATTTCTATGAGATCCCAGTGGAAATATTCAAACATCTCCTAGAAGAACGTATTGGCTATTGTTTATTTTCCCTGTAATTAAAACTTAAGGATAGCCGAGTTATCTTTGATACAGTAACTGGTTCGACCTTAAGTAGGTGTGTTTTGTAGCAGCAGACCATTGTTCATTTTGCTTTTTGTTTTGTATAATAATCCGGAGCTCAAGATAATAAGTCATACTGTGATAATAGCTCTTACACTGGCGTGTGGAGCTCATGGACAAAAAGTAGGTTTCTGCTAAATATTTAAGAATGAGGTAGATAAAGATTGGTAGCTTATAAATAAATCGGTAAAATTGCGTGGATGTAGGGATCATGTTCCTTCTGACAGTGCTGTGCAGTCCTTTTGAAGTATAGTTCAAGTTCCTTCAATCTTACTGGTAACAGCGAGACATCCAGGTGAAGTAATCATCTGATCGAGGCTAGGCTGCATTGGTTGTCAAATCCTATCCTGCAAAGGAACCCAAATACTTACCCTCCTACAGTAGTCTCCAACATTCAAAGTCTGGAATCACACAACAAGTAGTATGCAAGTAGGGCTGTCATGGTTGTTTTGAGATAGAGACATGCGCAAAGTTGATTTGTGTGCATTATGAATCGTTAACAGTTTGCGAGTAGAAACTCAGTAAGTTCCTTGCACAGGGAATGGATAGAGATGCAGGAAAACACAGACCATTAAGACAAGTTTACTAACCTACGTATCAGTTCAATGTCAGATAGAATGATTTAGACTCTGTTTGTGCTAACCCTTTCGTACTTACATAGGTTATTTGCTTTTACTGTGCCTTAACTTTCAATCTCTCAACTGTGGGCGGGTTCTAAACTGGACTCTTCATACCATTCTTACAGACAGTTTTGCGCACTCGAAGAAATTGACAAACCATTTGCTGGCCCATGAACTAGAAAGAAGGTTAGTCAGCTGCAAGTAGCCATAGTAGATGCTCATGACATTGAGCAGAGATGGTGGTACTTCTTGGACTCCTCAGAAAAAGTTAATACAATGGAGATCAAAGCGTAGTAGTACCGTCGTCTGATTAAATGAAGCGAAAAGGTCGGACAGCCCCAACTCATTGTTTTTACGTACGATTTCTTGCAACTGCACTTTCTTAACTTACGCGGATTTGACCTATTGTGTGCCCTTCCGTGGAGTGTTACGAAGAGCTGTTCTTTTATATAGAGGTGTCGGTGAATATTAAGGTTCTATAGAACCCCTTCGCATGGGCGGAGGGGCGGAGAGCTTCGGCATTATGATGACAAATGTTTCATCCTGATTATTGGGTCTTCTCTCACCTTTGGCGATTATCTACCACGTAGTAGGAATCCACTATTTGGTGATCGGCTGCGCTGATACTCATCTCCATTAAGGTAATCTCGGAACGAGCCGCTGACGACGAATCACTTTCGCTCTCTTCTAAGGAGCTATAGGGAGAGCTGTGTCGTCTAAGTAGGTAGATTAGTAGACTGGAGCTGCTACGTCTAGTGATTCTAAAAGATGTCAGGCGATAGGCGCTGCTCTAATTCAAGGTTCGTGAGATAGTATGCTTTCGTGAGCATTTAATGCAGCGCAGCTACTTCCTAAAAAGCCTTGATCGTCCTTTGGGTTTGTCTCTTTTGATAAAGGTCTGTGCGAAGTGTACCGCTCTCGGATCGAATCGAGCGGAGTGCATTCGCTCTTTGTAAAACATGTTTGTTTTTTATGTTTCGCTGTTGTTGTGGCGATGTTTCGCGCAGATAATTTTGCACCTCACAATGTTCTCACTCGGTCGCAGCTGTATGTTTTTTGTCGATTCACACACCTTTATCGAAACCGGTTGGCAAAATTGCGCTCTCAACAGACGCTTTGTCGGGTTTTTCAAGCGTTAAATTATTCTTTTGACAAAGAATAGCTCATAAATGATCTGGTCTAAATATCAGTTCGATAAAAAGGCCTGTGCTGATCAAAATCAAAGTTTTCCAGGATTTGGTGATTGTGCGTTCATCCGCTGATTCTAATGCTTTCGTTGAGTTTAAAGAAATAGGGGAGGAATCGTATGCATTGAAAGTGATTTCTTTTGATGATTCTAGTTGATAGAACTGATTTTTCTTTTCTAACGCTAACCTTCCAACCAACTTTTGCCACCCTACTAGTTTACCTCAGGCTTATGCTACTCCTGGGCATGAATTTCCACGGCTGACTCCGATAGCTTTCTTCTTCTTTCATTGTCTCTCCTTCACCCACATTACAATGTATCTAAACCGGATCAACAAGAAAAGAAACAACTCAAATATCTATCGCCTAACATCAAGCCATGTATAGGGAAAATTTGATGGGATTGCATCCAGACGTTGTTAGCTTGTTGTTATCATGTCTTTATGGGAATCACTGATTTCCCTTCGCCTTCCTCACTCCCAGTTGCAAAGAACTCACCATACATTGGAGTCGAAGTAGCACTGCGTTCGAACGATTGACTTTTTTTGTTGTTAGTAACAAAAAGTGAAAAAATGCTTCCACCCGTTGGATCAAATGAGCTGTCATCAAAAGTTCATCTGACACCTCCCTTGTTACACATCTAACTTATTCCATTTTCTGCTGGCAGTCGCAGGATGACTGTGGAATGCCTTCTGTTTTCGCAACAAGTGATAGGTCATGAACTCGAATCTGATAGTCTTTTTACACCCATTTACTACTGATTTTTATAAATCATTTTCAATACAGTTCTCTTTTCGTCCCTTCCCATCAACGTTTTCTCTCGTCCTATTGGCTTTTTGCTAGTAATTTAATGATCCAGGTACGGAAAAAACTGTGGTTTTTTAGTTCTTTTTCCAGTACCCCAAATTAGAATCATCATCATCATCATCATCATAAGTCTCGACACTCTTGATCCCTTCCAAGTGAAGTGGTGGCGTTATAGGACTGCACAGTGATCGGTCAGGAAATGACCATATTGTGGCTAAGTGTGAGTAATACATGAGTATAGGAGTTGTAAAGATGGGTTTTAAGGAGAAGATCTGACCGACAGGATGCGACGATGTAGATTTTCTTCAAGTCTGAGGTTCTGGAGATTAATGTGAATGAACGAGTGAAACTGTTGGTAATCTCTTTTCTGTGATCATCTCCATCTGCATGTACTTCAGTGATTCCCATGGTTTGTAAATATCTGATACGCTATCAGATAATTAACAGTTCTGTGACAGTTATCTGCACCCTGACATTGCAGAGGCTTTCGGACTCTGGTAGCACTTTTCAAAATAAAGGTAGCTGAGAATTTCTGAGAGCAATATGGTAGTTTCTTCGTTTGGAAAAGTCCAGCGTCACTTTTTGTTTCGATTTTGGTCAATAAGTAACTGTAATGTGGGAGGATATGAGACCATATTTCATTTCGTTTCTCTCTTCTTTTTCTGATTTCCAAGCTTTTAAACACTCACGCGTGATTTTTGAGAATTCAGCTGCAATCGGTCGCTATGTTTTCTGTCAACGTCTGCCTTATATTCATTGCTGAACTATAAACAACATATTAAGCAAGCGGGCTTATCACATGCAAGTCTTATTTTGAAGGCTCAGAAATCTAGCGTTCTCAAAATAGCTTATTATGAATCCCTGCATATAATTATCCCTCGCCCTTCCCTTCGAGACGAGAAAGTCGTGTTTATTCCATGCCTTTTAGCTATTTGCTTCTTTAATCCCGCCACAATTGCTTTCGCAGTGTTTATATCAAAGTCTACATATGCTGTCATGCTCTTTTGTTTAGATTAGCTAAGCCTAAGTGATTTTTCTTCAGTGGCGGATCTACAAGTGTCGTAATGTTTTCAATTAGGGAAAGCTATTTTCCGATTCTTCCAGTTCTGAAACTTGGGTCTTGTTCGTGGTGGTCAGCCTTTTCCCTCATTCAGTAAATCATGTCCCTTCCAGCAGATATTTATGACGTTTTACATCTCATATTATAGTTAAAACATATTTCCCCTAGAAGTTCAGGGATTCCTCTATCTTGAGATTCACAGAACTGCTCTCGACATGAATGTAAACACCCAACAAAGGTGAGAGATAGCATTTTAAGATTGTAACCCTTCAGCAGTCCAAATCTATTACTTTACCACTCGCTCTGTTTAGGTTTCTGCTCTCAAAACCACTTGGACGCTCACTATTAGATTCTACTTTATTTCTTATCTTATTTATTTATATTCATATTTATTACTATGGGGGTATTTGTAGTTCACAATTTAGAGAAGATGGTAGATAAGTAGAAATATGCGAAACTGTCCCCAGAAGATTCAGTAATGGAGCCCGTCCGCTGAAGCTCTATTGGGGAGCAATGCTAATTATGAATGTGTCCTATTCGGAGTAGAACTCAAAATGCATATTTCTGAGTTGCTGTGCTAGGGTGTGCTTGAGTTGTTGCGGCAGCGCAGATCGGGAACTATCAGCTTAGAAAACCAGGAGCTCTTTACTCTATCGTGTTGATATTTCATAAACCTTCTTCCATGCTGCCATGATTCGGAAATGGTTGTAAACCAGCTAGATGCACATTAAGGTTACGTTTTCTTATCACAATCGTGGTATATGAAGGATGGGATACTGTACGCTTCAGTGCTTTCACTTTTTTTCGATAATTCAAAATAAAGTTAGCATCAATGACGATCGTTCAGAGCTTTTTTTTATTCACTCGATGCACTTACCGCGTGTTGGATCAAGTAGCGGTAGGAGTATGGTTTGAATTTCGGTGTCTGACCTTTTAATTGTCGTGAAATCACTGCCATGTGCGTTCACATATGAGTGGCGGATTTGGTACCCAAGTTTCCATGATCTGGGACCATGGGAAATCAAATCCGCTATCCTCTGTGAACTGCTCTAGGGAGACTACGCGATTTCTTCGTTTTCGGACATTGTGCTCATCCGTTGTCGTAATGTTTATTCCTTTCAAAACTCTTTCGCCAGAATCTTTTCGATTTGAGATCTCGATTTTTCTTACTATTTTTCTATTTTCTTTCATTTTTCCAATAGCCCAGTTTGCTACGAATTTTTTACGAGGTATGGTCCCCCCGTTCCCCTCTTCCTCCCCCATCTTGCGATCGTGCTTCCATTGATTTCCACCATACCGTTTACCCACTTAGTTTTTGTTCTTTTGTGACTCAGTAAGATAAACATGTCAACGAGCATTGACCATTTGTGAGAACACCATTCTGTGCTCGTTCACGTGTTTGTCTTACTTTTGACATAGAAGTAACTCTGGCAGAGTTGAAACTATTGTCGTTAACACGTTGACGACAATGTCGCGCAGTGGTGCGCGACAGCCAGTCTGTCTCATGGGACGATGTCGCGCAATGCTGCGCGACGGTACATTCTTCGATTAAAGTGTGTGTGCTCGCTCCGTTTTTTGTGCAGCTTTTCAATTTAGGCTTATAAGTGTCCGAAAAAGCATCGGCCACCTATTGAATTAATTCGAAGACCAATAATACAAATACAAGACAGGATCAACCGCAGGAGCCCTATCGTTGCCGTCTAATCCACCTGCAGCATCATCGTCGCTGTCGAGCAGCCAGTGGTCAAAAAATTTCGTTGGGTCTTCCATTTCAATATCCGGTACACTCATTATGACAAAAATAGTCGCAAGGATAATAATACCCTAAAATTCCATAGATAAGAGCGGGTGAGCCTACCGGTGAAAAATGGATTGGAAAAAATCGAAATTGAATGCAGTCACCCCTCTAACTTGATGGATGGATAAATTAAACTTTGAAGAAGAACTTAAGAAGCTCCGCCCCTCAACTTTAAACCTCGCCCACTTAATAAACAATTTATATAGAAAAAACAGCGATCCGTAAAAATCGCTATTTTTCTATATGAATTGTTTATTAAGTAGGTGGGGTTTGGAGTTGAGGGGCGGAGCTTCTTCTTAACTTCTTCTTCGAAGTTTAATTTATCCATCCATCAAGTTAGAGGGGTGACTGCATTCAATTTCGATTTTTTCCAATCCATTTTTCACCGGTAGGCTCACCCGCTCTTATCTATGGAATTTTAGGGTACTCTCAGAGATCCTATTTATATACCCCTAATTCAAATTTATCACCGCCAAATTTGAAATTACCCCAAGTAGCCGCAAACCTTGGGCAAAATTTGAATACTGCTAGAAGGTTTGCGGATTTCAAATGTTTTTGAATGTAATCACTCATTTTTTCGAGAACTAACAAATTTCCAAGTAAGGAACTGTGTCGTCCCACGGGACAGACACGAAAAAATTGGTTCGTCGTCAACGTGTTAATGAAAGAAGAAGGACTGGCGTTGGAGGCGTTTTTGCTCCGTTTCGCGGTAGTCACCCCAATCTCCCCAAAGTCCAAAGAATATTCCAAGTGGATATGTACCAATGACAATGGCAGAGGAAAAAAAGTAGGTTAGCAATGAACAGTTCCATTTCGGGATGTGTTCATGCATTCAACTCCTCTCAAGAATGAAGAGACGTTTGGATGGGTATTGGTCCTGTGCAATGACTTGCTGTAAGCAGCTAACATACAAGCGCATATCAGGCTATTATTGTGTCCGCTTCGGTAGGAAATTAGGGTTAGATAATACAGAGTTTGATCAGAAGTTTCGATACTCATGCACTCCATTATGTGTTGATGTGACACGTGTCACCGCTCCACTTCCGCCTTCACTGAATGGAAACTCCTTCTTCTCCCTAACCTTAATCCTGCGCCGTCGTAGGGCCCACTGTTCTTGTCAGCCGTCTTCGCTTGATTCTATTCACGGCATCTTTTGCCGTTACTTCAGCTTCGGCAAGTCCTTGTTCTGCCACCGCTATTTCGGGTTCCTCATAGTGGCTTACCCCGAGCCTTGAACTCCAGAGTCTCCCCATATCGGATGGTTCTGTGGTCTTCTCAGTATATGTTCAGACCATCGCAGACATTCTCCGGTTTTGGAGCAGATAGATTCATCCAATTTGACAGCTCAGTACCATCGGCACCGCTGTCACCAGCTGAAGATCCCTGCGAAAGTGGCTTCAGTTACTCGCCAAAGACGGGATGAAAGTATGCTTGCGTCACTGCATGATATGGCGTCCAAAAATAAAAAATAGGCTCGGTATTACGGAACAAAACACCGATTCCTTCAAGTATACCTTGTGTTCACCAGAGGCCTTCATCCATACGGTTAACGGTAGCGTTCAGAGCCTTTCACGGACCCAGTTCACTTTTGCATACATAAATCCCTGGCTGAAAACAGGTTGCAGATTGATTTCATCTAGATAATTCGGACTAATAGCAGATACGTTCCGTTTTTCACTAGCGCAAAGTTCGCTTGCTGAAAGTGCATCTACGGGATGTTTTTTGTAAGTTACGATGATGATGGCGAGGATGATGGTTCATTTCGACGTTAGGGCCATCCATGAATGACTTCTCAACCTAGCATGATGGAATGATTATGACCCGGCGTCTGAAAGCTGTATCCTAGAAGCTGGATTCGCAGATGAACTTGCTAGGTCTTATTCCAGAATGGGCTGTGAATTAGGGTCATCAACTCAAACATGAACTGGTCGCAGGAAAGGTTTATGGGAATGTTTCGATACTTCCAAAAGTCGAGTACAGGGCGCATTCGGTCACTTGAAACCTCTGTTCCTCCCATATTTACACGACATGAAGCGGACCTTATCTTATGCAAAAGCCTTCTAAAAAATGGTAGCATGAGGGATAACTGAGGCACTGGCCTGAGGGCTAACTAAGGCACTGGCATGAGGGCTAACTAAGGTCTGCCTGTTTGCTACTTTACAAGCATCCAGCAATCAATTTAACAGATTTTCAAGTGCAACTAAATTCACACTTTCATCAAAGGAGTGCCGTGGATGTTTGATGACTCGTTCTTTCACTACCCGATTAGATAATGCGTGTTGATTGAAAGTTTAGATAAAAGTGCGCCCTCTACGTGAAGTTTGATGGATTAACTTTTTCACAAAAGGTCTCTTTTATTCTCCTGAGTTCATAATTTTTATCTTTGAAAAGGGTCACTACCTAAAAAGGATTCCATTTTGGAGTTCAAAGAACTCTATTTACTCTATTCCGTTTTCTTCAACAATTTTTTTCTGGGATGTTTAGACTTCACTCTAAACAAATCATGAAGTGATGAGCAGCAACTGTCATCCGTCTTACCGCTTTTTTATTTTGTTACCTAATTATGTTTGTTTATTATTGTTGTTTTTATTATTGGTCGATTCGGATGAAACACGGTATGGGAAGAAAAGTTTCTTTCAGTTGGATAGTCACTCAATCTCCAGGGGAAGTGTAGCGGGGCTAGAGACGCCTCATCCATATGTATGGTTCTGACTCCATCTAAAGATAGGTTCATACCTGTGATGGCGAACCGGCTTCAAAACTATCCCCTGGGGCAATAACGATCATTTGAATATCAGCGGCTCTTCGTAAGTGATCGTAAAAGCCTTACATTAATGTCTGTTTGCTATTTATAATGTTCCTAATGAAGGTCTCCGTTTGCCATCTTCTAATCGACTCTACTGATGCTAGGGCTTGATTCCTTATTAATATTGGCAAGGAGATTGTCCTGTACCTTACAGGTGATAGGTAAGTAATCGCTTAGAGGCGAATTCGTCGTTTCGTATGATTATTTATTCATTTATTTATTTATTCATTTATATCACTGTGGCGAAACATGCAATAAATTGGTAAAGACCACTGGACCACTTGTATATTGAAAAGAAACCTCGAATGGGTGTGTACATAGAGCGATGATCTATTGTGGAATTTGGATGCAACTTGGGGATATTGTATGCGGGATTGCCTTCATAAGTCCTCCTTTTGAACTCTCCGCTCTCCACAGAAAGCAGCGGTGAAATAAAGTCGTATGGTCGTTTAGGCAGGAGTTTTCGTGAAATGATGCGCTCACTGAAAATGTTCTTTGAAACTTCATTGGCTCATGGGCGGTATGTGCGATAGCCCCATCCTTTTCGGACCAAGCATTTTCAGTTTTGTTCTCATTTAATTCGCTTGTGACAGTCCCGCAGTATAGGTGCAGCGCCGATCTGCTTCCCTGTCGTAATGGATACTGGCCTGGTGATGATCTTGATGTCATATAGGTCGTTATTCAGCACATCATTCATGGTTTTTCATTCGAACTGCATGGTTACTCTCTTGACCGTAGAGCTTAGGCTGCCTATTCCGCTGCCGTTAACTTGCAGGAATGTTGATAATCATATTTTCATTACCATCTTTCAACTCCTTTCTCTAAGGGTGAGTACCTACTGGACGTTGTCGTAAATTGTGTTTTCATCAGAAGATAGGTGCAACACAGGCTTTGCCAGTATTCTCTTCTACTCGGAACAAGTTTCTGAGAATTTTTTTTAGTAATTTGACTGCTTTGGATAGAATTTTCTTTCGGTTCCATTAATGTAAATGGGTCACTTCACATTTGTGCCCAGTCATTTTACTCATAAGTAGCTCTCGTCAAAGCCAACCCTCCATTTTTTGTTCTCTTTGCCCCAGAAAACGACATTTTTCTTAGGTCTGCTGCGGTTCGATTAGTTCACCGGTTAATTCGTTTAGGAGAAATTCTGCCCCATTAGGAGTAGTGAACTCGAATTTCGGACGTTGTCCGGGTGGGCCAGCACGTATTCCAGGAACATGAAGAGTCATCGAACCTTGGGCTTACAATCATTTCAGGGACCCAGACTGCAGAGTTCGTTCAGTGTGTATACATTTCTGTTGATAAACACCGATAACATACACCGTATGTTTCAGTGCTGCTGTCGCTCACACTGTTTGATTTTTGTGTAAACCAGCATTGTAGGGCTAAAATGAGCTGATTGGAATCAATTTCAGTTTGTTTCGATTCGGTCCTCGATAGAAATGTTTTTGCAATTACTTCATTGGTGCCATCCTGCTCCGATAAGGAACCCTGGTGCTGGTGCGGGTTCTGTTTTGGCTGTTTAGCGGTTTTGTCTGTACTTCTTGTTCTTGGCCGGAGTAAAAAGTCCAGGGTCACTAAGGAAAGGCACTATCAACCAGTGGCCGTTGAGGTGCGGTTTTTCGAGAGTTCGAGTTTTCTGGTGTCTGCAGCCATTATTTGGGTGTATGCTCGTCGAACTCTTCCAGAAAGTGTCTCCGATTTCTAGCATTTTCTAGGCCCTAGAGTTGTTATTATCCTTTCCGCTTTTTTATCCCTCACTACTACAGTACAGATTACTATGATAGAAGTGGTAAGCGCTACGAGCTCGGGTTTGACCTCTCTCCCCCCCCCCCCTATATCGCCTGTCCTCCCTGGCTCTAAAGCGGAATCTCTTGTCCACATTTCGTTTTAAACGATTTTAGAACCCATCTGCCGAATTTTATTAGAGTGGTTGTTGATTTTCACGATTTCTCATGTGGGTTTCTTCCCTACTCGGCGACTTTTGCTGGAGCACGAACTGAGGAACATTCCCACAGAATTGATCGGGGTCGATTACGTGGTCTTTCGATAGGTCAAGCTTATGCGATCCATCAAGCCGTCACAGGGCCATTGAAATGTATTCAAAATTCCTAAACACTATTTGTATGGGCATCATTTTGATGCAGAACGCTAGCAAGGTGGCATTTCATTCAAGCTAACAGTGAATAGAGCAAACATGAAGATCAAAGCCCTGTTTTCTGCTTTCAATTGCTTTGGAATCTGAATTTCAATTTTTTTTGAACTGCTTTGTATTTGCATAGACGATGGCTTCCCTGTACCATTCGTCATGGGAAGGGGTTCGAATCTTTGTTGGTTTTCCAGAACATTTTTAGCCGTTTATGTGACTAATTGTTATAAAAGTCATGTGGGCAGCTGGCTGACTTTTGACTGACTCATCAGAGAGTCTTTTCAGCTATTCCCAGTTTATTTCTTTTTCCTGCCGTCCATATCGCTGATGTAAACAGTTATCAAAGCATTGGTAATCGCATCGTATTCCGTTTCTCTGACTTCAGTGCTCTTTGGTGGACTCTGTGATTTTCAGACGGTTTTTCTGAGCCATTGCCACGGGATGATGGCCCCTTCTCAAATATATACTTTGGAACCATACGGTGTGACATGTGACCCGTTTGTCCCAGTGATGAAGCACTCCCCTGACGTTTCGTTCAAATAACTTTTCATTTTTGAAAGCCACCCTGTTGTCGGCTAAACTTTTGGTTCGGGGGTAAACTTCACAGTACAAATAGAAACTTTATAGGTCATTGAAAGGTTTCAAACCCTTACAGTGAACAGTGAAGTGGGTTTTTCCTCCGGTTTCACCCGAATGCTGCGATTGGTCTCAGTTTATGTGATTAGGCTCGCCAAATCAGGAGCATAAACAAACAAATAAATAATGCGATTCCTTCTTCGATATCTTGTGACCTGAGACCCTAAAAGAGTGTTCTTTCTTTGCGAAATGTGTTTTTGTTTTCCCCTTTCGGCCTCCACTGGTAGTGTTAGCTCTGTTAGCGCGAGAGCTTGAATTTCAGCGTCTTGCTGATCGAAGCCCAAACTTTGGTTTCTAAAATAAACGAAGTCATCAAGAAAAGAGAGCTGCCGAAATCGATAGCTAGGACTATGGGCTTGCTCACGTGAGCTGGCCTGGTAATTTCGATGTCTTTCTTTTCGATGCCATTTACATAATTTTGTGCAAACTGTGTTGATTCCCGAAAAGGTCTGCTCCTAGTGCTCGAGATTTTTCGATTCGTGATCGAAGGTTGGGCTGCTTTCCTTCTCAATCCAATAAGTGTAACACTCTAGAGAGATGCACTAATACTTACAAACGTGTTTAATAACAATATAATAAGTCATGCCGAATCAATGATTTTATTCTATCTGTAGAATGGTACTTTAATAGGCCCTGAAGAGATGGAAGGTTTGGTTGGACTGAGCGAGTGTCGACCGGGGATTTGATACCTTGACCATAAGAACGTGATATGTGGTGCTGCACCTACTACTACGCCACAACAGCATAAGAGAAGTACATAACCGTTCCATTTTTTTCCTTTGGAAAAAGTGGGCATGATCAACGTTTTATTTTTATTTTGCACTTATTTGAAGGAGGAGGAGGTGTAGCGGCAACTAGAGCAATATCACACACATGTGATTACGGGTATGAATCTGGATTGTTATCCGTCTGAGCGAACCAAGCTTTCCATCTTTCCAAGGTCGGTAATTGGTACCAGACTTGTCTGGGAGGATCAAAGGACACATCCTTCAGACGAGATGAATTAACGCTCAAAGAACTTACCCTCCTTATCCTTTACTTATTTATATTTATGTTTTGTGTTCATTAAATAGCTGTGTCTTCAATAGTCATTAAAAGAAAGTTCCAAGGTTTTGTCAATGAAGTAGATTTTTTCATATGATCGCTTACTAATGCATGCGATGACTTTCGTTTTTGGCCGCGCTAATCTGTCGCTCATCGCTCGAGTGCAAAAGCGATAGCACAAATAATCTTGTTCTTCGAGGAGAATTATTCATTCATTGAGAATCCCCGCTCCCCTCACTGTGTTACCTGATCTGATCCGGTCCACGAATAGGTAGGCGCTCTGAAAGTCGTAATACTTTTATTAGAAACAGTTTGGTTTTGGGACAACGCCCTTCATTTTACGTCCCCTGTGACCAGTTGGTTTTCTTTGGTGAAATAAAACTAACTATATGGAAACTAATAAGAAAAGTAATAAATTGCTGTAGTTCTGCTCGTTTTTCAATACGTTTACAGCGTGTTCCTCTCCAGTGTTCGACCCAACCCTTCAAAGGGTATAACGTGAGGGCGACGTTGTTATCGTTGCGATCACTATGGCTTATCAGATAACACCCTTTGGTTCAGTGCTTTCCTTGTATGAATAGGAGTCTGGATAGTTCTAAAAGTTCTAAAAAAAGTGTTAGCACTGATTGGAGAAGCGGACATGACGAGCAGTTAACAATGTTCCTCCGTCGAGATGTATACACGCGCCCTGTTAAGTAGGTGAGCTCTGTGGCACGGCCTTTTTAGAGCCGTTAAACACCACTTCTGGGTGTGGTTAGCAAAGCTGCCTGTGCTTGAGCCCTTTTTACTCCCTATTCAGGCCGATTTCCAACCCGACAATTTCTCATAAGGCATCCTGATAGCTAAAAGATTGTAACGGTAGAAAATCCGCGAAGCCATGTTAATGATGTGACTCAGCGTCATTAGTTCTCAGCTTGGGACAGTCTATATACATTGGAACCCGAGATCTTTTTCTACAAGCATCATCAAATCCTGGATCGAATACTCGCCCACTCCAACCGAGCCGTATGTTCCTTCAGCACTAGCTCGCTGACAGGTACCCGGCTCGTCTCGGAGAATAAAAGCGCTGAGCTTCATCAGCAGGCTGAAATTCTCTGCATAGACCACATACGCCTTCAAAAGCCGGTCTAACTCTGAAAAGAAATATTAGGTTGTTCGGAAAGGAATGCGCGCTAACTTTGCCCATTCATTTCTCCCCTGCTATAGAAGATTTTTCAGAACATTTTTGTCTATTCGGAAGAGATTTTCATTGCGCATCTTTCGATATACTTTTTCCATGTCTACTTTGTTTTTTCTAAGAAAAAAAAGTTTAAAAGGTGCTCGACCGAAAATGCCTTTTGCGGGCTTGCATGTGGTACAACTTCAAGAAAGGAAATTTGGCTGCTAAATCCCATCGTGCCACATCTGAAGTATACGGCGGAAAAGCCCTGTCAGAAAGCCAGTGTCGACGATGGTATCGGCGTTTCAAAAACGGTAATGAAAGCTTGTAGGACGAGGAACATGGTAGTCGGCTCTAATTCGTCGACATCCAAGTGTTGAAGACCGTCATTAAATTGGATCCACTCCAAACCACCCGAGAACTGGCAACATGTGTTGTCTGCTCGAACTCTACCATCCATGAGCATTTGCTGGCAATTGGCAAGAAGAACAGGTGCGGAAAATGGGTACCGCACAAGCTAAGCGACTCAAACCAGGCAACACCAGTGGCGATGGCCGAAATTCTTCTCCATTGCTCCAAGAACAGCGGTTTTTTCAACTCTATTGTTACACCAGACAGAAAAAGGATCTGCTTCGACAACACAACACGAAAATGACAGTGGTTAGACACCGGTGACACTCCAAAACTCACTACGAAACCGGATATGCACGGCAGAAAGGTGATGCTCTGTGTTTGGTGGAACAACAAAGGTTGAGTGTAGTTTGAAGTCCTGAATTCGGGTCAAACGGTTACGGCGGACATTTACGAAAATCAATTGAACTGTGTGGATCAAGCCCTGCATCGTTAAGGTGTCGAAACGACGTCGACAATATTCCTCCTCGACAACGCTCGTCAACATGTTGCGAAAACCACCTTGGAAAAAATTGAGGAATAAAATTGTTGGAAATTCCTGCCTCATCCGCCTCACAGCTCAGACCTGACTCCATCTGATGTCTATCTGATCCGGTCAATGCAGCGCTCCTTGGCCGAAAGAAAATTCAAAAACCGCGAAAAATTCCAACTCAGGGTGTCCAACTACTTTGAGCTGCAGCCGGCCGAGTTCTTCAGGAGAAGAATCCATTCTTTGCGTAAACGTAGACAACAAGTCATCGATAGTAATGGGAAATATCTTTTTAATTGATCTTGTTTAGTTTCGTTTTTATAATAAAAAATTTTTTGAACTCAAACGCGCATTCCTTTCCGAACAACCTAATAGTTGCTAGGGCGCATCCCAGGAACGGGGTTGGTTAAGAGCGTTAAGAACATCATCTTATACTCATGTTGCTAGCAGAATATGACTCTGTTGAGCTACATAGTAGAGCAGCGCCCAGCAAGCGGAATCTATAACTCTCAAGGTTTTCTAGAATTGTCTTGCTAATGACGTCGTCGTGTGTCTTGGACAGGTTTGAGTAGAATAGTCAAGTTTCTCTTGTTCGACAAACTGCTTGAAAAACAAGAATATTGAGTTCATTCGATCACATATAAGAAAAAGTCCATAGAACGACTCGAACGACGTGTTGTCCCTGCCGTCTTATAATTCACAGTTACAGTATCTCTTACATTCCGATGACAGAACACTCGTGTTATGCGATACCATCAAATAGCAGTATACGTTCACCTCAATCGTATTCTATTTACTTTATGGCTCTATAGGTAGCAGACGCGCGGTATGTGGTAGGAGAGAGGGTCGTGTAATCCATGGCTTAGCAGTCGTCGTTCGATGATGCTCTCAAGAGCAACTCTTCGTGCATCGAAAATCTAGCAGTCCTTTGCTCGTTCTTTTTTCTTCACACAGATGCTTTTTCTTAAAAATGCTTGGCTTATACCTTCTGCCTTTTCCTACCGGCATCTTCCAGTGTCCGACTTCGGTTTTGCTCGTTTCTATCGACTTTGAATCGTACTAATAAGGTTTGTGGCACAGTTGTAGACGCCCCATAGCTGTGGACCTTCTAACCATAGTGTCGTGAGATTCGATTCCGTCAATGCTGAGCAAACCTTTTTGCCTCATATTCCGCTAAATGGTCAGATGCATGTCCTGTCAAAGTAAAACCGATCTCTCTGATTTTTGAAAGGAAGCATTTGATTTCGGCTGTATGTGGGAAGTCTTTAAATAGTTCTATCTAGGGTCTATCGAGAGAATGAAGGAGCAAGGATAGATATAACTACCTATAGCTACTAATAGGTTGTGAAGAATGTTACTTCATCTTTCCCATTCCCGTTTATGATGCCATAGGTGCAATATTCTGTAAGTTGATCAATTTCCGCAAAGTCTCGCAAAAGCTGATCCACTTACTGGATGTTAGACCTATTGCACAAGAAAAGGTAACCAGTGAACGATCAGAATACCTCCTGAAGAAAATGGAGTCGTGCTGTCACGTCTATTTTTACCCCACAATCTGGCGGGAAACTCTGATAAGATGGGGAGGAGAACAGGAATCCCGGTTATGTTTAAGGCTCTCTTCTCAAATGCTATTTTAGTAAGCCAGTCGTTGGTTGTTTCTGGCTAGTAAGTCGAACTTGCACACCGGTTGGTATTCTTCTATTATAGATTTTATAGAACAACAGCTTGTTTAGGCTTAGCAGTCCCAGTAAGCAGTGAGTGAAGGACCCTTGGGATCAACTTTGGCTAATGTTTTCGTCTGATGAAAAGCTCTGTGAAGCCCAGGAGAACTGGTACTCGTAACTACTTTTTTTCTATCTAAACACTTTCTTTCCGCTTCTTTCCTTTGTTATTGGCATCCCAAGGTGACGTTCCGGGCGCTTGACGGTCACGCATCACGTGTGTCGAGAATTGACAGCTTTCTCTTTGGTTGTTTTCGGGTACTTCCTTTAACCAGTCAATCTCAATATGACCCTAACCGACGTAGTTAATGATTCCGTTACAGCTTAACGGCTTCAATCCCCTGAAGGTTACGAGTTTTTTGTTTTCGTATTAAATATTTGTCAAGGGCGACGATCAACAACTTCCTTTACCCAACAACTAACCCTTTATCACGCCTCGGTTCTTCATAAACAAGAACGAATTAAAGATGATTACCGAGTAAATATTTACTGCGGAGTATTGATATTTTAATGGGTGTGAAAATAGGACTCGTACGAGGTCAGACATAAAAATGATCTCATTTTTTTCTTGGGCCATTTGTGCCGGCATGTGCTATTCGTCTTTGTCGCGTTTTCCAGCGTTTTCTAGGCAAAAGGTCTACAATAAGAGCGTAATGGCTCGTTTAAGTTCTCGCACTGACAAGTAACGATTCCACAAGGTCCGTGATTCGAGACGATACCGTCGGATCAGCGCTGTTAGTGGTTGTATCGGAAGTGTTACGAATAATAATGAATATTATATATATATATATTTAGTTATTTATTTAGTTATTCAAGATTTAAGTACACCTCAAGGGTGTGCCCATTAATCACACAAAAAGATGTGAGAAATTGGAAATTAGGGACTCATTTTGCCTGTAAGCAAGATATCAATGCTATCTGAAGGTTCAGGACAAATACTTCGGTTTTCATCAATCCTGCTAGTGGGATGTGCCTCGTATTTGACTACCGTTCAGAATAGTATTGGTGTATTGAATGCCTATGTGTTTTATACAATGACTTGCAAAGTCCAACCGATGCTCAATAGAGTGCTACACTCCTCCCAGACGAGTATGGTAAAAGTTCGTAGACCCGGGAGGGATAGAATGGCTTCGTTGGCCTTGGCGGTTATATGATTCACGATTCAATCCCGGATCAAATATTCGCCTAAAGTCTACGTCACTGACGTTCATTCCTCTAAGTTGCTTTTCCTTTCCTTTATCGGTATCCTTGTCGCTGCAAAGGAGAGCTAGTTTCATTTCTGCATCCGTCATTACTATAATTCACAAAATTTTGAGTTTTGCTCAGGAAAGGCGTTGGATTCAGAAATATTGGTTGGTAAAGATAGGTCGTCCGTTGAAGTTGTAGGCTTATGAAGAAAATGACTTATTGGCATGTATTCTTTCCTTGTGAGCTACGTTCGACTTAAAGGCACAGTTCACGATAATTTTGGCGTACCCGTTTATTCGAAAAACGAAAGTATAGATTGGGAATAGTTCATCGGTAGTGAAGAAAGCGAGAGAATTCGCCGATTTTGAGAGAAATATGGCTCCTCAAAAGTAGGGAAAATAGAGGTCGAACGAGATTGTCATGACGAAAATAACATGGAAGGGGTAATCGGACGAGGTTTCAGTCATTGCAATTTCACAAAGAGCTAACTACGTCAAGCTAGAACGTACAGAATTGTCTTTCACTGTCGCTGTGGGTCATGACAAGTTTTTTGAACTTCCTACATGGATTCCCTTGTGATCGGTGCAGCCTCCACAATGCCGGTGAAACTCGTCCGAGGATACACAGGGGACAATCATTGAGCCTTTATAACTCCCTAACTAGGCCGTTTCCTGCCCCAATAGTGCCAGATATGGTATACGCGGGGGCCTCAAACTCATCCTGTGAGAGAATCTCAGAAACCATTTTTATCGTGAACTGTGCCTTGAGGTTCAAAAGCTTGTGGCATTCGGAAGAGCAAACTGCATATTCGGCGGCTTACAGGAGTACAGATATGTATGAATGTCTTTTGAAGATTTCCCGCACACGGTCAACTAAGGCAACTGAGGATTTTTTTGGTATAGGCAGAATTCTATTTTGTGGCCTACGAAATGTTTCTAGAAGGTTCTAGTTGGTGCACTAACTTTGAACTTTTCTCGAAATATGGTCATAGAACGATAAAAATGCTGCTGGCCCTTGAATATTTAGAGATTGATTGATATGTGATACGACTGAACAGGCGGACGTCCTTGTGACTCATGCGGTTATCTGGTTTGCGCTCTCAATGGGTGCGTGATTGTCAGAGAGGAATACGCCCCCGTTTTTTCATATTTGTCGATGTTTTCCATTTGTGGTAACACCGTCATTTTCTATTCCATCGCAGTGTTTTTCATTTTGACATGACGTTTCCCCAGGAATCGCACCACTCATTTCGTCGTTGCTCTCATTTCATGTCGTCACTGCTATCAGTGCAATAAATTCTTTTTCAATTCTTTTCCCCGATTCTCCTGATTGCAATCAAATATGGTGAATGAAATTGAAGGATATTTGGGTGGACGTGATCAGGAGGAGTGGCCGGTTCGAGCTCCAGCTAGGTTTTTCGACGATTACCTTGGTTGTACAGGGTCCACAGTTGATTGCTTTGTTGGTCATTTCCTCTCAATAAGTATACAAGGACGATCCCCTCGGTAACATCCTGCCTAGAATGTGCCACACACTTGACTTCTATCTGGAACTGTAGTGGCTTCCGAGCTCTCCAACTTCCTCATGCAGTGGTTTGTGGGCGGAATCGACGTACAAGCCAATGTTTTGGTAGTTGTAGACACATAGGTAATTTACTAGTTTGAGGGGACGGGAGATCCGGTTAGCCCTAGTGAACTAGAACCCAAACTTTGTACGTGCTCCGCTTCTGGTGACAGCGCTTTTTGCCAATGACTCTTCCCATGTCCTCTTGGACAGTAAGAAGTCCGTTGGGATTGTATCAACGAACAAGGGGTTTGTACCCTAGGGAAATAAAGGAAAGTGAGTTTATAACGCTGCCTAGCTCTACTCAGTCTGCCCCGATGGGTGAGGCTGGGATTCGAAGAGACCAAAGAGGTCTGATCGGTGCGTTTTTGCGTAATAACGTATGTGCATGCGAAATCTATCTAATCAGCCTATGAGATTGGGCCGCATCCTCGAAATTCTTCTTTATTTGGTGCTGTTTTTTCGACAGGTTGCTTCTGACTATGTTGAAGATCTTGCTAGTCGGAGGCCTTTTCCTGTCTGGCTGCTTTCGTTGTTAGCTTCACAGAGGAGGCGTCCCATTGTTTACAGGTAGCTAGCTTTGGTGGATATACGTTGAGTTACCTCCCGTATGGGAGCTTTTTATCAAGGTTGATGAGATTCGGGTGATAGTCGGGTCACGTTGAATGTCAGCTCTATGACGGCGAACTTAGTGCATGATCTCTGCGGTGTCTGCTTGGGATATTCAGAGTGTTCTAGATCCTGACTTTCTGGCAATACCGTCATTATAATGACTTCAGAGTTCATATGGTCGTAAAGTCCTGGACTCGGGGAATGAGAGCCGGAGACTAATCTATGCGTCAGTCGGCTTTCATAGAATAGTAGTTATGAGGGAGTTATGTAGGTCGATGGAGTCATAAATGTCATATTTAACCTGGCCATCTCGAAATAAGTGGTTGCGAGCGAGCGAACGTCGATGGCTGTGATGGCTACCTCCGTCTTTTTCACGATGCTGTCATCCAATGCTGCCAATGTTATCTTCAACGCCATCTGTGCCCTCCCTGGTGGCCGGAGTTCCTTCTGCTTGGTTAGCCTTCGTTGCGCCATATCGTACGCGCAACCGTAAGTGAACAATGGCCTTGCCAATCTGTTCATATCGTTTTTTTTTCGTTTTCACCCGCGCCGCCCATGGCTTTTGGACATGTACTGCCACTACAATTTCAAGCTTCGGAAGAGTTCCTGGAAATGGCCTCTCGTTAGGGACCTTTGGCTCTCGTGGGTGCACTAAGCCTAACACCATAACGGTGATGGGACGCATTTTTCGTTCGCTCGCTCGCAACCACTTCATAGCAGTGTCTCGTCTTCTTTCTTTTTATCTCCGTACTCGATCATTCCATATCGATTTGTTAGGCGAAACGAGCTTTTCGCCCATCACAAGCATAAACACCATTTTCTATGTTTGAGCCTACCTAAATGATTTTTCGAACAGAAATATTCGGGAATAGAACAGGTATAAAAAACTACCACGAGGGCTCTAAGATGGTATGAGAGCTCATTTTTCCAGAATGCGGTCTCTGGGATGGTAGAGAGCTCATTTGACTCTTTATCTTTGTTCGAACGATTTAACGAGTTTCTCAGTCTTTTCAGCGAGCCTCGTCCATGGCTTACACCTTCATATCGTTCTTTCGAGTAAAATGTTATGGTAAATCGCTATCA